>CM062528.1:44929791-45666837 GCA_031439595.1 Pterocarpus santalinus | reverse complement strand
AATTTGTTAAAAATTCTTGACCCATTCATCAATTCTTTCTTTTTTGATTAAGGAAACATTGAACTTGGTCCACCATTTTATTCGGATAAATCTGACTATGTAAAGTAAATCGATATCATCTAAAAGCTTAGTAGTGGAATAATCCAAAGTCATGATCCAAGTTATTCATTGGCAAGCCACAAATGAGATTGATCGATAACCTTACAGAAAGTTAGTTTTTTTCTTTTAAACATTTATAAATGTCTTGAACTTTTTGCTGGGAACATTGAAATGGATAGTCCAAAGTCAAAAAACCATCTAATGAACTATTTGGGAAATTTGAGAGAAATTCCCCTCTTAAACCATATAAACCAAGAGTGTTGATAAGGCTTATAATAAAACATATTGTACCACACTTCTTTATAATCATAATAAGTATAAGTTTGAGGGGTGAATTATCTTGAAAAGGTGTTTGGTCAATAGAGTGGTTGATTCTAGTCTGTTATGGATAAGACTTTAAGAATTTTTACCCTAAAAAAAATCATATTATTTTCTTTGTCCAGGTTGTGGGTTACTTCTATTGAATCAATATCGACCAAAATAGATTCATAAGAGGGATGAATTGAAATGAAGGGAGAAAAATTTGTTGAGCTAGATCTCTTGGGGCAGTCATTTTCCATTCTTTTTTTATTATTGTTATAAGGATAAGGTCAAGCTTTTCTTTATAAGGGGAATCTTGAGTGGGTATTGTTGAACTTGTGGCTTTATTCAGGTCAGATCGGGTAACAAGGGTATTTTGGTAGTGAAGAGGAGTATAGCGATTTTGAACTTGTACTAAGGGATTTTGAGTTTTTGGAAGATTTTGAACAACTTAGGCCATCGTATTAGGCCTTTGTATAACTTTTTGATCATTAGAACCTGCAAAAGGCATCATAGATAGCCTTATTGATCCAGTAACCTATATTGATCCAATATTTTACGAACCCAATGGGGGCCATATTGATCCTTGGTGCTAAGTCGAACACTCATTTCAATCCCTGCAAAAACTCTCTGGTGAAGAAATCGGGGAGAGCATTCTTTTCTCCTTTTATGTGAGTTATTTCAAAATCAAAACACGATAATAAAGCTTGCCATTGAGCGAAAATATATTTTGAAACCAGATTTTTAATATCCTTTTGTAATACACTTGGAGTAGCTCTAGAATCAGCTTTGATTAAAAATCATTTCTTAAAAAGATCATCTTGCAATTTTAGAACATATAAATTATTGATAAAATCTCTTTTTTAACACTAGAGTACTTTAATTGAGAAGAATGTCAAATAGCTGAATGATATTTGACCACTTGCTCTTTGGATAAATTGGGAAGGACTTGTTTAAGTATTCCACCATATCCTAACTCTGAAGCATCAGTTTCTACTATAGGGTTTGCATCAGGGTCTGGGATTCCTAGACACGGAAGGATTTTGACTATTCTCTTTACTTGTTTAACTATACCGATCATATGATTATCCCATATTGGAGGACTCTTTTGTAGTCTTTGATATAAAGGTTAACATATTATTCTAATATTGGAAATAAATTTTGAAATATAATTAAGACATCCTAAAGATCTTTATAATTGGACTTTATCTTTTATTTCATGTGGAAATTTATCTACAAATTCTATTGACCTTTGGATTGGTGTAATAGTTCCTTAGTATATTTCAAATCCTAAAAGTCTGATTTTTGTTCGAAAGATTTTTATCTTTTTTCCCAAAACTATTAACCCATTTTCTTTTATAACTTCTATGAATTTATTAAGGTGATGAACGTGTTGATTGATACCTTTTGAAAAGATTAATACATTATCTAAATATACTATTAAGAATTCTATGTATGGATAGAAGATATCGTTCATTATGTTTTGAAATTCACTCAGGGCATTTTTTAGGCCCTAAGACATTATGTTCCACTCATAATGTCCAAAGGGAACAACAAAGGCAGTCTTATACCTGATGCGGCTCCGGCAAATATACCGGGTCGTACAAGTAATAAAGTGATAAAAAGAGTATCGTTCCTATGATGATAGATTAAGTACCGAATAGTTTACGAGACGACTATTTGGATGGAATGAATTCACAGATGCAGAAAATTGAAATAAAAATTAAATAAAATAAATAAGAAAAATACGATATAGACTGATGCTAATGATGTGGACAAATGCAATGGAATGGATGCTAGGGCTAATTAATTTCACTTATTACAGACGCATTTACTATGAATTTTCGTTAATCTATTTCTATCCAAATTGACTCATGGTCAGTTCCCCTTAATTTATTTCTAGCCTCTTTTGAGGTCAAACAATACTCTTTATTCTAAATTGATTATCTTATCTCTTAGTATAAACTAATCTAAGTAAAGGTTGAAGCTCTATGGGTTCCTATGTTGACCGCACAAACCGCATTTGTCTATCTCTAGTTTTTGCTCAGCATCACGGTGTTTCTGTTAACAGGCTCTATTTACAAATCCTCTCTCGAGTTATTGTAAATCCTCGAATCAATTAATTAGTAATCAAGCAATCAAAGGCATTTGGCATAAACAAAAACACTAAGTAATAGAGATAGAAACAAGATTAACATTAATCCATAAGTAAAATTGTCATACAAAAGGGTTCATTAATGCCCTAGCAAAAGAAACTTAGTTCATGACTAAAGAAAAGAAAACAACAAAAGTCATAAAGTATTGAAGCTAGAGACAAAAGATTCGGAAGGTCTGGATCTCTTCGTCTTGAAGTTAAACTTGGGAATCCTTGAATCTTCGCCTTCAATCTCTTTGAAGAAGTCTTCTATCTTGGAAAATGTGTGAAAGTGTCTAGGGATCTTTTTTCTAACCTTACGTGTTGCTTTTTATAGTCTATGAATCCTTTTTCTCGAATTTTGGCCCGAACTAGCAAATTGCTGCAGACGGGGTCACGCTATAGTACAAGAGTTGTGCTATAGCGTGGCTAAAATACCTAGAGCCAAACGTTGTCGTGCTATAGCGTGCTGCCTGACAATTGCCTGACAATGCTGATAGATTAACCGTCATAATAGTTAGAATTTGGCATCGGAGTAGAAATAGCAATTGTAGATCTTTGAGTAATCTTTCTAATGCAACAAGAATAAACTCAATCGAAGTTCTGTAGCCCAAGATACAAGTGAAAAAGTGATGAAAGGTCAGACTTGATAGCATTAGAGATAAGATGAAGCTTCAATATTGTTTTGCCTTTTTCTCCTAGAAGACTCGAGAACTAGAAAAAGTGTCCGACAACAAAGTTGAATATCTTCTTCCTTTCTTTCTAAAGAATCTTGAATCATCATAATCTGACTTCTAGAGAGCTAAATATTGAATTTTTAATGCTGAAAGATCTTGATTTTATGCAAAATAAGCCCTCTTATGGCTCCAAATTTCAACTTGAGCGCTTCTACCTAATAACAAATAGACCAAATACATAAATAAGTATTTAAAAACATGATAAAATGACAATCATACTAAAAGAAAACTAAATCAAAATAACTAACTAAAAATAACTAAAACATTAAATAAATTCAAATAACTAAAGCCTAAATCTAAATAAAATAAAATAGAAATAATTCACTACAAGGAGTTTCAATATCTATCCTCCTCCCTCACTGAAATTTGATAAGAGCCAGACTTCATATGAAATTTCAAGAAAATATTTGCATTATTCAACCTTTTGATGAGGTCTGATTTATTTGGTGGTGGATATCTAATCCATTTGAGGACTTTATTAAGAAGTTTATAATTGATAACTAACCTTGGGGCACCCCGTTCTTCAAAGGCATTCATGACATAGAAGCCTGAACAACTCTAAAGGGATTTTGATAGTCTAATTAATCCTTTTTTCTAAGTATTCTTGTATTTCATTTTTACAAAAAATTAAGTATTCTTGATTCATCTGTATTGATCTTACTTTTGTAGAGATATCTTTTTTATTAAATCCTTCAATATAAGATAATGACACTTCATATTTTTTTTCTATGCCAAAAAACAGTTGGATTTGTTTCGCACATTTCTTTTTTAATTTTTTCTTGAAAGTCTTGAATTATTCTTTTGATATTGGGGGTTTGTAGTTGTTCTTCTATTTTTTTAAATTGAATTTCTTTATTTAACATAGACTACTATTTTTATCCACATTAGTGGCTACTTTTCTGTTTCTATCACTTAATTAATACTTTTTTTCACTACTTCTCTTACATAAATAATTTTTTTCTATTTTTATCTTTCCTAAATAATATAATATTTATTTAAAATTCAAGTATTGAGCCAATGTGATAACATTATATTGATTAACTCAATCAATCTCTATGAATCACATAAATACTTTAAATAGTAAGTTTTCAATGTGAGACAAAACATAATAAAACTCTTTTTATATTTTGTAAAACTTATTTTATTAAATTAACCATATTTTATTATTATTATTATTATTATTATTATTATTATTTGAGTGAGGATCTATTGTTCATGAAATTTATGCAAAAATGTTTTATTAAATTAGTCTTAAATATATTTATCTAATTAATAATATATTATTTAGGAAAGAGAAAAATAGAAAAAAATATTGATGTGAGAGAAGTAGTAAAAAAATAATATCAATTAAGTGAGAAAAAAAGTAAAATAGCAATTAATGGGGATAAAAAATTTACAAAACTACCCTTTCGTATAAATTCATTACAAAGGGTTTGAGGGGTATGTGTTTTTTCTAATATAAAATATAGAGTTTACTAAACTTGGAGGTTAACAATTCTATATAAATAATATACTTTTATTTAAGTATTTTTATATTAAAATTGTTATATTTAAGTTATTTTATTTTCAATTTTTTATTTTAATTAATTTTATAATCATAATTTAAATTAATTTTTAACTTAATATTTTTATTATTACTTTACAATGCACGAGCTACTATAGCAAGTAATGAAAGAGGTAAATACTTTTAATAATATAGTAAAATATAATTAGCTTATTGGGTAAAAAATCTTTATCATTTTAAATTGAATCTTTAATCACTTATTTCATTCTTACTTTTCACTCTTTTATTTTTTTTATTTCATCTAAATTCAAAATATCTATCTCATAAGATATATATAATTATAAGGATATTTATTTATTTTATTCCTAACGGGGCTCGAAGCACAAAAGAAAAACTAGTTATGCACAAAATGAGTACATTGCAAGAATTTTCTGAGTTTAGGCTTCTATTAATTTGTGGACTTTTAGTTTAATAAAAAGAGTTAAATAGATAGCCTGATTGTTAATTGAAAATCCATATAATTATTAAGTGGTCTATTATGGATTTGTGATTCATCATGTGCTATTAGGTTTGGGTTCAACGATAAGTATGCTAGAGGGTGTAAATATCCAAGATAATCTATATCTTTAATAGATAGAACTAACGTATTATATATATTCATATTATAGGCAAGATTCCCACTCTAATGTTGGCACTATTAACGACTACTGCTCTATCGATGCGGCCATCTAAAGGAGAAGGAAATAGAGTGAGTTATCTTGTACATATTATTATTGACTTATATTCCTATTATATTGATGTTCTAAATTCCTAGTATAAATCCAATAGAATCCTATCAGAGCAAGTTATATTGAGATTAGAATCTAATTTGAGAAAACTCTAAAATTGATTTAAATTGAGGATTTCTCTAAAATTGATTTGAAATAATTTCTAAATTAATTTACAAATAGGAATTGAAAATATTTTGCAAATATTGTTTTGCATTGAAAATAATCCTTGAATCGAATCAAACTCACGATTCGAATGCGTTGTTCGGAGTTTGCTAAATACCCAATGCGTTGAATTGAATCATAATTGTCTTTGTTTTCAACTGAAATTTTATAGATTTCTTTTGTTATTTTGATAAATTTGATTGGGTGATTTTCAAACAACCGAAATTGGAGATTTAAAATCTGAAAGATTTTCTTCTCCTTTTGAAATCGAATCTGCCGTGTGGTTTGTCAAATACTGGATTTTCTTTCATGTAAAAGTTTAATCAGTGAGTGTCCCTTGAGCCACGATAAAACCTTATGGTTACTCTGTCCATGGAGAATGGAGGAAGAAGGGCGTGCTGTCATCACCTTCCTCACCATTGACCGCTGTATCGCGAGGAACTGAGGGGTTTGCTCGTGGGCAGCCTCTACTGTTGACGCTGCTCGCGAAAGGGAGAGCCATGGTGTTGCGGGTTGCGACCTCGACCCAGAACTTCCATCGTGTGTCTCGCCATTCCCCCACGTGGAGCGGTTGTCCGATGCCACCGCTGGTGGTGGTTGTGCTGTTGGTTCTTGCTGCAAACGCGAAGGAGGGAACGACGTGGTGCCACCGTTCCCCCCTTGCTTGGAGCCATCCTCGTTACGGCGTCGCCATGGCAGGAGACAGTCGCTTATCGCGAGTTTGGGCTCCATGGTTGCCGTTGGTGGGCTCACAAATGAGAGAGAAGCACAAAGGAAGGCAAGGGGTGAGGCGCTTGATCACTGAATTTCTGGCATGAAGAAAGAGTTGCATAACTCCATTATTGGAGCTTCAAGCTCCATGGCTACTGTGAGTATCACAATGAGAAGAAAGATTGAAATTTTTCTTTCTTGAACGAGCGTGCGAGATGCACGTGCACGTGAATGGGTGAGAGGATCATTGTGACCCGATTCTGTTCTACGGGTCAAGATTGACCCATTTCACCGTATAAAACAAAATTAAAAAAAATTATTTCTTTCTTTTAGTAGATCTATTATCATAAAATATTGGTTTAAAACTCCATAAAATTATAGGATTTGAGATATTTTATGACAATGAAAATTAATTCAAATTCTATAAAAGTTATAGAGTTAAAAATGCCTATTTATAGTTATTGAGTCTCTTTGTTGTGTTATTAAAGGTGTTTGAAAAATTGGAATTGAGTTAAAAATTGATTATTTGGGCAATTATTTATCCTTATTGAGAGCTCTGTCGGTCGAGTGAGTTTCTATACCACAATAGGTTATTTGCAAAACTGACGGAGCTACTTGTTTATATGTTTTGGATATTTGGTCACTTGGGTTGGTTGTAAGTTGGCTCACCCACAGGTAATTAGCTCATTTATTGATCTTGATATAACATGTTTTGTCACCAAGTTAGTTGTAGATTGACTCACATACAAATAGTTAGTTCATTGATTAATTTGGTGTGACATGGTATCTAGGATAACTTTGATAGTAAAACCTTTTTGTCTATACGTGTTGCGTTTTTGTAACTGTTATTTTATATAATATATTCTTCACCTACAAATGAGTTTATATTATATGTCGAGTCCTTATTTATGGTAATGAATATTAATATTGATTGCCCGTGTAAATAATCAAATGCTTAATTTTTTTTTAACTCCTATGAATTTTTCTATAACACTGATAACCAAATTGAGGTCTTAATTGAAATTGCTATAAAATGAAATTTACTAAAACAAATATGTGATTACCTTTTGGTAATTGTTGACATTGTTTTGTGGAACCAATCTTTGAGAAAATTAAATATTTTCTTTGTTTTGATTTTGATTTTGTAAGCCATGATATGTCTATTTAATAATAAATATGTTTTTGTCCTAGGAAAAATGGGATGGTTGAGTAAAGAAATTTTATCTTGTGTTAACTCACATTAACTTAGCTGAATCCCATTGAAAAGAAACCTTAAAATATTTGTTTATGTCTTAAATAAAATAATCTTCCAAATTACTATTTAAACTATCTAAGGGTTAGAAATTTAGCCTCTGCCACGCTTTGTGTATAGGGTTAAGTCACTAAGATGAGAGCTTGTGATTGTACTGTATCCAGAAGAGTTCTAAAGCCACCTCTTATCCCATGAATATTGAAGGTTACAAACTTTGTGGTCATAATCATGGAGTAAAAATGGTCGTACGTAGGTTTGTTGTTCTTGAGAAGGACATGAGTAGCTTTGACATCTTTATTTGTTAATGATTGAAGGCAAAGGCAATTTGTTTGAGTTACAATGGGATATGGAGGCTTATGGATGCTCTTGATGATTATAAGCTTATTGATGCAAATGGGTCTTTGAAAGGAAGACTCCAATGAAAGTGTGGAGTAGTTTAAAATGGCTGTTATGGTTAAAAGTTTCCTTGAAAAAGAGCATGGCTATGATCATGTGCGACTGTGTAACAATTGAGGGGGAGATTGTTAAATTTTTCAAGTGTGATGATGAAGTCTTATGTTAGTTAGGAATGGATTGAGTGAATACTATATAAGTGGAAAGGTCCATACATTCATTGCCTAAAGATTTTGGGTCCAGATATGACGTTAGACTTGTTATTATGGTTTCCTAGGATTTTGGATTTTCCTTTATCTGTTTTAACAAGTGATATTAGAACCAATGTTTTGGTTGGGCCGAATATTTTGAAACAGTTGTTAGTTGATGTTTGGGTTTTGTTTTAACCCATGGAGCATCTGCCATGATTCCCCGTGAATACATGAAAATGCTTTTATTAAGGGAAAATATACTAATATTGGGATTCACACTTAAGAGGGAGAGTTATAATAGTCATGGTTAATTTGCATTGTTTCATGCAAGAATTAAGGGACAATTGTGCCTGATATTCAACTTAGTTGAATGAAATTTTATTTATACCATAGTTTCTGCTGTGTAGTATAATGTTTTATTTCTCTTGATAAAATTCTTTTATGAGAAATGTTATGATAATTATTAATTATCATTGTTTATATGACACTTGGTTGTTTGTTAAGTGCATAGAGAAGGAGAGTTGTCTTATTATCATAAGATAGTTTTTGAGAGTATGAATAAATAATTGGTATGGGTGAATTAGTTAGCATACTAAATAATGGATTGCAAAGTAGTTTGTTTATTATCCTAATGGAAAAATTCATAAAAACTATCAAGTGCTCTCAACCTTGGTCTAATTGATCTAAGCTTTATGTGTTAATTAAATTATAGTCTAATGCTCATTATTTTGATTTGCATGGTATATATGTGAAAATTCACTTGTGTGCAAATTAGTGTTCATTATTTAAATGATGTAACTTTATGAAGTACTTCATGGTGTATTTCTTGGAAAATATATTTTAGGGAAATTCACTCACAAAAGTTGAAAATGGTTTACTAGATTGAATTGTCATTCCTGTTTTGGAGCCCATTTACTGATTTGGACGTTTATCATCACAATGACTCATTCATGAAGTTAGTGGAGCTACTTGTTGATTTGGGGATGATTTTGTTGCTTAGACTAATTAGTGCATTGATCGACCTATGGGTGGTTATGTATGAGTTTGTTCAAATAGCTCGAAAATTTGGGATGATTTGATGGTCAAAATTCTTCTACCTACGGGTGTCGGATTTTTTGAGACTATCATGTATGATATATTCTCCACGCCAAAGGCGAGTTTATATTCATGTTTTAAATTCTTGTCATAGTGACAATTGTCATTGATTATTATTGTCTATTGGATCAACTAAAGGTTGATTGTATCTATTTCAACTTGATGGCGTGTTTTCCCTTAATAAAGTAATTAGATTATAATGTTGCAAACTTTTATTTAATTCTTAAAAGGATGAAAATTATATATAGCAATGGTCTTTGGGCATGATAGATATGTAAGGTTATCCATGAAATTATGTTTGAATTTATATTTAAGCCAATTTTCTTTTTGAAGAAAATGTTGATTGCTTCAATGAGTGGGAGCTATGGTCTATGTTGTGCATTCTGCCCACAGGTAATTGTACAATCATATGCTTAACCTTTCATGAAAAATATGATTATGCCCAAAATTAATCATATTCTTGTAATTGCATAAGGTTGATGGAACCAATTCTTTTGTTCTATTTCCATGCTATATATATAATTCTGAAAATCCTTGATAGTCTGATTTATGATGGCTATGTTTTGTTGATGTTAATGTTATTTAACAGGGAAGCTATGATAACTTTATTGAAATCACATTTTTTAAACCTTGGTGGTTTATATGCTTTAATGTGATTGGTCAGTGAAAGTTGATGAAATTGTGATTGCACTAGAAATTGTGCAAGGGGCCCTCATGAGTATATTAGCACTGAGAATGTACTTGTTGACCCCCTAACTAAAGGAGTTGGGCCTATAGTGCTTATGAAATATGTTAAAAATATGGGTCTTGTAAGGTCTTTTGATGTATTTAGTTAATGAGAGTTGTATTATTCATTTGATTACATTAGGCTTATGTAATCTATTGATGAATATATGCGCATATTATAAAATTGGTTTTGATACCACTTGTATGTCTCGAGATATGATTTCTTGGGAAGACATTGGTGTTTTGTGAGAAACATGTGATCTCCTTTTGGGGAGATTGATTGTGTTTTCTTGGGAAGACACAATGAGGATCTATACATAGTAGCATTAAGGATCGCTTTGAGGATCACTTTGAGTGCTCGCGTTATTGTAATGTTATGATGTGTACATCTACACCTTACACATTCATAGTTGTTTGTTATTGGTTATATGGTCAATGGGGGAACTAGACACTTTGTAATCTATCATAAGCCTATGGTTTTTAGTTGGCAGTCTTGTTAACTGGAGTGATATGATTTATAATGAATTATTTTTCAGGCTGTAGTTTATACCCACAGTTATTCAACTTGAGAGCCATTTTCAAAATATTTTAAAAATTGAATAAAACCCAATCAATATTGCCCAATTGGGAGATGTTAGAATTTTTTGGGTTTGGACTTGTATTGACTAGTGGACTTTTTAGTTTAATAAAAATGGGTTAAATAGATAACCTGATTGTTAACTGAAAATCTATGTAATTATTAAGTAATCCATTATGGGTTTGTGATTCACCATGTATTATTGGGTTTGGGCTCAATGATGAGTATGCTGGAGGGTGTAGAGGCCCAAGAACTAGGGTACTATATATATTTATATTATGGGCAAGATTCCCACTCTTATCTTGGCACTCTTGACGACTACTGCTCTATCAATGTGACCCTCTGAAAGAGAAGAAAATAGAGTAGGTTCTTTTTGTACCTGGCATATGCATATGCATACGTTTTCTCTTTACAACATGATTTATAAATGATGTTCCTTGGTAATATGGATTTAACAGGTACGTATTGTTATCGGCTTATATTCCTATTATATTGATGTTTTAAATTCCTAGTATAGATCTGGTAGAATCCTACATACATCCCTACCCAAAATTATTTGCTAGCATATTTAGAGAAATGCCAGATCAATGAATGTGAACCCCTTTTTGCAGCTTATGTGCAAGCCTAACTAAGTTGCCAGCACATTTATTTGCCTCCCTAAATATATGCCTAAGAACAACATTTAAATTCTCAGCATAATATTCCTAATAGCATCCACTAACGAGTAATACTAGTGATTGACTGGGACTCCTTGACTAATTAAACTAAAAGCACAGCTGGAATCAATTTTTAATACAATGTTAGTATATCCCAAACTTCTACCATGGAAGAGACCGCAATACACCCCCCACCTTAACCAAATTAATGGTACAAACTCCCATATTTCAACTCCAAATTGCTAAGAAAGGCCTTTCCGCATTTTGCAGAATCCCACCATAGGAAGCTAAGCTGAGACTAACGCAGCCAACATTGAGCCATCCGTATTAATCTTTATCCAACAATTGGGAGGCAGCTGCAAGATGAAACGCTGTCATGTTAGGAATAGCCCTTCTAACTATCCTCCTAAGGCTCCAAATGTTCCTATAGTCTTGACCAGCGTAGGAACCCTGCAATCCAGAAAATTATGTACATTAGTTTGACCTTTAAATATAAAGACATTCTGATAGTACCATAACAAATAACAAGCTATCATAAAAACCAAAGACTAGTTAATACTCTAGATAGTGTGAGCTTCATCAAAGAGATTATCTTCCAACCAGATCTTAAAGGGGTTAGTAGAAAAAGGATATCTTAATCAAACTACAACCAACGCTCTTTCAAAATCCTCCCACCTTAACATAATTGTGGAGAACATGTTGAGATTTTATTTAACACAATTGCGGATCATTTGTTTATTTAATAACCAATAAACATGTTGAGATTTTTAAATTTAAATATATTAAAAGTAACTTGTTTAAAATGTACTTTAAAAATTATTTAAACTACTTTAAATTTACATTAATTATAAAATTATTAAATTTTATACTGCTCATCTTAAATAATTAGATTTAATTTTGATGTGCTAACCGTATAACAAACTATTATACTATTGTTCAATCATATATTATCATATTAATAAATATGATTGACTTTTATATTTATAACTTAAAAAGTCATGTAAATGAAAATATTTAACTGGACGATGGCGTAAAAGTTGAAATTAAACTCTAAATAATTTTAAACTAATTTTTTCAAATAAAAAAAATGCTAAACCAATTTTACCCAAATTGACACCAATTTGTAATTTGGATTGCTTTAAAATTCAACCAAAGGGTTGAATTGAGTGAGGGTGTGTTTGTTTTGTGATTTTTTGGGCAAAAAAAATCTCTTCTTTTATTAACAAATTAATTTTATATATTTGAATTATTTTTTAAAAATATCAGAATTTCAAAAATAATATGTTTTTAACTTTTTTATAAAAATTAAAAAAATAGCTTCTAAAAAAAATATCAATTTTTAATTTTTTCAACTATATATAAGGTTATATTTATTTCAACTTTTAAAAAAATTATTATAAAATTTAAATTTTATACATAGTTAAAAAAATAAAAAATTAATTTTTTTAGAAATTAATTTTTTTAACTTCTAAAAAAAATTAAAAATAATTTTTTTATAATTCTAATTATTTTTAAAAAATTATTTAAATATATAAAAATTAATTTTTCAATAAACAATTCCAAACCCACGCTAAATTTAAGTTTCATAATATTATTTTTACACCTTTGCCTCTTTCGATTCCGTCTTCCCAATTCTTTCTTGCTTTTTCCTTGGTTTTTTTTATTCGTGTTATAGTTCCTGGCAAAATTCGCACGTGCCTTTTGTTGGGATGGTGTAACCGACCTTCTCTGTGTCCACGGCGAAAGAATCATTGATCCTAGTCGGTTTGGTCGTCGACAGTCGAGGTTTCTTTACGATACTGTGTAGCAATTCTGAACTCCTGTAGCGTCTGTATCGATTGCTCATCGTTTCAGGTTCGTCTAGGGTTTCTGAGTTCCTTAACTGCGTTGTTTGACTTGATTTACTTGATACTATCTACCGAGGGCTACTTACCGTAGTAATTATGGTTAATTAAGTTTTCATAATATACTTTTAATCTCTCAGTTACCAATCAAGAGCAATTTCATATGCACTTTTTGCTTGCATTCAATATCTTTGTCACTCCCATCCAGATTTTGTAACTGCTGATCATCTAGATTCATCCTAGTACTTTAGGTTCTTCTCACTAGAGCAATTGTTGACTTTTGCTATAAGTTCAAATAGAATTTGACATTAAATTTGGTGGGAAGTTTACGGCAAGGAATCTCGGATTGTTCTGTGACTAATGTCAAATAACCATTTTTTTAATGTTTGGGTGAGAATGTCATTTGGTTGTTTGCTTTTTACCCTGATAAAAGGGTTCTTGTACAGCTGAGGTGCTAGCTGATGGTAAAATCCTGTAGTATTTTTTAGTTATGCAATACTTGGTTGGTAAAACAAGTGTGAAGAATAAAGAAGATGAAACTACAGGCACATATTAAAGGGCAGGCACCTAATCAAACAGGGTCTCAGTTGCCTGCCCTGAGTCAACTGAATGGAAATGCTCTCCCTCCTCAGATGTCAAATTTAGGTGGTTTTCCACGCTCAACAATTGATATGGATCCTGAATTTCTTAAAGCACGTGATTTTATCCAAGAGAAGATGTAAGTGTGTCTGTGTGTGTGTTTTTTCCCCCTTTTAGTTTTGATATTTTCTGTATTGTTTATACTTGATGCACACTCAACAATGGGTAACTGACTGCATTGAATATTCTGATGATTTTCATCAATGGGGGTAACAAAATGGGTAAAATTCAGGGATGAATTATTTTCTCTTCATTAAAATTTAAAAACTATACTAAAATGACTCAACCTAGTGGGATCATAAGGCTTGATTGTTGTTGTTGTTGTGAAACTAACAACCGAAATGCAATGTGAAAGTTAGTAAATGTTATGAAGTTCATGTAGGAAATAACCCATTGGAATTTCCTAAAACAAAGCAAGAGGGAATGGTTTTTGATTGAGCCCAATGGCATTGATTGATCCGTTTAGCCAACCTCACCTAGTGGGATAGGTTTAGAAGGCTTGGTGGTTCTTATGGTAAAGCAAAAGGGAGAGTAAAATAATAATTTTAGGCACTTAACTATTGTGATATATTTCTTTTTATCTCCAAAATAAGGCCTTATGTCTCACGTGTAAAGCTTGGTTGAATTTTTAAGCTAACATATGATAATATATTCTGTTTAATCAGTTTCATGGTCTTATGGCTTAACTTCTATTAGCTAGGTCATTGTTGATAGAGGCCCTTGTAGTGTAGGTGCCATTAGGTGAACAAGTTCACTCTCTCTCTGCATGTCTGATCATATTATGTGCCAGTGGCCCCATCTATCTTTTGTTTTTGTTTTTTACTTGATAAACAGTAAAATGTGCACAAAAGATTAGACTATGTAATCTTTTGCTGTTCTCTTTAATTTCACTTAACGACAATAAAAGTTTTACTCTTTACCTTTCAGATATAATATACTATTGCAGCGTTGCCAGCATCCAGTCGCAGAAGTACAGAGAAGTAAGGTTAAGGATCTTGCAAAGCGCCTCGAGGAGGGCATGTTAAAAGCTGCTCTCTCTAAGGTTTTTCTTTTTCTTTTTTTTTTGGGGGGGGGGTCTAACTAATTTTCTTTTCCACTGTTTGGAGGGACCTAATTTTTCTTTCTTCTCTATTTAAATACTTGATATTTCTGATTCTAGAAGTAACAACATGGGACCTTTTAGCTGTTTCTTAGACTAATTTTTAGGATCTTTAGACTGTTTTTTTTGGCTTTGTTATGCATTTTGTTTACTATTTCCTTTGTGTTGTTGGTGTGCTGGCTTTTTGTCTAGGAGGACTACATGAACTTGGATACACTAGAGAGTCGTTTGTCTAATTGCTTCCGACGATCATCTATGAATAATCACAACCAACAATATCCACAGATTGTTAGCTCTTCTCCGATTGGTACAATGATACCGACCCCTGGCGTGTCACATGTTACAAATTCAACCATGATGATGGCGTCTTCCGTGGATGCCTCAATGATTGCTGCCAGCGGGTGTAATAGCACATCATCTACATCTGTCAACATTGTAACAGCAGGTGGCATGCTTGGCAGTTCCTTAAACAGATCTGATGCTAATATTAGTTGTTATAATTCTATACTCGGTCCTTTCAGTTTGCTTTTCTTTTCCTGCATTATTGAATCTACGTATTGCAGGTTTGTCTAATGATTATCAGCAGTCTACTGCCAGTTTTTCCATTGGTTCAGGAGGAAACATGTCATCAGTGGGGGTGCAAAGAATTGCAAGCCAGATGATTCCCACTCCTGGAATTAGTGTCAGCAGTAATAACCCATGCATGAATGTACATTCTTCAACTAATAGTAGTGTCTTCTCCGGCATTGATTCTACAATGGCATCGCAGTCACTGTTGCAGCCGCTGCAGCAGAACCTGCATGTCAGCAGCCAAACCAACAGTCATGTGCTGCAGTACGTCGGCAGCCAAATGGGTAGTGGAATGAGACCTGGTTTACAGAAAAAATCATTTGTATATCCAAATGGTTCTATAAATAGTGGGATAGGCTTGATTGGAAGCCACATGCAACTTGCGAGTGAACCTGCCTCTGATGACTATGCCTCAACATATGCCAATTCCCCTAAACACTTGCAGCAGCACTTTGATCAAAATCAGCAACCAATAGGGCAGGGTAATCTTTCTTACTTCTTTTTTTGTGTAATTTTTGCCATGATCCAAAAGCTAAAGCTATTAGGTTATGGCACATAAATGGATTTTATACCTAACATGCCCCCTTACTCAAGAATCCTTTGCGATTGAAGTGTAGACAATGCATAGATCCTTCTACCTGGAGCTGAAATTCAACTTTTAATTAGAAGTTTTGTTTTTTTTTTGGGGGGGGGGCCAGTGGGGATAAGGATCGAACTATAAACCACTCAATCATAGAGGCTTTGATATTGTGTCATTCCAAAGCTTAAATTGTTAGGTGAAGGTACATAAATGGATTTTATATTTATAAAAATATCATGCTTTGCCGAACCTAAGACTGTTACCACCTTCCCCTCCCCTCCCTATAGTGGTATCATCTTTTTGGTGTGTCTATTGTTTGTGTGCACACCTTTTCCCAGTGGACTCCTACGGGGTCAAAAGGATGTATTTTTCTCTATACAAATTGGAATCTCACAGAACGAGTAACAATCTTATTGTCAGGTGATGGATATGGATTGAGCAATGTTGACACTTGTGCTTCTGGAGCCATTTATGCATCTGCAACACCCTCCGGGTCTATGATGAACGCTCAGAAAACGAATTCAGTAAACTTGTCGTCAGTAACCAAAGCCAGCTCTCTGACTAGTGGTCAATCGAATTTGCCAAGTGTGCAACAGACTACTCACCAAAAATCTCATGCAATTACCCCGTTTGAACAGTTGAATTTTCAGTCTTCATTGATTTCGAGAGATGGCCCTGTCCATACCCAACAGCAATATCAACAAAGACCCCAACAATATCAACAGCCAGGGCAGTATGCTCAGCAGCAATTTCAAATGAAGCTACAAAGTCAGCAACCTCAACATTTGGTCAACAGTGATACCTTATGTCAGTCTCAGGTTTCTTCCATTCTAGGCAATCGAGTGAAGCCTGAGCCTGAAGTGGAACAACATAAAGAAGTAATCAATTCTCACATCTCTGAACAATTCCAGATGTCTGAGATGCGGAATCAGTTACAGGAGAAGTCTTCCAATGGTTGCTCAAGGGTTGCTGAACATCCTTCTTTTTTGTCTGGTCAGCATGATTTCTCGTCATCAACCCCTCAAATTTCACAACAAATGTTGCACCCACGTCATTTGGTTTCTGGGTCCCAAAATAACTTTAGCTGCCTTTCAGTTGGTTCACAATCGAAACCTGTACTTCTCAATCAATGGCCTCAATCACTAGATGGAAACCACATTCCTGGGAATATGTCACATGAGCAGCATCTCCACATTGATTTTCATAAAAGAATATCATGGAAAGATGAAGCTCAATGTAATAATTTATCATCAACTGGATCTATTATTGGTCAAGCTGTTGCTTCTAGAAGCTCAGCTGAGCCACTAGATTCTGGCAGTGCAATCAAGAGGGCACACAGGAATCAACAGAGGTGGCTTTTATTTTTACTTCATGCTCGACGATGTTCTGCACCTGAAGGGCAATGCCAAGAACGCCATTGTTATAGTGCACAAAAGTTATGTAAGCACATAGATGGATGCACCCTACCTCATTGTCCATATCCTCGTTGCCATCATACCAGGGAGTTGATTCATCATTTCATAAAATGCAAGGACCCATGTTGCCCTGTTTGTGTTTTTGTAAGAAAGTATCGACGTGCAATTCAACTTAAGTCCCCAATGCGGCTGGTTCCTGAATCAGGTCCCCCCATTCCTTTAAATGGATCCTCTAAATCCTACAATATTGCAGGCCCATTGATCTCAAAGCCTTCACTAGTCGTTGAAGCTTCAGAAGCCTTGCACCCATCTCTTAAGCGTATGAAAATTGAGCAATGCACCCAGACCATCAATCCCAAAACTGACAATTCTGATTCATCTGTTCCTCCAAATTGCAAATCGCGAGTCTCCAAGGATACCCAGTCCCAATCCTATCCCTGCGGTGAGATGTCTATGGCAACTAAATCTGAGCTTATGGAAGTTAAGGAAGAAGTTCTGGTGCAATCAGTACATGAAAATATTAGTGAGATAAAAATGGAGGAGAAAAATGCAGATGATAAAAGACCTGATGGTGAAGTTGTAACACATGATGAGCCTGCTAATGTAGCTAGGCCAGAAAATATTAAAAATGAGAAAGAAGCTGTGCAAGAAAATTTGAGTCAGCCATCTGAAAATGCATCTGGAACAAAGTCTGGTAAGCCAAAAATAAAGGGGGTCTCATTGACTGAACTGTTTACTCCAGAGCAAGTCAGGGAACATATTACTGGCCTCAGGCGATGGGTTGGCCAGGTAAGATTTTTTATATTCTTGTGATATTTTTTTTCAAAGGGAAAAAAAAAATTACTTCTAAGCATTAGTTTAATGGTAGTATGAAGCAGTTCCATTGTAGTTTAAAACAATGGAACATTGGAAGTTTATTCACAATGCTTTGCCTTTCTCTTACAAAAGTACTTGAACGTAGTTAAGAAAAAAATACTTCAAGCTCTGAGGGCATGCCCAAGGTTCGTTTGACACCCCCAAAAAAAAGTCTACTCCTAATGCATCAGATGGACAATGCTGAACTATGCTTATTGTGCATATGGATACCTCGGTTTCCTAATTAGCAAGCTGAGGCAAAGAAATGATTCAAATGCTGAAAGCCTGAAACATATGATAGATATTATATGCACAAAGAAACAAACTTCAGTAGATCACGAACATGGCTGAATATGATACATCCAACTGTTCTATGTTTCTTCTAACCCTTAGTGTTCATAGACTTGTAAAACCATTAATGCTAGGTTATGTTAGTTTTCATAAGAGGTTTTAGATAATTTTTTGAAGTTTTCTCTAAGCATTATATTGTCCTTGTTTTTACTGGTTCATTTGCTATATCTCATGCCTTATACCTCCTTAATTGTCTCTAGTCTTCACGTTTTACTATGATGCATCTATTTTATTTTGACAGAGCAAATCAAAAGCAGAGAAGAATCAAGCAATGGAGCATTCAATGAGTGAGAACTCCTGTCAATTGTGTGCAGTAGAGAAGCTTACTTTTGAACCACCGCCTATTTATTGCACAACTTGTGGTGGTCGCATTAAACGAAATAATATGTATTATACCATGGGTGCTGGCGATACACGACATTATTTTTGCATTCCATGCTATAATGAGGCTCGTGGAGACACCATTGTTGTTGATGGGACTCCTATTCCCAAGTCAAGGTTGGAAAAGAAGAAAAATGATGAGGAAACCGAGGAATGGGTGCGTATCATATGTCTTATTTTGTTTCTTGATTGGAAGTTTATTTATTTTATTAACCATTTCTTTCTGTTTGCAGTGGGTTCAATGTGATAAATGTGAAGCTTGGCAACATCAGATTTGTGCCCTGTTCAACGGTCGAAGAAATGATGGTGGACAAGCTGAATACACTTGCCCTAACTGCTATATTCAAGAAGTAGAAAGAGGCGAGCGCAAGCCCTTACCCCAAAGTGCTGTTCTTGGAGCCAAGGACTTGCCGAGAACAATTCTTAGTGATCACATAGAGCAACGATTATTTAAGCGATTGAAGCAAGAAAGACAAGAGAGGGCAAGGCTTCAAGGGAAAAATTATGATGAGGTGATTCATCTGCTTAGTGCCACTTGATGAAGCTATGGACTAATATTGGTCATGTAGAGATTGTTACTATTAGATATAAAATCATTAACGAGCCTCCGCGTAAGAACTTAAGCAGCTAGGATAGTTGGTCCATTACATGGACTTAGAGCCTCTATGACCAAGTGCTTAGGAGTTTGATCCTTGGTGCTTGCATTATTCTGTGGAAAAAACAAATCAGCATATGGTAAGGTGGATTTGTGCTTTGTCCATGCGTCAAGCCTAATAGGCTCTTGCATGAGGGGGAGTGTTGGATATAAAGTCATTCATGCTCCTTCACTTAATAGTTTAAGCTTTTGGATGAAATAGTTCATGACAAAATGGTTAGGAATTTAATCATTGCCATCCTCGTTCTTCTAAATTAAGTTGAACTCTAGCACAAGGTACGGTAGGCATGTGCATTGTTCATGCTTTTAAGCCCTAACGGCTCTTGCATGAGGTGGTGTGTTACATATGTAACCATTCATGAGCCTTCACCTAGCTGCTTGAGCTTTTAGGAGTGTTGTTACGTGATGGTTACCGACTTACCATTGTTTATATGCATGCACTGGAAATTTATGGGGAATTGTTTGTGATTGGAAATGATGCTAAGGTTATCACCCTTTAATTACAAGCTAAAGATCATGCTTTCTCAGAATATCCCTAAAACCAAAATACATTCTGAATTTCTTTACTTGAAGTTCTGATGTCACTTATTGCCTGTTATTTTTTCTCCCAGGTAATGTAGCTTACTTATCATAACTATTTTTCCTAACAAGCTAGTTCTTAGGTTGTCACTAAGTAACTGATAAAGATATTACTATAATTATAATTTTTCTATATTTTTTATTTGAGTGGTATTCTTCGGAACTTTATTTGATTGAAATTTTAATTGCATCATTCAAATATTCCTTTTCTATATATTCTTTTTCTTTACTTTATTATTATTATTATTTTAACAAATCTTAGTGGCATTTTGTTTATTGAAGACTGCTTATTACACTTCTTGCTAGCACGTTCTGGTTTCCCATGGACTAGGAATTCCATTGTGGTGTGTGTTTATGCTGGCTATATATAAAACATTTTAATTGATGATACCAGGTGCCTGGAGCGGAATCGCTTGTTCTAAGAGTTGTGTCATCTGTTGACAAGAAGCTGGAAGTGAAACAGCGATTTTTGGAGATTTTTCAGGAAGAAAACTACCCAACCGAATTCCCATATAAATCTAAGGTAATGAGAAGGTTGCTTTAATAGATCTAAAGGTAATCAAATCGTTGTTATTCCTCATGAATTTTGATGCCCATAGGTTTCTCTTCCAGGCAATTTTGTTGTTTCAGAAGATTGAAGGTGTGGAAGTGTGCCTATTTGGCATGTATGTTCAAGAATTTGGATGTGAATGTCAATTTCCTAATCAGCGCCGGGTTTATCTTTCATATCTGGACTCCGTCAAGTATTTTAGGCCGGAGATTAAAGCAGTGACTGGAGAGGCTCTTCGGACTTTTGTTTACCATGAAATTCTGGTAACCTTTAGTTTCTAACTTCTTGCTCTGATGTCTGTCATACATCCTTTAGGAACCTTTTTTGGAGTTGGGAGACATTCCAGTTGTAAATTATTTTCTTCCTGCGATTTATATTTTGTTAATATTTGAGTATTATTATAATTTGTTTCTTTTTAGATTGGATACCTTGAGTATTGCAAGAAACGTGGTTTTACAAGCTGCTATATATGGGCCTGTCCTCCATTAAAGGGTGAAGATTATATTTTATATTGTCATCCAGAAATTCAGAAAACACCAAAATCTGATAAGCTTAGGGAATGGTGAGTTTAAGAGCTTCATGGTAAACAAAAAGAGAAAGAAAAATTCGTCTCCTCATTTTACATGTACATGATGATAGGTTTATTCATCTCTAACTCTAATTTATTTTTTAAATTTTTTTTGTTCAGGTACCTGTCTATGTTAAGAAAAGCTGCCAAGGAGAATATTGTGGTGGATCTCACCAACTTATACGACCATTTCTTTGTATCTACTAGTGAATGTAGGGCTAAGGTTACTGCTGCAAGGCTTCCATATTTTGATGGTGATTACTGGCCTGGGGCTGCAGAGGATTTGATTTATCAGATTCGCCAAGATGAAGATGGGAAAAAACAAAATAAGAAAGGAACAACTAAGAAAACTATAACAAAAAGGGCTTTGAAAGCATCTGGTCAGTCAGATCTTTCTGGAAATGCCTCAAAGGATCTGCTTCTAATGCACAAAGTAATTTACCGTTTTTGTTCTTTATTATAACTGTTATTGTTCTTCTGGGTAAATGGATTCCCTTGCAAATTGTGTTTTTGAATTTTCTGCCTAACTAGATCTTCAAACAATAACTATCCTCCTTTGCTTAATTGCATTTAGTATTTACATATTGGGTTTCTTAACATGGAAATAAGATTTTCTTATTACAAAGCTCTTGATCTTTCTACAGCTTGGAGAAACCATTTGCCCAATGAAGGAAGATTTTATCATGGTTCATCTGCAGCATGCATGCACTCATTGTTGTATTCTAATGGTGTCCGGCAACCGTTGGGTTTGCGACCAGTGCAAGAATTTTCAGATTTGTGATAAGTAAGGATTCTTCAATCTTATCTTGTTTTGTCATGTAGCATGTCAAATAAAATTGGTTAAAAATAAATTATCATGCTTTATCTTTTTTATCAAGAAAAAATAAAATAAAAATTATCACACTTTATCTAAATTGTGTCTCATCCAACAAAGGAGAAAAAGGCTTCTTGAATTTCGATGTTGGTTACAATGTCCACTCTAAGGCTGACACTGATGTTGTTCAACATTGTGTTTAATTTTAATGCTGGGAGATTCTGAATCCTTCATATATTATCATTTGTCACACTATTGCTAAATTTGTGGTCTTTGGTAGGAATTATCTTATTTAATTGCATAATTACATTAAAAAAAAAAAGGCATTTAAAGTCCTGGTAGAAATTTCTTTTCCTTTACTCCTGTTTCTGTTTTCACTTATAAATTTCTCTCTTAAATGTGATGTCCTTTTTGTGGCAATCTGTATGTTGCCCCTACTTTAGAGTTTATACTAAAGGAGTGCTATTTTCTTTTGCCTTTGTAAAGTCGTCGTTGTTTTGTAGCTGAGGTTCTGGAATCCTAAGGATAAAGGGTGAATTATCTTTATCCATCTGTTATAAGTTTATCCTCATACTTTGTATATCATATATATTATATAGAAATTGGGTAAAATGTGTGCCTAATCAGTCTAGACAGGTATATATTTATACCATGTATAGCATTCAGTACAAGAGGGATGAACGAAGCACTAATTAGCTGCGAATCAGTTATACTAATTAGCTAAGAATCAGTGACAGCTACATGATTTACCCGTGCTTAATTCTGACATCATATTTGAAGACTAAACATAAAAGAAGTTCTAGTACCTACTTGGAGAATGTTGAAACTTCTATGGATATTCTCAATAACTCAAGACATTTATAGGCATTATACATTATTGATATTCTTTTTGTGATCTTTCTCCTTTTCTCATATTTCCTGTCAACCGAGCCAACTCCAAAAAACAATCAACTTTGCCTGTCATGCACGTGTTCTGTCTCACTTTTTTCTCCTCTTTTAAAAGATATTCAGTGTATTGATAAACATTATATTCATGTTCGCATAGGTGCTATGAAGCAGAACTAAAGCGTGAAGAGAGAGAACGGCATCCTATTAATCAGAGGGAGAAACATACCCTTTATCCTGTAAGCAAGTGGGCCTTTTTAATGTTGACATGTTCATGTGGGTCATTGATCCACTACCTTGCCCTTTATTTCTCATCGCATAGGCTCTAGCCAATAGGATGGTATCTGTCAGCTACCAGCTAGAAAAAATGATTTGGAATTTTTTTTATTAACCTGTTTGCAGATTGAAATTACCGATGTACCTGCTGATACAAAGGACAAAGACGAGATTCTTGAGAGTGAATTCTTTGACACTAGACAGGCATTTCTGAGTCTCTGCCAGGGAAACCATTATCAGTACGATACATTAAGGCGGGCCAAGCATTCGTCAATGATGGTTCTCTATCATCTTCATAATCCAACTGCCCCTGCGTTTGTTACAACATGTAATATATGCCGTCTGGACATAGAAACTGGTCAAGGATGGCGTTGTGAAGTTTGCCCTGAGTATGATGTTTGCAATGCTTGTTATCAAAGGGATGGAGGTGCTGATCATCCTCATAAGTTGACAAATCATCCATCAATGGCAGATCGCGATGCTCAGAACAAAGAAGCGAGGCAACTTCGAGTATTACAGGTATTGCATAATAGCTTTTTCTTTTCTTCTTGTGCGTGTCTCATTTCACTGAATGTGCTTATAATATATATCGTTTGGTTTTATTGCATATCAAATAGCAGTCACAGATTCATGTGGGATAAACTTTGAGCATGAAGAAGGGTTGCCTTCATTTTCTAACGTGCATAACATATGAATGAATTAAGAATTTTTCTTGAATTTCATATAGATGTAGAACATATCGTTGTGTTTGTTTATGCTCTTTTTTTTTTTTTTTTTTAAGTAATAAGAAAAATACTTTCCAAAAAGTACTAAAGTTTGTACAGGCTTTGGATAAGCTTATCAAAAAAGATGGAGTTAGAAAATAATTAGTTTTTTGCATTTTTCGAGAAGCAGATTATTTTGTATCTGTTTTTGCTTCTGCTTTTTGTCTTAGAAGTACCTTTTTTAAAGTTTATCCAAAGGCACCTATATATTGTTCACAAGTTTGATGATTAATTGATTATCGGTGACAGCAACAGCAGTGACAAAAGCTGTACCCACTAGGCAGTTGGCAGCCAACTTTGTTTAATTTTGTATGATGATAAAATTAAAAAAAAAAAAATAACAAACTCATACAATTTTGATTCTGATGTCCTGCCAGATGTAAAATGATTAGCTCTCAAATTCTTCATTGGCGCATTATGTTTTACAGATAAATTGTGTTATGACATGGTACAAAAGTGATTTTTCTTGTGTTTGGCTCCTGTGGTGATAGTTCAATTATTTATTATTGAATTCTTTGTAGTTATGACGTGATTTTGACTAGCTATATCATTTTATTATCATGCTTAGCGGTGATATTGTGCCTTTCTATGAAATGTCTCATATAAATTGATTTCATGATTTACAGCTGCGGAAAATGCTTGATCTTCTTGTGCATGCATCTCAGTGCCGTTCCGCACATTGCCAATATCCAAATTGTCGCAAGGTGAAGGGGCTTTTCCGGCATGGCATGCACTGCAAAACACGTGCTTCAGGAGGTTGTGTTCTTTGCAAGAAAATGTGGTATTTGCTTCAACTTCACGCTCGTGCTTGCAAAGAATCTGAGTGCCACGTACCACGATGCAGGTTTGTGGGTTAGGCGTTGCCATTTCTCAAGTTACTCTGTTTATGGATTTGCATGCATAATATTTTGCTTTGTGTGTTAAATCAGAGATTTGAAAGAACATTTGAGAAGGTTGCAGCAACAGTCTGATTCCCGGCGAAGAGCTGCTGTGATGGAGATGATGAGGCAGAGAGCTGCAGAAGTTGCCAACAATGCTGGATGAACATTTTGTACATGTAAAATATGGGATGTTTTCAAAAGGTTGAAAAAATGCTACGGACAGATGTTTCCATAAGTTTCGCCCTTGCTCCCAGACAGATTTCATGCACTGCTGGGAACGTGCTCGGACATGCTGTTCGAGGATGGTATATGGGTTCGAAGACATTTAGTATATGACACTTGCTGATCCGCATGTCCGTCTGCACGACGTGATTGTCCCAATCAGGATCTACAAGTGCAGCCAATTAGTGATGCTTCTACCATGACCAACTAGGTCGAGCTGGGCATTAGGGCGGTGTGTCGATGTATGTGAATCGATTTGGTGATTCTTTGATTTTTGTCACCTTCTTGTATTTTGTCAAATGGTCATTCTTCGTGGCAAATGTATTATAGTCCTAATTTTTCAGCCTGACAAAGGTGCGAAGGTGTTTGGCTGGTTGCTGTCAAGTCGCATTTTGTTCTCGTTTCCGCCTCTTGAAGTTTGACCCTTTTGTAGTATCTCTTTATTTAAAGATGAAAGTGACAATTTAGATGCGGAAATTCGTAGTAGTATCTGTAGTTTCATGCGAACCTTCCGTCTTTGTACTGTTTCATCGGTGGCCTTTTATACGAATTACGATTCCCTTAGGCCGTTGGCAGTAAGGAGAAAGGGACAAAATTCTTCGTAAGTGAACTTATTTTCAAAACAGAAATTGTGAAAACTAACAGGTCTTAAGGGTTTTTTATTCTTAGATAATCTAATACACAACACACTTAATTGATGTTAAAGTGAATATCTTTTCACTTTCTAACTTTAAATGTATTAATTTATTCTAAGGTATATTTGGCTAGGAAATAGAGATTAGGGGGAATTTTCCACGGATAAACTGGATATGTAAATTTATAGATGTAGTTTATCTAAAAAAATTTTCTTTCATTTTTATTCCTTAATTAAACATACTAATATCTTAATATGGGAATGCGTACCTTTTGAGATTAGATTTTTTCATGTAAAAATTTTATATAATTTGATCATGTATTAATTTTTATTATTGATTAAGTAGGTGAGGTCAAGTAAAAATCTAATTAATGGTGAAAATAATTATGGCATCATATATTTATTTTATAGTTTTTAATTTATATAAGCACCAGATATTAGAAAAATAAGGTATATAGTCCTATACCACAATTTACTAATACATCTTTATTAATATTTATTTTTATTTATTAGAAAATACACTACATATATAATTTAGATAAATATTAAATCAAAAAATTTAATACAATTTAACATTTATATTTAAATAATTATATTAATAAATTAGTTATCAATATTTATAATATCTAGTAACTATATAAAAAATAAAAAATGAGATCAATATTAAATATTTTAAATCATTAAATAGTTTTCAATTAAATTAATAATAATGATTTTTGATAACACTATAATGACCGATAAATAATTAAAGTTAACTATTTTTTTGATTAAAATAAAAAATAATGTTTTAGTGAAATTAAATAAAGACTAATAAAATAAAAAAAGATAATAAATAGAAAAAGGAGTAAATCCCTATTTTTATCTCTAACAAAAAATTTTGAAAGTAAATTAACTCTTCAAAATTTTTACTTTCAAAATTTTAAAACTTTTCAAATAATTTTTTATTATTTAAAAAAATACATTAATCTTTTTATATAAAAATATTAAGAATATTTTTAATAGTATAATTAATATATCTTTTTCTTTAACTTTTTAAATCTTAAATAATCAATTTATCCCTCGATATTTTCACCGATACGAAAGTCAGTATTTTCAGTATTTTCTCCGGAAAGAATTTCATCTAATTCTTACCCTTATCCTTATTAAATATGAGCTACGCGGAGCAGGAGTGAGCATATCTCCCAATTCCCAAGGGGACAAAAGCGCATTAAGATGTCAACGTGGAAGCACCGAAGTCAGTATTTTTCTTCTAAAAGCTCCGTCTTCTTCCGGAAATTGTGTGGTCGAGATGTCTTACCTCTCGACTCTGACTTCCTGTCCAGGCCTTCAACTTTGAAGATGACAAAAGAGCGATTGGTGTTACAGATATACGGGCCACTTGCATTTTCCGGTTTCTGTATAGAACAAATTGAAATTTTTGCAGAATATTAATACATGCATGCGGCTCTGTTTTCGAATGGTAACGGCTCAATCATGAGCGCCGCAACGTCAGCAACAACTGCTAATACCATTGTGTGCTCAAAGACTAGATTCTCCTCGGACCTTCTAGGTTCCATGGCCTTTTCAAAAACCTATTTGGACAATCGTTTTCTGTCCTGCAATAACATTCGTCCATACTGCAATTCTCTGGGACGGAAGACTCGGTTGCTGTTAGTCCCTAGGGCTGCTGCTCCCGATTCTAGCAAGAGCACCAACAGTAAAAATAAGAAAGATGATGATAATGATGATGATGATGATGGCGACGATGATAACCGACAAGTTCAAAAGCAGACGCAGCTACAACCCTCTGTCTCGCTTAGCCTGGACGACGTAAACCCAGTAGGACTCGGACGAAAATCGCGTCAGTTATTCGACGAGGTGTGGAGAAAATTCTCGGGATTGGGGCAGATCTCTAGGACCATTCGCACCGACGATAAGGAGGCTCTTGATGCCCTTCTCATCCGGGAGGGCCCCATGTGCGAGTTCGCAATCCCTGGTGCTCAGAATACTACTGTGCTAGTTGTTGGTGCCACCAGCCGCATCGGTCGCATTGTTGTCCGTAAGCTCATGATCAGAGGTTACGCCGTGAAGGTGCCTTGCCTTTTTCCTTACTTATAAATCTGCTCTCTACTGTTATCCACACGCAAATCGGTCTAACAAGTACAAACGATAACAACAATACGTTGTATAGCCCCGATATTTTTCCATAGAAATATATCTTTACTATCCTTTCGAGAGGTGTGAACCCTCCAAAAGTGTGCTGTATAGGGTGTCGTGGTAAATTTCAGAATGTTTAATTCTTGCTTTCTTTCCAAATTTCAATGAGTGATACCCAGTGAGCTCTTGGGAAGAATATATACGACCAACATGGTCATTACTGAATTTGAAGAACTAGTTACAGGAAGATACAACAACAACTAAGCATTTTCCTACTAAGTGGGGTTAGTTACAGAATGGATATATTTGGAATCTTGGGAAACACTTAGCACTCTTGATTTGATTTACTATTCCTTTTTTTTTTTCTTTTTTGAATTTTATGTATAAAATTAAATGGAGACTTTAGTTCACTTTTATTTTACTTGTAAATATTACATTTGTACTTTATATCCAAAAAAAAAAAAAATACATTTGTACTGTCTTTGACATTATAATTTATAACTATACCTTTTCAAATGATAATCTACATTATGTTATTGGATATCATACACGCTGAAAATAAACTTGAAATGCACTTTGTTACTGTATATGATTTGACAACTTCATTGCTGATAATTGCTTTAAATGTCTGTTCTACATAAACTGGTCTAAATTGATTTGTGTTGGCCTATATGTTTGATCTTGCTCTGCTTTATAACTTCATTGAATTCTTTTTCTGCGATGAAGGCTTTGGTAAGGAAGGCAGATCAGGAGGTGGTGGACATGCTTCCAAGGTCGGTGGAGATAGTGATTGGGGATGTTGGTGATCCCACCACCCTCAAGGCCGCTGTAGAAGGCTGTAACAAAATAATCTATTGTGCTACTGCACGCTCTGCTATTACTGGTGATCTCTTCAGAGTTGATCATCTAGGAGTTTATAATCTGTCTAAAGCATTTCAGGTCTGCCTCCACTCCTTGAAATCTCTTCCCCCATCCCAAGGTGTGCCTGTATTCATGCATGCCTTTGGCTTCTATTTGCTGTAAAGCACATGGCCTTTTTTAATGGAGTTTCTCTAACAGATACGTTGAAGGATTGGGCAGCTTTGCTGCATTGATTTCACTCTCTCTCTCTCTCTCTCTCTCTCTCTCTCTTGTGGCTTATTTCTCATTAAATCTTAAATTTGGCTTTCAGGATTACAACAATAAATTGGCACAGTTGCGTGCTGGTAAAAGCAGTAAAAGCAAGCTTGTAATTGCCAAATTCAAATCTCCATCTTCATTGAATGGATGGGAAGTTCGTCAAGGAACTTACTTCCAAGATGTAGTTGCCACAAAATATGATGGAGGAATGGATGCTAAATTTGAGTTCACTGAGAATGGAGATGCTGTTTTCTCTGGTATGGTGGATATTGATGAATAATGCCAACAAGGATTTTTTGCTGCATTGCTTAGAAGGGAAATTCTTACTCAATTATTTTCCAGATAAAAATTAGAGTAAGCGGGGATTCTACAAATTCTCTTTTGACCCTGTATTTTTTTGTATTAATTTTAGGGTATGTCTTCACCAGAGGAGGGTATGTGGAACTATCAAAAAAGATTTCTTTACCTCTAGGTTGCACTCTTGACAGGTATTGGACACTAGATAAATAATTGTTGTGGGTATAGTGATCATCTATGTTTGTTTTGTATTTTGCTGAAGATATGAACTTCTATCATGCATAATGAGTCAAGATCTGTCATGATAGATATGAGGGTCTGGTTCTCTCTGTTGGTGGGAATGGAAGATCTTATGTATTAATTCTCAAAGCTGGTCCTTCGCTGGATCCAAGTCAGAGCAAATTGTATTTTGCAAGAATTAGTACAAAAGTGGGATTTTGTAGGGTAACAATCATTTTACTTCTAATGAAGTTATGGCTCATTGGTTCTCCATTTTTGACTAACCTGCTTTGAAGTTTTATTGTTTCTTAGCAATGATTGGTCAAGTTATAGCTTTCATGCTTCCTATCTATATTTATGTGGCAGGTTAGGGTACCATTTTCATCATTTCGGCCAGTGCAACCAGATGATCCACCATTAGACCCTTTTCTTATACATACATTGACAATACGCTTTGAGCCTAGAAGACAGGTTTTGTCCACTTTGTCAACAACCTTTTTAATTTACATACGTTGATGATACCTTTTCATGCAGATACATTTACAATACCTTTTCTTGTACATGCATTGCAATACCATTCCTTGTACATACATTGACAAATGATAGAGCCTTTTTCATTTCATTTTGGTCAAGAAGTATGCTTTCTGACCCAATGCTTTTGGAGTTAAAAGAATTCTTGGACTTTTTCTATAAAAGGAGGAATTCATTAAGACAAAGAGAAGAAAATACAAAGAATTTTTGGATGATCTTAAGATTATAGGTCTAACTCCATCCCCAAAAGCTAGTTCAAGGGAAGAGGGATGCTCAAGTGATTATAAAAGTTATCTTGACTATATCTTTAAGTAACTTGGGACTTAACATATAGCCCTCACATCCAGGATTGGACATCTAGAGCGTGAAGTTTACAGGACTGGATATTAATCATAGGATAGGTTCTCATATCATCTTATGATTGTGGACCTAACTCCCCCCAAAAAGCTAGCCCAATGGTAGAGGTGTCAAATGGGCCGAGGCGGCTCGTTTAGGCCTAGCCTGTTTAAGCTTTCAGAAATAAGCGCACTGCCCGCTTAACTTTTTTTTTTTTGCTTTTCAAGTTTTTAAAAAATTAATTTTGATTAAAAAAAGGTTAAAAATTCTTATTTCTTATTAGAAAAAGTGAGGATGTATTAAATTTGATTACTATATCATTTTTTATGTCCTAAATTTATGTCTTTTTCTAAAAAAAATAATAAAAAAAGAAACCCGGGTAAACAGCCCGACCTATTTACGTGCACGGGCTAGTTTGTTTAACTACGGGTTAAATGGGTCGGGCTGAAAACGGGTTAATTTAAATGGGTTGTTATTTTTTTAAGCCCAAACCACCTATTTTGGCAGGTAAACGAGTTGGCCTGACAGGTTTAACCCATTTTGACGGCCCTACTCAATGGAGGAGGGATCCCCAAGTTATTACAAAAGCTATTTTGGCCATGTCCTTAAGCAATATGGGACTTAACAAAGCATAATGGATCCTCCTTAATAAAAGAGGAAACAACAAAGGAAAAAGAAAGCATCAATGAAGCAAAGTTGTTCAATCGCTTTCTTAGAATTAAGTGGGTCTAATTCAACTCCCAATGTTAGCTCATGAGGGGAGGGTTGCCCAAGTCCTTATAAAGGCTATCTAGTCCATATCTCTAGTCGGTGTGGGACTCCAACACATCCCTTTACACCCAGGAATGAACATCTGGAGCATGAAGTTTGCACGACTGGACATTTGCGGGTGACCCAACATAAAGTGTGGGATAGAGTTTGATACCATCTTAAAATTAAGTGGATCTAAAAGCTAGCTCATGAGGAGGAGAGTTGCCCAAGTGCTTATAAAGGCTATCTAGGCCAACCAAAAAAGATCACGTGTTTTATGCCAAATAGAAGCCAAATGCCTAATCTTATCCCACTCCAGCTGTTCTGCCAAAAAATAATCCTTAAAGATATGAAAGTTACACTTCAACCATGGGGATCAAAGTATAGCGTATATTGCACATTGCCACTATTGAGTGTCTCTAAGTCTTCGGAACATAAGAGTAGTTTTGGAATTAAGAATGGTCATAATTCTTCTTGTAAAGTGTAGCTTTAGTGAACATCTCGTGTATATACATGTGATGATTGAATAGAAATAACAAGTTCAGATATCATATTCCTGGTTCTTCTCTTCTTTTTCTGTTACTCTTTCAACAGCCACAAAAAGTTGCTTTCTTCACTTTTACTGCAACCATTAAAGCTAATAATCAACTATTGATATACAGGAAACAAGAAGGTAAATTAAAATTAGGTGCACATGAAGAGGTCCATCCCTCAACAATTCTATTATAAAAGATTGCTATTATGCTTTAATGAGTAGAAATATGCTTCTTGAATTCCTGCTTGGCTACCTGCCAAAATTGAGGCCATTACCTTTATCCTTTATGTTACTTTCTTGTTTTAGTCAGCATTGTCTTCCTTTTGTGTTAGATCCCTTATAAATTTCTAAATACACGAACAATAATTTATTCAGCTCTTCTAATTTTTTAACTTTTTTTTTTTTGTTGGGTCTGTTTCCCCATGTTAATTTTTGTTTATTTAAAATAGTGAATAATTTCAGTATGCTGATCCTATATCCATTCTTGTTTCAGAAGCCTGTCGAAGTGAATGCGGCAATGAAACAAGATTTGAGAAGTTTTAAGCTTATATTGGAATATATAAAAGCCTTGCCTGTAGGTGTTACTCTGCTGTTTCATCTTATTATAGCATGAACAACACTAATGCTGATTGTGTGCTTCTCTAATGTTCAGTGTATGCAAATTGTAAAGTTGCTAGTTGAATTGTGGATTCCAATAGCAGAGCTTATTTGTATTATTTGTTTCCCGGTGGTTGAGATGAATGAACAGGATAAATGATGTACTGATTTCTTTTTCTTGGTCTATTCATGTGCAAGGATGCCAGCAATAGTATTGGGTCTTAAAGATTTATGTTTTCAAAGCTTTGAATTTTCTGTCTTTAAAAATATGGGACTATTGTATGATGCTCTCTAAAATTTAGTCTTCTCTCCTTATTTATTATCTCTCTCTCTCTCTCTCTCTCTCTCGCACACACAAAGATGCAATTTTTTAATTTTAGTTGCATGAATTTGTTCTGCTGATGCTAGTTTAAAGTGACTGGCTTAGACAACTTTGGCATGCTTGGTAGTCATTTGTTTCATGGTTGTCAATTTAGACCAACTTTTGTTAAACTGGCTCTCGCCTGCCCTTTTCGAGCCTCTCCTGCATGTAGATAGTTGATATTTTGGAGCAAGTCGTGATGACAATTATGTCATGATTATCATATTCAAATAATTATTTTGCAAATGGTATCATGGTATTATCTCTTGTAATGTTGCCTGGCTGCATGAAAAGTTCTTTTATGACATATATTGTTATTGTTTGCATGCAAGTTAATATTTCTTTTTCTGCTTGATACCAATCATAGAAGTTGGTAACTACGTAAAAGAAGAAAACCAAGTACGCTGAATGTGCTTAATAAGGAAACTTGATGATATATGTTCTGCATTAATGCTTATTATTCTTTTCTGTGTAATGTTGATTTTGGTTATGAGTATATTGTAGACAGGGCAAGAAACCGATTTTGTCCTAGTTTCATGTTCGGGATTAGGAATTGAACCTTCCAGACGGGAGCAGGTTCTTAAAGCCAAGAGGGTCAGCTCCATACTTTGAATATCTTTTTGGACTTATTTGAGAGTTGCTTCTTCTTCTATATTTTTATTTATTTTTCCAGGAGTTGGGCTTATACCTGATTATGTGGCAATGTTGAATTTGTCCAGGCAGGGGAAGACTCCTTAAGAAGATCTGGTCTTGGATACACAATAATTCGTCCTGGTCCCCTTGAGGTGAACTCTGTTGCAAATTGGGGGATATAGTAATTGACTATTCTATCCTTTTTAAGTCATTAAGTTTAGTTCATAACTTTGTAGTGTTACAATCTCATACGTAGAGTTGGAACATATGCCCAAAAGTGCATTAGAATATTGATTGCTTAATATTGGTTAAATTTTGTTCACAATTGTCGCTTTGACTTGTTTGCACAACTTAGGACTTATGTGGCATTTTAGTATTTGGGAAGAAAATGATTGGGATGCCTACGTAGCAATCACTACTACTCATGTGAGTTTTTTGAGATTTATCTTGCATGTGTTTTTCCTTGTATACCATGTGTTTCATTGGGATAGAGTGATATTTCTCACATTCAGATTTTAGGAGGATATCGTGGTGAAGAAAGGAGTTCGGATATCCTATATCAGAGCAATTAAAGATACGTATGATGGGGTCGGTCACAACTAGCATGAAAACACATGGTGGGGCGATAGAGGATTTTCCCACAAGTATATGACTGCACCAAGTGTCGACTCTGAATCTCTATCTGTTCACCTTGGTCTTGGATGCATTTATTGAACATATTCAAAACTTGTGCTATGCTGTATGCTTTTTGCAAATGATACAGTTTTAGTAGGAGAATGAGAGAAGAACTAAATGGAAGCTAGAGTGGTGGAGATCATAGTTGTCGATATTGGACGGCAGCTCATGGCGGTGAGCCAAAAATCCGCCATAAAAATATGGCGGATGGCGTGGTGGGTTATGGCAGAAGCCGTGGTGGACTGAAAAATATATATATCCAAAAAACCTGCTAAACATAATAAAAAATAAAAAATAATAATATATATCAAGAACAATAAAATTAGAAATATATTCTGAGTAATAAATTCAGCAAATGTATCACAAAATCAAAGCCAAAGTCACAACATAGCATACTCATAGTCAAATACAAACATAGCAATATAGTATAATCAAAGCTTCAAAGGCATAATCTCATGTCTCATAAGTCATAACATTTAGACAAAGTAAGCTAAAAGGAAACTAAAATCATCTAATCTTGTCCTCATCATCATCTCCAGTATAATCATTATTATCATTGTTTTCTACTGAGGCTTATCCCTTTGCTTCTTCTCCTTCCGATTCTGAGTCATCAAATTGAATTTCTTCCTCCTCTTCTGCATCCTCTAGTTCTTCTAAGTCTGGTTCCTCATCAGCCACCACTATCTCTTTTCTTTTCTTGGAAACTCTAGTAGTTACTACATCACTTGAAGGCTCCTTTCTTTTTTCACTTTGCCACCGAGTATATGTTCTAGGCTCCCCAACCCCTAATGCCGTATACACAATTTCACAATTCAAAGTGTCGTCATCCCCAAAAATCAACTCATGTCCAACATCTCCTTAGAATGGATCTGCAATATCAATATCATCTAAGTATTAATGGCTATTATTTTAAGTATTAACAAAGTACCAAAATAATAAAAAAGTGTTAATTATATGCTCAAAAACACTCCAATTACATTCATATCCAGAAGCACTATATGTCAAGCTCAAAATCTTGATAGCCAACTATTGCAAGTTTAGAGTTGAATGCCCATACATTTGCCGCCATTGAGCTACAAATCCAAAGAAGGCTATATAAGCAAATCACTCGAAGTTTAAAATTAAAAGAAATTTGAAAACTAAAAGTTATATTCTTCTCACCAGGTGCAAGAGTTTTTGTTTGTGATTTTGTAGAGTTAGTTCCAAAAAGATCACTAACACTCTTATAAATTGGCAGCTCAATCAATATTTTTTGTTGCACCTCCCGATTTGGCACCAATCTCTTGATACATTCATACAACCCATTTGTAACTTCTAAATCAAACTCCAATGTAGGGTTGTCATAAGAGTACTCCAGGTTTAAAAAATGACTAGCTGCATGTAATGGTCGATGAAGCTAACAATTCCATCTATTATCATTTATTGCAAACACATCTTTGTATTTGCTTTCATCATTCTTGAATGACTTCATAATGGCTTCTTTTGCCTTGTCCATTGCCTCATAAATATAACCCATAGCTCGTTTCCTCTCACCATCAACAAGTTGAAGCACACGAACAAGAGGAGCCATAATTTTAAGGGTGTATCTCACATGATTCCAAAATGAAGGCATAATTGCAGTTTTTGTTGCTTCATTTCCCTTTGCCTCCTTAGACAACTTGTTTCTCATCCATTCATCGGAGGTAAACATTTTTCTAAGATTTTTTTTCTCTTGATGAAGCCTTTCCAATGATAGAAAGGAAGTGGCAAATTGTGTGACTGCATACCTTACCAATTCCCTCTTGTTTGTGAAGTGTCTCAACAAACTCAAGATACTAGAGTGGCCATAAATGAAACCAACAAGAGAAACTGTTTTTTTTATTGTCTTCTTTATCAATGGAAGCTTTCCAATATCTTCTAGCATCAAATCCAAGCAATGGGCTACACAAGGAGTCCGATAGAGATGCGACTTTTTATCTTCCAACATCTTGCCCACCAAAACATAGTTGCTCCCATTGTTAGTTATAACCTGAACAACCTTCTCTCCAATCTCCACCACAAGAGAATCAAGAAGTTCAAATAACTTCTCACTGGTCATCACAAAGTTAGATCCATCAACAGACTTCACAAACTTCGCAAACATTGTCCTAGCAGGAGAGTTCATCAAGGAATTAATAAGACACCTTTGCTTCCTATCAGTCCAAGCATCTGACATGATGGAGCAGCCATGTTTGCTCCACTACTCCTTATGATCCTTCATCATATTTTTAGTATAGTCCAACTCCTTGTTGAGAAGTGGAACCCTTGTATCATGATGAGATGGAGCAGGCAAACTGGGATCAAAGCTTTCAATGGCTGCCAACATATCACGAAAACTCTTCAATTTGATACAGTTGAATGGAATTCCAGCGTGATATGACAATCGAGCAATGTATTGATGAACCCTAGTAATTGCTTCCTTGTCACATGCATCACTAATATTTTGTTGCATCAACCTCTCCTTGTTCCTCTTAGCAATTGTAGTATCAGGTTTTCTAACAAATAAATCCACTGGGCCTTTCAAAGCACCCTTTTTCACTTTAGGGTTAAGGTTAAGGATTTCGTCAATCTCTTCAGCATCATCTTCGGATAATCCAAACCCCCAGTTCTCAAGATCAAGCTCCTTTACATTTTGAACTTCCTACCTCTCTTGCTTCTTTTTCTGGTTATGTAACGCCCACAATTCGTCTTTAACTTCTTTTGGACACTTGGGACACTTGGAAACATTACCAGGTTTTCCCATCAAGTGTTCTTTGGCTCTTGTAATTCCTCCTTTCATAACTTTACCGTAGAAATTACACATAGTATCATTCGTATTATTTTCTTCTGCAGGGCAGACATACTTCCAACTTGGGACTGATCTACTACTAGCCCTTGAGCTTTGTGAAGGTTGGCCTAACATTGTACCATTATTTTTTTAAACCTATCAATTTTAGAACTAAATTCAATAGCTACATTCGTACAAAATTATTGAAATAATTAAAAAAAAAAAAGAATAATAGGTTTTAGCCTAAAACAAAGTAGAAAAGGAGCTGAAACAGAATAAGGGAAAAGAAAAAGAGCTGGAATAGGATGGAAAAAAAGGGGGAAAGAAAAGAGTTGAAACACAAAACCAAAATGTGGGGGAAAAAAGAGAATAGAACAAGGTAAAAGAAGAAGAAACAAAAGAAGGAAACATGAGAAGACAGAACAGAAGAAGGAAAAGTAACCTTGAGTCCTTGACTTCGCTGGTGTAGTAAGGTCATCGCCATTGGTGGTGGTTGTCGCTGGCCATGGTGTTGCTGGAATGAGGCCGGTGGCAGTCACTAGAGCTCCAGAAAGGGGGAAGTGAAGAATGAGATGAGAGAAAGTGCGATTAGCAAAGAGGGGTTCGTGGCTGTGTTCTCTAATGGATTAGGGTTTTATTTTCAACCCCAAAATTCCTAAAATATCCTCTAAACTTTAAAAAAAAAAAAAAAAGAAGAAGAAAAAAGAGAGGGCGGCCGATATTTCCGCCATGGCGCCCTGAAAATAGTGGCCGCCATCTGATTCCGCTAGAGGATATAAACTGTCATGGCGATTTGCTTAATTTCCGCCATGCCACGGTGGAATGGTGCCGCCATGGCCGATTTTTGATAACACTGGTGGAAACAAGCTTTGGAAGCACATGGTTGTTATATAAGTAGAAGTAAGACAGAGTATATGAGATGTAAGTTTAGCAAAACAATGTACAAATTCTAATTTTGAAGTGAAAATTGGGGATGATACTATACCACAAGTCACAAAATTTAAGTATTTTGGATCCATTATTCAAAATGATGGGAAATAGAAGGAGACATAAACCATAGAATTCAAACTGAGTGGTCAAAGTGGAGGATTGCTTCTAGTTCTTAATTAAAAAATACCACCAAGTATTAAGGGTAAATTTTACTGTGTAGCTACATGATCGGACTAAAGATTAGGCGGTAAAAAGTTAACAGAAAAAATAAGCTAAATGTTGCAGAGATAAGGTTGCTGCACTGAACTAGTGGACATACTAAACAAAATAAGATTGGGAATGAACGCATCAGAGAGAAAGTTGGGATAGTGCCTATTGTAAATAAAATGATAGAATTTCATTTTAGGTGGTTTGAACATTTGTGGAGAAGACCTGAAGAGGCTCCAGTAAAGAGAGTGGATCGGATGGGAGGTAGTCCTATAGCTAGATGTAGAGGGAGGCCTAAAAAAATCATAGGTGAAACTATTAAAAGAGATTTAGATGTTAAGGGCTTAAATGTAAATATATGATTTATGATGGAACACTATGGCGTCGCCTGATCTATGTAGCCGACTCCATCTTGTGGGACAAGACTTGGTGGTGGTGGTTGTTGTTATATTGTGGTGGGGAATCTTTCATTTTTAGTATCCTTTCCTCACCTTAACATTTTCCTTACTTATACATTCATCGATCCAAAGCTTTTACTTTGTTAAAGTAAAGGATTCTAATCACTTTGGGTTTTCACTTTAGAAGGTACCTTAAAGATAGAGAGAGTAACAAGAGGCAATCCCTTTGCATTTTACTTGATTTGTGTCTCTTATCTTCCAGTCAAGATTGGTCAATTTGGACTAATTTTTTGTTGTGTTTCCTAGGGATCATTATCCTCTCATGTTGCTCAATAACTTGAGAATCATGTCGAGAAAAACCAATTTTATTATAATAAGTCCCAACATTATTTATTTAGGGTTCATCAATTTTGCATTTGCACCTTTCTCCCTCATAAGTTACCCCTCCATGCTAGCGAGTAATATGAGATGAGAGGATCCTGATCCCTTTTTATTTTTCGGAAGTCCTATTTTCAGTGTCTTACTCTACTTTAAAAGGGAGCTTGTTTCTCTACAAGCCCCATTTAGAAATTAAAAACTCCCTTTGGAGGCCCATTCTTTTGTCTGGAGTGGACAACAGTCCTCAATAGGGTTGATACTACTTGTTTTAGATTGGTACGGTGCTCGCAGCTTTCTCTTGATATTTGTGTTATGTGCAACTCTAGTTTGGAAACAGTGGCCATTTATTTCTGCATTGGAGGATGGTCACGCTCCTTTGGATTAGTTGCTTGGTGTGCTGAATGAATTTTGAATGTGTCCTTTTACTTCACTACAATTCCATGTAGTTCATTTTAAAGGTCTTGGAAGAAACATGGATGGCACAATTTTATGGTAGTGTGCAATTTCTGCATGGCTTTGCCATAGGGAGTATCCCTACCTTTTTTAATTTATCGGATGAAAAACAGAGTAGAGTTTGCCTATCAGCATATCTAATGTACTGCAAAATTGGAAAGTTCTGTTATGTTTTGTCAGCATGATCATATTCCACTATTGTTTTGGACTACATGGACTGCTTTCGTCTCACATTTTTATGCGGTTACTTCTATATGGCATGATATTATTGTTACAACATCATTTTAATCCTTGGTGTTGTGTTAAGGCAACTGGCAAGACAGATAGGTTGTAGTCTTAGATTAAAATTGTACAGCAGCCATGAGTTTCTGGATAGATATTTTGCTGCTATTAATCCATGTAGTGTCGGGATTTGATAGGGCAAGAAAGTTCATCCCTATCCCTTTTATCCAAAGGAAAAAGGTTATCCCTATCCCGTCTTCTGTGGGACAGTACTGTCTTTGTGGCCTCTGTGGAGTTCATCTAATGACTGTTTTGGGGAATATCCTTGGAAAATGGGAGAATGCAGGGCATTATTACACTGATTTCTTCCCCCATCTTTTGTCTTTTATGGGGGACATGTTGTCATGCATTCGTTTATCTCCTGCTTCGCCAATGAAACTAATTCTTCTATTGGAAAGAATCACCGGCGAATATTTGTAAATGTATATTGAATTATAAGATACAGACTTTTCCCTCAATTTTCAGTCCATTATCTTGCTGTAATTTATATGAAAAAAAAAAAAAATCCCCCAATTTGTTCTAAAACTCCGAGATAGGCATCACCGTGGACCTCCTGGATGAGTTAGTTTGTATAATTCATTAGTAATTCAAAGGACAACAAGTCAATGTCCACCTCCAAAAAAAAAAAAAAAAAAAGTCAATGTCGCCCCCCCCTCTCTCTCTCTCTCTCTTCTTTCGATTAAGAACTTTGGTGGAAAAAACCAATTGAAGTTAAGGAATGGAAGGTCTATTATAGACATTTAAACTGCAATGTAATGTTGAAAGATATTCAGCTTTTTCATTCTGTTTGACTGTTTGTGGAGGGTAAATGTAATTTCCTGTTCTTTTCTTGTCCGCTAATTCTTAGTTTTGCTGACAGGAGGAACCTGGTGGGCAGCGCGCTCTAATATTTGACCAAGGAAATAGAATATCTCAGGTTTGTGTATTCTATTCTTTGCCGTTATCCTCGATGCCTTTTCCTTAAACAGTTAATATCATATACAAGTTTCTTTTCCTGTTTGATTTTTTTTCCGACTTTTATTTATTTTAATTATATATTTCACCATGTGCATAAGCATAAACCTTATTTCATTACAAGAATGATCGACCTGGGTAGCTGACTAATGCTAAGTGCTGTACATATAGGGCATCAGCTGCGCCGATGTGGCTGATATATGCGTGAAGGCACTACATGATTCATCGGCAAGAAACAAAAGTTTTGATGTGAGTAAAATGCATGGTTATAAGACTGGTCTTAAAGCTAAAAGAAACTAAAGTCTTTTCAACCTTGTCTAGGTATGTTACGAGTATGTTGCTGAGGAAGGGAAGGAGCTTTATGAGCTGGTATGTGAACAATGATTGATATCATCTGTGATGGAAAGAAAAATAAATGAAAAGGTACTTCCTTATGATCTGGTCTGCATTCATGGAAACTGATCATTTTCTGTGTTTGCTTAGGTCGCACACCTGCCTGACAAAGCAAATAACTATCTCACACCAGCACTTTCTGCTTTAGAGAAGAATACCTGATCAGCTCCGGTTGATTACAATATACTTCCCAAAGTTAAATTTTATAAGACCTGCCTACTTTGCTTTTCATGGCTTCCTCAAGTGGAATGTCATTACTACTTTGATCGCGTATGTATATTCATGTGCAATCCAAAATATTAAACTTGAGAAATAAATTTACTTGAGAAATAATATATTTTCAGTAGTTAAGATGCATTATGCAAACAATGAGATGGATATGCACCCGTAGCCTTGTTTAGTGAGATGTACAGACTGAGTCCTTTGGAAGTAATTCTCATGACAGCTTCTGAAGGGAAAAATTATCTTGTGAATCCTTGCTAAAGGACCATTCCATAGCCGGATGAGCCTGCCTCCTTTTTCTCCTCCCCTCCCCCCCCCCCCCCGCCCCCCAAAAAAAACAAAAAAAAAAAAACAAAAAATGAGCGATAGAGTTGTAATTGTATTTTTCGCCCAAGTATTCCAAGGTCTCTAGCCTTGTTTAATGAGATGTACAGACTGAGTCCTTTGGAAGTAATTCTCATGACAGCTTCCGAAGAGAAATAGTATCTTGTGAGTCCTTGCTAAAGGACATTCCATAGCCGGATGAGGCTGCCTCCTTCCCCCTGCCCCCGCGGCGGGGGAATTAGAGTTGTAAATATATTTTTCGCCCAAGCATTCCACTATCATGCTAGAATTGAAAATATAACTTAAAGTATTACTATAAAGGTGCCAGAAATTGTGCGGGTAAAAATAGGTGATTAGTTTCAATATTTGTGAGTTCATTTTTAAGTAAGTTTATTATTTTTACGTCAAAAAAATATGAAATGAAAATTTTCAATTACATTTAATTATAATAATGAAAAATATTTATTAGCGAGTTAAAGCTGTACGAGACCATAAGTGCTTTGATCGTTCATCAAGCACTTCGGAAGCCACCGAGAGTGGTCTAATAAAAGAGAAGTTTGAGTAATTTTATGAGATTTTAAATTTAAATTTTATTGTTGATAATGTACAAAAAAAAAAAAAAATCAAGCACTTAGATGTGTTTAAATTTTTAATTGAATTAATTGTCAAGTAAAAAAAATGCTAAAAACTGCTAATCGATTTATGAATTATAATTAAATTAAACAGTATAAAAAGTTTTTTTATGAAAAAAATATACTAAGCGAAGCACGTGACGAGAAGACAAAAGTGAGGTGTATATAAGTATATTTGATAAGTCAGGGGAGAGCAGAGCAAGAAAAGATAATGCTAATTTACGGCCCAACTTTATCGCTCCACCGTGGATCAGCGGTGCCTTTCCTACGTGTTGGAGGCATTCAGACAGACAGCAATTGGCACAATAATGGTAGTAAGGGTAGCAGCAATTGCCCCAGCAAGTGGACTGGAAGAAGAAGCATCTCTTGCAATTACAAATATTCCAAGAGTGTCGAAAGGTTTCCCCTCAGCAGAGCATGCCGCGGGTATAGCCTCAACCTGGCACTTACTGGCTTCCTAACGGCTGCTGCAGTGATAGCTTCTGTGGCAGCAGCTGATGCAATTCGTGAACCAGAGACTCTGTCCAACATACCCCAAACACTGTCCGCTGAGTGCACGTTGGCCAAAGACTGCAAGAAAGCTAAAATACAGAGACCCAAGTCAAAGAAAGCGGAATCTTGCACAATTAAGTGTGTCACCACTTGCATCCGAGGCGGCGAAGGCTCTCCTGGAGAAGGCCCTCTTAACGTAAGAAGGTATCAAACAAAGACTATACAACTCCCAAAACTTATAGTAACATTTTAAACCATAGATAATTAAATTGGATTTAGATACTATTTGAATATTTCAGGCCTCTGGTTGTTTTCAAGCAAGGGTTTCGAACTCGTCAATACTGGTAAATGACTTCAACTATTTTCTAGGAATTCTGGAACTAGTAAGTACAAGCTTCGTGTCAAAATTGTGTATTATTACGTGCTAACTTTGAAGGATGGTCGTGGCTGATAAATTGACAATTAAATTAAGTTTTTGTTTATATACTTCACATTGGTTTTTAAATTGATCATTTTAGTTGAATTATTACAGTTATAAACAATTTTAAATAGATCTATCCTCATTACTTTCAGTTATAACACTATTCATCATGACATACAGTCACTTGATTTGGCATGTCGTTATTTCATTTAAATACCAAATGAGTTTTTTATTTGACACACTAATTTATTTAATCTTCATTTTTCAAATTTATCTAACAAGCATTTTGACCCAACAAATACATGAGAAACATTTCTCACTTTCATCCACTCATCTTAATACTTCCATCTTTCTCATTCATCTCATGCTCTAAACCATCAATGATGAAGCATTTATAATTCACTTAAGTCAAAGTTAACGATGTTATAAATGACGTTAACATAGAGTGATCAATTTAGAAACATTTAACAAAGTATTATATAATTTTGTTCGTAACTAAAAAATCAGATAGAGATTACTTGGTCTCTGGTGTAGGGTAGGAAACACAAATCTGCTGTTGATCCTCGCTCTCAGTTGGTGGGGGTATACCTGCAAGGACTTCAATGCTTAAGTTAGCATGTGTCAAGAGATACTGTATAAATAAAAAAGAGAGCATACTTGAATCATCTATTTAGAAGGCTATTTATAGAAGAATTTGGGGGTTTGAATATAAGAGATTATCTCCTCTTTTCATGGAATTCTCCTTTAGCTAGAATTCCCTATAACTGCCTTGAGATATCTCCTCCAGTAATAAGATAGGACCTTTTAATGGATGTAGGGTATATATATGGGCCAAGACTTCTGACTTAGGTCTTGGGTGTCGTCGTCCTATCTATGGTTATTGGGCCTATAGGCTAGTCCATAACAGAGCCCCCAACTCGGATTCGAGGTTAAGATCTCAGATTATGAGTTCTAATGATATCAAGAGTCAAGTTGTTATTCAATCTTTAAGCATAAATCGGTTCCAAAGTTAAAACCTTGTATTACGACCTTGTTGTACTCGTTTGTGAGGTATGCATTGAATCATCCAACATCAGTTGTGTTAATATGGCCTTCATTGAGTGTTCTAGCTTGCATGGTTAATTGGTGCCCCCAATCATTTGATCAACTCTACTGCTGAAATTAAGATAAGTCTAGCATGAAAACATGGTTATCCGTAGTCATGTACAATCATGCCAAAGCCGATGTAACGTGTTTGCTAGCTCCTGTCTTATCAGGGGTTACATGTAAGACAATAGTGACTATTGTAAATAGAGCTAGGTCATTGAGTTTTATCTCAAAGCCCCCATTATTCATTACTCCTAAGCCCATGATCGTTTTCCTTTAAGAGGAAACTATGTGAACTATCAGATTTGGAACAATATATAGGTTAGGAGCTAAGGTTCATATTCCTTTGATCCTCGCATGTTTTGAGAAGGGTTGTCAAGGAGAGCTTAATAAGAGTTCCAAGCTTTGCGTCCATGGGGTTGCTCTAACATAGATTTTATTTAACAGCTACGTCTATCAAAGCTCCAAATTCTTTTACCTCGAGCTTTATGGGCCCATTGTGGTCTTTGTTGAGAGGCGTTGAGCTCATTTTCTCGAGTTCATCTTTGTGGTCGGGCTCATTACTTTCAATCTTTCTTTATATGTAGTCAAACATTTATGAGCGTCTCTCTACTATGGAGTGGTCATGTTTGTGAGGATCCATTTCTTGAATTTTGAAAGGATTAAGCTCCTATTATTGATGAGCTCATTGGTTAGGATCGTAGTTCTTTCTTCGCCTAGTTCAAACTTTTGGGATAGGAAAGTGAAATGTAAACATAAGATCCCTTAGAACTCATTTCTTTAATTGCTCATGGTCGGTTCCCGGGCGGTTTTCAACTTTAGCCTTTTGTAGGCAACCATTTAGGCCGTTCAAAGCATAGAGCTTTTAAACTGGTATATAGCAACATTCTCAATTTGTCCTAGAGGTCACAACCTCCGGCTTTGAGCTCTTAACGATGGACTTTAAGTAATTGACATTTCCCAATTTTTGGGTTTATTAATGAAACTAACTTTGCCAATTGTATATGCCTCTTCTTTTTGCCTAATTTGAAGGGAAAATTAACGACATTCCAATTGGCTTGCTTGAAGAATAAAATTAATCTGAGGTTTTAGAGAAAACCTAGGTTTTTTGAATTGGTTACGACCGAATTGGATTTTCTGAATTGGTTCTTAAATGAATTGGATTTTCCGAATATTGGTTATGACTGAATAACATTTTCCGAATTGGTTGTCATTGACTTGAATTTTCCTAATTCTTTAATAACTTGGTTTTAACTCTGCTTAAGTTTGAAACCTGAGGAAATTTAATCTCGCTTAAGTTAAACTCAAGGATTTAAGTAGGTTCGAGGTTGAGACCTGGAATTTTCCCCAAGGTAGTTATAAAGTTAGGTTGACTACAACTTTTTCTTGATTTTTTGATAAACCGAAATAATTCTTTGCTTAAGTTGGCTGCTTAAGGGTTGAACAATGTTTGTCCAAGTTGTTTGTTAACTTGGATTTTATTTGTGATTGTTCCCAAGTTGTTGGACCTGGGTTACGTGTATCTTAATTAAGGGGTGATCAGTCCCTTAGGATTTGTGATAACCTTGGTCAAACATAGGTTTGCTTGACCAGGTTCTTAGTCAGGGTCCTTGACAAATTCGAGCTTAGCACTTTCAATCTTAAAATTTAGGAAGCCTTGGTGGCTTCCTTTGTAAGATTCATATGAAGAAAGCTCTTTCTTCACATAGGGTTTTCCAATTTCAACTATCAACAGATCCCATATGCCAGTAGGCGGATAAGGTGTTAGGAACACCTTTCTTAATGGGCGAAGAATATCTCAGATCTCTTGGGAAGAGAAATTAATCATACCCTAAGGAGAGAAGGAAAAAATAAGTGCTATTAAATATTCCAACAATCCTTGTCAGATGTGGATGTATGATGCTCTTATTCGAGCATCTTGAGGTTCAAGTTCCGTTCTCTCCTTTTATTTGTAGTGAAACTTCAAGCTTGAGTTAAGTACCTCAAGCCTTTTAAAATTTCCACACTTAAGGCATTTGCTAAGAGGTTTGATTTGACTCCTTGCCTGGATTGCATGTCTAAGGCAATAGATCTAGGTCCGATTTAAATTGTCCCTCTTTTGCTAGATGTTTCCGACTTAAGTTGATTGCCTAAGTAGTTTGACTAGGATCTGACTTTCTCAAGTTGTCATTTATTCACGTGGTTGTTTTCGACTTAGCTCAATTTCCTAAGTGGTTAGTTGATATTCGATGCTAGGATCGAGTTTTGCCACGATAGGCTCTGACTTTAAAGCCATTTTGTACTCTATGCTTAGATGATTTATCTGAGGGAAAAAGGGTGTTTTTTATTCACGCTTAGGGCACTTTGTCTAAGGGAGTTAATTTGTACTCGATGCTTAGAGCAATTGTCTAAGGGAATTTATTCATGCTCCACGCTTAGAGCAATTGTCTAACCGAGCAAATGAGGTTCGACTTTAGGCCATCCTTTCATTTTGTAGTCAAATTCTTTATCTGAGCCTTCAAGCAATATCCTCAGAATGTTTGTCTGAGGGAATAAACCGAGGTCTGACTTTAAATCGTTTGCTTGGCTTTTCTTACTTCCCTGCTCAAAATATTTGCTTGAGAGATATAATTCTCATGCTGAGAGCATTTTTCTAAGGGATTTACTTTGAGGTCCACGTAGGAGAACATATTTTGTCTTTGTTGGCCAATCTCATTATGAGTTGGAGGTTTTCTGTAAGCTTTACCACGCCTTTACGAATCTCGTTTCGAGTTGGATGCAAGCTTTGAACTTAGGTTCTGGCTAATCTTATTTAGAATAGGAGATCACATCTAGCCAAGGGCAAAGTATAGACTTTGCTCTATTTTCAACATGTTTCGAGCATAGGATAATAGGAGACTTCATGAATGTGTATTATCTCTATCATGTTTCCACTCAGGCTCCGGTCTTGGCTTTGCTACACTTTTATCCAAGGTTGGTTTCTTCCTCAGCCTTAGTTTGGGCTAAATGACCTTATTCTTAGCCAAATGGTTGTGGGCTTTGTGCGAAAATATTTCATGCAGCGACTCTCAAAATGATATTGTGCATTAATAATGGCATTTATTTGGAACATTGTGCACATAAAGAGAAACAAAATCATTTAAATGATCAAAATAAATCAAGTTTGAGAGTGTGCCAAAGATGACATGTCAAAGATATAATAACCATCATGAAATATTTACAATTTCAAATTCAAATTCAGGGAATATGATGGAGTTTAAACAAATATATATGGCATATAATGGAAAAATATATTTAGATATAAGTGGCGAGGAAGATTAAGGTACCATGGTGTGACTTGTCATGTGCAAATGGCCAAAGTAGTAGTTTCAATTCCACTTCCCTCGATTCTCGACATCGAGTCAGCGAAGTGGTCAACTGTGGCATATTTATTCGCGAGGTGCTAGGTTTGAATCTCTTCTCCCACAATTCTCGAATTTTCAGCTTCTCCTTAATGAACATACTTTAACAATATTGTGTGGCGAGACTCCCGCATACCATCACTATGACCAGGTGGTGAAAAGATATTGGTGCATCTTTGAAGAATAGGGTTTGAATCCCTGCTTTCCGTATTTCTTGGATTTAGATTTTACAGTTTCACTTTCCTCAACAAATATATTTAAATATATGCTGCGGGGAAATTTGTAAGTGCCTTCTAGTTAGTTGGAATGTAGACCATTGCCTTTACATGTTTGGTGTCTTGGGTTTGAACCCAAAATCCGCCATCTTTGGAATTTGGTTTCCTTATAATGAATGTATTTAAATAAATAATATGGCAAAAATTTCCCATGTTGTTGAGGTAGTGTAATGGCTGCGTGCACTTATTTAACCAAACTGACTCGGATTGGAATCCTTTCTTCCTCAAATCTCGGATTTTTAGCTTCCATCTCCTTTTTTTTTTTTTTTTTGCCAAGTGGGCTGGCCTAAGACCTAGTTTTTTATGAAACTCGAGTCAGTGGGTTGTCTTCTTCCTCACAACGACATCACAGAGTCCCCTTTCAATTGCAGTTTCATTTTCCGGTGGTGGCATAAGGGAAGCTAGTAGCAGCGATCTGTCATCTCCATCGCTAAATAGAGAGACTAGAAACATGGCAGTATATCTACCATCCACAACCTTCAGCATCATCGGATGGTGTCGTAAGCTCCGAAGGCGGTAGCACACGAGAACTGGTGGCGGCGAGAGCCTACAGCAACCGATGTCGTGACTCAGCGACACTATTCCTTTCGCAATCGGGCACTAGCACACTTTCTTTCCTCCTTCGTGACAGTCATAGCACGAATTCAGGAATTGTCATGGTGCCTTGCAGCGGAGGCAGCGTGAAACAATGATTGGCACCCATTGACATCCATTAATTCTTGCAACTAGTGGCACCCACGACAGTTGTGCAATGGTGTGCAGCAGCCGACAACGGTGGTGCAAGGTCTAGTGGAGTCCATGCTCAGCACACATGACCGAGGTGCGGCAGGAGAACCAAATTTAAGAGATCAAATTTTCAGTAACATGATTTCAATAAATCTCTTGATTTAAGAGTTACCAGATTTAATAACGAGATAAAAGGAGTTATTTTAAATTCTTTCCTGTCGATTCTTAATGAAAATTAGGGAGGCCAGTGCCATGACTTCATTCTTATTAATTCCAAATAATGTGACTTGTAAAAGCCTTTAATTTATTTGATGAAAGAATTTCAAATCGGAACCTGGAGACTTCATCAGTGAGAAATCTGAATAGGAGTGGTTGTCAGCAAATTGCGATTCGGATTGTAAGAAGAGACCACTTTTTTATCATAGGTATTCAAATATATTGTGCAGCTTTTTCCTTTGTTATTGTTTGTCCACAACCCAGCCTTTAGCATAGCATTTCATCCATAGCCATAGGTTGATCTCTAACGCACAAAGAAAAGAAAAAGATCAAACAGCAGTTGTGTCCCCACAAACGACGCCATTGTTCATAACTAGGAAATCAGATAGAGATTACCTGGTCTCTGGTGTAGAGTAAGAAACACAAATCTGTCGTTGATCCTTGCTCCCAGTTAGTGAGGGTGTACCTGCAAAGACTCCGATACTTAAGTTAGCATAGGTCAAGAGATACTGTATAAATAGAAAAAAGAGCGTACCTGAATTATCTGTTTAGAAGGCTATTTATAAAGAGATTTGGGGGTTTGAATAAGAGAAATTATCTCTTCTTTTCATGAGATTCTCCTTCAGTTAGGATTCCCTATAATCGCCTTCAGATATCTCCTTTAGTAATAAGATAAGATAATTTAATGGATGTAAGGTATATATATAGGTCAAGACTTCTGACTTAAGCCTTGGGTGTTGTCGTCCTATCCACAGCTATCGGGCCTATAGACTAGTCCGTAACAAATTTATTTCACAATTTCAAGGCAAAAGAAATATCATAATAAAAACACTACTAGAAATGCGTCAATTACAGACGGATTTACCGGCTAAAATTTCCACAAAATCCGATGATAAATATTTTACCGACAGAAATATTGACACAAATTATCTGTCGGTAATAAGAAAAATTAATATTACTGACGAAAAGGTTTATCCGTCGATAATATAACTAATTTTACCAATGGAAAAAATTTGTCAATATAATTAAAAAAGCGTTAGTAATAATAACATAAAAAATCATCACTGACCGAATTAAACAGAAGAATATGTTTATAATTACTGACGGATATTCCGTCGATAATTCTAATTCATTTTTATATTTTTTATATTATCGATATATTTCTTATTGGTAATATAAAAAAGTAAAATTTTAATTTATATCATTACCAACGAAAATTCCGTCGGTAAAAAATATTTTTGAAATTAATATTTAAATATTTCAAATTATTATTTTAATTATTCATAAATTTATATAAATAAAAATATAATAAAATATAAAAATATACACTGTTAATTAAAATAAAAACTATTAATAACAAAAAAAATAGAATAAAACTGTCATAGTATAATTCTAAAAATAGAAAAAAATCCTAAAATCTATAAGTCGGTAGACCATACTTCCTCGGTCCACCTCTACCTCATCCAAAACCAAATTCTCGTTCTACCATAAATGATTTATATAACATGTGTATAAATCAATAAATGTATTTAACACACATAGCATACATATAACTACAAATGCAAAGAATTAAACCATAACATTAAAATATATATGCACAAAATTAAAAATATAAGATATGTGTTAACTAAATAAATATACAATACACTTGGCACCTCGTTTATTAAATTGATTGTTCAAAGTAAAGCCATCGACACATAGTCATAACCAAATATTGCGAAGATTAGATGCAAAATCAAGATAGGTTCGATCAAAATGATGCTAAACTTCACCATGAGAAGGATGTCTCATTACACCATTACTTCTTCAGTTCTCAAAGTGTCACCTCATATAAGGTGCTAAACTCATTGATGCATACAACCTTTTAAGTCCGAGGATTACAGGTAGATAGTGGAGTCTTTTATGATAGACATCCTTATATAGTACACTTCCCTCTCTCTTCAGCTTAAATCTTGGCTCTCCACAGAATTTACAATAAGTTAAGGCAATATCATCTTTGTAATAAAGCATACATCCATTCAAATAATAATCAACTTTTACTTCATGCAACCCAAGTTTAGAAGCTAAACTTTTGACTTGGTAAAAGTCCTTTAGGATAGTTTCTGGTTGTGGATTAATCACACTCATTAATAAAACCCACTAATCAAAAAAATTTTGGCTTTGGTTCGCCTCTGACTTATTACTTATCATTTTTACCACCAAAGACAACTGTGAATGTACACACCCTTCCCATAAAAGCTACATTCCCTTCCCATAAAAGCCTATTCACTGTCTCTAACAAACTATACAATATCTGATCATCTGAATTGGGAACCTTTTTCGAAGGTTTGAAATACATTCCAAATTCATGGTCAGTAGCATCAAAAATCATTCCTTGATAATGATTAAGATTATCTTTCCAACTGATATTATCATCCTCGTCGTTACCTATATGGATTCCTCCCAGTTGAATTGCTTCCAACATAATGGACATTAATTGATTCTCCAGTAGTAGGGCTTCACCATGTTCAGTCTAAACTCAATAATCAAGCTTAAACCCATCTTTGTACAGGTGATATCTAATAGACTCTATGTCTAAAAATATCCTATATTTACATTTACAACAAGGACAACTAAATTTCCTTTCACAAGTAAATTGCTTTGTTTGAACACAGGTTGTTATGAATTCTTTAACTCCCTCATAAAATTCTGGTTTAATCCTTCCCCAACTTAGGTGCAGTATATCATACATCTATACTCAATTTGGAGCAAATATTTTATATCTCAACAATATCATATACCTACAAAGCAATACAATTAAATATCAATAAAAAAAATTTAAGCAAAGTCTCCTTTTATTTTAGGAACCTTTACAGAAATTATTTTATCAGTTAAACATAAATAACAAACATATGCAATCATACAAATTAATCAGTTAATCCTAAAAATCATTCTACAGTGCATCCCTTTACTTCACATCATGTTGGCATATAACATCACAATACACAATTCAAACAATGAGAAGGAACTTTAAGTCTTTCCCCGATCATGCAATCACATACTCCTTCTTCTATCATACAACTCTACCCCAAAAATTTTAAGTCTCTAATATTTCAAAAAAAATAAAGTTTAAAAAGGGTCCAATGTACATGCTTAAAGCTTTTCAACTCACTCTAATCAGTCAATACACCAATTACCAAGTGTTTCGAGCAAGATCTTTAATAATCAAACATAACAAATTAAATTAGTTAATTAACTCAAACTAAAAACTTTGAGTAAAGAAATGGGACAACAAAAGGAGGCTAAACAAAAAAATTAAACTGATTAAAATACTCATCGACAAACCAGGAACACAAAGCAGTATCCAACAGCGAAATGGAAAGCTTCGGTAGCAAGAAAATGGCTTCAGGCTGTAATGGGGGCCGAGAGAAAGAAAGAGAAAGACTTCTACGCAATGAGGAAGAAGAGGACATTTGTGTTTTAGCATTCGATGTCATTTTTACCAATGGATTTTCCATCGGTATTAATTTAATGAAATAAATCGTTTCATTAAAAATTTGTTACCGACGAATTTTCCGTCGAATAATATGTAAACTGAACATCCTCTGGCGGTATTTGTAATTTTCAAATACTGACAAATTTTTCGTCAATAATAAAAGAAAAAATAAAAATTAATTAATATTTATTTTAGCTAAATTATCAATGAATTAGCCGTTGATAACTTATTAAGATATTAATTTAGATTAAAAATAGAAAACATAGTTATTTATCGACGGCTTTCCATCACTTATGATTTTGCGCCATTAAGCGCGAATATTTATTAACGATTTGACCGATAGATATTTAAACTGTTGTTAATATTCCACGTCAATAATTGTAATGTCGGTAAAACGGACGAGTTTTATCCATCGATTTTTAACTAATTTCTTGTAGTTAATATTTGTTGTAATTTTATAATATCAATTGTAACACATGATTATGCACATACTATTTTTAATCTATCATAAATTCATCAGTATAACTTTAATGTCTTTACTCGAAGCCCTTACTTAGACACTCATTCTGTCATTCAACTAATGTTTACTTACCTATTTGTTTTTCTCATGCAGTCTGGTGGAGTGTTCGGACATTTGTAATTTGATGGGCGATACTAATGATGAACCTTAAATTTCTACAGTTGTCAATATTATTTAATAATTAATAGTCATAAAGAAAAGATGTTGACTTCTTAAAATAGTTTTTTCTTAATCATAACAGTTATATGTAGTTTAATATTTGCGATATTGTATGAATAAATGTTTATGAAAAGGTGGATCCCTCTATATAGAGTTTAATAGACGCATTGATACCACAAAAGAGTTTTATACTTACATTTAATGACATGTTGTTGTGTTATTTAATAAAATACTTATGTAATTACTAAATTTATTAAATGAAGTGACAACACTTTATTGATTGAGTATTAAATTCTTTTATAGCACCCCAATTAAATTCAACGATCATTTTATAGCACAAATTACTCTAATTCTTAGCATTGCTAGTCTGTCGCTGCTTGGGCTATGTTAGGCTTCGGGATGCTTAGTTTTTTTTTTTTTTTTAAGTTTTAGGGAAATGAATTTAACAAAAAAAAAAATAAGTATGTTTGAATTATGGGTCAAAGAATAAGAAGTTTTGTGAAAGAATTATTTTTATTTTAATGGTAAGGTTTTAGGCTCGACATATAATTAAAGTTTAAGCGCAAAAAATCTTAAAGGATAAAATTTTTACTTTAAGAAATAGAGTTTATACTTTATACGATTCATGGTTGAGGAATTTAAAAAAGAAACTTTGCATTGAAAGAATAAAATTTTTAAGTTTTCAATGCACTAAATGCATTAAAAATTTTAAAATTTTCCTTTTCTTCATTCCTTAACTTAACAAAACCGTTAAAAATAAAAAACTTTGTTTATGTCCGTTGTAACTTTTTAATTTTTTAGTAATCAAAAGTTATATTGCAACCATTTGAATTAAATTGGTCGTACAATTTACAATTCCTTGAAAAGTCATAGTACTTTAATTTTTGAGAAATATTGAGTTTCTTAACAAAGTCTTTGGAATAAGCACTATAAAGTTAAAACAAGCATTTCTGTCACTGTATATATAAATATAAAATAACTTATTAATAATTTACTTTTCATACAAAATTTTTTGTCATAAGTTCCTTTGCTATTTGCCTAAGGAGGACCTTAATCCCAAAGTAGATCTTATAAAGGGCTATACTTTTTCGTTTCTGGCCTCCACAAAGTTTGGATCTTGGAACAGGTTGTGCTCACCCATGAGTTTGTGATGGTTCCAAATCCTTTCAAACAGTGGACAAAATTATTTACCAAAAATAACAAAATGAAAATTTAGTGTGTTTGATTCCTCAAGCAATAAAGAAATGCAACTGGGAAATCACGAAGAAAGCAGGAAAGAAAACAAAAAAACGAACGTTGAGACAGATGAAGATCAGAGTGAAATGCCAAACCATTTAGAGTAAATATCTCGAGTTTGAACTTTGAAGGCTTTAACTCTCAGCATCAATGGTGATGGTGCATCCATGCTTCTTTCTAAGATGTGTCAAACAAGTTTAGAATTGGACTTGCAAGTGGACTTGAAAGACAACGAGTAATTTGAATGAAAATCGTTATAACTGCAAAAATCGGCCTTGTTCCATCTTTTTATATTGCTAATACAACTTGTTTACACTAAAATAATTCCAGACAACCGAGTTGGGTTGACAGTCGAATGGGTGTCTTAGCAGAAATTCTTTGATGCTCTTAGTGTAAGGTAAAACTTTTATTATATACCATTAATCACTTTACATATCAGTTGTTGCATTAAAAATGTAGAGAAAGTGAGAAGCAACGATAGGTCACAAAAATTGATATGTTAAACTAGAAATAGTATAGAGCAAAATTTTTATTTGCTTTCAAAGCATCTAAGAACTTTAAGAAAAAAGTTATCAAAATCATCAAAGCTGAGGACAAATCTATTGAGATAATAATACTAAATTGGACTTACACAAGCGTCCACATCACTAGAGGAATGTGACATATTACGAGTATACAAATTCAATCCAGTCCAATCCAATCAACTTTTTCTCTTATGAAAACTTTATTAAAATGTATTATTTATTTTTGTGTCAGTTGAAAGTGTTGCCATATATTTGTTTTTCATCCCACAAACTTGAACTTTTTATTACATTTATTACCTGCACTACTTTTATTAAAACCTTTTTCAATGAAAATTAAAATATAGTTACTTCCACTAACACATTTGATTTGTTTTAATTAAGAGTTTAAATATAATTACACTTTAATTTTTTAAAAACATATAACTTAATTGTTTCAGATAAATAAGCTTAATTTTTCAAAAATGTTTGTATATATATAAATATTTTTTTCAATTTTCAAAATATAATATAATACAAAAATATTCTTAATTAATTGAAAATAATTTTCCCCAATTATTTATGTAATTTTAAAGGTTATTACGATACAAAAATTCACTGAGTTATCATATGAAACTAAATTTTGTATTTTTTAATTTAAAATTATTTTAATATGAGGCCAAGAATATGGAAAAAGAAGGAAATGGAAGAAATTTTTCTTGAGTTCAATCCTCACTAAAAAAAATTATTTTGTAATATTTTTATAAAAAATATTTTTTAATAATGATTTATATGAAATACTTTAATAAAAAATTTTCTTTAAAATTGTTTTACTACGAGTTTGATTGAAAAAAAAAAGAGAAAAAGAGAAAAATTAATTTTTTAATTGTCTATTTCTCATTTAAAAGTTGAAACTATAGATATTCTTATATATAAAATAGTTTTATATAATTTTTTTCAAAAAAAAAAATTACTTTACAGGATGGAGAGAAAAACTAAATTCTATTTTAATTGTTCAATTCTTACTTAAAAATTTAAAATGAATGTCCTCAATAATGTTTAAATTTATTTACTAGAGGTTGGATAAAGGGTAGACAAAAATCAATTGATTTTTTTTTTTTGAGTTGTTTTATCCTTACTAAAACAAAAATAAGCATATATATTTATCAACTAAATTATATTTTCAATAACAAGTTACAAGATAAAATGCTTATTTGAATTTTTTTCCTTTAAATTTACTTTACTATAAAACCGAAGAATGAGAACGATGAGGAAAAAATAATTAACTTTTTAGTTTTTCAATACTCACTTAAAAATTGAATGCGGGTATTCTTATAAAATAAATTATATTTTTAATAATAAGTAACTAAAGAAATGGGAGGAAAAGGAAAAAAAATTTTAGTTGTTCAAAGTTCAAACCTTATTTAAAAATTAGAAGTACGTATTTTTATAAAAAAAAATAATACTTTTAATAGTGAGTTATTATATAAAATAAATTATTACAAATATTATTTAAAATAATTTATTAAATACAAATGTCATAATTATACTTTCTTATTTATATAATTATTTCATTTTGCATAATTTTAATTTTATGATATTTTTAATTTATATTATATATTTGTAATTTAAATTCTATAATTTTTTTTTATTAAACCTATACTATAAAATAAAATTTTAATAACACATTGTTACATTAAATTGTGTTATATATATTTCACATAATTTACATCTGTGTTCAATTGAAGTCTAACAGCTACTATTCTTTAGTTTCATTTTATTTCTCACTTAGTGTAGAAAATTTGAGTTTTCCTATTAATTTTTGGTATAGTTTATTTTCCTGTGAAAAAAATGCTAATTTTCTCGATTCAATGTATGCAACTCTATTTTTCTCTCCTTGTAATATTTGATAGTTATTGAAGTATTGTTTTAGGAATCATTCTTTGTTTTCTTTATCAATGATGAATACTGAATCACATAGGAAAAGCATGCATAATATATTAGATGATTGGTTTATAAATGAAGGAACCAAGAAGTATATATGGTCTTAAAAAAAAGATGGCTAATCCTCAATTGGCAAGAGGATGAAGTGCTATAATCTACCTTAGATACTAGACAGTTAATTCAATGAAGGGGCTAATAGGTGTTTAACATGGTGGTCTAGGTTGACTCCAGTGATGACTTGGGTAGATTTGCAATGAGGGATGTTAACTTAAAGAAATAAATCTATAATATTTTGTTTGCTAGAGCATATGGTGTGTGACTCCCAATTTGAAGCAAATTTTATTGGATTATTTTAATTATTCTTACATTTATGAGTTAAATTAAATTATTAGTACATATTCTAACTCTTTTTTTTTTTTTTAGAGTTTACCTTTTTTTTATATTTATGTCGGATTGTGAGATAGATTATTGATATAGGTCTTTTATGTATTAGTGCCATATTAAATTTTATTTGGTTAATTTTTGTATCACAGTTACAATTTATGTATCTCTTATTTTCCATGTTAATATATTGAAATATTATACATCAATTTATGACTATATTTTATTATTATACATAAATTTTGATTATATACCAACTTTTAGTTATTCTTAATTTAATTTTAATTATAATAATTGTCTTTGTATTTAATATTTCTTAATTATAATATAATTAAAAAATTATATTATCTTATCAAAATACTACTTGGTATAAATAATAATTGAAAGGAAAAGTAATTTAATGGTGAAATTACATAAAAAGGCAAAGCCAAATGAATAAACGATGCAGTGAAAGATGGCTACACCCCAATTTATGTGCAACCACCTTAAATTATTCTATTCTATACGTTAAATAATTAACATATTTAAAATTATAAATCCGTCCTTTCCCATTTTCTTCCACCGCCATCTTCAACCCCTCATGATGACCTACCCCCATCGTCCACCTCCGTCACTCGACCCACAACCATTGCAAACTCATACTGCCAAAAACCACCACTGCGTCGCTGCCGCGAATTCTCTGTTGCAACCCACCAAGCCCATACCCCCACCTTGCCAAAAACTTGCGACCACCTCTTCAAGCCACCTCTTTCGAGCCACCGTGCCTATTTGACCAGAGTTCAACCACCGATGCGCCTTGCCTCCACCCCACTACCACTGGGTTATTGGACTATTCAATCCTTCCAAGAATCAAGCCAAACAACAAACTTCAGTTGTATCAAATCTGATCGGATTAGATCAAAAGTCTTTTCAACTAGTTTTAATATTACACGATTGTACAACACTCTTGTAATGCTATATTGAATTTTCCACATCTCTATATGGGTTACCACCACTTCCCTGCCCATCCCATTTCTTGAAGCTTCTCATCACCCACACATCCCTCTTCGTGATTTACTTAAACAAGCAAAGAGATTTTTGGGTAGGAAGAAGCGAAGCCAAGTGTTGTTTAATGGCTTGATGATGAGGTCCTCGGTGGATTGGCATATGCAGAGGATCGAAGATGAAAGAAAATGCCCCAAAGTTTGCGGTCGATTGGTTTAGGAGTGGCTTAGGTGCACGTAAAATGTTTTCCACTATAAGCAGGTCATTACGGATTAAAACGGTCTTTTCAATTAACATAGTTTAATTAATTCAACAAACCAAAACGGCCTACACCCAGTAATGTGGGGTGAACTGGTGAGCATTTTAAAAGCCTCCCTTATATGATAGTAATTCATGTATTGTTTTCTTAGTTCATGCCATTCATGATATAACAAATACTCCATATTTATACCTCATATTTTATTTTTATTTTAATAAAGTAATTGCACAATTTTAAGTCAAGGGAGGTAATTAAGTTTCTTTTTCTTTAAAGTAATAACCTTAATATATGATGAAAAGGTTTGCCTTGTAATTTGTCCTTTTTCCTATATTCATCTTACCAAATTTATAAAGAATTTGGTTTTGATTCACTATTAGTGTAAAAGTATTTTATATAAACATCTAATTATATATTATTACATCAGTAAAAGTGTTTAACTTTCATACTTACTATCTCAAAAGTCTCATATATAGTTATATATGATTGAATGATAATGCAAAACTTTTACACTAATAATGTATCAAAATTAATCTCATTCATTAATAAACTCAAATTCAAAGAAAAAAATACCTTATTCATTTGTAGTGGCTGATAGTCAATCCACATTTTTTAATTTTAGTGTAAATTGAAAAAATTATTTTTATTTTTTAAATTAAACTTTAATTGAAAATTTAATTCAAATATATAAGTAGTGAATTTTTTAATGGATTTATTTAATTATTTAATTATTTTTATTATGTAAATGTTTTTTGAGTTAATATATATTTTGGTACCTATGAGATTTAACATCTTAGTCCCTCAATAAAAATTTGCTAACACTTTTATATTTAAAGTTAAACTCCTTCCGTTAATTTACATTCACTGGCACTTTAATGAAGATGATGTTGTGGCCATCGCAGCTGATCAGCAACTAGTTGAAATGATGCGTTTTAATAATATATACAAAAACACATTGATTATTTGATCCATCTCTTCACATATTTATTTAACTCTCTTTCGGGCAATTTCTACGAGGGATAATCAATGCATTACTGTGAGTATTATTGAAACAGAGTATTTTAATTAGTTTTGGGTTAGTTACAACATGACACTTAATGGCCATATCATCATCTCCGTTAAGAGTTAACATATAGGAGTTAACAGAAGGACTAATTTATTACAACGTATCTAATTTCACAGATAAAAATGTTACCAATTTTTTTTAAAAGGGACTAATATATTAAATCCCAATTCTTTTGAGAACTAAAATGTATATTAACTCTTGTTTCTTTATTTTTTTTTTAATTGCAATTTTAAAAATTTAAAAATAGCGTTGAAAGTTACCAAAAGATGGATAGATAACTAACAAAGAACAAGAATTATATATAATAGACAACTTTAACGTGAGGATACTTTAAAAATAAAAGAATTGGACGCGAAGAAACAACTATAAAAGGAATCGATATCCCTTTACACACTAAAAGACAAAGAATTCTCTTTATAATTACTATAAATTACAAATGCATTTTAATCAAATTGTTGGCGAATCTGTGGACACGGGTTCCCAAACCCCTTTGGTTGTTTCAAAATCAAATATTCAGAGTGACGATATTGAGGTTGTGACGCCGTGGGAAGAAAGCCTTGTCAAAGCACATTTTACTTGGGACCTTGGAAAGATGTAGGGATTGAAGACTAGCTATGAATTGGGCGTGATTGAGGCTTTAGCCAAAGGTCTAGAATGTCTAGATTTTGTTATTCCGAGACAAAGGGGACACCCCAGGAAGAAAAAAGGTTTCTGTTAAGGATGTGGTGTTTTAATTTGTGTTTTGTTTGTATGTCTGGTGGTGGGTTGTGGTGCTTTTCGTGGATTGCTTGGTCTTGTTGTTGTGATCGTGCATTCCTGTTGTGATCGTGGTTTGGCCCTTTGTTTGGTAGTGGTGGTTGATTTGGTTGCTCATTTTGGGTTGTGCTTCTTTGCGGTGGATTTTGCTTCTTTTGAGCAGGGTTTTGTTGGTCGGGGTTTTGCCTTTGGTTTTGGTTTTTTATTTCGTTGGTGTCTTCTCTTGTGTTCTTTATTTACTCTTTGCCTTTGTTTTTGTTGCTCCTCTATCTGATGAAGAGTCGAAGCGCTTTTGTTTATGAAAAAAAGAATATGTGAGAGATTATAATCTGATATTAACATTTCTAAAAAAATCTTAATCAAAGAATAAAAACAAACACAATCAACCAAACACCTCATTTATTGTCTCAACTCTCAAGTGTTAATAAGTTTTCAGCAATGCTTAGAACATAGGAGAGATTCGAATTACAAAAGACTCAACAATCATTCATCTTTTTGCATAAGTAATCATGCTGAGTTAGAAGATACGATTTAAATAAGAGGTGCTTGTAGTTTGATTTGGATCGATTTTAAATGAAAAATCAAACTGAGATAAATAATATAATTTATTGTGATTTGAATTAGATCGATTTAATCTAAACTTTAAATCCAATCCAATTGTCCAATTTTTATTGGTTTAAATTGGATTGATTTGGTCGATTTTTTAAAAAATAAAATTTCAAATTTAGAAGAGCATAAAATAAAAGTAAGGTAGGTCACTAAAAGCAATAAATAAAAATAAAAAATAAAAAATATTTAATATTTTTTTGAACAAAAAATTATTTAATATTTATAAAATATTATTTAAGTAGAAATGATACATAAATAAAAAAAAAATTGTAATAAATTTATTTTTTTATTACTGATAATAAGATTAAAAATTGTTCCCAGGGGATATTTTTGGGGAGGTGGGAGTCGAACATGGAACATCTCAGACTCAAAAGGAATATGCAAGAGACAACTACTAGACTGTAGGCTTAACCACTAATAAATTAAAATTATTATTAGTAAAAGCATAAACTTAATAATAAAAAATTATATTATATAATATTATACAATATTAATTAGATTAATCAGCTTTGAAAATTAAATAAAAAATTCAACCCAATTCATGTGGTTGTAATAAAATAAGATCCAATCCAATCTAAACTTTTGCAATTGATTTGGATTGGATTGATTTTACGATTTTGATTAGGTTGGATTATATTTAAACATCCCTAGTCCAAAGGATTGATATCATTCACTAAAAAATATGTAATATTTACCATTTCTCTTAAGTTTTACTTCACTAAGTATGGAGGTTGATCACTTGATCCCTTCTAAAATGTTGGATAGGAATTTTTTTTAAAATTGTATTTTACTTATTTTCTAATTTAATAAAATTAGTTTATAGAATCATAATTATAACTCAGGACAGGACAATGTCTCGGGTTCAAGCGCTTATTGAGGTACCTAAATTTGGTTTAGTATTATTGTGACTTTTTTAAAATTGTTCAACTTTTTAAACTCTCTAAAAGCTATTTTTGAAAAGTTATAGTAATATTATTTGGTAATATAATGTAAACTTGCCCTCAATAATCAAAAGTCTTAAGAGTAATATCTGATAAAATTACTCTAAAAATATAAATGACTATAATGAACATAAATATTGATAAAGTTATATTAATATTTTAAATTCTAAAAATGACAAGTCAATTTTAAAAAATATCTCATAAAGGCTCTCAAAAGCACTTTGTGCCTTTTAAAAGTCAGAAATAAAAATATCCTAATTTTTTTTTATCAAACAAAAAAATTAACTTATATTTTTTATAAATAGATGCACCACATTAAAGAGCATCACCAAAACAAGCCATATAGGTCACCTATCAATAGGTACCAAAGTCATGGCAATACATGAGTGGGAGACTAACGAGATGAATCAACTCCGTCAACTAATTTAATATTAAATTTTAATTTTATGTTCAATTCAACATCAAACCTGATGTAACAAGTATTTATAATAATTCAAAACATTAAAAAGTGCAATTAATTTTGTAATTTGTTCAAATCCGATAAAATAAAATCTAATAATGGATAACCTAATCTAAGGACGCGGTTTCACAGCTTAAATTACACAGGCTGAAAACAAAGGAGGAAGGAAACCAGAGGACCTCCTTAGACCTCTCCCGCACGTAGCTCAACTTCTAAGAACACCCAAAATTAAGCTGTCGCCGCATGCAGAGAATTTCCGTTCATCTCTGATCAATCTTCCCCTGCCACAATATCCACGTCCTAAACTTCTTTCCTTGGTCTCTAACAGCATAATTACCCTTGTCCTTATTGGCCTGTGGCCATTAATTACCTAAAAAATTACTAATGATCAGGGATGATGCTGTATTATTATTATTATTATCATAATCATAATAATAATAATAATAAGCGAAAAGGAAAAGAATAACATGCTGCCTAATCCCACCGGTGACTTCCTGCGAATAAAAGAATTATTATATTATTATTATTTTTATATATCTTGTGGGTTTTGGCTTTTTGGTCCTCTCACCATCATTGTCATCGTCATTGTCAATGCTAATGGGCGCGCGCTCTGCTTCGCTTGTGCGCGCACCTGCAGCATCCAATAATGTCAAGTTGTCGTTCACCTTCGTTAAGGTTGTTGTTTTGGTAATGCTATCATCATCAATATCACCGTGCTCTTCCTCCTTGGATGCTGACGCGCTCTTGAAGTTCAGGGCTTCATTGACGAATGTGGTAGCCCTCAGCAGCTGGGATCCATCCATAAACCCAAAGCCACCGTGCTCTGGCGACATTCCCAACTGGGTGGGCCTGTTTTGTATGAATGACAAGGTTTGGGGGTTGCGCCTTGAGAACATGGGCCTCACCGGCAACATCGACGTAGGTTCCCTCGGTTCAATGCCCGCTTTGCGGACGCTTAGCCTAATGAACAATACCTTTGTGGGTCCCTTGCCCAACATCAAGATGCTGCCAAATTTGAAGGCCCTCTACTTGTCCTATAATCATTTCTCTGGACAGATACCTGACGATGCATTTGAGGGTTTGCATAGATTAAGGAAAGTGTATTTGGCCAATAACGAGTTCACCGGCAAAATCCCTTCCTCCCTTGCTGCCTTGCCTAGCCTTGTCATCCTCAGGCTCGACGCAAACAAGTTTCAAGGTCAAATCCCCGATTTTCCACGCAATAATGATTTAGAGATTATCAACCTCTCTAACAACGACTTAGATGGTCCCATCCCGGCCAATCTAAGCACCTTCGATGCCTCCTCCTTTAGTGGTACGTGCTGCGATCGAAATGCATATACATATATTGTTAATTTGTTATTAACTATACTGGCGCATGCATGACCATTTGATTGATGATTTTAGTGATGCTAGCTCGTGCGGACAGCTACTGTTTGATTACATTAATTAGTATCATACCTAGCTAATCTGGAATTAATAGTCAGATTGTCATACATACATCATACATACATATATCGAAATGAATCTGAATATTGTAGCAATATATATATATATTGCAGACAACACACGGCTATGCGGGCGGCCTCTGACCAATCCGTGCCAAGCTGCAGCCCCAGCCCCAATCCCAGCGGCAACCCCCGAGGCTCCAGCCAAAGGGCGCCTTCTGAAAGCTTTACTGATCGTGATAGTGGTAGCATTGATAGTAGCCATCTTGGTTGCAGCCGTGGTGATATGCCGCTTGAGGTTGCAATCCCGCAATCACAATTATACAGATCAGCATCAGGTCTCAACGTTCCAAGGTCAGGCCTCCAACAAGTACGTTCCTCCCGTTTACGTCAAAACCAAAAGCCTAGCGGAACACTACGATCCTACTACTCCTAAGCAGGTGTCAGATCATGGTCACGGTCACGGTCACGGTCACGGTCCCGGACATTCCAGGAGGGGGGAACAAGGCAAGCTGACATTCCTCAGGCATGACGAAGCCAAGTTTGATTTACAGGATTTGCTAAGGGCCTCCGCTGAAATTCTAGGCAGTGCCACATTTGGCTCTTCCTACAAGGCAGTCCTTCTGGACGGCCAAGCCGTGGTTGTCAAGAGGTACAAGCAAATGAACAATTTGCCAAGAGAGGAGTTCCATGAGCACATGAGAAGGCTAGGCAACCTCAGCCATCCCAATATTCTGCCTCTCATGGCCTATTATTATAGGAAAGAAGAGAAGCTCTTGCTCTCTGCCTATGTTGAAAACGGTTGCTTGGCCAGCCATCTTCACGGTATTCAATTTTATTTTATTTTTTTAAAAAAATCAACAACTTAATTTCCATTAATTAATCAACATACATATATATCATATGCCTGTTGTAGGTAATCGCAACCATGAAAAGCAGGGGCTTGACTGGCCAACACGCTTGAAAATAGTCAAAGGTGTAGCCAGGGGTTTGGCTTACCTATACAACGCACTCCCAAGCCTAGTTGTGCCTCATGGTCACCTCAAATCTTCCAACGTGCTTTTGGATGAATCCTTTGAGCCCCTACTCACCGATTATGGCCTCAGTCCTGTGATCAACCTTGACCGTGCCCAACAAATCATCATGCCTTACAAATCACCCGAGTATGCTCAACTTGGCCGCATTACGAGGAAGACCGACGTGTGGTGTTTCGGAATTCTGATACTGGAGATCTTGACCGGCAAATTCCCAGAGAACTACCTCACACAGAGGCACAATAATGATTCTGACATTGCCAGTTGGGTCAATACCATGATTACCGAGAAGCGCACCAGTGACGTGTTTGACGTAGAGATGGGAGGAGTCGGCAATAGTAAAGCTGAATTGCTCAAACTCCTAAAGATTGGCTTGAGTTGCTGTGAGGAGAATGTGGAAAGAAGGCTGGATATCAAGGAGGCTCTTGAGCAGATTGAAGACTTGAAAGAGGCTGAAAGTGATGGAGAATACTCTTCAACTCTCATCACCTCCGAAAGGGATTCCTATAGAGCTGTGTGATTGTGACTCGCTTTTTTCCCTTCACCACAGCTGCTTCACAGCGACTTTATTTGGAAGCTAGCTACCAAATTGTACGCGTGCATGGAAGGTGGCTTTCCCCCAAGAAGATGAATATATACTATTAATTAACTCGAATTCCTCTAATTAATTAATTAGTTTTTACATCTATGTGTTTTTCTTGTTAACGTAAATAGGTATTTCCGGTACATTTTTCTAACTACGTGCACCATGTTGTACCGTACGTTACTTTGTTTATAGATCCTAGATAGATTTAGGCAAATCATCTTTCACAATTCTCTGTATGGAACATTGTCTCACAATTTTAGATTGGTGTTTACTAGTCATTCTGCACAACATCCACGTAGTAACAATTTTGGCGGTTAATTTGTGTATATATATAGAACGCATCTTTTAGACTTGTAGTACTAGTCATTCTGCACAACATCCACGTAATAACAATTTTGGCGGTTAATTAGTTTATATATATATATATATATATATATATATATATCCAATGGCGGGTGCAAAGAGGAATGTCATGCTCTGGTAATTGTGCAAGAAATCACATACATTAATAATTATATTATTCTACTCGGTGGCTTCTCTGGGACCTTGCTTTAATCATGCATTTTGTGCATTTTTTGAGTGTACCAATAGAAAGCTAACAAGTGGTATGGTGAATGGTGCATCTTTTGTTTAGTGGGTGTACTTTAGACATAACCCGAAAATGAAAGAAATGAAGAATGTCACTGTCGGACAACACTCTTTCTATCGCGCGCTCAGCCTCCGCTTCTAGTCGTCGATGCCCCCTGCAAACCAAATCTGCAAACCAGATCCGCAACCCACACGCCCCTCGTCAAACCAGATTCGCGGCCCACACACAACGGCCTCCGCCTCGCACTGCCGCCATCAGACCTTCGCGAGCAAGCAGCGCTGCTGTTGAAGCAGCATCCAGCCGCCATGGAAGCTACAACAACCACCATTATGGAAGCTTCAAAGCAGTGACCTTGAGACGCTGTGTTGAAGGGGAGATTTTGGAGCCGAGGTAGATCTCGGCGGCTTCATAGATGGAGAGGCCGTTGAACTCATCGATTATGAGGGTGAGGTGGGTAGAGAAGCGAGAGAGGACTCGACGAAGCTCGCCTGAGAGGAGGTCATAGGCCATTGAGCGACGACAGAGGCGGCTGCCGAGAGGAAGGTCTAGGTGGTGCGATGGTACTTTCTAAGTGACTATTGACTGAATTTTTATTGAAGATATTTAGCAAGTAGATTGATCCTCTTTGATAGTCAATAAGATCTTTCAAAATTGCATGCTAGGAGAAGTTGCAAAATAATGGTTTTCAAATTGAGTTATGTTGTTATGTAATAGTTAGTGAAGTTGCATATTGACAAGTTTCTTGGGCTCCATTGGGGGTGATTATTGGCCCAGTGAACCTAGTTTTAAAATGGAATTATAGGTATAATGTATAGCTAAACTTCCATCATCTTAACTAGATAAGGAAATTGGTTACTAGATAAGGAAGTTGGTAACTTCTTAGGTCTTGGTTAATCTCCAAAGACCTATAATTTCTTGTTAGATTAGGTTAGGGAGCAAGGTAAGTTGACTCATTATCACCATGACATTCATGTCATGGGGATCAAACTAACATGGGAATAAAGTTAGCTTGGCCAATTATCGTGCAACTATTTGCTGCACCTAGTTGATAACCCAAGACCAAAACTTGTAACTTTTCAAGTCTTAGTTATATTTCAAAGACCTATAATTCCTTGTTAACTTAGGTTGGGGTGTGAGGCAAGATGAGTCGTTTGCACTATAAATTCATGACATGGAGATCCAAATAACATAGAATTAAAGTGATTTTTGCCAATTATCATGCAATTATTTACTGCAACTGGTTGGCAACTCAATTATATGAGTTGGTAACTTTAATTTAAAAAGTTCATACCTAGGAAAAGAAGTTGGTAACTTTTCAAGTTTTGTTTATTCTTTGGAGACCAATTATTCCTTATTAGCTAGGCTTGGGGAGCGGGGCGAGATAAGTTATTGGTACTATGAATTCATGTCATAGGATCCAAATAACATGGAATTAAAGCTACCTTTGCAAATTATTACGCAATTATTTGCTACAACTGGTTAGTAATACAGTTAAATAAGCTGAAAACTTTAGTTAAAAAAAGTTAGTAACTAAAAAAAAAATTGATAACTTTTTAGATCTTGGTTATTCCTTAGAGACCAATAATTCTTTGTTAGCTCGGATTAGGGAGCGAAGCTAGACAAGTTGTTGGCACTATGAATTTGTTTATGGGGATCCAAATAACATGGAATTAAAACTACCTTTGCAAATTATTATGCAATTATTTGTTGCAACTGGATGATAACTCGATTAAATAAATTGATAACTTTAGTTTAAAAAGTTGGTAACTGGGAAAAAAACATTGGTAACTTTTCAAGTCTGGGTTATTCTTCAGAGACCAATAATTCCTTGTAAGCTCGAATTAAGGAGCAGAGTGAGTTGAGTCATTGGTACTATGAATTCATGTCATGGGGATCCAAAAAATATGGAATTAAAACTACTTTTGCTAATTATCATGCAGTTATTTGCTGCAACTACTTAATAACTCAGTTAAATAAGTTGGTAATTTTAGTTAAAAACATTGGTAATTGAGAAAACAAATTGGTAATTTTTTAGGTCTTGGTTATTCTTCATAGACCTATACTTCATTGTTAGCTTGGGTTGGGCAGCGGGGCGAGATGAATCTTTGGCATTATCAATTCAAGTCTATGAAGAATAGGTCTATGAAGAATAATCCATCTCGCCCCGCTCCCCAACCCAAGCTAATAAGGAATTACTGGTATCTGAAGAATAACCAAGACTTGAAAAGTTATTAACTTCTTTTCCTAGTTACTAACTTTTTAAACTAAAGTTACCAACTTATTTAACTTAGTTACCAACTAATTGCAGTAAATAGTTGCATGATAATTGGTAAAGATAGCTTTAATTCCATGTTATTTAGATCCCCATGATAGGAATTCATAGTGCCAGCGGCTCGCCTCATCTCGTTGCCGAATTCGAGCTAACAAGAAATTATTGGTCTCTAAAGAATAACCAAGACCTAAAAAGTTACCAATTTCTTTTTCCAATTATCAACTTTTTAAACTAAAGTTACCAACTTATTTAACAGAGTTCAATTGGCAAAAGTAGCTTTAATTCGATGTTATTTAGATTCCCATGACATGAATTCATGGTGCAAATGACTCGTTTTGTCCTGCACCCCAACTCAAGCTAACAAGGAATTATAGGTCTCTAAAATATAACCAAGATTAAAAAGTTACCAACTTGCTGTTCTAGTTACCAACTTCATAAACTAAAGTTACCAACTTCTGATCCTGGGTTACCAACCAAGCGCAGCAAATAGTTGCACGATAATTTGCCAAGGTAGCTTTATTTCCATATTATTTTGATCCCCAAGACATGAATGTCATGGTGACAATGGGTCAACTTGCCTTGCTCCCTAACCCAATCTTACAAAGAATTATAAGTTTTTGGAGATTAACCAAGACCTAAGAAGTTACCAACTTCCTTATCTAGTTAGAATGATGGAAGTTTAGCTATCCATTATACCTATAATTCTATTTTAAAACTAGGTTTACTAGGCCAATATTCACCCCCAACAGAGCCCAAGAAGTCTGTCAATATGCAACTTCACTAACTGTTACATAATAGCATGACTCAACTTGAAAACCATTATTTTGCAACTTCTCCCCACATGTAATTTTGAAAGATCTTATTGACCATTGAAGAGGATCAATCTGTTTGCTAAATTTCTCCAATGAAATTCAGTCAATACTTATTTGGAAGGTAGTCCACCTATGAACATAATATTAACCTACTTTATTATGGATACATTGAGAGTAGGAGAAGATTTTTTTTTGGAAGGGAAATGATAAAAAATCCTTAATTTTGACAATCAATATGGGACTAGAGACGGAGGTAAACCTGGTTGTAAGGCCAGAGTGAGGCAGAGTTTGAAGTCTCAGAGTGGGGGTGTTTTATTAAGGAGTTTTTATCTCCATTTGTCCACTATAAACCCTATGCATAGCAGTCCAACTTAAGTTCCTTTTTTTACGTATACGTTAATCACATCTTCATTGTTTCTCTTGCTTTTGTGCGTATGTGTTGCGTATGCATCGCTCTCCAGATATTCAAATATCATTTCTCTTAAAAAGAATAACAACGGAGAGCCATATGTAATTGCACATGCATCTGTGCCACGTTCTATGATTCTTCGGGTGCCAACTGGCCAAATTTTTTAAGTTATTATGAATTAATTAAACCCATAAATTGACTTTGTTGTTAAAAGCTTATTGAACGGCCAAATATCATTTCTCGTTTTTTAAACATGATCTCCGTGCAAGAGGTAGAACTACGGAGCCCCGGGGAATTGCGATGTTGTTTGTCACTCTCTCTGGAGCAGATATAGCACTTAATAGAAGACTTAATGGGGCAAGGCCAAGAGCAGAAGACCCGACCAGAACCCCAAGTTGAAATTCAGGTTCTTCTCTCTCTCTTTGTGGGGAGTACTTTCGGAAAATTGAACTGTTTTTCCACATTGCTCTCATCAATGGTATCATGGCTATTCATATAAAAGAAGACTAAAAAATTATTGAGATGGCACAGCCTGGGGTTTTATCCTGCTTTTAAATGTAATATACTATATATAGATCATAGATTTAATTAAGCGTATGGATGAATTATCTGGTGATTGGAGAAATTACTGCAGGAAAGGGGAGATATTTTTCTTCTACGGGCCTAAAGTTGGCAAGGAAGAAGCGCATAGTGCTGATGATGTCCAACGTCTCTACATTATTATGCGACCAGAGTCTGGTGAAAGGGCGGTGGAAGAGAAGCGAGAGCCGGATGGGGTCAAGGAAGGTACCAAGAAAGGATCACACTTGCCTGACGGACATGACAGGGAGGTGAAAATGGTTCCTACGAATGGATCATAGAATTAAATGTATTATCTTACAAGTGAAAATGTTAGATGTATAACTGTCTTTCAACTTTGTCAAACATTGAAGAGCAACCATTGTTTCGTTTCATGGTAATGGGACGGAAAAGCCTTTCTTATCCCAGCGAGAAAAGCCGACCTTATTGGGGTTTTGTGGAGATGGTCACAACAAATGCAGACCATGTCAAAACTGCTCTCAAAGAAGGTAAAGTACTTAATAAAAATATATAACTAATTAGAGGTTTAGAGTAGTAAGTTAAGTATAACTGTTGCTCTCTGCACATTAATCAATTACAACTACAACTGCACGGTATTATAAATTCTAATGCAAAAAAGTTATTTGTGCCATGTGGATGGAGACATAGCTCGATGCCCCATGGTTAGAGGTGAAGTATTTTGATAAAATTATTTCGAAAAAGTTGTTGCCAATTTTTTTGACGTGAATTGTTGGGGTGCCAGCTGAGTGTGTTGGGATGTTATGTTCATATAACATATCTCATTTTAATGTAGTCATGTGTATATATGATATTATATGTTGGATGGCCTTGGTGGCAGAGGAGTATGAAACTTCAACAAGAGGGCACAGACATACTAGTGCTGCTAGGGCAGTGGGAGAAGGCATCTACCGAATATTGAGGCACGAGGCAGCAGGAAGGAAAAGAAGCCACACCCATTTGATCTACAAGCTAGAATTTCCACCTCAAGGTAAGAAGAAGGAACCGCAGGAGTCACTCAACATTGAGCGCGAGGGCTCATTCATAATTCAAATAAAGAATCCGGAAGCAGCAGCAGCTCGTTGGGGTCTCCAAAACAAACGCAAGGCTGTCTTCCCTGCCCAGCATCAGGGGCAGCTGGGGCATGCCAAGTTCGGCCCCGCTTGTCCGCCTGACTTTCTCAACTTCTACGGGTGCGAGTTCTTGCTCATATCGGCTTCTGATCATATTGAAGACGAGTTGGGTCTGGAGCTTCTGACCGAAGGGGAACAAGATGCATCTTGCTCTGATCTCCTCAAGACATTTGGAGACGTGGCACCTGCACGTGCATCTACTACTACCCTCCTCAAGGGAACTTGGGCCTGAAATGAGTAGTGTAGTCAGTAAGTCTGTCTTGCTCAACTTGGATACCCATCTCTTTCTTAATTACATAGGACCTTTGTGGCTGTATATATTATAGACTGATGTACATTATGATGGAGGTGGCTTTGACAATGGTCCTTTCATGTTCAGACCATATGTGGATGCTTTTTTTTTTTTTTTCTGATTGATGTTTTTTTTTTGGTCAAAATTGTTAAATTTTATTGATGATCAAACCCAACATACAAGTGGGAGAATATAATGAACCCATATATAGAGAGGTTGAAATACATTAAAACAAATGAAAGCAACTATTACTTAATTCTAAACAAGTTTTTATTAAATTAGATAATCCAATTTAAGAATAAAGATATAAACAAAGTTACTATATTTTAAATCAAATGAAAGCCAATATATAATTAATCCTGCTCTATAGGAATTCTATGAGTTTTCTCCTAAACTTGATCTTTCATTGTATACTTGAATTATATCATCTTTAGTATGCAGAAAGTTTCACTTTTTTTTTTTTTTTTTTGGCTTTCTTCTTTAGACAGGACAAGGCATGATAAACATGCTGATGTCATAAAGTAATAAAATAAAGTCCCAATAGTCCATAACTGATAGAGGAAGTTGATTTATCACGTCATAAGTGCATTATTTTGAAGCCGTAAAGTGTGAGTAATTGCAAGAATCACAAAGATATCAAAAGTCTTATTGTATTCTCACGATTCAGATACTGCTGCTGTCAAGATGTATTCACTAGAAATAAACAAATCATAAGTAGTGGAGAAGTGAGACACATACAAACATACTAGCTAAAAAAACTAGAACAAAAAGAAAAAGGAAGAGAAGGTGCTAAAGCCACTATGGATAGGATGAACCACCTCCATACGGTTAGTTCCCGTTAAACAACAAAGTGGAGAAGCTTGATTGACGCGTTTTGAGAGATTTTATTGATGCGTTTTAAAGCCCAAAACATTTTTTTCATATATATGGCCCATAGTTAAAAGCTATTTTTAACATTTTCCCTAATTTAAGATATTAAAACATTGTTTATAGGTTTAATTAATCTGCAAGTTTATATAGTTTTACTTAATTTTCAATTAGGTCCTTATACTTTAAAAATTTATAATCAAATCCATATATTATACAAAATTCTTCAATCAAGTTCCTACCTCCATCAATTATGATAAAAACACAAGATTAAATGAAATATTTCCAAAATATTCCTTAACCACAATATCATGCTCCTTGTGAAGAATGGAACATCGCACATTACTTTAATTCTAGCCATCCATTTTTTATACAATGAATATCAATGGTTGAATAACATTGGAGCAATGATGCAACATTTCTCCATGGACATACTCCACCCCTTCCCCTCTGCCAGTGGCCAGCCCCTCGGCGGCACCTAGCCACTGCATTTTCCAATTCATAATCTCAAGACACCTCCCAACTTAAAATTGTTTTCTTGCATTGCTAGTGTGAAGTATTATCTTCAATGACTCTAAAGCAACATACAATAAGCACATGCCAACTAGATTCATAATGTAAAGCAACGTTCTTTTTAAGCACTAACATAACCAAAAACAACTCTAATCTCAAACTTAGAGATTCATTCTATAACTTAGCACAAATTAAATCAAAATTACATCCAAAAACAACTCTAATATCAAGCTCAAAGATTCATTCTTCATCATGGTAGGGGAATGGTGGGAAATGGCATCATCGCGAAGGCTGATGACATTGCAGGTGGCGTGAGAGAAAGGGAGGACGACAGCGATGCTTTGCCATCTTCCCTTTCGGCGACGGAGTTAGTGGCTGAGTTTTGCGGAAGGGGAGATGGAGCTGGTGGCATGCTAGAGGACAGAGTAGGGGAAGCAGCAGCGATTGTGATGGTGGTGGTGGTGAGGCAAGGGGTGGTGTAGTGGAAGGACAATTTGTAGTAGAGAAAGGTGAGGAGAAGGGGGAGAAGAAGGAAGACAAGGGAGAGGGATCCTATGTGAATGGGCTCATGGTTTGGGTTTGGTGGTGGTGGGGTCAACGAATATTATGGGAATATTTCATTTAATTTTATATTTTTATCACAGTGGATACAGGCAAGGACTTATTGAAAATTTTTGTATAATGTAGAAACTTAATTATAAATTTTTAAACTATAGAGATCTAATTAAAAATTGAATGAAACTATAAGAATTAGTAGATTAATTGAACCTTTTTTATGTTTGGATATTGTGAGCTAGCTTGTTTAATATAATAGTAAGAAAAATGTGTTATCCTCGTCAAAAAATATATCTTTTGTTGGTGTTATAAAAAATATCGTTTGTAAAAATTAAAGTAACTTTGTTGGTGTTTGCTCTTGTGAAGATGGTTAAAAGATCTTCACATGAAGATTTTAGCCGTATCCACTAATTAGATCACATATGGCTCTCAATTTGAATGGGTCAATGTTAGGTGTGCAGTGGTTATGCAGTTAATTAACAACTTAATTGCACATTAAATTCAATTTCTTCCCCTCTTCACTCTTAAATACCACCACCCTATCCCCCCTGTGTCACAGCCACCGCAGCCCACTAATCCTGGCATCACCTTCAACACCACTGCCATCTCTATCTTTGTCTCATTTTCCACCCTTAATCTCACTCTACAAATTCAATATTTACATTCTGGTACACTAAAACAACTCACAATTCCAAAATCTGCAAACACAACACAAGAATGAAACATAGAAAAGGTAAAGACTTTAGCCATAAAATATAGGTACCAACAAGAGAGACGTGAAGGAGTAAGAGTTAGGGTTGAATCTGAGGGGACCTAAGCAGTGGGGTTTAGAGACAAGAAAAGGGGACACAATGGATGTAGGTATTCCTCTGCGGAATAAGAACTTCCATTCCTATTTGAACTCCAATGTTCATTGCTTGTTCATCCTTGAGCTCTCTAAGTTAAGGAATTAAAAAAAAAAAAAAAAGAAAGTAAAATTTCAACACAATTCCTTGATACACTAAAAGTGGGTTAGATTAGGCATGCGCAAGAAAGAACCGCACAACAACCTCTAGAATAAAAAAGTAAAAATTAAGTACAGATGCCAGCAAGACATACAAGCTCGAGTGTATACTATAACTATCTTATTAAACAATTACAAATCAAGCTAATGATAGCAAGAAATGATACGAGACGGCAGATGGCAACGAATGGCAGCGACAACAGTAGATGGCGACGATGGTGATGATGGAGGTAGGGGCATGGGTCAAAGTGGTATGGTGATGATGGAGATGATGAGGAGAAGGAGAGGGGTAGGTGGGGCTTCGAGGAGGATCAACTACTGTGCAAGCACGGGAGCTTGTCCGTTGCTGTGGTACTAGTATACACGGTGGTGGACACGGCTCACCGGAGGTTGCCATAAGGAGGAGGAGGCACCATCAGACCAAGACTAGGGACTTCACTGAGTGAAGCGTAGCAGTCGACCACCACAGCGCTGCCATTCAACAGTTTAGATGGACCCCTTCAAGTTAACGGTGAAAAAGAACCCCGGTTTCTCATCATTTGAAATCTGAACTTTCCATTTTCTATTTTCTCATTTTTTTGGTGTTTAGTGTTAATACTAACCAATATAATTAACTCCTTTTTTGTAATTCATGAGTTAAACTTCAATGGGTGTGGCCCCACCATGTCCACATGTCACATAACTACTAGTTATATCTACAATCTTCATGTGAAGATTTTTTAACCATCTTCATTAGAGCATCCACCACTTTTGTTTTGGTTACAAAGTCACAAGTGACTTTCGAGGAAAAGGAGAAAACTTGAACAGTAAATTGAGGAACAAAAAGAAGAGAAATGTTATTTTGCCTACTTCCTTCCCGACATATACGGTGGACACCGTATGGAAAACACAAAACAACAAAGCCTACTATATCCGCGTAGCAGGTAAAATACTTATGTCTTCAATTTAATAAAAATGAAAATAAAGATTTTGAAAACAAGGGAAAACAAAAACCGTGTCATCTTTCCCTTCTTCCCCCCAAAGCCAAACACTTACTCTTACTCTCAAACCTATCTTCAGCTCATTTATCACCTTACTCTAAAATAGAGGACAAAATCAAGCACCTCAAACCAAAACCCTCTTAAACTCAATTGCTATTCCTCGTTTCTTCTTCACATTGTTCCCTTTGATTTGCCTTGCCATGTCGAGTTCCGCTGCCAAGCCCCTTAGCTCTCATGCTCCCCCTTCTTCCCCCGTGACTATAGTTCACATTGTCTACACTGAGAAGGCTCAAGATGAGGATCGTGAGGCTTACCACATCTGAACTCTCTCCGTTGTCCTTGGCTGGTGCGTGATTGTGAGTCCCATGCCTAGGTTCCTTTTTTTTTTTCTTTCTTTCTTTTTGTAAGATAATTAACTGAAATAGAAATGAAGGTAAAAGTTGGGTATCATTGATCATGTGATTGAATTTGATTTTTTTTTTTTTCATTTTATAATTGGGTTGTTGATTGTAGTGAGGAGGCTGCAAAGGAGGCTTTATTGTAAGTTACAAGTCTGCAGCTAGTAGGTTCTTGGCTAAGCTTACTCCGGAGCAAGTTGCTGAAATTTCAAGTAATTTTTTATTTTCCCCTTAAATTTATTTTATTTTTATTTTTGTTTTTGACCCTTTTCAATTCAATGATATTTTCTATTGTTAGAAATTTTGTGATGTCATGTGGTTCCTTTATGTTAGTTCTTATTTTTAGCCTTTTGGTTAATGATTTTCTCTCTTTTTGAAATTTTCCTTATGTAATGTGGGTCATTTGTGTTATCGATTTCATCTTATCTTTGTTTTGGGTTGTGATTTGTAGTTGTTTGTGGCGTGACATTCTAATAGATATTTTTTTTATTACTTCTAGATTTGGGTTGCATGGTTTGGTCTCGAACTACTTATAGTTGCGAGTTGTGACTGAATTTGTGAAATTGTTTATACAAGTGTCACTTAATTTTCCTTAACAGCAATAATTCAACAATTAACCCAACCACAATAAACAAGATAACATAAAAACCAACTGAATGCATGTTTGGTTAACTTATACTTTTTAGCTAAATGCTCTCTGTGTAGCTTTTTGAATACATGTTTGCATTCACACACCATTAGCCCCAAGATGGCTATTCTAATTCCTCAGCATTTCAAATGTTTAAAGTGAGAGTAGATGTGTCTTGCAGCTAGGTCCTACTGTGATATTTGTAGCAGCATTTGTTGCTGATTTTGTGCATGTCATGCATGTAAAGTTATGTTATATTTTCGTTTTATATGTAGTTTTCTATTGTTAATTATTTTTCTATGCATATAGGTATATGATGATACAACTGAAGAAAGAAAAGTCTACACCTATTACAAATTGGCATCAATTCCTGTAGTGCTTATCATAGATCCCATCACTAGTCAAAAGATGCGATCTTGGTTTGGAATGATTCAACCTAAAAGCTTATTAGGAGTATGTGATAGAACCTTATACCTTGCAATGATGGTAGCTTTTATTAGGGAAACTCTGAAACATTATTCAAATTATTAATCTTGGACCCGATTGTCTTGTTATAATTACTGATTTGAAGAGCCTTGTGCTTTGCTTTAGGGTCTATTAACATTCCTTGATGCAAGCCCCAAGGATCATCACAAGACCATATATCCTTATCTACAAGCGTCCTGGAGGCAGTTCTAGCCCACCTAAAACTAAAGGTTTGTTGCTAGTTTCTATTTGTGTCGCATGTTATTAGTGTTAGGATGACTTGATATTTAAGATATCTTTATCGCAATATTTACTTATTTACTTCTTCCTATTTATCAACACTCTAAATTAATTGAGATGGAAATTACCCACTTCCTATATTCAACTTCTTATCATGCTATCATTGGCATATTTTTCGTATCATCATGATAACTTGTTCAATGTTGCAGCCTTGGCGAATTCAGATGAGAGTAAAGATGATGATAAGGAAATTCATAGAGCTCTAGCAGGTGGAAGTGATAAGGATGTAGTTTTGCTATCAACTAGCAAGAAACAACCTTGCCTAAGAGGCCTACATATCCCGCCTTTCTTGAGAAACCTAAGGTTGAACGAAATCTCTTGTGCAGAGTTGGTGTTCAGCTTCCAGATGGACGCCGGGTTCAGTGTAACTTCCTATGCACTGACCCAATTCAAGTAACACATATTGCTATCATTGACGTGTAGGAATCCATTCAATGGTATGTTTTCATTTGTCTAATGGTTAGTCTTCTGATTTCATATGATTTCTGTATGTTGTACATTTTCTTTCCCCTAGGAAGAACTGCTGGATATGATTTTATATATGCTGATGTTTCTACCATGCCACACTATTTGGAATGGAGATTATCGTGGAATATGATTTTGTGTGCATGTGTGAGAATCTTGATTATTTCCCAAAAATGGCTTTCTTTCTTGATGTTTTCAATAATCAATATAATCTAGTATGTTTGGTAAAAAATGATTATAATTTTTAGCTTATTTTAGTTATACTAGAAACAACTTTTTTCAAAAAGTATTATTTTTGAACATGTTCATTATAAGCTAAAGTTTATGATATTTTTATCAAATTAATCTTATATATCAAATATCGTATAATAAAACAAATAATTTGTATCTTTTTAATAATTTACTATATGTAAGCAATTTTTTTATACAGTTTAAATAAAACACCCTATGTTAAAATCACTTTTTAGTTACTACTTCCAAACATGAAATTCATTTTATCATAATCAATTACAAAAAAATCATTACACATCTAATCGATTATTAAAATAATTTTAATTTAACAACTAATCTGAACCCACCCTAAGTATCTTACCATATTTTTATTAGTAAATTTTTGTCCATGTTGGTTGTTAGTTTTATTTGTCTAGTTCATTATTTTCTGATTGTTGTTTTGTTTCTCTTGAAGCTACCGTGGTCATTCATTGTTGCTCAACTAGGTGAAGATTAGACAAGACCATTCATATTAGCACAAGCAATTCCTGGAGCATCTAAAGTTCTGAACTATGAAAGGAATTCAACGTTTGAGGAATCAGGGCTTACTAACTCTATGATCTCAGTGACTTGGGATTGAGTTCGAAGTCATTGCTTGGTTAAGTTTATAAAACCTTGAAGAATTTTTGTTAGTGATTGCCATGTACATGATCCCTTATTTTTATCTTTTCAAATGATAAGGATGGTTTATGATCAAAGAGAAGGGGATGTTTTATTTCAATAACTTGTGTATATTTTATGAATGTGAATGTTCGGTTAAATTTTAATTAATGGAAATATATTAATGTTTTATTTTTTAATTGTTTTTGGTACAAAGAAACATATCAATGTTATTTGTACTCTCTTTTCTCCCCGTTGGATTTTTAAACTGTGCAAGTTTCATATGACAAAATGTTGATGGAGGTAAATTGGCAGTCAATACATAGGTTTCAATTTGCTTTTAATTGAGAAATCTCACTGTAAAGTTTAAAATAATTCTCCAAGGATCAAATTATTAAGGTTGTATTTGTCTAAACTTCAAAAAGAAAATACTCTTATAATGTATTTTTTTTATAATGTAATTAGTTGACAATTATATACATTAGGTAGTAGTATGTGGTAGATAATATTTTTGTATACATGATTGCATAATCCACATATTCCGTGAAATATACTATTGACATTTCTATGTACCAATCATGTATTAAATATTAAAATTATGCAACATTCAATTTCAATTGCGTACTTATAGGTAATGTGATTTGTTGGCAGTAAAATTTGCTCAAATGAACCTAAATATAAGATGAAATTAGTGCTATACTAAACAAGTAACTTTTCATTATTGTGCACTCGTTTGGTAAACTTGGTACAAATGTTGGTAATTTTATTTAAAGTGTTGACAACTCATTGAGAATGTTGATAACTTGTCAAGTTTTCAAGATTTAAAAGGTGTTAGAATTTTTTAACTAATTTTTTGTTAGGGAACAAATTAAAGGGACTTGGACTATAAATTGATAAAGTAAGCCCAAATACAATATGGAATTAGTGATACAATAGCTAAGTAGTTTCAAATATATTTGCAGTTAGTTGGTAACTTGGAATCAAAAGCTAGTAACTTTCTATGTCTGAAATTTTTAATGTATTGATATTCGTGAATAAATTTGTGTTATTGAACAAGAAGACTCCTTATAATCATATATTGATAAAGGGACCTTGAAAATAGCATGGAAATAGAGATGCAATGCCAAAAAAGCATAATTTTTTTCCTACACGTTGGTAACTTGGGCTGAAAAACTAGTAACTTCTAGAGAAAGCTAGTAGCTTTTCAGATCATGGGAATTTATGAAGTATTGAGGTTCTTGGATAAATTTGTGTGACCCAACAAGTTTGAAGGACTCTCTATAATTATAGATTGATAAAGGGAGCCTGAACACAGCATAGAAATAGAGGCGCGACGCCTAAGAAGCAAATTTTTTTTCCTATACTGGGTTGGTAACTTGGGCTCAAAAGTTGGTAACTTTAATTCAAAAAGCTAGTAACTTCTTGAGAAAGCTAGTAACTTTTCAAATCATTGGAATTTGGTAAGTATTGGGGTTCTCGGATAAATTTATGAGACCGAATAAGTTTGAAGGACTCACTATGTTTGGGCTTCCTTTATCAATCTATAATCATAGGAAGTTCTTCAAACTTGCTCGGCCACATAAATTTATTTGAGAATCCCAATAGTTCCTAAATTCCCATAACTTCAAAAGTTACCAGCTTTTTTAGTAAGTTACTATCTTTTTGAAGCAAAGGTACTAGCTTTAATGCCTAAGTTACCAACTAAGTGTAGGAGGAAAAAATATGATTCTTAGGCATTGTACTTCTACTTTCATGCTTTCTTAAAGCTCCCTTAATCAATCTATAATTATAGGAAGTCTTTCAAATTTGTTTGGTCACACAAATTTATTCGAGAATTCCAATACTTCTTAAATTCCTAGGACTTAAAAAGTTACCAGCTTTTTAGCCCAAATTAACAACTAAGTGCAAGAAAAACATATACTTTGGCATTGCATCTCTATTTCCATGCTTTGTTCAAGCTCTATTTATCAATGTATAATTATAGGGAGTCCTTCAAACTTGTTCGATTGCACAACTTATCCGAGAACACCAGCACTTCCTAAATTCCCATATCCTGAAAAGTTACCAACTTTTTTGAGAAGTTATTAGCTTTTTCAACTAAAGTTGTTAGCTTATGAGCCTAAGTTACCAATCAAATGCAGGAAAAAAATATGCTTTTTTAGGCATTGCAAAACCACTTTCATTCTTTGTCCAAGCTCTCTTGATCAATCTATAATTATAGGGAGTCTTTCAAATTTGTTTGGTTATACAAATTTATCTGAGAATCTCAATACTTCCTAAATTCCCATGATTAAAAAAGTTACCAGATTTTTCAAGAAGTTACTAGCTTTTTGAGCTGAAATTACCAGCTTTTCAGCCCAAGTTTCCAACCAAATACAGGGAAAAAAAATACACTTCTTAGGCATTGTACCTCTATTTCCATGCTTTGTTTAGTGTAACACCCTAATAAACCCATACTATGCTTAAGTCGTATTACGGCGTTTTATTAGTTGTTACTTATGCTCGTGGAAAATTAAACTTCACTTGAAATTAAATTACGCGGAAAATACGGTAAGATTTTTCTTTTTGTGAAATACGTCCTCGCTTTGGAAAGTAAAGCCTTGAACGAGAAGATAGATAGAGAAAGAGCGTGTCGCATAAAATAAATACCCAAATGTCATAAGACAAGAGAAAAGTAAATAAATAGAAATTCACAAATACATTGTATTAATTAACTAATCATTACATCCATATGAGTTCATAATATTTATATAGATATATATATATATATATATATATATATATATATATATATATAAACATTACATCGAAGAAAGCTCATGGTCATGCCATGACCTAAGTACTAGGTACTACTACAGACTTCAATGACAAAGCTCCTCTCAAAAAGAATATGCGAAGATGTAGAGTGACGGTCGCTATGAGTCCTAAAATAGCTTCGTCTGGCATTCCACGTCGTACGTCCGCTCGTAGTGCGGTGGCTCCAATCTCCACTCCATTGGGTGTGCCAACAAAAATCTGGTGACGATGCGGAAAAGTAACTAGAGTGAGAAATAAGATTTCTCAGTAGGATTCAAACCCGACACAGAGGTGTCATCGTCATCGTCCCAGCCACTTCGGTTTTATAATGAAAACAGTGGGCATGCATAAGGTTCAGTTCTTAGGTTTTCGAAAATGTGAGTATCCGAAGTGGATTCAATTTTAACATACTCTCTAATCATTTATATCATAACATACATGGGCATAAGTATAAGCACATAAAACATGCATGACTGTACTATAAGCTTCTCTTAACTTTTTCTCTTTAAAGGTTTGGACCGAAGTCCCTTTTCTTTTCTTTTCTTAACTTGACTTATCTTAAGTCCTTTTCTTTTCTTAACTTGACTCATCTTGAGTCCTTCTCTTTTCACCCACTAAACATAAGTGGTAATGAGCTCATACCGTGGCCGTCGCCAGCATAACATTTCGGTACTTACACTAGCTGGGTCATGCCATGCCTCATGTAAGCCCTATCCCCTATACTCACACTAGCTGGGTCATGCCATGCCTCATGTGAGTCGTGGGTGAGGGGAACTTACTTTAGGTCACTTTCCCTTTTGAAGGATCACACCCTTAGCTTACTTTCTCTTCTTATTAAAGCTTATGATGCAAAATATTTCTAAGTCCACAATTTCTACAAAATTTCGGCAGCATAACGGCTAGACCGAAGCTTCCCAAAATTTTTCCAAACAGAAAACCAGTATCACCTCATCATAGCATATCATCATTATCATTATCATGCCATCATCATCATCATAGTATACTATATCGTATCATATCGTCATTATCATTATCATGTCATCATCATCTTCATAGCATACTATCATCATATCATGATCATCATCATCATATAATTGTCATCATATTAATACATGAAGGCATACACATCACACAAAGTCTTATGAGTTTAGCTTAGTAAATTTGGTGCAAGCTTTTACTTGAGGTTGTCTCTTGTGTGTCCTCTTTTATTAGTTGTAGGGCCAATTTTATCTAATATACTTTTTAAGTTAAGTTATGAAGGTTTTCTAATACTTAGTATAAGGGTATTAATGTCTTAAACTTATTCTTCATTAACCTTTAACTTTTACCCTAACCAGTTTTACTTTTACAGTGGGGCAGTAACTTCAAAAATTCACCATAACTTCATCTTTTATTCTTTTATTTCGAATTTTGGTATGCTTACACTTCTCTGAGTCTATTTTCAAACAAAAGAAACCCCACTCAAAAATTCATTTTGTAGCTTGAGTTATGCATATTTTATTCTGACTGTTCAGTTTCTAAGTTCACTCCCGGTTTAGTGGATTGTTACCTCTCATTATAATTGCTCAGAAGGAATCTGAGAAAACTGTTTTATGGGTTTGTTCTTCTATGTCTTAGCTTTCATTTAAACTTGGTCTCACTCAAAAATCATTTTTGTAGCTCGAGTTATACACATTTTAGTGTAGACTGCCCAGACAGAAATCAATCCGAGAATAGTCCACTTTGAAAAATCATATCTCACTAATTTTAACTCCGAATCTTATGTATTTTATATGCATGGAAAGCTCTCTGAGTCTATTTTCATATAAAATTGGTTCCACTAATTTCTGAGTTTTCTGGAAAAAGTTATACCGTTCAGTTTACAGACTGCTAGAAAATCCAGATTTTACGTTTTGATTTTTCTCATGTTTTCTCCAAAACACTCAACCTCACTTTCAAGAAACCATTCTCAAGTTATAAAACACTCATATACCATGAAAGATTAGTGAAAAACTAACATGTTGGAGTTCAAAAATATTGAGTTCAGCCATGCATCACACCAAACCGAAAACATGTTTTCAACAAACAACCATACAAGCAACAACATCTCATTTTATGACAAGAATGGCTATGATGCCCATAATCAATCTTTAAAATCACCTAGCTATGGAGAGCATAGGAGTTCTAAAGCTTGAAAAACAAGAGAGAAAAAGAGTTTAGAGCCACTACCAAAAGAGTTTTTCTTGAAGGCTTGAAGGATGGAGATGGTTGGAGATGGCCTCCTTCTCCTTGAGCTTGATATTGAGGCTTGTGTATGAGTAGCTTTGTTTCTCCAAGGACCAAATATGGTAGTCCTTGAAGGGATGGTGATGGTGGTGATGGAAATGAGAGTTGGATGGGGTGTGAAAGTGGGAAGAAGAACAAGAGGAATTAGAAGAGTAGAAGAGTTAGAATGAGGCTTAGAGAGAAGTGAGAGCTTAGGCTTGTAGTGAGAGGATGAAAACCACAAATGAGGGAGTGGGAGAGGGGTAAGTGGCGCAAAAATGGGGCAAAGTGGGCTGATTGCTTTGCCTCTTCAACAAGCAAGAGAGAGTAGGTGTGTCTTACTTCTTTTTCAAGCAAAAGGGCTAGGAACCTTGGGATAAAAGGGTGAGTTGTTTTTCCTTTGAGTCTTGGAGGCATCCTAATGTCCAATTTGTATTTTTCTCTAGGGGTTAAAGGGGAGTACCCCTCTTAGGATTTGGTTGCTTGTTTAAGACTCATCCAAGTGTCAAGATCTAATGGTGGATGACAAGGATCCTAGTCTTGGCTTTTGATCTAATGGTGTAGGATTAAAGAGATTGAATGAAGGGTGAGATGTTGCTTCTCCTTGGTATATCTTTTTAGGGCATATGCATGGAAGAACTTTTATCTCTAAATGTTATTAGAATTATTTAAATGTAATTTAACTTAATTGGCTTAATTACCCATGAGTTAACTCTTGTCAATTACACTTTTTATGAGGTCTTGCATTACGGTTAAGCATATGCTTAATTTGGGGTTTAATTTTTCAAGAGTTGTGTTAAGTGTCTTAATCATTATAAACTTAATTAGTAAGGTTAGGTTGTCTTACTTTTGTTTTGGCACCTTCGAGTAATTAAGGATTAGACGATTAAGGTTTTATTAAAACGCTTAGGACATTATGATTAAATTGTTGGCTAGACTTAATTTACTAAGCTCTTGCTTTTGCTCTTGGGATTAGCCGATTAGTTCTCAATTAATTGCTAATCTCTCTCTAATTAGCCGGGAACACCGAGCTAATTAACTTAGGTAAAATGGGGATGTTACATTTAGGCTCTATTTATCAATATATAATCATAGGGAGTCCTTCAAACTTGTTCAATCGCACAGACTTATCCAAGAATCCCAATACTTCATAAATTCCCATGAGCTAAAAAGTTACCAATTTTTTCGAGAATTTACTAGCTTTTTAAACTAAAGTTACTAGCTTTTGAGCCTAAGTTATCAACCAAGTGCAGGATAAAAAATATGCTTCATAGGCATTGCACATTTATTTTCATGCTTTGTTCAAGCTCCCTTGATCAATTTATAATCATAGGAAGTCTTTCAAATTTGTTTGGTCACACAAATTTATTCGAGAATCCCAATACTTCCTAAATTCCCATGACTTAAAAAGTTATCAACTTTTTTGAGAAGTTATTAGCTGTTTGAGCTGAAATTACCAGCTTTTTAACCCAAGTTACCAACCAAGTGCAGGAAAAAAAATATAATTCTCAAGCATTGCACCACTATTTCCATGCTTTGTTCAAACTCTATCATTGTATAATCATAAGGATTCTTGGTAACTTGAGCAATAGCACAAATTTATTCGACAAGCCCAATACTTCCAAAGTTCCCGTGACCTAAGAAATTACCAGCTTATGTCAAAAGTTACCAATTTATTAAACTGAAATTACCAACTTTTTAGGTTATGTTACCAACCAAATGCAGGAAAAAAAAACAATAGCAATTGGCCATTGAAACTCTCTTTCCCTATTACATTTAAGCTCCTCTTATCAATATATAATCACAAAGACTCCTCTTAACTTGTTTGGTGCAACCCTTTTAATCAAGAAGCCCAATACTTCGAAAATTTTCATGACCTAATAAGTTGCCAACTTTGCCAACTTCCCTAGATGGGCTCAAAATTTAGACTGTGAACTGGCATATGGGATATGTTCAAATAAATTTTAACCTTTGCTTCTTGTAGTCCTTTAGTTGCATTTTTAATCCAAATGGGAATATGAGTATGTGATAATGAGAGTATTGAATGGTGACTTCGTGCTGATACCAAATAATTACTATAAGCTATTCTCAAACAAACAAATAATGGTATAAGTGCTATCACTAAAAATTTAAAAATATATTTGAAAGTCCTACAAAGTCTTGAAAAGAAAATTACAAAATATTATCTTGCAATGACATATGAACTCAAGTTCCATGACCCTAAAATTGAAATAAGTAGAAAGCCAATTGTCAAAAGTCAAAAGTGATGGCTTCGATCTTTAAATATCTGTAATTGCAAACCAAAAAAATAGGAAAAAAAGAAAAGAAAAGAAAAAATCAGTTTAATCAACATTCAAAATGAACCTCAGACTAGTCAATAATCAAATATAAACATATATAGAACAAGAAGGTTAACATTACATTGATGAATAAAAGAAAAAAATAACGATATCAAAAAAATAATGGGTTTTATTCAAAAATTGAAAAAAAATGAGAAAGCCAAACTAATCAAAAATAGCCTCAATGCTTCATTCATGTAATTTTAGGCCTAAGAAATAGCAAATAGAATAACTAAACTTTTCGGATATGACAAGGAAATAGGGACAAAAGAACATATAAAGGAAATATATACTCATACCATAAAAAGGCAAGTGTCCCAACAAAAAGCAATAGCAACTTGTGTTATATACCCAAACTGGTATGTAATGAATTCCAAAAATATTACACCACTGTTATTGAATTTAAAATATCAAATTCAAATGCTCCACGCAACCATAGTGGAGAAGGAGTTCTCTCAATGTCTAACACAAGAAAAAAAAAAAGAATAAAGACAATAATTAAAACCATATCTTTTCAACTTAGCTAGGATTAAACTTGCAATCTTCTCACTAGAGGATAGTTTTTATCTAGACCTACTTTCATTTAGTTTAACTTGTTAACGTTTATGAGTGATTTTACATTTGATACTTTTTACGCTAACTTTACTCAAGTGATGCTAACACAAAAAGAATTTCCACTAAATATTGATATACAAATCGATTGTAACTCTTTTTCTAATTTCTAATATGCTTACTTCACTGTATATGTCTGAACAGTAATCATGGGCCTAAATTTGTTTCTTGACTAAGATCTTCAATTTTACACGTAGATATAAGGACATTTCCTATGAATAATTATACTTGTCTATGTTAGACTAATAACAAGTAGTGATCAAAGGAAGTAATTGGAACATTGCAAGGCTAAACCAAAAACATCTAATTCAGATTCATTATCTCCTCCACACTATCAAAATATTAGTGCAACTTTATTATTTAAAAAGCTAAAATTCTAATTTGACTTTGTGCATATTAGTAGAAGATAAGACTTGGAAATAGTAATAGTATAGTAACAGGTGAGGTACCTACAAGCGATCTAGTAGGTACCATCCATGAACACTACAAAATGTTATTATAGATTAAGATGTTAATGGTACACTTGGTAAAAATGGTTTAGGTATACGTAGTTACACTCATTATTGCCACATATATGACAAAAATATTAAGCAAGCCAGAATTATTAATTTTTAAATGTTGACAAAATAAATCACAAATATTAGCAAAACTATTATGAGTTCATTACATTAATGCCAACTGAGATGTATTACCAATTGAAGAAACCTTTTTTGTGGAAAGAAATAAGGACTTCACATTTTAGCCCTTAGGCAAATAATACATTAATCACATGGACTCTAAAGGATTTGTTCAAATGGAAGCACATATGCACATAATGGTATAGGTTCAGAGAAAATCATTAGATGATATCATAATAGTTGCTTAAGTGACTGCGTCTTTTTAATTGGTCCTATGAACTCTTCTTTATTATGTTAAAGCAATTGAGAAAAAACGGGTATGATCTTGGGCTCATGAAATTTCAAAGCAAGTTTAAACCTTTACTGATGGAAAGACCAACAACATCAAAAGTCTAGACAGACAACTCATATATTCAATAAAGATTTGCATAAAAGAAACACAAGCATTTACTTCAGGTGTACTAAATCATATTATGATTTATGAGCATTGGGCTTGAACAAACAAGTTAATAGTCTAAAAAATTAAATATAGTAACAGAGAAGCAAAAAAGTTGTAAAAGTTGTATATAAATTATTTCCACACCTCAAGCAACCTTCAAAAAACAAGGTAGTCCTGTTGCTTTTCTTCTTGAGCTTAGGATTTAGGATTCAGGGGAATAAATATGTACCTACAAGTTCAATAAAACCAAATTTATCTGTACTAACAAACTTAGTCTAGCCAATTGAAAGGGCAATGGCATGTGAAAACTTACGTTCTTCACATCACTGCTGTCATTGACAACAATGACATCAAGAGGTTGCATAATGTCCATTTTCATCAACTGCAGCACAACAAAATCATCAAAGGCAGGGCTAAAAGAGCGGAGTAGGATTGTTTGACATGTAAAATATTAAGAATGATTCACAGCCGCTGAAGGCAGTAGAATAAATGAAAAACATGTGATGTCCAAACCCATTAAAATATACCACATGACAATTGTCACTACTTATCATACTTATAAACTGCTGCACTACATTCTCATCTTTACCAACAAACACTTTATTTGCTTTGTCTTATATTATCTTTCCTAGTGCAGATACTAGTAAAGGGTGATGAGTGATGATAGGAACAAAAACAAAATATAAGAGAGAAGGCGGCATTGAGCTTATGCCTATATGCAACAACATAACTATTTTACATCTGCAATGACCAGGAAAAAGCAAAAAAGCATGCTTGACTGAATATGTAACCCATTTTTTAAAAACAATGCCAGATATTAGTCTAAGTAGTTTGAGAAATGTTACCTCTATTTGCACGTTCACTATTCTCAAATTTTTGGCTGCCACAATCCTAATATTGAAGTGCAAGGTGGCAAAATTTGTGGAGGGGAAAATTTTCAGGAAGAAACTCGAGGATTTCCAAATAGCCTAAACCTATAACTTAGCCATAGCCTTGCCATATGTCAAACAATAAGACCAAAATATTACATGGAGGCTAAACTAATTTATACAAGATCATCGGATCCAAAAACCTAAAATCAAGAAGAGGTCAAACAAACTTGTTGTATTCCAATGACAATTTCACCAACTACACACACTGTCTCAATTCTACTGCTCAAAAAACTATAAATAAAAAAAAAAGGAAAAAGATAAATGGACATTTTTGCAAACAAGTTTAATCTTAAGACTACAGTTACTTTAGGAAAGATCGAAATAGTAAATACTACTTGGCTAGACACTAGATGTGCTCCTCGAATCCACAAGGTTATTCTAATGTATTGTTGCAATGAGTGGCTTGCTGCTTCTATTTTAATCATGTTTTCCATGTTTGTGTTCAGCTAAAAGCTTCATGATATCTAGCATTGCTCATTACTTTAACGTAATGTAGTTTGTCTCACAAATTTGTTTTATATGTCATATACATGTTATTGTCTCTAACTTTTTTCTTTGCTGCTACAAATAGGTAGGCAATGCATTAGCTTAATAGGCATCTTCTCACTGCATAGGCTAGAAGAAAAATAAAAGACTTAATTCTAACATATTAAACAATTTACACTAAATAGGTTAAAAAGAACAACCAAGTAATCAACAAATAACCTTGTTATCTGCATTTGTGAAAAGAAACTTCACCAACGCTTTTGGTAGGTGCTATTCATATGATGTTGTTCAAAGCATAGTCACATAACATAAGTACACAAGTAAACTATGAAAAAGCAAATTAAAGCATTGAATTCTTTTATTGTCCAACAACCATTCCTAAGGTATGTATGTATGACAATTTAAGTGCCTACTCTACAGAGTTATTAGCATGAGAAACAAACATCATTAAAATAATTTATAAATTTTAGGAGGTAAACAAATTTTATAAGAGAAAGTTCTTAATGTAAATTGTAACACCCTACTTATTTAATGTTATGCTTAAGTCATAACAAGAAATTAAGTAGTTTGTGTTACTGTGTTAATCATACAATGAACATGATAGAGTTTATTTCGTCATAACCACACAGTAAGCATAAATAACACACATACTATCAACTGTATATAGGTATATATATATAGACAAGAACCACTGTTTTAATTTACAGACCAGTTTCAAAATAGGATACATGAGTGGGGTCAGGTACCAAAAAGAAACATAAGACCCATGTCAATCGATCCAATCCTACGTGGTCCTCAGTGGACGTTTTCAACTATGTTACTGCCTGTATGACCCAAAGCCGCATACTACCAAAAGCGGTCATCTTTGTACAATACGGCTGTGGTCGACCTACTCGGTCGGTAGCGGGTTGGCCACCGGGCGGTGGTGAGTAGTCGAAGCGATCCACGGGAGGAGGAAGATGAGCGATGGCCTCAGGGGTCGCTCTCGGGTGGCGGGATGTGCGGTACTACTGCGAGGTGACTCGGTGCTGAGGATCGGCATGGGCTACAGTCTTTGCAGTGCGGCGCTGGTGGAGGATGTGCGCGTCTGTGGGACCTCAAAGTATGGGGTGGTAGGATCAAAGCGAGGATGATGTAAGGGACGGTAAAATCCTATCACTAAATAGATACAAAGTAGCGGCAAGAGCGGCTATATCTGATGAGCCTCTTAGGATCATGGTGGAGCTGCAAGTCTGGAATCTCAACGAAAAGGGTAGCTGTCGTGTCCATCGTCCACGTCTGAGAATGAAGCGGAAATGCGAAGCGAGGTGAGAATTTGGAGAAATTCTCAATAGGGTTTGTATATAGTGTATACTGACCTCGCGTTCATTCTCAGTTGCCTCGGGTTTTATGAAATTTTCTTAAAACATGAGATTAAACTTAACTACACATACTTAGTAAGGTTGAGAAAAATGTCGAGTCCGAGGCAAGGTTCAGTTTTACTTAAATAATATAAGAAACGGAATAAACCATCAACACTAATACATAGGATAAAAGGGCAAGATAGTGTATATACAACCACAAGTAAACACAACGGACAAACTGCAAACAGTATGCAATGATATGTTAAATGCAGCCATGCACTTGATGCAATTATGCAACTCTCATGCTTCATAACTTTTCCTCTTACTTTTCATCATTTTCCATCACTTGGTCCCCTGGGAGTTCTTGGCCATTTTAGACTCCTGGGTAATAGTCTGCTTATCAGGATCGAGCTCGTTCCTATACAGGAATGCCGGGTTTGCTTTCCCCAACCTTCCCACCGATCTATTCCCCTTACTTTTTATCCGGGGCTGGCCCAAGTAGCATGGAAATCTCATCATAATCATAACATAGCTTTCATAGCTTTCTTGGAGATGCACATGCCTCTACATGTATCTCATAATTCATGCATAAGCTTTACCGCAATTTCGGCGGCATAACGGAACGTGTCCGCTTCCCCATGAATAGTGCCAGTATGTAGCATATCAATTTGTCAAGAGAAACACTTCATTTTATACATAAATCAACATATTTGATTCATGCTTCAATCCTCAATTCAAGATATAAGTGTTGCACTTTAGAATATGCTTACTGTCTCACTGCTAGTACTCAACCCGATTTTTGTAAATTATGCCACAATTTCTATTTAGGTCGTTTGGACCTAAATTTTGGATATGTTGAAGTATTATGTGTCTATTTTCTAACCTCTTTGGTCCCATCTAATTTGGATAACCATAACTCAAGATATTCGGGTTTTATCCCAGCCTGCCCTGTGGGTGGCCAGAATTGCACACTTAGAAGTAAAAATCTACTAAAATTCGAAAACTAGCTCAAATCATACGAAATTGGCCTCATATTAAAGCTAATAGGACAAACTTTCAGATACAAAAAGTTCCATTTCATTTGCCTTAGTAGGGCTCGAGTTACAAGCCCCGAAACTTAGCCTTCTTGAACTGCCCTGTGTTGACCCGGTTTGGACATAGGGTAACTTCTTCGAATCACTGGGAACGACTGAGTTGATAACAAAATCGGAATCTTATAATGGGGGGTTCCCCATGTGTAAGCTTTCTAACAAAATTGGTTTCACTCGAATTGGAGTTGTATAGGGTGAGTTACACCCTTCTCAACCCATACTGCCCGGGTGGATGTACTGATTCCTAGGTCGAACTTCAAAAATTCATATCTCTCTCAATATTACTCCAATGGTCTTATATGATATATGTGTGGAAAGCCCTAGATGTCTAGTTTCACATAAAAATGGTTTCATTAATTTTTAACAGCGGACGGCGGAGCCGTACACTCCGCCGTACGGACGGCCGAGGGTTTTGAGTCTTCCAGCCTCTCAACTCTTCCTATCTTCATCCTTCTTTGTGTCTAATTTAGTTTTAATCTCATAGACAGCCAATAAACCAGCTATAATTCATCATAATCAATCAATCAACATATCAAAATTAAAGATTTGAATCACCATCAATCATCAAAGAGTCAGAAAATCAAGCAAGAAGAAAACCTCTACCTCTATGATCAGGTTGAGCTCGTTGAGTTGGTAGCTGAAATGAAATTTGGATGAAGTGGGGAAGAGAAAAGAGAGTTGAGTTCAGGAAGAGAAAACAACGTGGGAAGAGTGGGGCTGAAGAGGCAGGAGGAGGATATATATATAGACACAAGGCTCTGAAGTGGTAGTTAGGATATGTGGTTTTGATTGGGTGAAATTCTTGTGGGTAAAATTCAGTCATGTCTCCTTCTTGTGTGACAAAAATGCTCTCCACGTCGCTTAAGAAGTGGAACTTGCTGCCAGCGCATAGGAATGTGACATCGGAACTCGTTAGATTGTTGAAGTCGGAATTCATGCATAGCTATTCGAATGAAATCGGAGCTCGTAATTATCTTCTCATTTAGTGAGGATTTGGGCATTACGTCGTAAACCGGAAATCGCAAGGCACAGCTGCCTTAAAAACGAAAGTCAGGGCCAGAACGTGAAACCAAAACACTCAAACCCGGAAGTCGGGGTCATCCTTGAATTGATTTTTAAGCATAGCACCGGATATAAGGATTCAAAACATAAATTCTGTGTACCCGGAACTCGGAATTTATGGAACCTGGCACTCCAACTCGATGTCGGAACTCGGGAACGAGGAGAAAAGATCTTGGTAAGGAACTCGGGATCCAAATTAGTTAAACTCGGAGGTCGCACTTCGTGTCTATTTTGAATCACCCAATATCGGAACTCGGATATCCCGTTCGTTCCTACTTGAGTATAAGGTCGGAAACCGTAAGTTGCATACACGAGGTCGGAAATCGTAATAAATCCCTTGTAGGCCTTGGGACGAAATCGGAAGTCGAAAATACTACTGAGGTCGGAAGCGAAATCATAGGACAAACTCGGAACTCGTAATTTTCAACATTGGATGGGATCGGAAGTCGGAAATCGGACGTTACATAAATGATGCCATGTGCTAAGTTGAGTCAATAATTAAGTGTACAAGAAATGCATATAACCTGATTGCATCCATGTCTGATTTACTTACAAATTATAGATAAGCAAGTTCAAGTCACTACCAGCAAAAAGATTTAAATGGAGCACTACGGATGGAATGAAGAAGAGACTAAAAAAGGTCTTAAAAATTATTAAGAACACCATGAAAAACTTTAGTGCAACTAATATAAATAAGACTTTTAGTTAACAAAACAAAAATATGTATGAATACTAAGTATAAGCCTTAGTTTAACTATTGTACCCAAGAAAAAAATTATCATGTGCATGAATACTAAGTAAATGGTCTTCACGTAGATAGTTTACAGTGCAGATAGCAAGCAACAAAGAATTAAAAAAGCAAAGCAAAGTAAAACAAAGCTAAGAAAGAAAAAGGTAAGTTGAGATGAGTTGACCTACATGCTAGTGATTGCAAGGGAAGAAGAGGAATAGCATTGATCCTTGAGATTCTTCTTTGTGTTTGTTCTAACAGTGGCTAATGGCAATCAAAAGTCTGCTGGAATTGCAGTTCCGCTTCCAATTAGCACATCTTCCATGTCCTCTATTTCCGTTTATTTCCTCCTTCTTTTGATTCTTTTCCCACTCCTTTTTCCTCTTTTATGCTCCACCTCCACTCAAACCCCTCACCTCACCCAGGAGATGGGGATCAAGAACCATGGTAGCAACAGATGGGTCAAGAACTTTGGTATTAGGAAATGGGATTGAAGGATCGTAGTAGTAGGAGAATCTTACAAAGCTTCTTGATCAAGGCCATGGGCTTTCTGGTGAGACCTCTCTGGAACCCTCTATGGGTGCGGAGACTGAAGAGCTTGACAAGCTCATCGGTGGACATGTCGAGAAGGGCATCCAAATCAATGCCCCTGAAGCTGAACTTCTTGAATGTTCTCTTCTTTGGCTGCCTTGTCGCAACATCAGCTTCCACATCTGCCTGCAAATGCAATCAACGCACGCACACATCAAAAACGCACAAAAAAAAGGGTACAAAAAGAGAATGATGATGATGGTGTGAGTATGAGTGGGGCTATGCTCACCATGGCTAGAAAATGAAATCGGTGCCAAAACCCATTCTTGGATGACGTTGATGATGCAAAGTGTTGTTGCCTGTCGCTAGGATTTTGTGGAACAAGAAGAAAGCTGGAGGAGTTTCGGAGGAAGGGGAATAAGAGTCGGGGAAGGAAAGAGAGAAAAGTGCCGGTCTTTGGGAGAAAAGAATAGCTTTTACTTTTTGTTCTGAAATTTAAATGCTACTCCACCTTATACCTACTGTATACCAATTCACCATACTCGCCCTCTCCCTCTATGGATTTTGTTGTTTTCCCACTAATTTATACGGTGGACATTGCATATATCGAAAAAACTGTGGGTTAAGTAACGTTTCTCGAAAAAGAATCCTATAAGTGAAAGAAACAGTATTAATAGAAAGGTTATATCTATTTGAATCCATTATTGAACATTTCAATTTAAATTTTATTTATGTAAATATCAAATAATATATTAATTTAATGAATAATGGATATCTATTATAAGTTAATTATTATATTTAATATTTATATAATTAAAAGAGTTTAATTGGTATGCACTGACAGTGTAAAATAGTTTTACACTGTCAACCAATAGAAATAGGAAAAAGTGAGAATTCATGATGGGTCCCTCTTTATAATAGATAGTTATTTGAATAAGTTAGCACTTTCCACCATTTCTATTGGTTGACAGTGTAAAACTACTTTACACTGTCAGTATATTTAAATTAAATTCTAATTAAAATCCATACTTTTTAAACTGCTTATGTCAATGGAGTATGTTTAAATCATTGTACAAAAGTAATATTTTTCTCAACATTACTATAGTTCTAACCAACGGGGTTTGATCTAGTGGTAGAAATTAATAGCGTGTTTGAATACTGACATATCTAAACTTAAGTTTGGAGCACTGCAGGTGATTTTTCCCGAATTTTTCTTATTTGGTTTTGCGTGTAGTAATAATTCCAAAATCAATTTTAGCTACAATTTGGGATTTGGCGAGAAGTAAATTCATCTGTTTCTAGGATTCCAAAATCCCATCATACCAGGGGAGGTTTCTTTTTTTAAAAAAAAAAAATATATTGATGGAGCTATATCCGATTTTCTGTTTTTGCCTATTTATGACACACGTTAATTATATTTAACGAATATTTTATCACACTTTATATTAACAAAAGTCATTTAATTATTTATAAATCACTGTCATTTTATGTAATTTATTATGCAATACGTAAAATATTATATTTAAAAAACTAAATATCATATATACCTTATTTTTTAATAACAATATAGAGAATCAAAATTATTTACAAAATGAAATAAAATAAATATTAAACTCATACGTTTTAAATAATTGCATACTCAAAAGTGTTTTTTATATTATCTAAATAATATTGATTTTATGAAAATTAATTGTCAATTAAGGTTTTTAAATAGAGATATGATATTTGGACGTGCTCAGAAATGGCTAAAAAAATGAAAAGCAGGGAAGAAATACACGTGGCGAGGGACATAAGGTGGGGTAGAGGAAGGTTGGTGTATGGTGGAGAAGCGGAGATAAAAAAGGTCCTTGGTAAAGTGAAAAATTCAAAAAGCTTAGCACACGACACCATACCTACGAAAGCTCTGCCCAAGACTTGCATCCGTAAACCATGTTGGCTGAAACTTCCTCCAAAACCTCTGCCCTACAACGTGCACCTACAAAGCCGAAGTGGGTGAAACTTCCTCTCCTATCGGCAAGACATAGCCTCCGGCGAGCAAATCCCCCAACCCCTCAACTTCTCTGATGTTCGGTTGAAGGCCAACATCACTCTTCATCTAAATCACTCTGCTACCACTCGCTCTGCGCTTGCCATCATCCGTCGATGGTACCTCGCCTCGGTGACTACCCCAGTAGGATTTGGAATGACGAAGAGCCTAGAGTTTTTGACGAGCCAAGGAAAAATGGTGGGTTCGATGCTAGAGATTCCCCCCAATCCAATGGTACACGCTCTGTTCCTTAATGTTTTGCTCCTTGTTTCATAATCATCTTACTTCAGTGTTTAACAAGTTTGAATCTTTTCTTCTTTCTTCCTTTTTTTGTTTTGTTCTGTGATTTTGTTTGAAGTGAACTAAGAGTAGACTTCGAAGAAGAAGCTTTCGAATCCTATAAGGGAGTCTAAAGTGCAGAAGCTCATCCTCAACATCTTCATTAGTGAGAGTGGAGATCGTCTCACCAGATCCCCTAAGGTTCACATTCACATCGCTTTTCTTTTCTGATTTTTCTATTTTTATTTTAATTAAAAATTCATTTTTTATTTTTATCTTTTCTGCTTTGCATGTGCTAGAGCAACCAGTGGCCAAATACATACATATTTGGATAGTTGAGTAATGCTGGTGCTAATGAATAGGTATGAATCTTGTGTTAATGGAGAGTTCAGTTTTCTTTTCTCTATTTACGATACGAAAACACAAACGATAGAGATAATGGTTCTTTGAGTTTCACATTATTTACAAATTAAATTAGATTATTGTAATATATATGAGCTTGTTTTGTGGTGCAAGTCACCGTAGTGCTATTTTGGGATTCATGGAGAGATAGGGTTAATGTAAGCATTGAAATAACAAATTTTCTACGTGAACCTGATCCAAATCAGATTCCAAGCGATTTTGTGGTGATTGCAATGTTGGTGTTGAATGCAATTTTGCCATTTTGTTTTAGCTGGTCATTGATTTTGTGTGTGTGAGGGAATGGAAGTAGGAGTTTGACAAGTTACTTATGTTTCTCCATGTGATGAAAAGGAGGAGGAGGATTCATTTTCAGTTCAAGATTCAAGGAGTGTTTTAATAGTGAAGTAAATGATCAGGATTTTGCATGAGCTTTTGATTTTGACCATGCACAAGAAAATAAATATCATGAATTTGGGCTGCTTGAAAGTAATTGATTCTTCCAAAGATCATAACCCCTACCATTCACGAGTTATCTTGGCATATTTTACCTCTCATTCAAGGGTAAAGCCATTGTTGTTATCCTTAGAGAAGGGTATAATAATTAAAAACTAGTAGATCCACATTCTTTCTCAGAAGGAAGAGTTTCACTATATCCTGCTAGCAAGGATTCTTGATCCTTGTTGTAAAGGTACAAGTTTAGAATCTTATGATGATTATATTATGATTTGTGTGTTTTGCTTGCTTGACTGTTTTTAGCCTTCCAAAATGTTTGTAATAAGTAATATTACCAATGGTTAGTTTATAACCTTGTGAAACTCAATTATACTTACTCTTATCATTTTTTAAGATGTATATTATCATTTTAAACTCAATTGTCCTTTTTTGTAGGCGCCATGCATTTTGCTGAACTTTCCAAGATGGAGAAGGGAATTTACCATGGAGTTGTCCATAAAACTTAGACTCAAAATCTCACTTTAAAAGAAAGAAGGTATCATATCACGTAATGATGAATATATTAATCTATGGGGTATAGATAGGTGACGGATCATCTTGATAAGGTAAAATAATTGCACAAACATTTTTTTTTTCTCATATCTCTTAAGAGTAAAATTACTTTTTGCAATGTACTTTTTTTCCATGTTGATCCACTTTCGTCAAATGCAAGGAGCTAAACAATCTTTTTTATGCTTTTACATATTAAATAAGTATTTTTACATCCCATCATCAATTGAAAGATTTATATATGATTATATTTGTAGCTAGTTTAAGATAACATGATATGATATGATATGATATGATACTACGGTGCTACTTTTTATCTGCCTTTTTTTTATATACTTGTGATTGTCATAATTATTAGGAACTAGGAACGAGAATTAAGTATGGTTCATGCGCTCTTAAAAGTTGTATTATTTTACTCATATATGTATTTGACTCATATATGTCATAAGATGCATCAATAATGATTGAATGAATATATATTTTGTTTTGCACCATTAATGCTATAGTAATTATAAATGGTATTTTAATAATGAGAAGTAAAAGAGTCAATATTTAAGAGTGAGTTTTGCATGGAAAATTACTTTTGGCAGAATTGGAATGAGCTCAAAAAGATCACATGCTTAATTGTTGTTTACTATCTAATGCACATTGTGACTGGCATACATTATCTCCTGATTCTGTCATATTCTTCTATTGGTTTCTTTGATTCTTAGAGGTGCAAATGACTACATGCTGATGAGATGGCTAGAGCTCTGCTTGATGCATTATCAATTGTCAAGAGAACTCTTGAATCCTTGTGGTATCCTTTATGTTATGTAGCTCTTTGATAGTTATGTTTTGTTTTCCTATCATTGTATATTTTATCACTTAAAAAACATATTTGGTGAAAATTTCATGGTGCAAGTGCTTTCTGTCAATGTTGCTAATTAAGGATACCACTAAGTTGGTGCTGGGGTATTGTGGAAATGCATTTATAGAATAGAAGAAAAGTAAGGATTGATGGCAAGTTTGGCTGCTAATCCTACTTCTATTATTTTTGCAAACACATTTCATATTACTAGAGTATCTGATGCAAAAAGATCAAACTGTGAATCTTGATGAGGCCAAAGACAAGTTGAAACAGGCTGGGGTCCATGAAGACAAAATGGCTGCTTTAGAAAGGCAATTACCCCTAGCAGCTGACAATACGACTTTTTCTTTGTAATTTTCTTTTGTCAAAAAATATTCTCAAGAAATGGTTTGCTAAATTGTTTCCTTAGGTTATGGAATTGCACGTGCACGTGCGCGCGTGTGTAGAACTTACTAATGCTAAGGCAGATCGTTTAGGAGGTGTGATATAAATTTGAACTAAGTTAATCACTTAGATATTGCTGTTTTTTTCTCGTAAAGGGTAATAAAACAGTGAATTTTACAGCAATGATAATATAATAGAAATGACCCTTTTGCTATTAATATATTTGTTTTCTGCACTTAACAATGTTCTATTATATAGGTACTAGTTTTGTATGCAACTCATATCTTGGGCATAGCCTTATATGTGTGTTTGAAAAAAACTTATAAAAGTTCGCTAACACCACAGTTTGGAAAAAAAAATTTCGCATTTACTTGTGCTGAAAGAGTTAGTAACAAGTGTAAACGCGTTGTCAATATATTTTTCATATATTGGTAACAAGTATGATTTATTGGCACTATCAATTCTAGTCATGGGGATCCAAATAATATGAAATTAATGCTTTCTTTACGAATTATCATGTAATTATTTCTTGTAATTTGTTGGTAATTTTGTTAAATAAATTGATAACTTTAATTGAAAAAGTTGGTAATTAGAAGAAAAAGTTGATAATTTCTCATACGTTAGTTAATCTCAATAGGCTTATAATTTCTTGTTATAATGAAGATATAGGAATCTAAATAATATAGAATTAAGGCACCCTTTGTCACTTACTATGTAATTTTATGTTACAATTAGTTGGTAATTCAATCAAATAAATTAATAATTTTAGTTCAAAAAGTTGGTAATTGGGTGAATAAGTTGGCGATTTCTCAGGTCTTGGTTAATTTTCAAAGACCTATAATTCGTTTGTGTTTTTTGGGTTATGGAGTAGGGGCAATATGACACCACTAGCACCATGACATTCATGTCTTGGAGATCAAATTAACATGGAAATATAGCTACTTTAGCCAATTATCATGCAACTATTTTCTGCACATAACTAGTAACTCGGGTGCAAAAGTTGATAATTTTAACTCAAAAAATTGATAATTGAGAGGAAAAGTTGATAACTTTTTAAGATTCAATTATTCTTGAGAGATCTAAACTCCTTGTTAGCATGGATTGGGGAGCAAGCAATACAAGATGTTAGCACTTTCAATTCATGTCATAGGAATCCAAATAATATGGAATTGGAAGGTACCTTTGCAAATTATCCTGTAATTATTTGCTGCACATAATTGGTAACTCAGGTGAAAAAATTAATAATTGTAGTTCAAAAAGTTAGTAACTGAGAGAAAAAGTAAGTAACTTTTCATGACTCGGTTATTCTTCAGAAACCTACAACTGTAACACCTTCCCAAGTACAGTACTATGCTTAAGTCATAGTATCACACCCTAGGGTTGTTATTGTTATCTGGACGGACCTTATCTGACAGTAACTTCAGCCGTCTTCGAAATCTTTCGAGCTATCCGGAGATAACACGGAAAATAGGAGTGAGAATTAATAATTCTCAGTAGGATTCTCTAAACTATCACACGTAGTGTCATCGTTATTATCTCCAACTGCTTCGGTTTATTATGAAAAATGTGAGCATGTTAAATAGACTATTCAGTTTTATAGTTGAAAATATATTGTCCGAAACAGCGTTCATTTTATTCATGCATTTGAGTCACATTGGCAATATTTTATATTAGAAAATAATCACAGCATAATTAGACAGTACAGCATTAGCATCAATTAAATATGGGATGTTATTATGCAAATTTTCATCTTTGAATTCATGTAAATATCCTGATGCATTTTTTTTAACTTTCTTTGCTCTGTAATGAATTAATGTCATAGATGTTGCTACCATACATTTTCATTGCTTACACTAGCTGAGTATGCCATACCTTGTGTAAGTCCTGTCCCATATACTCATACTAGCTGGGTTGATGCCATGCTTCATGTGAGCGAGGATTACTTGTCACACATATTCCAGAGTATGATCGCCATGTCATACCCCATTAGGATGTGATCATCATATCACATTTCTTAGGAATATGTTCTTCCTGCCACGTCCTAGAGTATGATCGCCATGTCATACTACATCAGAATGTGATCGCCATGTCACATTCCTTAGGGTGTGGGATCATCATGCCACATTCCAGAGTATGATCGTCATGTTATACCCCATCAGAGCATGATCGCCATGTCACGTTCCTTAGCAATATGGGGCCTTCATTATATCTTGTAACTGCCTTCACAAGAAAAGATTCAAAGTGCAACTGCCTCCAGGTAAAAGGACCCAATCTTATCTCATTTAGCTGCCTTCACGAAGAGGGATTTCATAACTGCCTCCAGGTGAAGGGACCCACATTCAATATATTCATATGCTTTCATTCTCATACATAATCATGCATAGGCATGCTGAATGTATTCATACATATGGTTCATCATTTACTCTCACATATTCTTGCATATATGATTCCCAGATACATGTTCATAACATATAAATGCTTATAACTTTCTTACAATTTTGCCAAAAATTCAGCAGCATAACGGATCAGATCCGCTTCCCCATGAATAGTGTCAGGCTACTAATAAAACCAATTAGGCAAAAGTTCAATATAAAGCAGCAAACATATCATAATAATATCAATCATGTAGGGATTGAACCCTTATATATCATATAAATATCAATCATGTAGGGATTAGACCCTTATATTCAATTCTGCTCATTATATCAATTCTGCTCGATTTTTAGAAATGAAGTCCTAAATTCATTTTAGCTTATTTAGACCTGGATTTTGGATATGTTGAATTGTTATGTGTCTATTTTTTAACCTCTTTGATCCCATCTAATTTTGATAAGCATAGTTCAAGTTATTTAGGTTTTATCCCGGTCTATCTTGTAGCTAGCCAGAATTACACTCTTAAAAGTAAAAATCCACTAAAAATTGAAAACTGGTTCAAATCATACGAAATTGGTATCATATTAAAGCTAATAGGACAAAGTTTCATTTACAAAAAGTTCCATTCCATTTGACCTAATAGGGCTCGAGTTATAGGCCCCGAAATTTGGCCTTTTCTGAACTGCCCTGTTCTGGCTCGGTTTGGACATAGGGCAACTTTCTGGGATCACTAGGAGTAAACGCGACCTTATCTAATTCTAAAATTTTTATGGGATATTCTCCTATGTGTAAACTTTCTAACCAAGGTGGTTTTATTTAATTCCAAATAGTATAAGGCGAGTTTTATCCTGAACAACCCAGTCTGCCTAGAATCAAAGTCAAAAATCGAGGTCGAAATTAAAAAATTCATAACTCTTTCAATACTAATCCAAAAGCCTTATATGATATATGTATGGAAAGTTTTAGATGTCTAATTTCATATAAAAATAGTTTCATTGAATTTAATTAGCGATAGACGAAGCTGTACACTCCGCTGTATGGACTCCCGAGGGTTTTTGGTTCTCCAGCCCTTTAGCTCTTCCTATTATCATCCTTTCTTGCTTCTAATTCGAATTTAACCTCACAAACAGTCAATAATCCAGCCATATATCATCATAATCATTCAATTAATACATCAAAAATTGAGAAAATAAACCACCATCAGCTACCCAAATCAGAAAATCAAGATAAGAATTGGAATCTTACCTTCAATTGATGTAGAAACTAGCTAGAATTGAGCTCTTAGTGGAAGAAGTGGATGAGGCTTGAAGTTTTGAGGAATATGAAGTGAAAATGGGAGAAGGAAGAGTAAGGAATGGCCAGCTGAAGAGTGAGCTCAAAAATGAGGGAGTTGAGAGAATTCTAGAATCTTAAAACATGATAAATGAGTGGTGATTAGGTGGAAGCATATATGGTTGAAATTTAGCCAAGTCTCTCCATGGATTGTGGCCAAAGTGACGCCACATTTGGGTGTTAAGTGGCTGAGTTTTCAGCCACTTAAAGTAGGGTTAAAGAGTTAGAATTCTATTGGTTGGGTTCCGACAGTTTAAAATATCGTAATCTTGCCGATTTCCTTTAAATCGGTAAAACGGTTTTGAAGGAATTTGTAAAATTTTATATGTTTCTATTCTAATTATCTTTAATCTAATATCTAATTAACTCTTGATCAACCCTTAAATAAATTTCTAATCAAGTTTAAAGATTCAATAAAATCGAATAAATCGATTACAGTGTAAATTAAACGTTTTGTAAGTTGAAAGCCTTTCTGGTTTTTGTTGTTTATGGCTAATGGCATTTTCATAATTATGGGTAAGTCTAGGGGTATTTCATGTCATTTTACATATGGATACCTCCTTGGCTCAATCGGCTGAGGTTTAGGTTTCTACGTTTTTACTACGCGATTCTGCTTCGTTTAAAACCTTATTCTGCTAATTCAATTGATATAAGGATCGAAATGCCATTTTTAAAAATGTTTAGGGGCAAGGCTGTAAATAATAAAAGTTTGCCTAATGACGTTTTGATTATTTCCTATAACATTATATGGGGATGTTACAATAACTCCTTGTTAGCATGGGTTGGGAAGCAGGCAATACGAGTCTTGGCACTATCAATTCATGCCATGGGGATCCAAATAACATGGAATTGTAAGGTACCTTTCCAAATTATTCTATAATTATTTACTGTACATGGTTGGTAACTCAAGTAAAAAAGTTGGTAACTTTAATTCAAAAAATTGGTAGCTAGAGGAAAAGCTGGTAACGGAGAAAAGAAATTGGTAACTTTGCGAATCTCGGTTAATCTCCAAAGGCCAATAATTTCTTGTTATATTGAAGTTATGGGCATCCATAAGACCTATAATCAAAGTTATTTTTGCCAATTATCATGTAATTATTTCTTGCAACTAGTTGGTAACTCGACTAAAAAAGTTGGTAACTTTAGTTTAAAAAGTTAGTAATCAAGATAAGAAGTTGGTAACTCACTCACGCTCGAGCTCGTGTTGCGTGCCGGAGTGTGCTTGCTTAAATAAGAAATTGGGTGGTCTAGCTAAGGCTTGCGCTCGAGCGCTCTCACCCATGCTTGAGCGTAAGCCTCTATGTTGAAATAATTATATTCCCATAACTTCAATATAACAAGGAATTATAAGTCTTTGAAGATTAATCGAAACCTACGAAGTTACCAGCTTCTTCTCTTAGTTATCAATCAGTTGCAGCAAATAATTGGCCAAGGAATTAAGGTCTTATGGATCCCTATAACATTAATATAACAATGAATTATAGATCTGTCGAGATTAACCAAGACTTGAGAAGTTACTAACCTATTCTCCTAGTTACCAACTTTTTGAACTAAAGTTACTAACTTATTTGACTGAGTTATCAACCAATTGTAGGAAATAATCCATAATCATTCGCCAAGGTAGCTTTAATTCTATGTTATTTGGTTCCCCATGACATGATCTTGAGGCACAAGGGAGTGGAGGATCTTGTGGAATTCTACTTGATCTACGATTAGCCGAGGGGTGCAGTGTTTTCATACACTGGATTTCTTTTCTGATACTGCATAATTAATTGTTTATCGCACAAACTTGATTATTGGCCAAAGTCTAATGTTGTGGCTTTTGCTGTAATTTTTGTCTTACTTTGTTTTTTTATCCCCTTACTCTAGCTAGTTGAAATTTCTTCTCTGCTTCTTATGTTTTCATTTGTAGTTTATTATATTTTATTAATTTTTGCTGTAAGGCTTAAAAGATAGAGAATGCAGTAATCTTTGTGCACCTCAATTTATGTCCAAATGAATAGACATGACTTATTGTTTTAGCTGTGAACATGAGAGGGTGGTGGCCTGTTTTGGACGAAAATGGTGCAGTTTTATTTTCCTGAACATCGTTTTTGGGGCGCTCGGGCCTGGATCAAGGAGCTCAAGCGTGGCCGGGGTTCAGAAATGCAGCTGGATTGTTAAACAAACCACACTCGAGCGGATGATTTTGTGCTCCAGCATGGACGTATGCTCTAGCACAGAGTGTCGAGCTCAAGCGTGGTGCCCAATCACAGACCTACTTGCCTCCAATTGTATGCGCGCTCAAGTGCCAGATTTGCGCTTGAGCGTAGACTCCCCTGCGCCCTAAAGTAGCCAAAATTAAATTCATGCAAATTTTTGACTCGGACATTACAATTGCAAAAAAAGTTGATCTTATAATACTGAAGTGGCAAAACACTGAAGGTGTGCATCTTCAGTGTCATTTTATTCATGTTTGAAGCAATGTAGTAACATAACAAATGTCACTTGTAATAAATGACATGTATGGGAGAGAGTATTTTGGAAAAAAAAAAGTAACATTACATAGACATATTTTAGTAGTTATGTATCCGATAAACCCTTTACCATAGTTAGGAACTTTTCATGCTATCTTTGCAGCACGCAGTTGGCAAGTGGACCAAAAAGTTGTCAGGGCTTTAGTGCAAAAAAGTTGGCAACTGATGGAGAAAGTTAGTCACTTTACAGAAGATGGCAAACTTCAAAATTATATGGCATTGGCAACTTGTCAAAATAAATTGGTAACTTTAGTTTAAAAATTTAGTAACCAGGACAGAAAATTAGTGACTTACTAGAGAGAGGATTGCTTGTTATTTTGGGTTAGGGGACTTGGGAAGTTGGATCATTAGCACTATTAACTGGTCCATTGGGGATATCAATAGAATGGAATTGGACCTATGTTGGCCAGGGTTTCATGCTATAGTTGCTGAACTTGGCTAGTAACCTGACCAAATAAGATGGTAATTATTGTTCAAAAAGTTGATAACCAAAACAGAAAGTTAGTCAATTACCAGAGTTACTATTGCTTATTGGTTTGGGTTGGGGCACTTGGAAAATTGGGTCCTTGGCACTATTAGCTGATGCTCTGGGAATCTCAATACCATGGAATTAGAGCCTTGTTGGAATAGGTTTCATGCTATGGCATTTGAACTTGGTTGGTAACTTGACCAAATAAGTTGGTAACTATAACTCAACATTGGTAACCTAAACAGAAAGTTAGTAACTTACGAGACTTACCACTGCTTGCTAGTTTGAGTTGGGGCACTTAGAAAATTGGGTCCTTAACACTATTGACTGATGCTTTGGGGATCTCAATACCATGGCATCAGAGCCTTGATGGATTAGGTTTCATGTCATGATGTTTGAACTTGGTTGGTAACGTGACCAAATAAGTTGGTAACTATATTTCAAAAAGTAGATAGAAAGTTAGTAACTTACCAGAGTTACCATTGCTTGTTAATTTGGATTGAGGCACTTGGGAAATTGGGTCCTTGGCACTATTAACTGCTGCTTTAGGGATCTCAATACCATAAAATAAGAGCCTTGTTGGAATGGGTTTCATGCCATGGTGTCTGAACTTGGTTGGTAACCTAACCAAATGAGCTGGTACTTATAGTTCAAAAAGTTGGTAGCCAAAATAGAAAGTTAGTAACTTACCAGAGTTAGCATTGCTTATTAGTTTGGGTTAGGGCACTTGGGAAATTAGGTCCTTGGCACTATTAACTGATGCTCTGGGAATTTCAATACTATGGAATCAGAGCCTTGTTTGAATAGGTTTCATGCCATCGTGTGTGAACTCAGTTGGCAAACTGGCTACATAAGTTGGTAAGTGTAGGTTAAAAAGTTGGTAACCAAGAAAGAGAGTTAGTAACTTGTTAGATGGCACTAGACTTCCAAAAGAGTTAGCATTGGTTGATAGTTTAGGTTAAGGGATCTTTGGCAATTAGGTACATGGCACCATTAATTGATGCTGCATGTAGCCTTGAAACAGAACACGCTCGAGTGCGATTTTCGGAGCAGAAGCGCTGTGACAAGCAGAATAGCTCAATTTGCAAGCTCAAGCATGTTGGAGCACATGTCCCAAGCTTGAGCCCGAGACCATGCACGCGTCACGCAGTTTTTAAAAGCCATCAACAGACACTCGAGCCCTAGCCTCACTTACTCAGACACCCACGCACTCCCACTTCTATGCCTAATCAAATCAAAGAAAGAAAGGATGCATGGGACTTTTGGCTTTATTATCATTCAGCGCAGTTGCCGACCTTTTCCCTTCGTCCTTTTCCCTGTGACAATTGCCCCTCATCCTCCACTACCACCACCACAGTTGACAACCTTTCGAACTTGGTTCGCCTGAAACCTTCAAGCTTTTGGACGTTACACTTTTTCTTCCGCAAGCAACATTTTGTGGAACCAATGCTCACTAGTTAAGAGCTTCGGTTGTAATGAAGAACTTCCTCGGGGTCCAAAAGCAAGGTAACGGAACAGGGAAGAAGCAATGTTGCTTTCACAGCCACGTTCTGAAGTCCACAGATTTATGATCAGAGCATGACGGGGGAAGGCCATTCAGACAACCGACGAGCTCACAAGGAGAAAGGTGGAGTGAGTTGTGTTGCGTGGTAGGAGACAGCTTCCAGCGCGGGTTGGTGTTTTTCCTTTTTTTTCTTCGAATTTTTTTCTCTCATTGAGTGTTGTTTCTCTGTTTTCAACTCCGCTAATCCGCCATACACCTATTATCTTTACTCCACCTTAGCATCCTCCCTAAATGTATACCTTCTCCGTCTCGTCACTTCTTAAGCCTGTTTGGATTGGTTTTTTTAAGAAAAAAGTACTTATTTTTTTTAAAAAAAATACTTCTATAAATTTTTATAGTGTCTGAAAGCAACTTTTAAAAAAAGTTCTTCAATAAAAAAAGTTAATTTATCACTTTTTTTAAAAGTCAGGAATACCTAACTTTTAAAAAAAGCATAAGCAAAAGTAATTTTTAATAAAATTATTTTCAAAAGTATCCTTTATCTTTAACTAAAATCACAATATATATCCTTCATTTCTTATTCTTTATCAAACCTTATTTCTCTTCCCTCTTTTTGAACTTTTTTTGTAATTTGGCCATAAAAAAGCATTTTTGTTTATTTATATTCAAACAGATTTATAAATATTTTTAATATTTAAAAATACTTTTCATATATCTATCCAAATATAAAATAAATTTTTTAAAAAATTAAAATTCTATTAAAAAAATTTAGAAAAAAAATTCTTTGTTTAAAAGTTTATCCAAACAAGCTCTTTATCTCCACTTCTCCACCGTACACCAACCTTCCTCTACTCCACCTTATGTCTCTTGCCAAGTGTATTTCTTTCCCTCTCCTCATTTTTCAAGCCACTTCCGCGTAAGTCCAAATATTATATCTCTTTTAAACATAAATTATGTTTGTAGTATAAACTTACTTTTAAACAAAATTAATTGTATAAAATAAAATTAAACTCAAATTAAGTTTGCAAACTCAATTTCAAACCCAAGATAATTCTCGACTTGTCCTCAATAGCAGTTTAATTTTGGTCAAGAGATGTGCCTACTTTAGTCCCGGACCGTGTTTCAATTAAATAATTAATTGTCTCATGGGAGGATACATTGTGAAATCAAAAAAGAAATATAGTCCCAATCACTACAATAGCGATAATATGTAAGGTAGGGATGTAAGATTACCGTAACGGATAGTAATTTCAGGTGCGCTTGAGTCGCTCTGTGTGGACTGGATACTATAGAGTGAAGCTAGAGGTGTCCCGGTTGCTGGATAAGGGTTTTACAGTTAGGGCTTTAGGAATTGAAAATTGAAAGGAAGAAGAAGGTGATGGCGTTGTAGTTGTAGCTCCTTAATGTGAACATGTTGTCTCAGGTGGTTCAAGTTCACACAAGTTCCTTTCTCCCACGCGAGAGGCACCTGGCTGAGCGTTTTCTGTTGTTGAGCAAGAGCAACTGCAAGTGCGTCACGTTCACATTCACGCCTGAGTTTCAGTTTCGATATCAATTTCATTATTGTGAAACAAGATCAAGATTAAGACCAAGAGGCAGTGGTGGTGGTTGTCGTTCGGGCAATTGGAATTCGGAGCCACTCTCTGAATCCGAGCTCCAGGAAGCTCGTATAGCGGTCTCAACTTTTCTTCAGGAGTTGGGGGTGTCGGCGGAAGATTCCCTATACATTGCGTCAAACTCGCCCGCTTATTTGAAGATGTTGGTGGAGGCGGTGAGGGAGTTGGACCAGCTCTCCCTGTGGGATTCTGATTCCGATAAACAAGTTGCCGCCTTCAGCTTCAAGGACAAGCTTCTTCATATTGCTACTCACAAAGGTGACAACGGAAAAGTTGCTTACTTAGAGAGTCTCGGCTTCACTCTCTCTTCCTCTATCAATGTCGCCAGGTATCTATCCGCTGAGACGCTCCCATCTCTCATGCACAAGGTGAGCGTGAGACTGAGTGAGTGAGCGAGTTGGTTACCTAACACCAATTGCTGTGCTTGCGCTTAGCTGCTTACTGTTTCTCTCTCTATTTTCGTCATAGGTTACATGTATGAAGGAGCTTTTCTTTTCTGGCACTTATTGTGTTGATTTCCTTATCAAAAATATTCGTGGCATGATGCTGTACTTATCAATTCCAATCGATGAAGATCTACAACACACTTTATCCTTTTTTGAAAAGGTCTTGTATAGATTTATCATCAATCCCCTTCTCCTATTCTCATCAAACTCTTTGTTTTACCTTTTTTTTTTCCCCTCTTTCTTTCTACAATTCAGATTCAGGCATTCAAACGTTGTAAGATGATTCGTTTTCGGCTCTTTTGCCATAGGTTGAAGCAAGGCGTGGAGGTTTAAACATACTGTCTTCCAAAGATGCCGCTTTCCGCTATTTGATCGAATCATTTCCTCGTCTACTTTCATTGTCATTAAATAACCACATGATACGTATAACAGGTTTTCTTGAGAATATTGGAATCCCTAGATTTCGCATCCCAAGCATTATAGTGTGTTTTCCGCCCATTCTGCTGTGGAGTGTTCAAGTCCTTAAAACTAGAGTCCTTGCCTTGAAAGAGGTACATCAATTTTGTTCTGGCTTCAATATGTCAACTTTATATGCGCAAAACGAAGGTTACTTATTGTAATGTTTATAGTTTAAATTTTAGTTTTCATGAAAGCTGTATTTTTTGTGCTGTGTCTTTTTGTCAACTGTGCATTTCGATGGATTTAGACAATCCCTTGATTCTACAAGTTGTTTATTCCTTCCTTTCTCAAGGGTTTTTTCTTCTTGAAACTTACAATTAATTATCCGAATTTACCATCTTTTAACTCTTTAACGTACACCTTTTTGGAAGTGGGGCCTTTCACTGCACGTAGGGTGATTATGGTTGTGAATGGAGATTTTACTATCATAAGTGCTTCTTTTTTGCCAGCATAAGTACTTCAGAGTCAGTATTAATTGCTGTGCACAGTCTTATTGCTAATTTCTACCTCAATAATATATGCTTTTGTAGATTGATGTGGTGGATAAAGATTATACCAAGTTGTTGTTAAGATATCCTTGGGTTCTATCTACAAGCATTCAAGAGAACTATAAGGAGGTCCTTGCCTTTTTTTACTCTGAGAAGGTATGATTCTGTTGGGCCAATGCTTGCCTGTCTATATGTTTTTGTATGCATCTGTGACTTTATTTTTGTAAGTTGAGCTAATATCACTAAAATCAAATAGGAGATTGGTCTGAATTGTTGTTTTCCTATATTTTTTACATGAAAACATATTCTATAGGGAGATTGAACAATCTCATGAGTAAGATGCCAACTTGAAGTGGACATGTTGCATTGTATTTCAGAAGTTCGATATCCTTGCATAGCATCTTAAGCCACAATTTTATGGGTTTAGTCAAGAGTCTCTAGTTAGTCTCCATGCTAGGTAGTCACTACCACCATAAGATGTACTTTTGTAATGTTAGATTTATTGCCAGAATGTGTTCATGGTAAATTTTAGGCATCAAGTTAACCAAAATCTGACCTTTTACAAGTTGTGGTTGGTAAAATTAATTCATCATAAATGGTAAGAACTTTCTTAAACAACTCATTATAAAATTAATTTTATACTTCGAAAATCATTGCACTTGCACAATCAACTCTTTTAATACTGTTATTAGTACTTCTCAGTTAATGTAATGAGAAAGTAGCTATTCATCTACCGATCTCCTCTTTGATTAAGTAATCAGTTCTTTACAATCTTCATGATTATGTCAGATTATGTGGAGAGCTTTAGTATTCAGTTCGATATGATTACGTCATATCCATAGGATTGTGGCTGGTTACTTGGTCCTTTTGGTGCCTTATTTAGAATTCAATTTGTTCAATGCCTATGCTTGTCTCTGTTGATGCTAGTGGTACTTGTTTTCTGGATGAGTGGGTAAGTTGGTAGGTAGGGCAGACATATTTCATTAGTTTGACTGGAACAATTATTTTGTTGAAGCACTGGACGAATAATAGAATGCCTCATCATAGGTTACAAAGACATGGATCGACTGTGCAATCAAAAGCCAACCACATCTATTGGGTTGTTCAACTGGCAAGCTGAAGTTGATGATGGATCAGTTGGCTGATCTTGGAGTTAAAGGCAAAAAGTTGGATAAGGTTATTGCTAGAAGTCCTCAGCTACTATTACGGAAGCCCAGAGACTTGCTACAGGTATTTCTTTTTTGCTTCATTCATGTGCTCGATATGCATGCCTTCTTTACCATGGGTGTTTCTAGAGGAGGATAGTGATACTTTTATGAATATTTTTTCTATTCTTAAGTTTTATGAGGATCTTTGTGGTCTGAAGATTAATTTGATTAAGATTGGTTTGGCTGATTTGAATATGGATATTCAGATTTTCTCTTTCTATGTTTCTCTCACAGTCTGTGAAATTTTGCAGTGGCCTCTTATTTGGGAGTTTTGTTTGGTGTTAGTCATTGGGCTATCTCTTTTTGAAATCCTCCTGTTGACAAGATTTCTAAAAGCCTTTGGATAATTGAAATGATGCTTTTACACTTTTGGAGGTTGGATTACTCTCATTCAGACTTTGCTTGTCTAGCATTCCGCCTTACCTTTATTGTCATTTTTTGGATTCCTGTTTGAATGACTCAAAGGACAGAGAACAGTATGGGGGAGCTCTTCTGCTTTATTGTGGGTAAGCAGAGAAGAGATCATCTGTTTTTTGCCGGGTCAAAATAGAATGGGGTTTGGGAATTTGGTGCTTAAAAACATTGCTTTGGCAGCAAATTTGGCTATGGAACTTTTCTTTAGAGACTACCTTTTCATGGCAACAAGTAATTTAGAGTAAGTATGGACTAGATCAAAATGGGTAGGATGCCAACCCAATTATCACTGCAACCCATGCCAGTCCCTCTTTTACACCACCAGTTCTTTCAACTTGGGTAGTGGTACTTTTGTCAAGTTTTGGGACAACAATTGCTGGGGAATGAATGTATATTTCGTAGAGACATTTCCTTGACTTTATCATCTCTCTAGATAATGCATCGTATAAAAATTTCTATTCTATTCAGGGCTCTAATCCAACTTTTGACTTTTTAGGTCGAAAGCTCCCTTTAAGATCAATTCTTTTAAAGAGCAGTGCTCAATGTGATTAATACCTTGCTGATTAGCAGCTCTCACCATTTCCCATTCTCCTAACATGTTTATCATGTGCTGTTCTGGTTCAGAGTTAGTAGGAAACATATTTTTGCACTGTAAATTTTCAGGCAGCTGAATTCTTTTAAATAATCTGTTTGGGGTACTTGGAGAACATTGTTTGTCCTTTCACTTTTGAGAAGGTTTTGATGGTCTTTTATACAGGTTTTGGTAAAAACAAGAAGCCTAGAGATCTCTGACTGTGAGCAGTTCATACAGTCCACTGATGCTTTGGGTTGGAGCTAAATGCTGTCATCGTTAAGGGTGTGTGTTTGGATTTGAACTTTACTACGGGATATGATTACATTTATCGGTTCCCTTTCTTTTCTGGTTGTGGTTGCTCCTAGGGAGTTTCAATTTCTAATGTGCAGAGAGATTGGGCAGTTTTTTTATTTTTTATTTTTTTCATATTATTTGCTGTTCCTTGACCTTTTCTGCTTTGGAGATATCGTATCCTCCCCTAGTAGTACTTTTCCTCTTTTCTGATCAACATATTTTGTTGAGACTATATGGTTAGGTAGGGACAGAGGAAAAGAGAGAAGAGAGACTCATGAACATTAGGACACTAGCCCCTACCTATGTTAGTACTAGATTTCTTGTTGTAATCAAATAAGGAAATAAATCAGGAAATATAGTGAAGTCTGGATACCACTCCTAAAAGATCATCCAAGATGCTCTAAAAGACTCTAAGATACAGTAAAGATGTTATGAGTTATTTCAAGATATTCTAATATATTTCTTTCTCTGTCCCCCCACAACAACAATGGCTGCTATTCAAGCTTTACTTGATGTCATAATTTGAAAATGCTTATTTGTGTTTGTGTCGATGTGAATTTCTCATGTCGATGTTACATTCCACGTCCATCTTACATGTTGTCCATACTACCATGAGCACTCGGTTTAATACTTTAATTCATCCTGAAATCTAACTGTTGTCTGTAGAATGATTAATTCTTTTCCTTGCCCTGTATCACTTTAACTATCGCTGACCAACCACTCATGCATATTGGCATTTTGGTTGTATGTTCTTAATAAGAATGGAAATTTTATTTGGATGTATGGAGTATAAGCTCCTAATTGCCAATATATCTATCAACACCTAATTTTGATTGGTTTCGTTAAAAATCAAATAATTTGTTAAATCTTTTAGAATTTTAAGTAATAACAAAATCCTAACATTTTTTTACTCCAACTTTTTTAAAATGTGAAGCCAGACAAACAATTTTGTTGGTCCATTAAGCTTACTCTTCAACCCTTAAACTTTACGCCAAAATTTCTTTTCTTATTTAAATGATTTGTTTTTCTTAAGTTTCCATTCCTTTGAAAAAGGAAAATTAAATAATTTTTTTTGTTTACCATTTAATGTTGTCTGTTTCATATGTGCTTCTTGTGCCACTAAACAATTCCCTTCTAGTATTGCAATGCACAAAGCAGCTATTACAGGGCCACAACGGAGACAATGTCAGGTGGTTCCCACCGCCTGACTGCACGATACTGCAAGGCACAGGGCTCTGTTCGTCAATGCTGGGCTACACCCAATTTCTTTGTAAATTGTGTATTTTTTGTTCCCCGTGTTTATTTTATTTGTGCTAAAACGTGCTTTTCTATGAAAAGTGAACTTAAGAAGGGAGCACAATTAGAGAGTTTAGAGGAATGCACACTGCAATAGACAGGACAGGGCATTGGGAGAGGAAGAGATACAGAGGGGCTCAGAGAAATCCCATCAACAATCCAACAACAAAATCACACCAAATCACACCAAATCACACCATCTACACTATAACAGCCCAAAACCCAAAACAGCCAGGCAACCCCGGAAATTACCATCGACCCATCTTGATCAAACCTCAATTTTACATCCAATTCCATTGAATTTGAAGCAATAACAACTCAACCATGATCCCTTATTCCTTGAATCTCATCCTCAAGCATTCCCAAACACAATCAATTTCTAACACAACCCATAAAACTCCTTGAACACAGCAGCATCCTAGCGTGATGAATATGCACAAATTTACCTACAACATTTCAAATATAGTGCTAATCGAGAAAACCAGCCTCTGCATCACAAAAACAAATGCAACTCACTCAGTCTTCTCTTCCCCGATAATAGCAAGCCCTAAACAATTCAATGAACAGCAAGTATTGTTGCGTTGGTTTGACTGTAGTTTGTTCTTGAGTTGTCTTGTTTGTTCTCTTTACAGTTATGCAACTGGCATGTTGCTTGGTTTAAATTAATTTATTATTAAACAACTTTTTCTTAAACATTTTACTCTTTTTTCAAAGTAAGATCAATTGGCTCACAATCATTTTATAAAGAACTATGGGGTTTTAAGTTTTCCATTGCAGTTAGGCAATACATTGGCATGGAATGTTTATTTTGCATAAGCCAAACTTCTAAATTTTGTAAATTAGTATTTGTTGTTTGTTTCTTGATTTATTAATGTCTTAATATATATTGTGTCTCTTATTTTTCTTGTAAATATTGTTTAATTTTCTTGATTGTTTATTATTTGTAACTGTTATTTATGGGGTAAATTTGGCGTGTTTAAATTATTGTGATTTGCATCATTTTTGGGTAAATGTCTTAGGTAGAATGGATTGAAGTATAATGGAATTCAGTTTCTATCCTAAAGAGACTTCCAAACCCATCTTGGTTTTGACAGACTAATTTTGAACTTGTTTCAATGGTTTTCCCAACTTTTCTCAAATAAAATAAAAATATAAAATTGTTGGCAACTCTTCAAAATGTTTTTTTTTTTTTTAATGGTTGCTGATCTGTCGTGCTCCTGTCCTGCCAATATCCTTCACATTTGTTAGCGATCTCACATAGCATATATCATGTCAACCTAGCTAAGCCTGAGTGGAGTTCTTACGGGGCAAAATAGTTTAGCATGGTAACGTGAAATTTGAAAAGGGTGCTTTGTGAAACATGTTTTCTCGTCAAGCTAGAAATAGTTACTGGTCAAATATACTGTTCTTGTCCCCAATAGCCAATAATATGTCAGATCTCAAGATGATGCATCCCCTTTTGCTTGATTCTTCGATTATCATATCCTTATCAAATGTAGTCAGTTCTTGATTTTGTGGTCTATAAGTAAAAAAGTTTTTTATTGGACTGTTACCGTTTAAAGTGCTTTTTGTTTATCTTAGCTGCAGATAGGTTTGTGTCGTACTTACTGTTGTTGCTTCCGTTTTTTGGGGAGGGGTTATAGTATAAGCTCTTGCTCCTTGTTATCTGCAGGTTATTCTGTTCTTTGAAAATATGGGTTTTGATAAAGAAACTATTGGGAGAATTCTTGCTCGCTGCCCTGAAATTTTTGCTGCCAGCATTGATAAAACTCTCCGGAGGAAGATTGAGTTCCTCGTTGGGGTTGGTGTTTCTGAAACTTATCTTCCTGGGGTAATCAGAAAGTATCCAGAATTACTTGTGTCTGACACTGACAGAACTTTACTACAGCGGTATTGTTCTGACTAGTCATTTTTATCTTTTGTTGACTGTGGTTCCATTTTATGATAGGATGCATTGGGATCATTTGATCCATATAGTTGACCCTACCTATTAGAAACAGGATTAGTTGTTATTGTTGTTGTTGTTATTGCCTACTGTCGATCCAGTATAATTACTATCATAATTGTTTACCCTCACCCAATTAATATTTAGGACACTGCCTGGGTACCTGGTGCTATTTTCTGGCAGTGAGGAGTATATACCATTCAAAAAAACGTTCTTAGTGCTTTTGATTTTATTATCGTTCAAACATGGCACTGCATTTTTGCTAGTTTCAGATTTATCTGGTCATTAGATATGAAAAACATAATAAGTTGCTGCAAAACTTAGGTTGAATTTTAAGTTTCTTCAACTGCACTGTGACCACTTCATGTATGTTGCATTGCATCAAAAGGAAAGTGAAATATGAAGTGCTTTTCTTATCACCTGGAGTAATTGAGTGATTGAGGTGTCATTCTATTAATTATCTTTGTAATTTGATCTGCTAATGTTCTGCAGGCTGATGTACTTGATGAAGCTAGGGATTTCAGAGAAAGATATTGCATTTATGATACGCACATTTTCTCCTCTCCTCGGGTACAGTATAGAGGAGGTTCTGAGGCCAAAAATAGAATTCCTGGTGAACTCAATGGAGAGGCCGGTAATAGATGTGGTGGGCTACCCTAGGTATTTTAGTTATTCATTAGAAAAGAAGATAAAGCCAAGATATTGGGTACTGAAAGGAAGGCATATTGAATGTAGCTTAAAGGCTATGCTGGGAAAAAATGATGAAGAGTTTGCAGCAGAATTTATGGGCGTGGGAAGGATGCATGACCCTCCTTCTCTCTATTCTGGTGATAGGTTGTAAGTATCATACATCCTTTTCCTAGTATTTTTTGGTTTCATTTCCCTTTGAGAAGTACAGCTCATCACAAACAGATTCTTCCATCTCCCTTATCATCATTTAAAAAAAAAAAATCACTAATCTTCAATTACAGAAAAAAATCGAATTTGACTTTTGTAAAAACAAGAAGTGAAATTAAGATATGAGTAGTAGAAGTACGATTATATGATCTTTGTAAGCTGCTCCAACCTGGCTTTTTTTGAAAAAATAAAATAAATTTTTTTTTTCATCTCTAAGTAAACTTGACCCACGATGGGTTTGAGACCGGGTTCGTGAGATCAGAATAAACCAACTGTTACGGTCCCAAAATCATATAAATTATTATTACTGCTGTGTAGGGTTTAGGGTCCCCAGTGTTACATGTCGCGTGGCAATTTTTGAAGAAACACAACTAGCCAAAAGATTTCTATTGGAAGACACAGCCGCCTCAAAGTGGTAACATCTTTTCTTTCTTGAGAAATTATTACTTATAGAATACCAAGTGGATTGCGTTTATATTTAATAATAAGATGATATTTTATGATATAATTTATCACTAACTTATATTTTTGTATAAAATATTATTTTATTATTAGGTAGAGTATAGTTCATCTAATATTTTATGAGCATCTAATGATCATGATGTTTTGTTAAGAATTGTGATCTTAGATGCCCGCGAGCAGGAAAGTTCGAGCGATTTCTTCTTACAGGACTTCAAACAAAGAACTAGGAGATGGAAGAGTTGAAGCTACTAATATCTCAAATTCATTTCAAATGAGAATACCATGGACATGATTAAATTCGTCATGCCACTAATTTTTTTGTTTTTTTTTTTGTTGGGGTTTTTTTGTTTGGGGGGGGGGGGGAGTGTTAGGGCAGCAGGAGATAATGGAATTGAATCCTGAGTGTGGGATTATAGGATGCAATTTCCACCAATGTGCTAAGGCCTCAATCACTATTTTTTTTTTTATCCCAATGGAACTAGTAATATTTGGGTCCTATTATCCAAAAATTGATTAATCTAGTTTGATCTATTGAGGTCTTTGAAGTGGGGTAGAGATTTTTTAACGAAAATTATTTCCATTCCCAGAACTTGAATCTGAGACCTCTGGTTAAGGGGTCAAAGTGCCTACCACTTGGACCAATTCAACCTTAATGCCTCAATTACTATTATTATATCACTCAAATTGATTTAGATGGCCAGGCTAAAGGCCATGGTAATATGTTTGGTTTAGCTTGTAGCATCCTAAAAACTTGGTTTTGACAAAAATTACAAAAAATAAACTTCAATGCAAAGTATAATTTAAGGATTATTCAATAACTAAACTAAATATGTTGATAGTCTTTGGATCAATTTGGTTGATGTTTAGATTGAAATTTTCATTGGCTCAATCAAATTGATCAACCCAAATTCACCTGAATTTTACCTGAATTTTTTTTATAGAAAAACGTCAAAATAGTTTTGTATTATTTTTTTGAATTAATTTTACTCTAAATCGGAAGTTTTTTTTTTAAAAAAAAATCATGCTATATATTTGTCTTCCCTCGCCCCCTAACATATTAGTTTATAAAAGATTTGTACTCTGTTATTTAATCTTATATTAATTATTCTTTAAATATCATAATTAAGTTGTATTATACTAAAAGTGTAAAACACTTTTTATATATCAGAATAATAGAAGCTATCTCCATTTTCGAAGCTTCCATGGTATGAAGGAAGGAGAAAAAATATATCCCACTATAAAAATTGGATCAGAAGTGAAGATGCAAAAAGTTTATAATAAATAAAATTGCCTTTTTATGTAAGTTAAATTGAAAAAAAAAATGACAAAAGATGTCATTTTAGAGTGAGAACTTGACTACTCTAAGAGGTAAGTTCGGTTCGGCCCTCATTTTTTTTTTTTAATTCTCTCTTTTTGGTCTTTTTTTCTATGAGTGTTGGCCGCAATCTGTCCTTTTTTTTTTTTGGCAATTCCGTCATTTTCTTTTCTTTTTATTGCTAAAGGATGTATCATTTATTTTGTTTTTATTGTTCCCCTTTGAGGGCATTTTTGTTGCCCCTTTGTCGGTATTTCTTGTTATTTTATTGGTGGGTATTTTGGCTTTCACTATGAAGTACAGATATAAATACCAGATACGGATATAATATGATATGGATACGGAAATATCATAATATCTAAAAATTATAAGACACGATATGATTATAGTATGATATATAAAATTAATAAAAAATTAATATAAAAATATAAATTTTAAATTAAAATAAAGAAACAATGATTTGAATATTAACACAAGTTCATATAAACATACTAAAATATATTTATTTTATTGATTGCTTTGGAATTTTCATTTATATAGATATAAAAATACCAAAAGATAAAGCAAAAATTTTTAGAATATAACTAAAAGTGTCTGTGAAATATCCGACAAGACACTTATCGGATATAGATACGATAACTATTTTAAAATATCAATTTCCTTATGAATATTTCTTTTTTGATGATCTTAAGTATGATAAAAATATTCATATTTATTTTTAAAGGAGACATAATATATTCTTTAAACTATAACACATTTTCCGTTTGTCTACAATATGAAAGATGTTTAGATATCAATGATTTTGGGGGCAAGGACTAGAGTCACAAAACATTCATTAATCACAATGTAAAATACATTTGTTCCTTATTAAATTTGGATTTAATATATTTTTTTCAATTTGTATGTGTTGTTAGGCCTTCTATAAATGAATTTTTCATTTTTGTTTTAAAAAATTGTGAGAGTGAAAAAAATAAATGTTAAGTATTATATCAACATCAATCTTTATGTGCAATTGGCGTAAACTAAATGAAAACATTGGATGCTAAGTTTATAGTGTAGGAATAAAATAGCAAATAAAAATTGTCAATTTGTGAAGAGACGAAATAAGCCTTTAAAATGCCACATAATCTATATATATATGCCTTTTTGGTGGGCTAATATAGTTTCTTACATCAACTTTGATAGTTTTAAAAATAATATCCTTTTATTATTGAGACTAAATTTATGGTAATAAATTTTCATAGATTAAAGTGATAACTCAATCCTTAGAGGACTATAAAACTCTAAATTTTTACACTCAATGAAATCTAGTTGCATAATCCGATCAAAAAAGAAATCTAGTTACATGATAAAGTTGGCCACCACCTTGTAACCAATTGTCCATTTGTCCTAGATTTCAATCCCCGTATTTCCTTTTCCTACCTGAAAATCAAGGTTACTCACGACTTTTCAACTCTAAGAAAGGACTCAGGAAGCTTTATGTGAATTTTAGTGTGGTCACCTTCTAGGTTAGCGAGGACATGTTTCGCCATTTCTCTTCCAAGCACCACGTTAAAGAAGCATAGGTTTTGGAAAATATGATTAAAGAAAATTATGATGCTTTGATTAGTGTAGGTGTACATGTTAAAAAAAAAGGGAAAACAAAAGATAAGTGTATGTGTATTTCATTTACTTGCTCGACTCAGTCATTTACAATGCCATCAACTTGCTTTTTTACCCAAGTTCCCATTTCAAATGGTAAAGCATGGAAATAATTGATTGTCGATAATAGGACGTGAAGATAATGAAGCTGTTGCAAATAGAACTTGCCAGTAACATGAGTATCTATGAATGAAAACTATTATATCAATACCAACTTTTATGTAATTAGGGTAAATTGAATGAAACATTGGACAATAAGTTTATATTATAGGAATAAGATAGGGAATAAATATTGTGACCAAATGAATCGGCTGTTAAGGTGGGCTAATAATATAGTATCTCAAATCAACTTTGATAAATTAAAAGAGTAACAACTTTTTGTTATGAACTTAATTTTAATGCACAATTAATATAAATTTTATACATAATTATTGAATCATGTACTGCCATTTACCACATTAAAAAAAAGCGTTTTGTCTTTCCTCCACTATTTTAAAAGTCACATGTATAGAAGCATTTCCTTTTCCTACCTGAAAATCAAGGTTATTCCATTGCATTACTTTTCTCTAAGAAGGGACTCAGGGAGCTTTATGTGAATTTTAGTGTGGTCACCTTCTAAGTTAGCAAGGAGATGTTTTGTCATATCTCTTCCAAGCACCACTTCAAAGAAGCATAATCTTTGGAGAATATGATCAAAGAAATTTGTGATGCTTTGATAAGTGTAGGTTTACACATTTTTTTAAAAAAAAGGGCAAAAGAAAAAGATAAGTTCAGGTGTATTTCATCTACTTGCTCGACTCAATCATTTATGATGCTATCAACTTGCTTTTACCCTAGTTCTCTTTTCAAATCGTAGAATGTGGAAATAATTGATCGTGGAAATAATAGGATGTGAAGACAATGAAACTGTTGCAAATAAAACTTATATGTAGGAATGAAAACTATTCTATCAACACCAACTTTTTTCGTTTGGTTATATTTCTAGGAGGTCCAGAAGGTTTGTTATTAAAATAAGAATAAAAATGTACACTAATTAATGTATTTGAGTATGTAAAGGCTTTTTGAAATTCTAAAAGGTCTTTTGGGAGAAGTATCTTTGAGGTTACTTTTTATTCTAGAAAAATGATCTATTGAAAAAGAATTTTACTATTATTCTCACATCAACAACCAAAAGTGATTTTACTTTATCTTATCCAAACAAAACTTATTCTCCTAAACTTACTTTTGACATATTCAATTCAAATAAAAATTATTCTTTTAAAAGTAATTCCTCTAAAAGATCTTATTTTAAAAGACTTCCTTTCAAAATATTTTCTCCCAAAAATTAAACCAAATACACTTATATAATTAGGGTAAATTGAAAGAAAACATTGGACAATAAGTTTATATTATAGGAATAAGGTAGGGAATAAATATTGTGACCAAATGAAATAGGCTCTTAAGGTGGGCTGATAATATTGTTTCTCAAATCAACTTTGATAATTTAAAAAATTAACAACTTTTTATTATGAATTTAACTTTAATACATTGTTAATATGAAATTTATGCATAATTATCAAATTATGTATTGCTATTTACCATATTAAAAAGTGTTTTATCCTTCCTCCACTCTCTTAAAAGTCATGAATATAAAAGTATATAATTGGATAATTGTATAAAATTATTTTATATTGATATCATATCAAAATTTAATCTCTTTTATTATTGCGACAAAATTTATGATAAAAAGTTAATAGATTAGGACACTATCTTTAAAGGACTAGAAAAGTTTACTCTAAATTTAAACATGGAAAATGCAATGGTACATAAGTCTTGTTACATGATAAACTCATTTCAAATATTTCATTTTGAGAAAATATCATATAAAAAATATTTACTCAAAATAAAAAAGTTATTGTACTCTTTTTGTTTGCCTTCAAATTTCAAACTCGTAATCGTATAAAAAATAATTAATAAAATTAAGCACATAATAAACCATTGCTTAAATTGAATAACAAGTCTTAATAGTTTTATCCTATGATTTTGATTCTTATAATTTTTAAAAGTTAATTCTTATATTTGTTATATTTTTTAAACTGGTTAATTGTAGTAAAAGTAAACTGATCTCTGTAAATTCTATTTGCAATATTATGAATTCAAATTTTAGAGTTATAATTTTAGTTTTATTTTTCTCTTTTTATACATTGCTAGCACTTTTTTTTTATTTTACATGTGCCCATTTGGATTGAAGTTTATTTCTATTAGAAGGCCTTTTAGTGACAATAAAATGATTTTTGGTTTAACTTCTTACTTTTTAGAAAACTTTTTGAAATTTCAAAAGACCTTTTCGAAGAAGTATTTTGAGGTTATTTTTCATTATAGAAAAAGATTTTTTGAAAATGAATCTTATTATTACTCCCATATCAACAACCAAAATTAATTTTATTTTATTCTATCCAAACAAAACTCATTCTCTTAAACTTACTTTTGACATCTTCAAATCAAACAAAAATTATTATTTTAAAAATAATTCCTCTAAAAAGCCTTCTTTTAAAATATTTTTTTTAAAATATTTTCTCCCAAAAGTTGAACTAAACGGATTCTGTATTGTTAACATTGAGACTTTGATATTTTGACTTTATATGCTTACTTAAATTATGCATTATTAACTTATTTCTAATAACTTATAGGAATTAGGACTTAAGGCTTTACCTAATTTTATATATTGTTCAAAATTATGTGATCAATTCTTATAAGAAAATTAATTACTGCTAATTTTTGGTAAATTAATGCCACAATTTTTTAGAATCTAATTTTGATATATGTGTAAAAAAATTGTATACAAATATTTAATTAAATATTATTATATTAATAAAAATATTTAATCCAATTCCCATAAAAAATAGAATTTAATTGGTATATATTAACAATATAAAATAATTTTATATTATTAATAAATAAAAATACTAAAAAGTAAGAAATTATAGTAGATCCTTTATTATAATAGATGATTATTTATATGAGTTGGTACTGTCTATTATTTTTATTGGTTAATAATATAAAATTATTTTACACTATCAATCTTTTAAATTAAATTCTAAAAAATATTTGATTTACTCATTTATTAGTTTAAAAATTTTAAATTAAAAATATATAATTAAATAAGAGCATAAATTTTTTTTAATAGTCACGGTGCGTCAAAATTAATTTCATCTTTTTTATTCCAAAGAACTACGATTAATATTCATCGTAAAGCGCGCGAAGTCGAACGAAAAGAAATGCTTGACCTAATTTCCGCCATTCCCCTTGAACGTAACCTTCTGAGTATCATTATTAGGATTAGCATCAAAATCTCAGTGTTTATGCAATCAAAATCTGAAGTGTAAACCCTACCATAGCAATGGCGAACAAACTTGCAACTAGACGGGAGCTACTGGACCTGTGGAGAGGCATCGAGGTAGAAGAAGAGAACGACGACGACGATAATGTTGATCCCTTCAAACGCCATCGCCTCCACCTCGACAAAGAACAATGGTTGTCGCGGATTTTTCTTTTATTATTATTATTTTTTGTCTTCAGCACCAGCATGAATTAAAGTTACAATCAATTAATGCCTAACTGTTTTAATATTCGTAGAGTTGCAACGTCGATGTTCCCATCATGTTTCTCTTGAATTCTGAGAACTTGCTTTCTTGAATGGAAACTATTTGACTAGTAGTGGATGAAAGTAAAGCAAAATTTAGAGTGATAATTTTTAAATAAGATGTTTGCTCTATATTTTCATACATATATATTCCCCCTCCCCGGAATAAGCAGTGGATAATTGTTTATGAAACGATGTCATTGGTCATATTTGTAACTTGTAAGCGTCTCACAAATAAGTGATTATTGGGATTTTGTTATTTGTCCTGCATTGAAGGTATGAAGTTATGCTCTTATTAGGGAATTGCGGGCAGTGTTGCTTAGGTGGCTTTGTATCTTTCGAGCTTGGCATAGTCCATAACACCTTTACTTTTTGTCAGGTTTGCAGATGCATATAATTTTCTAATTTGTTTGCCTAGTGAAAGTCATATTTGGTGTGGCTTTTGGGATATAATGGGGCCCCTATTGGAGACTTTTTACAATTACTTCAAAGATGACCGTCAAGATTCTCCTCTTAGGCGTTTATGGAAGAGAATATCTGATGAAATGCGGCACTGCTTGCAATGCATTTCTCAGCATCATCAAGCCCAAGACATGTATAATATGGAGTACGAGTCTAGCTCTATTGGTCCTCTTCTTGATGTCTTGCATAAGCTTGATAATGAGAGGGTGACATTACACCTGAGAGATATCAACACAAAATTAGCAGGGGAAGAGTATGATCCTGCACATGATAATGCTGAAGTTGTTAATGTATTGTATGAGGTGTGTTTCCAGTTGCTTTCCTCTGTCCCCCGTTCCGAGGCAGTGTATTTGATACAGTATTATGCATTCTATTTATTAGAATTTGGAATTGCATTCTCTGATAAGGCTCCTCTTTTTAAGTAAAGTTTTATGTTGCTTCTGAATAAGTACAAGAAATATGTTGTATCGTTACATCCAAATTTGTTTTCTGTTTTTTTAGTTATACTATTACATAATTTTTTTTGTGTAGATATTTTTGCAACTGGTTATTTTCCATTTGCATTTATTCATCTTTACAACAGCTGCAAAATTATAACCTTAAGTTCGGATTGTTCACTGAGACTTGAGAATGCCATATGATTGCATATGTTGTTCTTTAATCTTTTATTTCATTGGGCATGTGATAAGAACCTTGGGAGAACCATACTATCACTATGAAAGTTGGCTATTGGTGAGCCCAAGGCCTTAAAACCCCCCACTGTAATCCCATACTTTCAATGTAGGACTCAAGTCCCATACCTTGCAATTGGATCCTAACAGCATGCATTTTTGTTCCTTTGTTGGATCAGATAAAGGACAAGGCTATAACAGTTTGCTGTCTTTCTGATACAAAAAGCTGAATTTTTTTTTAGTTTCAATAGAACAAGTTATGCACCAATATCTGTTGATATATTATTAGCTGGATTGAAAAGTTCATAGAGAACTGTAGATTGAATATTGTTAAAGCAGGACTTGACAGATTTTATATGGTACTAAAATAGATATTCCTCTTGTTGTTATAAATGCACTTATTTATATCTATTTCATTTTCTGTTGTTTGCGTATGAACGTTCTAATTCTGAGTCTAGAGTTTATAAACTCATTTTCCTCCCCCATTACTTGACACAGGTGTTGATGTTCCCAATCCTCTTAGAGTATCAGCCTTTATTCGCTGAGTTTGAGTTATTCGTTGAAGCTATTGATTGTAAGCATGAATTGGCTTTGTCTGGGCATCAACAATTTCCGGTATTTTATTTATACTTGCTGTGTACTTTATTTCTGCGGATTCAGCATTTTAGATTGCTTACATGGTGAACGCATTTTCTTACAGGGAGTGTATGCCTTACTTTTCTGCAAGAGAAGTGTTCGCTCTGTTGGATATCGCTTAGCTGGATCCATGGGAAAATTGAGGTACTTATTGCTGGTGGGCAATTTGGCATGAAAGAGCTTCAGCTCCACTAATTGTGATTTTGTATTTAAGTTGTTGATGCCCCATGGAAGTGGAGCGCAACTTATCCATGTGTATAAATCCCACAAAAAATAATTTAAATAATATCTTATCTCAAAACAAGGCCCTTCTTTTATTATAAGAGGATAGAGAAGGCATGAAGCCCGAATTTATGTTCAGATGCATTGTAGGTGATACCCATTACCATTGATGGAATCATGGAGATGAACCTTATTGATTATCTTTTGTTTGTCACTGTTTTCAGATCTGGTTTCTGCTGTTAGACATTTAGAAGCCTTTTCGGTAATGATCAATGTTTTTGTCCGTGTGTAGGAGAGCAACAGACTTGGAACCTTTGCAGCCATTGCTCAAGAAATTTATTGGCTGTTTAGAGGCTGATGCTTTACCATTGGCTTTGGATAATTCAACACCAAGAGCCCAGCTGGATCGTGTGTCTTTATGGATTGGCATCAAATCACTGTAAGAAGTGTGTTTAATAGTATCAATCCTTAGCCCAGTCTTCTCTTTGCTATTGTTTTGATGGCACCTTTTTATGTACATTTTGTGAAGGCTTAGCTTCTTGGAGCCTCCAACTTTTGAAGAAGGGATATTGGAACGATATCCCTTTTTTCTTGATATTGTACTCAATCATATTAGTGGCGATTCACTTGAATTTTTACATGCCGTTAATTGCTTGAGACTACTATTTGAAATGCTTGGTATGTGTTGTCCCTTTCTTTTATTCCATTTTTTTAATTTATAGTTGTTTGGATAACATTTTCTTTTGTTCTTTGGGCTTGATTCAAGGTTGCAAGCTTTGGTTAAGGTCTACATTGTCTCCAAGTGTAATGCGCAACACTCTACTTGGCCAATGTTTTCATTCTCGCAATGAAAAAATCCATAAAGATATTTTTGGTCTTTTCCAACCTTTCCTACAGGCATGTATGCATAATGATCTGGTATTTGTTTCTTTGTTTTGTGTGTGTGACAAAGGAGGGCTTGTTCTTGAGTTGACATTATTTACATGTTTGATCCCATGTTCCAGTCTCTTGAAGCTTTGCAAGATGGTGAGCATGAAAAGCAACGTAGGCATTTTCTCTATTTTCTCCTCCATCAAGTGCCAGTGAGCAGTAACTTCAGTATTCTAACACGAAAATTGGCACATCAGGTTATTACATTTAGATTTTTGCATGATTGCTATGTAATGTGTGGCTAGTAATTGGCTGTGTGGCTGTAGTAATTGATGCTGCAAATATTTTGGCTTATCTCAGTTGTTATATATTTCAAGATTGTCTTTTCAGATAGCACTTCTTGTTGTACACCGAGGTTACAAGATGAACCCACCTTGCCCTCCTTTTGAGTGTTCACATATGTGGTATGTACTCAGTTTATCCCCTTTTTTCCTTGTCTTTTTCTTTTTCAAAATTAAAATTAGTGACTGACTAGTCATTGACTCATAGTTTGCTAAAAAATGAAATACCTTTTTCCTATCTTCAATTTAACAATGCAGTCATGCACTGGATAGAAACTCCGATATTATCTATGAGGACACAAGGAAATCCTCTTGATAGCATTTGTTACTAGAAATATAAGTTGTATGTTTTTTTACAGATAGCAGATCCTTTTGTAGGCATATCAAAACTTTATGAGCAAGTGAACATTTGTCTAGAACTTTCCTAATGTGTGCAGTATGGTATCCTGATAGGACTGTATCCTTTTCCCTATTAGAGCATCCCTTGAAGCTTGTTCATGTTACTGCATTCTAATTGTTGCTGGGAAAATCTGGAGAAAACATAAAAATGATTTTGGCAAGGTGTAGCACAATATATGGCCTTATTTAATGCTGCATTTCCATTGCCACAACACTAAGGCTTGGGGGATATCCTATTTTTTTGGATGTTATTTTCTTGCTGAACTAACTCAATACTAAATCACTGCTGCAAATATAATATGGATGAGCTTTACATCTTTTATTCATTAGTGTAGTTACCTGATTATTTCTCAATATTTGTGTTGAACAGGGGACCTGCCCTTGTGTCATCTCTGAAGGACTCCTCACTTCACAGTTCCTTAAGGCAACCTGCGTTTGACCTTATACATACTATCGTTGTATCAGATGCTGCTGCTTTAATAAACTCAGTGCTGAGTTGCTGTACAATTCCAAACACTGATAGTAGCATGGCAAACAAGGTCTTTGAATTGGATGATGAAAATTATGATATTTGGCTGCCAGCTATTCCAAATTGTGAAGAGAAGGATAGTAGTAGTTCTTGGAATCAATTCACTGCACAGGCTAGAATGAGTTCTCAAGAGTTCCGCAATTGGATGTGCATTCCAATGTTATGGATTGATGTTTTAGTTGATATCAATCCCTCAGTCCTACCAATTTCATTTTCCCAGGCTGTTTTCTGGGCACGAGCTCGTTTTCCGATGGTAGAACTTGAGAACAGTGCAGAAGTAGTGCTTCCAGTCAGATCTTGCCTTTCATCTTATGCTGCAGAAATTTCCTCTTCATTTGGGTGGAAGATTCCAACTGGTTCTGATGATGGTGGAGATGGAAAAAAATCAAAAAATTCCGTTGAAGTGTTGTCAATGTCTTCTCCTTTAATAAGGATATTTAACAGGTCCTAAGACTTGTTTGAATTTATATTTATGTTATGCTAAGTCAAAGTTTGAGTATCTTGTGGTCTTAGTATAAAAATGGTTTTTCGATTTATTGGCCCAATTATTTTTTCAAAAACATTTCTCGACTAATTAATTTGGAGTTGCACCACAGGTTAACTGCATATTTTTTAGTTCAGATGGGTCAAGGAAAAGTTCGAAGTCGGTGGACTTGGCAACCATTCATGAGTGAAAGCTTGATCCTTTCGCTTTTGGATCCGAACGATGTAATATGCCAAATTTGTGTACAGCTTGTAGATCATATTCTGTTCTATTACCCTTGTTGAAAAGTGATGAATTTTGTTCTCATTCTTTTCTTATTTGTTGAATACAGTCTACATTATGTATAATATAATTTATTTTTCCATGCAGGATGTTAGACAGTTTGGAAAGTCTGTGTTAGAGCAAGTTTCAGATACTCAGGGTCTTTCGTGTGGATTGAAGTTTCTATGTTCGCATAAGCGCTCATTGCATGCAATTATTTTGGGCCTTAAACATGCTATGAAACTGGTAATATTTTCAGCAAATGTTGCTTGATAATAATGTGGTTGGTGCTCACCCTCTTTACTAATCTCCTTTCTTTTTGTGTGTGTGTGTTTGTGTGTAAGAATAAATTTTGCTAGTGAGAAGAGAGAAGTACAGCTAAGGGAAAGGACAAGGATCCTCAGAAACCGTAGCCAAAATGGCTCAAAAAAGCAACAAAACTATCCATTCTCTTTGCATAAAAGAAATTTAAACTCCCTTAAAACAGCCATGAGTAGAGCCCCCTAGAGAGGAGCTATAACACTCTCTTGTAGCATTTTTTGGTGGCAAATATGTGCCCTTGAAGAGGTGGGCATTCTCCTTTTGTCAAATACACCAGCAAATTGCAAAAGCAACATACTGTAACAGAATTCTGGCCTCCCTATTGTCATGAAAACCTTTTAAATAGCTATGCCTAGTTCTTTTTGTGTCCAATTAGATTAGGTGAATTTGATGTTTAGATTTTGTCGACATGCTTCTGCATTTCAGGGAAATAATGAGTTGGTGTAAATTGACTTCTGTCTAGTGATCGTTTGATTGATTCCCTTTATCTCTGCAATTTTACTAATTGTATTTTATTTGCATGCTAGGTCCAACTGGATTCTGTTTTGTTGAAGTTTCATGCTTTACATCATTTTTGGTTTCTTTTATGCAAATTACTCAAAGATGGGGGTTTACCTCCTCTAGAGTTGCCTGGAAATGTGGATAGTGACTTAAGGGTGCCAAAATTCTCTTCACAAGGTGGGTTTTTGAAGCAGCCAGCTTTTGATTCTCTGCCTGTGGAAATTGATAAACATGCTTCCGATGTTGGACTAAAAACAAAGGAAACGTTTGGTTGCTTAATATCTGAAATGGCATGGCCTATTTTTTATAAGTGCTTGGTAGAAGGAAGGGAGTTTATTGATTACAGTCTTTGCCAGGTATTATCCCTTTTTTTCTTTTTAAATCAGTTGTCTGTTTAGTGTGCCTTTTTTCTTTAAAAAAAAAAAAAAAAACATATGTAGCATAATGCTTTTATCATTTGATGGCTTCCAATCATGAAATATATGTTCCTTTTGGTGATCGAACTTTACCATAAAACAAGTTGTAACATGCTCTGTATCTACTGTCCAAAATTTATGAATGAACATTGTTTGTTTTAAATAATTTGATCCTTCAATTGTAATAGCTGCAGTCAAAATTTTGGTTAAAAAATCTATTGAGTGATTGGTATATAAGATGCGTTTCCTTTTTGACAATAAGGTTTGGAAGAATAAAGAGGTCAAGATCATTTGGACCTGCAGTGTTTGGGATTCTACGGTGCATTTGGTTTGAGAGTGATAGGAACCCCTGAGGGTGACCGTTGTATATGGTAGAAAGATTAGGAAGATCTTAAGGGTGTGTTTGTGAGTTGAGGTTGTGAAGGACCCTTCTCTCCTTTCCCCTCCACAATCCCAACTCACAAAAACACCCTAATTGAGGAGAATAGTGTGTAAACCAACTTGCTGAGTTGGCAGAAATGAAGTTCCTCCACATGAGATACTCCTTTCGTCTCTCTATGTTTACCATCACCATTTTCACTTTCTTCTGCCTTTTCTCTTTTTAAGCTTGGATATCGCCACACATCTTCTCCATTCTAACCATAGGTGGGGCACGCCTAAACTTAGCATTCTCTTCTTTTTCTTTTTCTTTTTCTTTTTCTTTTTTCTTTTATGGGAGTCCAAGGACAAGGGTAGGAAATTGAGCAAGGGAGGGGGGTAGGGTGTGGGAGCTAGGATTGAATTGATCTCCTTTCTTCGGTTCTTTTCACTTCCACTATGTCATTGTGCTACACCTTAAGAGGTCTGTCCTCTCCATTTTCCCCTATTTCTCCCTCCCTGCACTGTCATGTCTCAACAGGTTAGCAACTACCTTGGTCCTTGAGCCACGATCTGCCATGTAGATGCTTCAAACCTGCAAGACACAAATCTTCCCCTTCAATTTCCTCTATGGCCTTCTTGGCCCCAAGCTTCTCCTACACCAAGTTATCCCTTGCCGTGTATCTCCTTCATTGCAAATTGGGGGTTGACTTTCCTAGGATGAGGCTACTCTATGTCCTAGAGATTCTTCACGATCACATGGAAGTGAATCAAGTGTCTATTCGACCCACTCATGCCTCCTCTTCTCCGGCCGTCCTCCTTATCGTCCTCTGGTGTTCGGTGTCATCATGAGCAGCCTCTAGCATAGCCCTTGCTCCTTCTCAAATCTGCTTAGTCTTCTCCAACCTTCTCTTTATCTTAGTAATTCTGGCTTCCTTGATAATCTCATCCAATCTCCTCTCCAATAACTCGACCCTTGCCTCCATTGTAGCTCACGTGGTCACCATCCCAAAGGTCCTTGGGAGCTCTAGTACCAATTGATAGGATAGTGGCCATGGAATAGTAAATGGAAGAAGAAATGCTTGTATATTAATAGTAACATAGAAGAGCTCAGCACCTCTCAAGCTTTTCCTGCTAATTTCCTACCCCCACACTTGTCACATTCCATACAAATATTCCCTTACCCGAATCCTGCAAGATTATCTCCCCTCCAATTTTTCTGCTATACAGTGGTGGACCCCTCATTAGCTCTCCTATTCTTCTCACTTAAGGTCTTCCAAATTTCTTTTTATCGTATACAATGGTTGCCCTTGGGGTCCTTCCAAAGAGTAATGCTCAGATTTTTCAAATTGCTTCAATGCCATTATATTTGTCATGGGATAGAATAAGGTTCTTTGCTTCTCCTTGGTTGCTTCTCCTTGGAGCTCAGCAAATGGGTATTTCAAGGGGGTTTCTGTTACTGATTTACATATGGAGTAAGCTGCCATTGCTCACTGCTATTCTTGTGGGCATTCTTTAGGGTTTTCTGTAATTTTTCTTGCAGTCATTTTCTAATGGAGGGCATCTTATTTTCTTATCTTATTTTGTAAAGTGCTTATATGATGTAGCTTTTGTAGATCTTTTCTTCAGAACCTGTTCTTTGCAGCTTATAAAAAATGCACTAACATGGTGTTTTTTTTTTTTTTTTGTTGGGGGGGGGTGTTTACTTTTTAAAAAACACATATTATTTTAGTTCTTTTATACATATCTTTTAATTAAAAATAGCATATTTTTTTTCTTACAAAAAGCTCAAACAAACGGGCCCATAACTGTTTGATTGATCACATTTCTCAGTTTGATGTTAGCTTCTTATTTACTTTAACAGTTTGATTGTTGTTTCAGATCACCATCTTGCTTTTAGAATCAGGAAGTTCTTCACCTTCATAGTTCCTTGTTATTTCAGATGACTTGTGTTAGGCTACTTGAGATTCTACCTGTCCTTGTTGATAAACACATAGCTTATGGTAAAGAGCCTGGAAATTTCGCAATGCTTGTACAAAATAATTTGGATTTCAAATGGCTTTATGATCTCATGCAATGGGGGAAGTCATCACTTAAAGTTGTTATTGTTTATTGGAAGCGAGCAGTTACTTATCTACTCAATCTGTTCAAAGGTTTTTGTGATAAAACTTCTGTTTCAACAATCATGACCATTGAACATCTTATTTCAAGTGGTGAGTTTTTGTTTTTGTACTGATATCGAGTCATGATTGAATTTGTTTTTCCTTGTGATCTGTGAGTACTATATCATTAATATGTTTTATGTTTTTCATTGATTTAGATGGTTATACTTTGGAAGAATTGACAGAACAAGTGTCTTGCCTATCTGTCTCTCTATCTAGGGAAATTTCTTGTAATTCTCAGGAGACAAATATGACACCCAAATCAATGGTGTCTAAAGGCTTGTCTTTTGAAAAGAACTGTTTTACTTCAGGTTTGCAGTTTTCAACCATGGAGGATAAAGGTTTACAAACTGTTGACTCTACAATGATGATTGGCAAAAAAGACACTGAAGATGTAATTATTCTTTCAGATGATGAAGGGGAACCAAAAGTTTTTACTAATAAGGTCATTTTATCAGAGAGTGAGATAGACAACTGCATGTCTGATGGCAATTTAATGTCTTGTGATGCTGGTAAAAGTTTGCCGAATGCTGACCTTGCAAAACACAATGTGACATGCATGAAAACCTCCAAGGAAATGATGGAGCCCTTCCAGAAAAAGACTAGTACTGAAGCTCTCATCCTTTTTTCTGAGAGACAGGACTCTAGTAATTTACATGTTAAACCTATGGTCAGTTCATTTGTTGATTCAAAAGGCCTAGGCACTCATAGCAGAGACGTAAGCTCAAAATCCAAGGATAGGGTTGATTTGACAAAATTTTCTGATGAAGCTGTCACTGCTAAAAAACTTAATAAAGCTTGCAGCAGTATGGTTCCCAAAACTGGTGATACTAGGTCAAGTAAAAGTAATAAAATGTCAAGTCAGTCTTGGGATGCTGAAGACAGTACGCTAGAGCATGCATTGAAACCTGTGGGCCGTATCCAGTTGCATGTACCAAAGCCTACTTCAGTTTTGAGAAGGCAAGTTATTCAACTCAAAACACCTTTTGAAAACAGATCTGGCCCTCTCTATAAATTAGAGGACCCAGTGAACAGATTCAAGCCACCCAGGTTGGATGATTGGTATAAACCTATTCTTGAAATAAATTATTTTGCGACAGTTGGATTGTCATCCACAAGAAAAGATGAAAACCAAACTGATAGCAAATTAATGGAAGTTCCTGTTTATTTTCAATCACCAGAACAATATGTGGAGATATTTAGGCCATTGGTTTTGGAGGAGTTTAAAGCGCAGATACAGAATTCTTTTCTTGAGATGTCTTCATGGGAGGAGATGTTTTACGGGAGCCTTTCTGTGATGTCAGTGGAGAGAATTGATGATTTTCATCTTGTTCGTTTTGTCCATGATGACGGTGATTCTGCAGCATGTAAGAGCTTTTCAGAAAATGACCTTCTTTTGGTAACAAAAGAGCCTCCACAAAAATCTTCTCAGGAAGTTCATATGGTTGGAAAGGTATACTGTCATCCATGTGTGATTGATATCATCGAAAGGGTTTTCTTACAAGTCCATGACGTCCTAGAGTTAATATTTCTAGGCTATGTGTTGTTGAGTAGGTGGAAAATGGGAAGGTTGATAATTTGGAAGGAAAATTACTGCATACATTCTTGCTAAAATAAAACACAGAAGGATTGAAGGTGTAATGTATCTCTCCAGTCCACCTCAATGTGTTGGCCACTCCTGTCCGAGTAGGAAGTGAGTGCGCTGAATAGTTAAAACCTTTCTATCCCACTCCATTTTTCACTACTCTTCTTCTTCTTTTTATGTATTAAAAAAAAACTACTCTTCTTATTTTTCACCTACTCAGACTAGAATAGCCTTGGTGTTTCTCACACATACTCTGACAGTCTGACTCTGACATATGGATCCACTTTATTGGCACATCAGCCATGTTTGATGAAAGATTTACTTTTCCTACTAATATCTTAATTAAATCCTTATAATATTTTTTCTTAGAAATATAACCATTCGAATAATCAGTCATTGTGTTTCACTCGTAAGTAGAATTCATAAATTGTAAAGTTGATTTTTGCTGACTGCCGGTTGTATCAATTAATGTCCAAGTTGATTTGCATTTTGCTTACCTTTTTATGAACGAAGTTATTCTGGATCACAAACATGGCTAGAGCTAACCTCGAACCAATGTGGTGTTGCTCAGCAATGCAACTGAAAACAGGCAGCAAACAAAAATCTGTCATACTAAAGCAGTGATCAATGTGTTTGCAGGTTGAAAGGCGTGAAAAAGACAATAAAAGAAGTTTAAGTATTGTTCTTATCAGGTTCTATTTTCAAAATGGCTCTTCACGTTTAAATCTTGCTAGAAGGAATCTCACTGAACGAAGTAAGTGGCATGCATGCCGTATAATGAGCATTACCCCACAAATTCGAGAATTTCATGCATTGTCGTCAGTAAAAGGCATCCCCTTACTTCCGCTTATTCTAAATCCTGTCAATGACTCCTTTTGTCTTAATGAATCTAAAGAAATAGATCTCAATAAGTTGTGCCAGTCATTGCAGCAAACTCTGAGGTCATCATTTAATGTCAGCCAACTTCAAGCAATAAGTGTTGCTATCGGAAGGGCGAAACCAAAGAAAAATGTTGAACTGTCTCTTATTCAGGGTCCTCCAGGTAATTGATCCACCCTATCTCTTTATACATGGAGGGCCTTATAATTTTAGTAATGATTTTCAGCACAAGTTTGCATGTATGCTTATGTAAATGTAGGAACTGGGAAGACACAAACTATTGTTGCAATTGTCAGCGCCCTTCTAGCTTCTGCTCCCCAGAAGACGAATTGTCTAAAATGTTCTTTAGATGAAAACTTGAACCAAACTTCTTTTTCTCTGTTTTCAAGACCAAAAATTAGCCAGAGTGCTGCCATTGCGAGGGCATGGCAGGATGCAGCCTTGGCGAGACAATTGAGGGATGATGTGCAAAGTTCATCAAAATCTTTTGGAAATTCTGTGAGACAAAGAGTGCTTATCTGTGCTCAATCTAATGCTGCAGTGGATGAGTTGGTTTCAAGAATTTCTAGTCATGGTCTTTATGGCAGTAATGGCAAAATGTACAAACCTTATCTTGTGAGGGTTGGAAATGCAAAAACGGTCCATGCAAATTCACTGCCATTCTTTATTGATACACTTGTTGATCAACGTGTGGAAGAAGAGAGGATGCATATGAATCATGGGAAGAATGATTTGAAGGTAGATTTGTCAGCAGTGCTTCGGTCTAATTTAGAGAAATTAGTTGATTCTATTAGGTTATATGAAGCCAAACGTGCTAACTTAAGGGATGGAAATTCTAATGTTAAAAGTCACCTGCATGTTGACTCTTGTCTGGGGGATGAGAAGGAAATGTCAGATGCAGAAATTGAAATCAAGCTGCACAAACTTAATGAACAGAAACGACAAACATATAAAGATCTTAGTAATGTTCAGGCTCAGGAGAAGAAAGTCAATGAAGAAACCAGGAGTCTTAGGAATAAGCTGCGGAAATCCATACTAAGGGAAGCTGAAATAGTGGTAACTACATTAAGTGGCTGTGGTGGTGATCTTTACGGAGTTTGCTCTGAGACAATGTTAAGCTCCAAGTTTGGGGGTCCATCTGAACATACTCTCTTTGATGCTGTTGTCATTGATGAAGCTGCCCAAGTAAATATATCTATCTTCTGCTGTAAATAATTTGTTTGCAATCATCTAGTTTCCTTTTTTGCCTTCTGACCTGTTTTGTTGCTACAGGCTCTAGAGCCTGCTACTCTGATTCCTCTTCAGCTTTTAAAGTCAAGTGGAACCAAATGCATCATGGTAAGCATACTATAAGTGTTTTTTTTTTTTTTTTTTTTTTTGAATTTCTGTTATAGGGTAAGAAGTTATACTGACCTTTGCAATTTATTTAAGGTTGGTGACCCAAAGCAGCTTCCTGCAACTGTCCTCTCAAATGTTGCAAGCAAATTTCTTTTTGAGTGCAGCATGTTTGAACGTTTACAAAGGGCTGGGCATCCTGTTATTATGCTTACTGAACAGGTATATAGGTTGCCACTGGACCTGATCTTAAAATATTTGACGCACAATGCTACTCTTTACTGAATTCAATCATTGGAGATAGTACGGATTGAGCTATAGTCCATTTGGTCAACCATGCCTTATTATTGTATATTGTGGTCAATTTCCCCAACACTTAACAGCTTATATTTTGCATATCATGATTCCCGAGGCTCTCTTATTATATCTTCTTATTCAAGGAGGGTTATAATTTTACATTGTCCTGTTTTATGATTGAAAGCTGAATCTCTTCCTTGATGATTTTTCTGACAATGGCAGTATAGAATGCATCCAGAGATATGCAAGTTCCCTTCATTGCATTTCTATGACAATAAGTTACTAAATGGAAGCCAAATGTCCTGCAAATCAGCACCATTTCATCAGACCAAGGGTCTGGGACCTTATATGTTCTACGATATTACTGATGGTAGGGAGGTGCGAGGGAAAAACACTGGTGCAATCTCACTTTGTAATGAGCATGAGGTTGATGCTGCAGTTGAAGTACTAAGGTTTTTCAAGAAAAGGTACAAATATACTGTCTGGTTCTCTCTTCCATTTTGTTTCATTTGCTGACTTACAAAACTCTGTATGAATGCCTCCTAAGGTACCCAACTGAATTTATTGGTGGAAGAATTGGCATTATTACTCCATACAAGTCTCAGCTTTCTCTTCTGCGATCTCGTTTTCTTAATGCATTTGGATCTTCAAGCATAGCTGAAATTGAATTTAATACCGTGGATGGTTTCCAAGGCCGAGAGGTAGATATATTGCTACTTTCTACTGTAAGAGCAGCACATTCGAGCACTGCTGCATCTGAAATCAACTCAAGCACTATTGGATTTGTTGCTGATGTAAGACGGATGAATGTTGCCTTAACAAGGGCCAAGTTGTCACTTTGGATTTTTGGTAATGCAAGGACTTTACAAACAAACCATAACTGGGCTGCTCTTGTGAAGGATGCTGAAGAAAGAAACTTGATCATGACTGCTAAAATGCCATATCATTCAATGTTCAAAACAGCTTCTAAAAATAAATGCTTTCTTCAGAATTCTGATACTGACACAAGACAACAGAAGCATGAGAAAGAGGTTAGGGATAATGGTCGGAATGTAACAAAATTGGTCAATGACAAGGATACATTTGAGAGGAAAAAGAAATGTATTGCTTCTGAAGTTAAGGCTAAGAATAAGGGTAACAGGGATGATAATGCTTCCGCTTTGGGAAAAGATGCTTTATGTAAGGAAAAGAGTTCCCAAGATGAATGTAATTCCGTCAAGAAGGACACAACATGTCTAGTCGCAAAATGTGAAACCAGAAGCTCCTCTGATGGTATGTCGACAATCACAGATCAACATGTTTGTAACAGTGGAAGAGAAGGCAAAGCCAAAATGAAGATCAACAGGGGAAAGACAATATTGGGTAAGAGGCAATCAAAATTTCAGAATTCACCGAACAATGTGGACCATCTAGTGGAAGAGACAGGTGGCAGGCATAGGGCATCAAAACTTTCAGAGTTGGATAGACCAAGTATGTGTTCCGGAGGGGATACGAGTAGTTGCAAAGAAGTTTCTGCATCCTCAATGGAAGGCTGTCACAAAGAGAAAGGTGCAGATGATCAAGGTAGAGGTCCTACTCAAAGTAAAGTTTCTGAAATTTCAAAAAGGAAACAGCAGCGTAAAGCTGTTGATGCTATTCTTTACTCATCTTTGATATCCACAAAGAAGGATGAGATATTGACAAAACTTTCTGCAAAAAGGCGTTTTTCATCATCTGTTGCAAATGGGAGTATGAAACCACCCAAGACAAGAAATGGTAAACTTCCTTCACTGTGATTACTAATTTTTATGATGTGTCTTTTCTTCGGTTAATGTGATAATGCGATGAAAAGAATATTGTTTTGATAACAAATGTATAGCCTTTCTAGATTTTCTTTACTAGCTTAGCTTTACTTGGGTTGTCTGGAGCTTTGATAGCAAATATATAGTCTTTCTAGATTTTCTTTACTAGCTTAGCATTACTTGGGTAACTTTTTTTTTTAATTTTTATTTTTTAATAAATGTTTTTTAAGGGTGTGTTTGGTATGGGGCTTAAAATGCGGGGTAAATTTTCTCGAATCCTATTCATATCTAATTTGACACATGAATGGGATCAATGAAAATTTACCCCTATTTTTATCCCCATACCAAACACACCCTTAAAAAGAAAGAACAGGTGATATTGTTGCCTCTAGTTCTGCTGATATTTCTGTCATAGTTTTATTTATTTATTTTTTTGGCCCCCTTTGGGTAGGGATTATTTTCTGCCACTGTTAGAAACAATAAATGTGACTAATGCCATGTTATTAGTTTGTGGCATTGGAAACATATGGACATAGGAAATGGCTATGCATTAATTATCTGTCCTTGAAACTATTCATGTATTTACTTCCTAATGCACTATATATAGTGTTGATGGGTATCTAAGAACTTAAGCTTTTCAACCTATTTGAATCTAAGCAATTCAGCATACGCTCCTCCTCCTCTTTTATTTTATTTTCCTACAAATTCAATAGTTTAATTCTGTGATTCTCAACTATCATCTTAAAAGTTCTATTAAAGAATGATTTTATTAATGTGGTTTCTCCTATACTCTTATAAAATGCAAGGATACCAGTAGTTTATAGTTTTTAGTGGCTAATTTTTTTCTTTTTTAACAAGAGAAGAATATTACAAAGAGAATGAAGAACAAGAGATCTTCATTACAAAAAACTAGAACTAATAAAAGAAGACATTGAAATAGCAAAGCTTTCCAATATCTTGGCATATATCTAAGAGGGAAACCCTTCCAAAAGATCATGCGCTTTGCACTAGGTAGAAGCCAAATGCCTAATTCTATCCCACAAGACCTGCTTGTCCAAATATCTTCTATTAAAGATGCGAGAGTTATGCTCTAGCCAAATAGAAGGGTTTGTTAATGTTGTACCCTATATCAAGGGTCCAATACTTATCTTTGTCCTTTTAACCAATGGATTGAAAAAAGAAATATTTAAAACTAAAAACTTATCTGATCTAATGGCTCAAAGGGCAGTGACCTTGGCTGGACCTTGGTTCCAGGGTCCAGTATAAATGTTCCCACCACACTACCACAAATTTTAGCTGCTAAATTTTAGCCAGTGTCCCCCTAAGTCAAACTACCAACTTTTAAAAATTAGTTTTTAAATACATTTTAGATGCATAAAACATATGAGTAAATGACAACCATTAAATACACAAGGGTGGTACCTTTCCAAAAGCAAGGGTACGGAAGGAAATGCCTTTTATTGAAGTATCTTTTGTGTCCTCTTCCCTCTTATTCTTCTCCTACCTACATGCGAAGGGGCTACATTTTAGATCATGCAGCTCCAAAGCTAATATGAATAAACAGATGACTTCCCAACTCCATGGTGTCCTGTAGTTGGGGTATTGTTTTGGAAGCATGTAGTTTTTAAATGCTGGCGTGTGGTTAGGGATGGGAGTATCGATTGTATAATTGTATTATATGTCTCAGAAGTTAGTTTTTCAATTTTATTTTGTTATGATGATTATACAGCATGGCATATATTTGCTGTGTTTTCTCTAGTTACAATTTTGAGGCATGCATGATACGTTTTTCTTTTTCTTCTTTCTGTTTGTGTTTGTGCTTGGAATATCAAAATAAAGCCAAAACATAAACTGCTGGTATTAGAAGTTTGCTGAATCCTAACTATTACTAATCCTGCTCAAATTAGTGGATTTTATAGATAGTGGAGGTTAAGACGCAAGAAGAATATATATATATATATATATATATAAACAGAAATAAAAGCTATAGTTGCCATAAAAGTGTAATGCTAAAAAGAGGGGAAGAGTTCAGTTAGAATTTATCAAGTGTAACGGATGATTGTTGGATAGTCAAAATGGTGGTGGATAACTATTCATTCAAGACTAAATAAAAATGACAATACATTTTGGAAAAAATTCTGAAAATAAAAAATCTAGTTATCTAGTAGTTTCTGCTATTAAGTCCAAGTGTCAGATTGCAAATAAAAGCTGATTGTGTGTTTGTTGTATGTACGTTTCCCTGGATTTTGATTCTATTTCAGTGAGACCAGATCAATCGGCACAGGAGTAAGGAAGAACAAATTTTTTCTTCGATTAAGGTTTTCTGTTGCTCATGGCTGATGCGCTTCCATCAACGATCTAATGGTGAGCGGATTTTGTTCATAAGATGTAGATAACTGGAAACTTGTGATCTCATTTGTTCCAATGGATGTTGGCTTAATGAGGAACAGCAATAGCTGTTTGTATATATTGGGGCAAATTTGTGTAGATGCGGAAATTTTGTTCATGATAGAATAACTGATTGCACAATACAATTTATTTCCCCTTTCTTGTCCCGATGAATTGTTTACACTAATTATTTTCAGAGTTTAATCTTATCCAAGTAACTATTTAAAGAATCTTTGAAGCTGTTAGACAAAATGGACTGTCCAAGCAACCATCCTTCAAATTTGCAATTTTCAAGAGCTGCCTTGCAATCCCAAGATAGGGTTCGATCTCCATCTTATATTTAAATTTTTGTAATCAAGTTCATGGAACAATTCATTATTATAAAATTTTCAGTTAGATTGAATAAATTTTTATGTTTGAGCTTATGAAATAGGATAATGACTTATTAAATTATATGAAATTTTAAAAAATTTTGTAACAATAAGTTGTTTTAAGGATTTGATTACAAAATTTATCTAATATAGGATTTGATAAAAAACTTTTAAATTATAGAGGTTTAATTGAATTTTTTTTTTCAAATTATAGGGATTTATGAATTAATTAAACTTTTTTTTTCAATTTTTATTTGTAATTTTTGTTCTATCAAATTGTCATACATTTTTTAAGTCAGATGTGCAGTTTCAAAAGTAAACTTCAGGGATCCCACTCCACCTCAATATTGGTACCAAGATTATTTTCAACCAATCCTTCAAGAAATGCCGTATTTGCTAGTAGTAAACTAACCATCCAGATGGTATTGGCTGAAACCAGCTCTAAATGCATGCAAAAATATTCTAAATGGAGAGGATATTCTGAAAGAAAAGTCCTGCATTTGAGGAATTGAGTTTGCTGATTTGGTGTACGGGTATGGGAAAAAAGCCGAATGAGAATAGTGACAAAGAGAGACAAAATGATTGTTGAGGTAATGCAAGAATAACATACATCGCTCCAATTGTCATCTAAATTCTAACATATACCCATCTAAAATCAAACTTTACATTGGGGTTTAGTAAGAGCATTCCTAGCTTCCGCTGGCACACGCAAGTACGCGTTTTGTTATGCCAGAAATTTTTTGAAGTTTATGAAGTATTATGTGAATGTGTTTATAATTAATAATAGAATAATGTTTTAAAATAATATCTATTATTAACTTGTATTTTTATATTATTTTATTATTGGCTATGAATATAATATATGTAATATTTCAGCAGTACCCGTAAATTTCTCTTATTACACCCACCCAATCATGTCGGTTGTTTTTCTCAGTAACTGATAAATAATATCCTTGTTGATGGGCTACGTATGTCTCTCGACTTGCGACTAGTAATGAACTGATCTTCTACACAAAAAGTACGGTAGTTAGATTCCCCCAGAAACGAAAGATGACATGGCAAGTCTGCATATGTAGTGTAGTGTAGTTTGTCATAACTCGTATCTGAAGGAATTCAATAACGGACAGCCACGCAAATATGCAAATGCAATGCAAGAAACAGTTGAAGAAGACAAGAATATAATCAACAATTCAACAGTCAACTCTTGATCAATAGTAAATCATCCGATCACTATCTATTCTATTCTATTCTATCTACATAGTGAGAAGAAGCAACGTCAAATCTTGTGCTTGTGCCTGTGCGGTGGTAGTTTGTGAGAAGGGCCTGACGTCCAGGGAATGGATTGGCAATGGCATTCTGATTCTGATCCTGCCGCATCATCCTGCCATCATCATCATCATCATCATCGCCATGATAATCCATATTAATATCATTAACATTCTTCTTATTATTCTCAGTGTGTTGGTGTAGTGCTTGAACTTGTGCTTGTGTCTTCAATCTTATGTTCTTCTGCCTCTCTCTTCTCTGCATCCTCCTCGTCCTTGACTTCTTGTTGAGCGTGATGGAAAGGCAGGTGGAGGTGGGTGGGTGAGGGTCTTTGTGTTGGAGTTGGGCGTGATTGTGTGTGTCGGTTTGAGTGAGCGTGTGAGTGACTAGTCTTCTTGGAATTCTGCCGCCTTTAGATGTGCCGAGAAGGTCAAAATTGACTTTGCTCCAGCCAACCTTGTCACGGTTATCCCAACCAAACCTGTCGCTGATGTCCAGCAGCTGGGAAACTGCAGAGGAAGAGGATAGATTGAGATTGTTGCCGTTCAAGACATTGAGAGCCAACTCCCACTCGATGCGGTCCCTATAGATGGGGTCCTGAAGTACGTGGTCTGCAAGCTTTGCCCACTCCTCAAAATGGCCTGCTCGTAAATTGTTTGACACCCACTTCAGGTACCTCGACGGAACGCTTCCTAGCATCTTCCCTTTGTATTTCCCGAATGTTATTTTTCTGTCTCGCGCTGCCACTGCCACTCCTCTTCCTCCATCCCGATCTGATTCTGATTCTGATTTGCATCTCATTCTCAACCACCACTCTCTTTCACTTGTTAACGATACATAATTAGGACTGTCCCTCTTCCTAAACTGAAAATAAACATGATAATGATGATGATGCAACAGATTCATTAGATGAACGAAGAGCTGCAGCCGCCACCAGCTATGCTTGCTATTGCCTTGCCTACGTTGAAACTAAAATGTTGCGGAATAGCTATTACCGGAACGGAATTGTAAGTTAAAAGATATATCAACTTTTTCTGGCCACAAATAAATAAGGCTGCCTCCCCTCGCCTTGTCACCTCAGATGAAATAAAATAAAAAAAATTATTGATACTTATATTTTATTTTCATTTTATCGATTGTAAATATACGATGAGAAAGAGTATATTAAAGATAAAATAATGGGTTCACAATTTTGTGGATTGTCTACAACAATTCTGAAAAATTGATATAAATAACAATGCTGTAGAATAAAAGTTGCAAACAAAATAATAGTAAAAAATTTTTTATTGATTTAACGGATAATTAAATTAAATTTTATTTATTTAATGTGATTAATTCTCTATTGTTTTGGCAACCATACGGTACAGGATACGATGCCAATTTATCATTAACAACAAAAAATAAAATAAAAACAGGGACAGGGCTGGGCACGATTGATTTATTAGCAGTCGTTGGTTGTTGGTTGGTGTGGTTTGATTCTCGATTCCAATAAAGCTAGAGTCTTGCAACCTTACCTGGTGCGAATGCTTGTTCTGGTTGCTGTTCATCGCTCAATCCAGTCCAGTCCTGATGTCAGCTTGTTGGCACGCTTCCGGGAGCAACGCTCTTTCAATTTCACATTCACGTACACAGCAGCACACTTCCCAATCCCAATCCCACTCCCATTCCCAATCTCTGTTTAGTTTTTATCATCGCTGCCTCTCTTCACAGTCACGTAGTATCGCTATCACTGGCCTCCTCCTCAGGCTTGCTTCTGCTTCTTGTTCAACAACGCGAACACGAACACGAGCACGACCACGAACAGGGACACCGCTCCAGGACATGTCTGTCATCCAACCATACTCACAATCAGAGTCACCACAGGAGGAGAAGGAAGTGAAGGAGGAGAGCAACAGTACTGCCATTGATGATGATGAGCAAGGCCATGATGATGATGATGATGATGAAGAAGAAGAAGAAGAAGTGGGTATTTCTAAGATACAAGTGCCCCGACAGAAACACATCCCTGTTTCCAAGTCCCAACTTCTGGATGCCATCCTCTCTGTCATGTTTAACCAAGACCAAGGTGATGTTGATGCCTATCACTTTCGCCTTCTCACCTCGTGAGTACTCTGTCTCTATTCTTCATTTCAATTCAAACACTTGTTTTCTTCCTCTGCTCTGCTCTGCATACTAGCTAGTAGTAGTACACGCTCCTCATGCATGCACGCCCTTATTCCTGTCTCCGTTCCTCTCATGTCATGTCATCCATCAAGCTGCAATTATGTTATCATCAGTATCACATATTATATTATCATATAGGAGTTAGGAGGACTCTTCTGTTGTGTGTGGTTTGGATCAATCCAAACAGTTTACATTGACGATTATCTTATTTTACTTTATGCATCTGAACCCTCAAGTGCAGTCAAACATAAATAATCTAAATAGTTTCATCTTCTCTGCCTCCTTTTTCACATTATTATTAATATTTTACTGCAACAACAGATGCTTAGACTCTATACTTCATGCTGAGCACAAAAGTATCTTAGAGGAGATGCGTTCCGATTATTACCTTACCTATTCAGTCCAAACTGAGGACTCAGTTGTACAGAATTCAGCTGGTTCAGAGACACAGGTTGTGGCAAATGGGACGGAGTCAAACTTGGTTAGCAATGATATCGTTGGAATTGAGGACAGGGAGGTCTATCAGGATATGCAGGTTCAACAGGAGCAGGTTCAACAGGAAAAACCTATCCTTTCCAACCATGGTTTGGACCTGAGGCGCCTTTTACGTTCTCTGGACAAAAATAGCAAGAAAGATTATGGTAGGGGGTCCAGGTTTGTCAAAACAAACACCATTATGCTTCTTTCTAATTAATATACGAGTATGACGGAGCAGGCATTGCAGTTGATATAATGCAATGGGTGCCCTGTGAAAAAAATAGAAAGAACAACTCTGGTCAGAGTTCCAGTCAATATAATTTAGAATATCCAGATATCATCCTAATCATTAATATGCTTTTCCTTCTTCTTCAACTAGCAAACAATGTAAAATCAGGAGGATCACAAGTTGGAACAGAATCAAAGCTAGAGGAATGAACACTTTATGTTTCTCAAAGAACTCATTTTAATCTCCCTAGTTATACAATTTTAATTTATTGATCTGGATCTTTCTAATTTGAAATTAGGTGCCCTTGTATCCCTTTGTGAGCCTTCCCTTGAAAGAAGGGTTCAATTGCAAAGGCAGACGAAATCAGAAAATTCAAAATCAGGAGGACAACTATGGCCTAGAAAAGAGTATAAATAATTTTAGCTTTTTCTGTGTCTGTATTGAACTAATTGGAGGAGGTAATCTATAGGCCAGTGTAGGTAAGATTGAAGCTTTGTGAAATAACAGTGAAATATACGAAATGGATGCTTATGTTTAGAACAAAAAGGAGATGTCTGTTTGAGTTTTGTTCTTTTCATCTCTTCAGTTTTTTATTTGTAGTTCTGTTTCCATTTTGTTCAAAATGATGCTTTGATTGACTCATATTCCAAATTGCTGGCAGAGTTGCTGTTGCTACTCGTTTCCAATGTGCTTTCATGCAACTTCTTTCTGATGCACAATTCGAAGAACTATCAGCTAGGGATCTGATGTTAACATCTGCATTGAATACAGACTATCTCCTTACCTTGCCAATATATGTTGATTGGAAGAGAGCATATGAGTCCAATGCCATAATATTTAGGTAATTTCATATATATCATACCTGCATGTTTTTTATTTCATTATTTTAAATCAAATTCCCCGAATTAGTCTTCAATAAGAGCATATATATCATTTTAGCTTTGAAAAGGGATCAGTGGAATATTGCTATGACATGGTAGGTATTTCTGAGTGATAGCTTCAATATCAACATTTCAAACAATTGAGTTTCATTTTGTGGTTGATTAATGATTAGTGAAATAATATACTTATGTTCTTTTCTTTTAATTGTTTCATAGTTACATTCTTTTTATCTTCTGTAGGATCCCACACCTTTTAAGCAATTGTTTATCAATGCACTTATTTTCACTTGTACAATAATGGGAATTCTTCTGTTTTTTTTTGAAACTTTCTGGTACTGTCTTTATTTTGTTTTGTATTTTGTGGTTATTTCTGTGTGGATATTACCCTTTTGTCTATAACTGATATACCTGTTCAAACTTGTTGGTGAGGCTTCTGGGTTAGGTAACCTTCGAAATGAAAAGACTTTACAAATCTTTAGGAGGAAGTGGACTTAAGTAATGTGAAATATATAATCTAGCATGTTTCTTCTGTTTATCTTGGACTAAAATATTGTCTTTTTCTGTTGTAGGCGGGGTTATGCAACTGAGAAGCAGAAGGGCCCATTAATTGTTGAAAAATTGGATTACTTACAGTCTAAGCTTCTACGAAGAATCTTCTATATTATATCAAAACCACTAGGGAAACTTGGTACTTGGATAAGTGAGGTCATTATTTTATAATAGTTCATTTATTTAATATCTTTCTATCTGCAAAGAAATATAGAATCATGCCACTTTTCAGTCACGAGAAAGAGAAAATCCTTTACATGCATTTTTAGGCATAAATACATGGTCATATAACATGTAAATATTTCATAAGATGCATCAAATATGGTTTAAATGCTTCCACTGTCAGTAGCTGTGGTAAATATTCAAACAATTTCCAAACAAGAGGGTACATGAATGAAATTCATTATCTTAAGGTAAAAGGTATGACAAATTTCAAAAGTAAGAGAGATATAAAATGGAATATGGACTTATAGCAGGAAGATCCACTGCTGAAGTTGTCTTTATATTCATCCACTCAATGGAATTATTCAGGGATATAATCTTTGATCTCCTTATATGTAGAATATGATAGAGGGGAAGTTGCAGCAGATTAGAACATTATTTGAATATGCTGACATGTAAGATGTGCATGATCATATTATGATAACAAGCGAGATCACCTATGTTCAGCAAAAAGACTACCCTTAAAAGAAAAAAGTTTACTTTTGTACTTGATGTGCTTCATTGTAGCATCTAGTGGCTTTTGGTTTAATAAAACATTAATCTAACGTTCGACTGAAGAATTGTTATTGTGGAAGTGTATGCTCTGAGAAGAAAATGATTTCTTTTTAACCATATGCTTTAGTACATGCTTCAGAGGGTGAGCCTTGACATAACAATAAGGTTACTACCTTGTGACTTGGTGCATTGGGCTGCCCTTTTTTACTTTCGTACGTGCTTCACATATAACATTTGACTATTTGATGTTCAAATTTTGTAAAACAAATATGGTAAGGATAACTAAGATCTAGAATATCTGGACAAACATATTCACTAGTCCTATTGGGTTAGGTTAGTTAATCAATCTGATTTATATTCAAGCATCAATCAATCTTTCTGGCTTTGATTAATTTGTTCTTAAATTGGAAAACATGTTTGCCAAGATTTCTTGAGTCATAATTCTGTCCAATTATTTAGGGTATCAACTGACCTTGTAGATAATTGATATTATAGCTCTCAACGTGTGGTACATTCATTCTCCATATGTTATCGTGCAACACTTTATGCGTTCCTGATACACATTCATGCATTTTCCAAGGTTGACTGTCACTAGCGGTGGAAAATGGATGGGTTGGATAGAAAAATATTTTAAAAAATTCAATCCATCCATGACACATTTAATAAATAACCATCCAACCCATTTATTAATCATTTGTTATAGGAAGATATCTGGCCCATTGACTTAAAATGTTTTGTGTATATATATATATATTGCTATTTTTTTTTTAGTGCGGTGGATCTTGATGGATCATGAGTAATGGATCCATGGATCATTTTGCCACCCCCTGGGTACTGCATGGTATCATGATTATATCTAATTTGTCAAAGTTATCTTTCAAATTTAAAAAAATCAGGTATAAAATATTTTGTTCTCTTTTGCAGATTTATGAAAATGCCAGTCAGAAACACACAGTACAAAGTTGGACAGAAAGGTTGAGGCTTTGGCTAAAGGAACTATCCTTATTTCAGAAATCACTACTTTATAATGAGCATGTTTCAGATGAGCAAATAGGCATAAACCATGAACCAAATGGAGAACTCCCTATTTGGCTGGCAGCTCAGAGGGCAGTAGCTCGATATGAAGGGATTTTGTCACCAGTTGGTCCCCGTGAAAGGCTTTTGAGGAGATTGCTTTCTTGGATTGGATTTATTCCCCCCACACCAGAAGCACCTTTCGAGGTTGACAATGATAGTAACACACCTGAACCTTACTTAAGGTGTGCTCCACAATACATCTCTTTTATTACTTTATGTTAGATCTGATGGGTGCTTCTCTTTGATTAACATCAAAAGCTGATTCCTTTATTGGTTTTGCATTTAAACTTGGTGCATTGGAGGTGCAAGCACCTGCTGGCTAGGGGATGGGAGTAGGTGGCCTAGTGGATGATCCAACCTTTAGGTGCCAATTGAGATACAAGTTCATCATCGTATTGTTTATACATTAACTCCCACTTTATAATTGGTTGTAATTTATTCAAAATGTTTTACTGGGTTCATTGAGGAAACTAATTGTTTTGAATCATGTATTAGACTGAAGCCTTGAAATAGATAAGATGCACTTGGAGTGATTGAATACCTGCAAAGGGGGGAAAAAAAAGAGAAATGTCCGTTGATGACATCTCATGTTTGTTTTGCTAGATTTTGGGGTAATTTAGCTGAACCATTATCTTTTGATATGACATGATTAATTGGTATAATTCTCTATCCAGGCCCACCTTTTTATCAAGGATATCACTAAGTGACATATGGAGACCAGCAACAAGAAAATACTGCCGAAATGATCTTTGGAAAATGTTGAAAACTTCCATCTCCATACTGTTCTCACAGTCAGTCCTGCAGGTATTCTCCATTATCTAGTATTTCTTTTTAGCTCTCTTTTAGAGCTGCATAAATATGTATTTGCTAGAGCTATTCTAACTCCACCTTCAAGCATTATTAGAGGACGTGCCTCATGTATGTGAGTCTGTGACCTTGATGTGAGTATATGAGATTTTTTTCCTTTTGTAGCAGTGTGCTCAAAGGGTTGAAGATAGATTACATCTATTATTACTCATAAATATATTAGCGTCATAATTTTCCTGTTGATTGACATGGTATTTCATATTTTCAGTCAAAAAAACAGGTATTGGGTTCATGTTCCAAGTTGTAATAGCTAATAGAGTTCTTTACTGACAATCTTTTCTTCGTTTTTGGTTTACACTGGAGCTGGTGATAATGTTTTGTCTCCTGGTAATAGTGATATAATTATGCTGGAAAAATTGATCAAATCTCATGTGTTCCCAAACTAGGAGCCAGCATTTGAAGAATTAATTCTACTTTATACCAAGGAAGTTGGTGAAACAAATTCTAAAGATAAAGCTGAAGTTCCATCATTGCAGTTAAAGATCTATGAGAGAATTCCTATTCCAGATTTACCGGTAATATTTTTGCCACTATAGAGGCTGTCAGATGAGAAGACTCTTCTAGTGTCGTTTCTGTTGTAATTTTGCATTTGTTTTAATATGTATTATTCTTCATATCATATTCAATTTTCCTTTTTTGGGGGTATGATATCATATTCAATTTATATGCAGGTAATTTTTCCTCACAAAAAGCTATCATTCCGCATCATAGACACAGTATGAAATCTGCTAAAGCTCTTGCTGCTTGTTTTAGATTTCTAATTTTCGTTTAAAGTTGCATGCTATGTGTATAGTTGTGTTTCTTTATACTTATTCTGCCAAATTTGACAACCCTAAGAGGAATGATAAATATGCTTGGCACAACTTTCATGATAATGGCAGTTCGTTCATAGATGTCTCTTTAGTTGAGACTAGTAGACTATATAGGTAAAACTGCCAAACTTTCCTGTAATAAATTCAATAAAAAGTAATGACAAGGCACAACAACAACAAAGCCTTTTTTCACTAGGGATATAATGATAAGATAATCTGGATATATAGTAGAGATATCTTTATTCTCATTTGTTTAGTCGTCTGACTGCTAACTGTGAACTTGCAGGTGCGCTTGGATATTGCCACAATTTTGGGACTTCTGGCATACTTCATAAACTACAAATTTGAGAATGTCTTATCTTCCCCGTATGTACATCTCAGTTTCATATGATAATATTCCTAAAGATTTTGCAGCATCTACTTAAATGAATTTTAAATATGCCATTAAGTTCATCATGGCTAGATTCAACTATCTCTGATGCTAGAAAGGCTTTTTGTAAGGCACCACAAGTAAAAACAAGAAATAATGAAGAGATGTGTGTGTATTATTCACACCCTAATCTGAACATCAGTGTGATATCAGATTAGGAAGAAGAAGACTGAAAAAAAAGTATAACAGAAACCAGTGAACAAAGGTAGAGCACTAAGCAGCTCCTACTCTACAATGATTATCCAAAATGAAGTCTGAGCCTCATTCCCACACACCCCCATGCTATAATTAGCAAGTTAGTTATGTAGTGGACCCCACAAAATTCACCCCCACCTCACTATTCTGTTTGCCCATATTACCCTGAATTTCTTTCTTTTTTACACTTTAATTCCCTCATGGACTGGGTCCAATACCCCCCCTTGGACAACCACCTTGTCCTCAAGGTGGAAAAGTGGAAAATTCAGTTTGATGTCTTCAGCCAATTCCCAGGAGTTCTCAGACTCAGGCATGTCCTCCCATTGGATAAGTACTTCTAGCTCTCCATTCAGATTTCTTCTGACAGCCAACACCTTAGAGGGCTGCACTCTCAACTCCTAATCATCCGCAAGGCCTGCTGGTAGTGGTTGTCTCACCACATTCGGAGCCAAGCATTTCTTGAGGAGAGATACATGAAAAATGGGATGAACCAAGCATCTTGCATGGAGCTTCAACTTGTAAGCTATGACCCCAATCCTGTCCAGCACCTCATAAGGCCCATAGTACCTAGGACTTAGCTTCTGATTCATCCTAGTAGCAAGAGTCTTCAGCTTATAAGGCTGTATCTTGAGGTACACCATATCTCCTACCTCAAATTCAACACTTCGTCTCTTATCAGATTGAGCCTTAATTCAACTCTGAGCCTTACACAATTGCCATTTCAACTCATCTAACAACAAATTCCTTTCATAGACGAGCTGATTGACCTCTTCTATGTGGGAAGGGGTCATGTATCTTGTTATAAGAGTGGGTGGATCCCTTCCATACAAGGCCTTGAAGGGTGTAGTTTGAGTAGAGCTATTGTAATTGGTATTAAACCAATATTCTGCCCGGCATAGCCATTTATGCCATTGCTTCGGCTTGGTGCCCACAAAACACCTTAGATAAGTCTCTAGACACTTGTTCACTACCTTCGTTTGCCCATCGGTTTGGGGATGCTACGTAGAGCTATATTTCAACTTGGTCCCAGCTTGTTTGAGAGTTCTAACCAGAAAATGCTCATGAATAACCTATCACGATCTGAAACAATTGACATGGGAAACCCATGTAATTGAACAAGCTCCCTCACAAACACTGCAGCCACTTCTTTTGCAGTATATGGATGGGACAATCCAATGAAGTGAGCATACTTCGTAAGTCTATCAACCACCACCAGTATTGTGTCCAAACAATTGGCTTTTGGAAGGACCCCAATAAAATCCATCGACACATCTTCCCAAACGTGATTAGGAATAGGAAGAGGTTGTAATAAACCCGCCGGAGCCAAAGTTTGATGCTTATTTCTCTGAGAACGTCACAATTCTGGACATGTTGCTGTATGGTTTTCGGCATTCCTTCCCACCATAACAGCCCAACAATTCTCTTGTAGGTTCTAAAGAACCTCGAGTAGCCCCCCATAGCACTGTTGTGAAATTCTTGAAGGATTAGAGGAGTTCTAGATGAACCCTTAGGAATAACCACTCTCCCTTGGTAATACAAGCCCCCGCCTCCCCCCCCCCCCCTTCCCCCTTTTAGTTCAAACCCATCAGGAATGTCCTTCCCATGAAGCAAAGCCAACATAATTTTCGTAAGTTTGCTGGCCTGCTGAATCTCTTCCTCAAGGCCCTCCTAATCTAAGAAGGTGATAGCAGATATTGCATTGTAATACAACTTCTGGGAGAGTGCATCGGCTGCTTGGTTGTCTTTCCCTGCCTTATATCTAATTTCAAAATCAAATCCTAGGAGCTTAGCCACCCATCTTTATTGTTCTCCTCCTATCATTTTCTGATGCTTTTCTGGTCCATATGCACCACAAACCTCCTCCCAATTAAGTAGTGGCACCACTTTTGCACGGCTAAGACAATCGCAAGAGCTCCCTCTCATATACTGACTTTTGCTAGGCTCTCTCAAACAATGTATGGTTCATGTAAGCCACGGGCTTCCCATCCTGCATCAAGACAGCCCCTAAACCCTTCCCGGATGCATCAATTTCAATCACAAAGTCCTTGTCAAAGAAGGGAACAGCCAGCACAGGCAGTGTAGTCATTGCCTGTTTTAGCTTCTCAAAAGCTAGTTGCTTCTCCTCCCTACTGTAAACTATCTTTCTTCAAGAGTTAAGTCAAGGACTAAGCTATTTTGCCATATTCTTTAACAAATCTCCTATAATAGCCCGTGAGGTCTAGGAATCCTTTCAACCCCTTTAAATTAGTGGGCGGAGGCCAAGATACCATTGCTTCAATCTTCTTGGGATCCACTGCTACCCCGTTAGCTGAAATTATATGGCCAAGGTACTCTAGCTGATCTTGCTCAAACATGCACTTCTTCCGGTTGATGTATAATTGGTTTTCCTTTAGCAATATCAACACCTTTGTTGACTACACCCATGTTCTTCCACTGTCTTGCTATAAATGAGGATGTCATCAAAGAATACTAGCATAAACTTTCTCAAATAGGGTTTCAAGACTTGGTTCATCAAAGCTTGAAAGGTTGAGGGGGCATTAGTCAACCCAAAAGGCATTATTAGGAATTCGTAATGGCCTTCATGGATTCTAAATGCAGTCTTCTCAATATCTTGCTCCCTCATTCTTATCTAATGGCAGCCTGATTTCAAGTCCAACTTAGAGAAAACCTCTTCCCCACCCAATTCATCCAACAATTCATCAATCACGAGGATAGGGAACTTATTAGGGATGGTTATTTTGTTCAAGGCTCTATAGTCTACACAAAACCTCCATGCTCCATCCTTCTTTTTCACTAATATAGCTAGGCTAGAATAGGGGCTAGTACTAGATCTTATGATTCCCGCATTCATCATTTGCTTAATAATTTTCTCAATCTCATTTTTCTAAAAGTACAGATACCTATATGGCCTTACATGAGGGATGGCAGCTCCTTCCTTAAGGTTGATTGCATGATCCTTTTCCCTTGATGGTGGGAGTAGGAGTGGCAATGGGGCGGGTTAGGGCGGGTTTTAGCTCAACCCAAACCTGCTCCTCACCTTATTAAATAAATCTCAACCCGCCCCTACCCTACTCGCATGTTTTGACATTCAAAACCCAAACCCTACTCACAAATAACCCATCCTAACCCGTACTCTACCCACCCTTACCCACTACTCCTGTTAAATACTTAAAAAATTATATAAATTTTTTGAGGTGAAAATTATTTTAAAATTTAATTTGTATTTGGGATGCATTTGATATAAGGCTTATATATATATATATATATATATATATATATATATATATATATATTTGGGGTGCAGGTAGGGTAGGGGCGGGTTTGCCTTGAATTCGAACCCGACCCCGACCCCACCCGCATCCAAACCCGCCCGGATACCTACCCGACCCGACTAGGTTGGGACGGGGTGGGTACTCGCGGGTAGGGTAGTAATTGTCACTTATATGTGGCAGCCCCTGGGGTAATTGACATATGTCCTAGAATTCCTCCAAAAGCCTGTCAGTTTTAGCTGAAACCAATATTCCAGCTTCAGGTTCTCTATTTCCAACTACTTTAGTGATTAAATACCCTTCCCTATCATCTCTAAGGGCCTTTAAAGCTGCCTTCAATGAAGATTTGCTCTCCCCAGGGCTGGATCACCTTGTAAACACCTTACTTCCCCATTTTCCTTCCATCTCATTGTCAAATTCTGCAAGTTGGCCACAATCTCTCCCAAACCAACTAGCCATTGCATCCCTAGCACCACATCTACTCCTCCTAACTCCAATAAATAGAATGGCTGGACAATATATGTATCCCTTGCACCTCAATGCTCACTCCTTTACACACTCCTCGGCTTGGTTCCTTTTGCCCGGTCCCTACTCTCACCATATAGAGCGGAGTATCCTCAATTGCCGACCCCATTTTTAGAGCCAACCCCTTGGAAATGAAAATTATTAATGGCCCTTGTATCCACTAATATAACCATCTCCTTCCTTCCTAATTTCCCGACTATCTTAAAGGATTTGTGTGTAGTTAATCCCTTAAGGCTATTGAAAGGGATTTGAAGGGTTCTCAATTCCACTTTGGAATCAACTTCTTCCTCCTTCAGTTCCTCACCCTCTTCCGAGAGATCTTCATCCAAATCCTCCATTAACACCAACTTGTAGTGCTTTAGTCTGTACACATGGTCGTTTCCCCATCTCTCCCCACACTTGAAATAAAGCTCTCTCCAGCTTGTCTCCTGCAATTCAAAGCGCCACCACCCTTCTCACCTCCACTCTTCTTCGTTACTTTCGGCCCATTCCTTCCTTGGCTCCCCAGGGTGCCTTCCCCGAATATCCACCACTATTTTGGGTTGGAACTCGGCTAAACCCTACTCTTCTCTCTCAATTGGAGCCACTCCTCCTCCTTTCCATTCCCGGTTCTTTTCCTCAAGCATTAAGGCTCGGTCCTTCGCCTCTACTAGAGTCTCGAGTTCTAGACTCTTAAGCTCAGCTTGTAGTTCTCCCCTCAACCCATTGATATGAATGGATTTCAAGATCTCCCTATCAATGCTTTGTAGAGGACCCAAGATCCTTTCAAACTGCTCCACATAATCAATCACAGACCCATCCTATTTAAGCTTCAACAAGGGTTCATACGGATCCTTCACAACCCCTGGTTGGAAACGGCGTAGAACCACCTCACGAAACATCCTCCAATTCAGGTACATCACTTGGTCTTCCCAAGTTTGGTACCAATTGAGGGCTCTACCTCCGAAGCGACCAGCACCAGCTCCATCCACTCTTCACCAGAGATGTCGTTGATCGCAAAGTAGTGCTCGATCTTCAATAACCACCCGAGCACATCTCCTCCATCAAAGAGTGGTAGCCCCCTTTTCCGGTCCTTATCTCACCGGTGGGGTTGCTGGCTTCCTTGGATGAGTGTGTTGATCGGTTCCCCCATGAAGACTCATCACGGTGACGTGGTGGGCGCTCTCGGGAATGGAGGGAGTATCGCTCCTCCCTGTGGTAAGACTAGGAGTGGCGACACTCTCTATGAAGAGAGGGAGAGAGTTGTCCCCTTTGTTCTCTTCTGGGACCCCATATCCTATCGGTCCTCGTCATCTATGCAACGTGTGTCTCTCCGCAATGGGGATTGTCCCCTTGGTCGACCCCGATGTTGCTCTCTCAGAAGCCACACAACTTCGTCCATCCTCCTCTCCAAATCTTCCATCCTCCTTTCCATTGCAGCATTCGCAAATGGCGCTCTGATGCCAAATTTAAGGCAACACAAGTAAAAGCAAGAAATAATGAAGAGATGTGTGTGTATTATTCACACCCTAATCTGAATATCAGTGTGATATCAAATTAGAAAGAAGAAGAAGAGTGAAAAAAAAGTATAACAGAAACCAGAGAACAAAGGTAGAGCACTAAGCAGCTCCTACTCTACAATGATTACCCAAAATGAAGCCTGGGCCTCATTCCCACACACCCCATGCTATAATCAGCAAGTTAGTTACATAGTGGGGCCCACAAAATTCATCTCCACCTCATTATTCTGTTTCCCCATACTACCCCTGAATTATCCTTCAGGGACACGATCCCTTACACTTTTTCCCCCCTTATGAACTGGGTATCTCCGTGTAATCTTGTATATGTTTTGCTTCTTTAAAGGAGTGGTTCTAAAGAATATAATCGAGCATGGTAGTTTACATCTCTAGGAAATGTGTTGAACTGAGCATCATGACTATCATTCTCCTAGATACTGTTATTTTAAAATTGATTGTTCATTTCTTGGATCTTTTTGTGATTTTACTTGGCACCAAAAAGCATGGAAGAATATGTTGTTTAGTGTATTCGTTATAGGGCTTGGATATTTTGATTTTAAGTTTCCAAATGACGGAGTGAGTTGAGCTTGCAGAGCTAATAAACATGCTGGCAATATTAGGCTGGTTCCACCCTAAGCAAAGGAGCCTTATATTCTATGATATACCAGACCATACTACACCATGTTTGAACATTTAAAAATGAACATGTTGATGGGCTAGAAGCAAACACCTCATTTCAACCTTCCACCAGTAACTCCCCTGCTTAGCAGTTACATCTTTTGAGAAACTGCTGTAGCACTTGTTAACAACATCTTGCTTTGATTTTTATGTCAGATCAGCAATATTACTTGATGTAGTTGCCATAAGTACTCTAATAATATATGGAAGTCGTGTGGTTCTAGGCTACAAACAAACATGGGATCGTTATCAGGTAATTAACATAATATTTTCTTGTGTTATTGAAGATTATTATGCTATAAGATTATGAAAACATTGTTCTTTCTTCTGCATTCTGTGGAAAGGAAAATATCTGAATTGTGAAGAATGTTATATTGCAGCTATTAGTCAACAAGACACTTTATGAAAAAACATTAGCAAGTGGCTTTGGCACAGTGCATTTTCTTCTCGATGCTTCTGAACAGCAGCAAGTGAGAATCCTCTCTTATTCTCTTTCACGTTTTCAACTTCTGTGAATAACTTTGAAGTTTTTTTATTTTTTTGTGTGTGGTTTTTTTTTTGTGGTGGGGGGGGGGGGGAGGGAAGGATCATTTGATGAAGTGTTGCTTAATTTTTTTGGGTTGTCTTAATTATTTTTTGTTGATAAAAGAAGAAATAGAAGTAGGACTAGACACCCAAAAAAAAAAAAAAAAAAAGAAGTATTTCAATGATTTTGTTTAACGATTTTAAAAAATGGTTTATTTCCAAACTATGAATCATATAAATGTTTCTTGCATCAACTGCCATTGAAAAAGAATTGAAACTATTTTTGGAATCGTGCAATCAAGCTGGGGTTAGATGGTGAATTTGCTAAACTGAAAATCAGATAATGATATATTTCCTTAGTAGAAGTGATTCAAATTTAGTTAATAGCAATAATTATGAATTGGTTCTGTGTGGTTTTGGTTACAAATGAAATGTCTGAACAGAAGCCCGGTCAAAGTAGTTGATAATGTTATGCACGGTACTTGTCTTGCGAAATGGGGGACTGCTCTGGAAAAATAGGGTGACTTCTTTCCGACCTTTATGTGTTCTGATCTTCATTAACATTATCTCCCAAAACTTCATGCATGCAGTACAAGGAAGCTATTTTGGCTTACGCTGTCCTGCTCAAGGCGGAGAAGGGTCAGGTTTGTTGCTTGTTAATTAAGTTATGCTACCGTGAGCTCTGCTAATGTATTTTCATGTAGTGTAGTAGGATACTTGTCTGCAAATCCATCAAAAGACAAAGCGTTCTAATCGAAACATAAATCATATGTGAAACACTCTTGACTGCAGGTCACTTCTCGACAAAGTGTTGGAGAGAAATGTGAGAGATTCATGTATGAAGTGTTTAAAGTAAAGGTGATACATGAGTGCTCTCTGTAGTTAATACTTTAGTGTGTTACATGATAATGCTGACTGCTGACTATGACGATTGCATAATTTGCATTCTTTGACAAATTGAAATTGGCAGGTCGAAATGCCAGTTGACAAGGCACTCAATACATTATTAAGGTTGAGCCTGGCAACTGAAACTTGCATTGATGGAAGGCATGGATTGTTGGCTATACCTTGTCCCAAGGCTTATCAAGCCCTTAAAGAGCGATGGTATAGTTTGCTTAGTTAAAATGTGCAATTTGCGCTTTACACTGTACCGCTAACCAATAAAGGCACTGAATATAGTATATAATCCCTTCGTGGTAGCCGTTACTAATTTTGTAGATAGATGAGACGAGGCATTTTTAACACTACACTGTAAATTTATAGAACAAAAGTGTATATATTTTTTCATCGGTTCCGTAATTAAATTCAATTCTATCACTAATTAAATTTAATTATGTTATGATTTGAGTTCTTGTATTTGAAATAAATCAGTAAATTATAGAATTAAATTTAATTATACTATTTGGAATGAATATGAAAATAAATTGAATTCTTTATTTTGATTATATTACCCTTCATTAGATATTAGAGAAAAAAGAAAGAGAGAAGATTTTAAATAGAATTAAGGGTATTTTTAGTATATCATATTTTAACGTTAAATTCACTAGGTATATTATTTATAAATTAGACTTGTTTTGATCTAATTTGCTTCTAGATTTATAAATTGAATTTTCTATTTACAAAATTTGAATTCAAAGTCTTACTTGAAAAAAAAAATATTAAACTACTTGAATTAATCAAGTTAGTAAAAGGTGACCTTTTATCTCCATGAAAAAGAGAATCAAAGCATGGAATAAATTGTTAAGAATAAATCATCAAATTTGAATGAACTAGGCAATAAAATGGTTAGACACCCTTGGTGAGTTATAATTACACCCTTAAACTACGATTAAAAAAAGTGGTTATTAAGTATTTGAAAATTCAAGACCAAAAAAAAAATTATTTAAAAATTAAATACATTTAAAATTTTGTTACATTTAGCATTTTTTTTGGTAGGTTTTTTTTTTCTGGTAGGTTACATTTAGCATATTTTCGTCATTTGTGTGTATAAAATCAATGTCTCTTTAATGTGAAAATTGATTTTTTTTGTTTTCAATAATTGGATTGTTTTCTATATCAAAATAATGCCTTGGTTGATTGTGTAAGGAGTTAATACCAAGTAATAATTAAATAAATAATAGTCACCTGCATATTACATGCCATGAGAATCTATTAAAATTTTGAAGGGGTGATTTAACTGCAACTACTTGTTTCTTTCGTTTCAAAATATTTGTTGTTTTTTCCATAAAAAAAAATTGTTGTTTTAAATATATTTTTATCTAATTCATTACTATAGAAAACTAATGAAATTAATTACTTCTTAATAAGTTATCCGAGTCATTTAAGTATTCTGGTAAAAGATAATTTAGTCAAACATAGGTATATTTCCTAAAAACAGAGGGTATTTAATAGTTTTTAATTCTTGTATAATTACCTTAAATAATATATAATTGCAATGAAGGAAACAAAGTTTAGGCACCAGAAAAATACTTTTTTTGAATTCAAGAGGTGTGATTTGCAATATCCCCTTTTCATAAAATACTTTGGGTACGAGTTATTTGGTTCAATTATTTTATTTAAATATTTTAATTGATACATTTTAAATGATTTTTGTAACACTGATTAATTTAAAATTGGTGCAATAATCAAATTTAAGATATTAATTTTTTAAAGTAAGACTATAAATTAGTAGTGGTAACTTCAAAATACATTGTGTTATCAATCATATTTATTGAGATAATTTAGTATTAGATTTTATGAAAGAATAATATATATATATATATATATATATATATATATATATATATATATATATACTAACTAATAACAACTAATATACTAATATCAATATAATACAATTAAAAAAAAAGAAAAAAAACAAACATAGAAACTCACGTCAATGGCGTGACATACAGTTTGTTAAGGTCTTTAGCTCTGAAAACAACAGTAAAATAATAATCACAAACGTCATTAGTGACGTTTTTTAACGTTGCAACACTCTATATAACAAGGAGAGGATCACGATGAAAAACAAGAGGGAACTAAGAGAGCATAGGGAAGGAACACAAAATAGAAAGAAAGAGGGAGAGGGGAGAAAAAAAAAAAAAAAGGCAAAGACAGGAGACAACAACGCAAAGAAGCTCAGGGTACCCACACTATTTTTGTTTATCTACCATTATTAGAGTGGATAATGAAATTATTTGTGAAGTAAAACTATGACTATATTTACTCGTTGCAAGTTATGTTATTTTATATTATTACTCATTTTATTTATTATCGTAGTTTATATTCATGTTTAAAGTTATTTTACTAAAATTGCTCAGTATTACTCTTGTTGTAATTTATTTATCATTTCAAGTTATTTTATTTATTACTCCTTTATATTATTACTTCTTATTATTTATTATTGCTATTTATTCTATTTATTGTTCCAAGTTATTTCTAAAAATATTAATTTATATTATTGCTCATTATCATTCTTATTTACTTTATTTATATCATCAAGTTAATTTATTTAATCTTCCTTTAATTCTTATTATTATTCTAATTATTCTATTGTATTCACACTGATACATTATTTTGAGTTGTCAATTTTTATGGTATATTTTTTAGGAGACCAATATTAATAATAAAATATTATACTTAACTATACATAAAATTTAATATACATGAATTTGAGCTATCAATACTCTTACTTGAAATTTTATACCTTAATTTATGAATAGCATGATGACTTTTGACTTATGGATATTATTATGACTTTATAGTGACATTTGCAAGGACATAACCTATATGCGCTAAATGTGCTATAATGACAATGATAGACTCATGGACTATGATAAGAAAATTTAAAAGAAATTAAATAAAGATGATTTTAAATTCAGTCCTTTTAAAAATTAATATCTACAATTGACAACTTCATGTTTTGAGAAATTTTAGTAAGATATTATATTATTTATTTTACTCCAACTTATATCATATCAATTCTTGTGCAATTCATCTATTTTAAGTTTATAACTTAATTTATATCTTCTGCATGTTATTCATTTTATTTTACTGTATAATTTTATGTTTTATCATTTAATTATTATGTGATAAATATACTTAGATTATTCAAGTTATTATTTATTTTATTGCTTAATTCTATCTTTTATTATTTAACTTATTACGTGATGAATTTGTATTATTCAAGTCATTATTTATTTTATTTAAGTTATATTTATTGCTCAAGTTTATGTATCTCTATATTTATCATGAATTATGCATAATGGTAGTGAGTGATTTGAAAATAAAATATTTAAGATTTGCCACTAACCGCCAAGAAGGCAGAGGGATAAGATGTAAAATCCTTTTTATGTTACTTGTCTTAGTTAGTGTGGCGTATAAGTCTTGCTTTATCGTCACGATATTAAGAGAACATCAGAGAATGAAAATTCCATAAAAGAAGGCCTTCAAATATATGTGAGACAAACGAACAAATGAAAGTGGAAATTAAAGTAAAAAGATTATAATCATATTAATACTTGTTACGTTATGTGTTGCATAGCATATATTTTTCTCTCAACATTTACTGCAAACAATATTATAACGTATGATTTGCTTATAAGTAATGTGATGAGGTTATGGTATTGTAGCTGTGTGAATTTTTATACTAAGACATAACTGAAACCATCATAGTGCAAATGCTTTAGAACTTTTCATTATCTACTGAGAATTTTCAATTCTCATTCTATTTTTTGTGGTTTCAGATTAATCAAGTAACACTCTAGAAGAAGGTGAACTTTTCCAGCTACTAGAAATATATGGAGTTATAATTAAATAAATTATAGCTTTATTATCTGGCTTAAGAATATTTTAGCTTATGGCGAGCAAAACTTTACCTTCCTCCTGATCTTTGTATTGTATCTATGTACATTAATATCCAACTTACAACTTTCTATGTAAAGTTATGCGATTAGTTTTACTATGAATAGTTGTTACATTTTTTGTATCAAAGTCCCGTTCTAGGCATGAATAGGTGTTAAGTGTTAGTTGAGTCTTTGTTATCTGTATGGTGGCTCCAATTTTTTTTGCATGCTTTATAGTATTTTCAATGCAATAATTATGTAACACTGAGCCTAATCAACTCAATATTGGGTTGTTTATACACTTATAGGACTGTATATTATCAGAAGGACACGGAATCCCAGAAGTACAGAGTATACCAAATGATACTCTGTCAGGAATCGTGAGAGCTGTTAAAGGTCTGGCGAAGCTGTCATGGCCCAGGAAGAATCAAATAGAATGGTTCTGCAACGCATATAGGAGACTCAGGACAAGAACAACAATACCCATAGTGAAGAAAATGAGAACTCAATAGGAGAAGCCTTTTATCGCTAATCCTTGTTACCAAGGACTCTATGAATTTAAAAAGGCCACACCACCCTCATTCCATGGAGATTACAACCTAGTTTTGGCTGAAAAATGGGTTATGCAATTAGAGAAAATCTTTATAGTGAAAGGATGTGTGGATTCATAAAAGATGGTATTCACCACCTATATGTTAGGTGGAGAGGCGGAGCATTAGTAGAAAAGAGCCAAAGTCTATTACAATCTAGTGGAACTGAAATCACTTAGGAAGTATTCTTAACCACCACTTTTTTTGATAAATATTTTCCTGACAGTGTTAAAAATGAAAAAAGAAACTGAATTCATACAATTTAAGTAGGGAAGTATTACCATAGGTTAATATGTAACTAAGTTTGATGAACTTTATAAATTTTCCTTTTATCTGAAAGATAACCCTAATGATCATTGAAAGGCTACAAAATTTGAGTGGGGGTTAAGGCCTGAGATAAAAAAGAAGATATCCACCCTAGATATTAAGGACTTTGCCACTTTAGTGAATAAGTATAGGATAGCAAAAAAGAGTTTCTTGAAGATGGAGTTTGAGAGAGAGACAGAATTTTCTCAAAAAAAAAGGGTGGCAAAAATGTAAAAAAAATAAATAAATTTAAAAGTAGAGTGAACCAAGGAAAGGTAGGCAAATGGTAGTTAGAGACCCCTACCTCCGTGCCACAAGTGTGGAAAATCACATGGCTCTAAACCTTACTTTTTTGGCCAAAATGTCTGCTATCGATGTGGAAGTGGGGACACTATACCAAAGATTGCAACACTAGAAAGCCACTGAATAATCCTATGCCTAGACCACAAACTAAAAGGATAGTATTCACTCTAAGTAGAGAAAAAGCAACTCAATTTCCTGACATGATTAAAGGTACATATTTTATCAAAAACACTCTATTAATTGTATTGTTTGATTCAGGAGCTATACACTCGTTTATATATATTGATTATGTGAAGGAGTTAAAGTTATCTTTGTCTCCCTTGTCTTTTGATTTGCTAGTCTCTACTCTGACAAGAAAAAAAAGTTTCCCCTTCTCAAGCTTATTTGAACTGTCCCATTTTAGTTGAAGAAAAATATTGTGTTATTGACCTTGTTTGTTTGTCTTTGATTGGTATTAACATCATAATTGGAAATGGATTAGTTATCTACTAATGACATCATTCTAGATTATTCCAAAAGACTTGTTTATTTTCCCAATGACCCATTTAGTAAAGAAAAATCTTCTGATTCCTTATTCCTTAATGCCACCTAAGCGGAGAAGTGCCTCTCAAAAGAAGTTCAAGGGTTTCTACTTTATTATTCTTTAAATTCTAAGGTTGAATAGGAAATAGACAGCATATCTATAGTGACTGAATTCTCAGGAGTGTTCCTCAAGGATATAGTGAACCTACCACCTAAAAGAGAGGTTGAGTTCTCCCCAAGAATAGGTCCTCTATCCTTTGCACCCTATAAAATGTCTCCTTTAAAGTTTATTGAACTTAAGAAACAGATTGAGGAATTGTTAGCTAAAGGATTTATTAGGCCAAGTGTGTCATCCTGGGGTACATCTGTTCTTTTAGTCAAGAAGAAAGATGAAAGCATGAGGTTATGTATAGACTACAAACAGTTGAATAAGGTCACAATCAAGAATAAGTATCCACTTCCCAAGATACATGACTTATTGGATCAATTATTAGGAGCCTCAATCTTTTCCAAAACAGATTTTAGACCAGGGTATCATCAAATAAAAATGAAACAAGAAGATATACCTAAGACAACATTCAGAACTAGGTATGGACATTATGAATATCTTGGGATACCTTTTGGACTTACCAATACTCCTGCAATATTCTTGGATTACATAGAGTCTTTAAGTCTTATGTTGACCAATTTATGGTTGTTTTTATAGATGATATCCTTATCTATTCTAAAACTAAAGAGGAGCATGAACAACATCTTAAAGTAATGTTGCAAATCTTGAAAGAGAAGCAATTGTATACCAAGTTAGCAAAATGTGAGTTGTGATTGAGTGAGGTAAGATTCTCAGGCTATGTGATCACTCAAGAAGGGGTAGCAGTGGATACAAGTAAAGTTGAAGCTGTAGTTCACTAGGAAAGACCAAAAACAGTCGCTGAAATTAGGAGTCTTCTAGGATTAGCAAGTTATTATAAGAGGTTTATCAAAGCATTCTCTCTACTAGTTTTACCTTTGATTAGGTTAACTAGGAAAAATCAGTCTTTTGAGTGGAACTCAACTTGTGAAGCCAGTTTTCAAGAGTTAAAGAATAGGCTTACCTCTACCCCTGTCTTAATAATTCATGATCCTAAGAAAGATTTTGTAGTGTACTATGATGCATCCAAGAAAGGACTAGGTTGTTTATTGATGCAAGGAGGGAGAGTTGTGACTTATACCTCTAGGCAACTTAGGTTTCATAAAGAAAACTATCCAACCTATGACCTAGAGCTAGCTGTTGTAATATTTACCTTGAAAATTTGGAAATGTTATTTATATGGAATGAAATTTGAAGTATATAATGACCATAAGAGTTTAAAGTACCTTTTTGATTAAAAGGAGTTAAATATTAGACAAAGAAAATGGATAGAGTTTTTAAAAGATTATGATTTTGAGTAGAAGTATCATGCTGGCAAGGCTAATGTGGTGGCCAATGCCCTGAATAGAAAATCCCTAAACACGTTTCTAATGATGATAGGGGAGCATAAGTTATTGGAAGAATTTAGTGATTTGAATATTTCAGTGTCACTAAAATCTCATTGTATACAAGTGAACTTAGAGTAGAGTGTGATTTGAAGGACCAAATAAGAGAAGCCCAAGAAAGTGATGAATTTCTAAAATCACTAAAGAATAGGATTCAAACAGAGTAGGTTGAGTATTTTCATGTTGATCAAAAGGGAACTGTAACATATGAGGGAAGGCAATATGTGCCCAATAATGAAGAATTGAGAAATAAGATCTTATCTGAGACACATTATAGTAAATTTACTATGCATTCTAGTATCAAAATGTATCAAGACCTTAGGAAGTTATTTTGTTAGAATGGAATGAAGCGAAATATAGCTAGTTTTGTAACTAGATGTTTCACATGTCAGAAGGTTAAGATAGAGCACCAAAAACTTACAAGACTTTTACAACCTTTATATATTCTTTAACGGAAATGAGATAATATATCAATGGATTTTGTGATAGGATTATCTAGAACTCCCTCTAGATAGGATGCAGTATAGGTTATAGTTGATAGACTGATCAAGTCAACCCATATTTTACCAATAAAAATTAGTTGCCCATTGTATAAGTTGACCCAAGTTTACATTTAAGAAATTATAAGATTGCATGGGATACTAATAAGCATAATTTCAAACAAAGATCCTAGATTCACCTTTAAGTTTTAGGTAGCACTATAAGAAGCCTTAGGTACTAGATTTCATTTTAGTATAATTTACCACCCTCAGATATTTATCTACTATTGACAGAGTTTGCCTATAATAATAGTTACCATTCTAGTATAAGGATGACACCATTGGAAGCTCTATATGGTAGAAAATGTAGATCACCCTTGTGTTGGTCGGAAGTGGAAGAGAGAAGTTTGTTAGCATCAGATTTAATACAATAGATCACAAAAAAGATCAAATTTATCGAGAAAAGATTACTTATTGTTCAAAGCAAATAGAAAAGCTATGTTGATCAAAGGAGGAGACCTCTAGAATTTAAAAAAAAAAGACCATATTTTTCTCAGAATTACTCCTATTATTAGGATTGACAGAATCCTTAAATCCAAAAAGTTAAACCCAAAATTTATTGACCCATTCCAAATTCTCAAAAGAATCGGACTTGTTGCATATCAAATTGCACTTCCTATTAATTTTTCAAATCTCCATAATGTATTTCATATTTCTTAGCTCAAAAAATACTGTTTTGACCTTTCATACATCATAGAATTTGAAACAATGCAAAGAAAAGATGATTTGACTTTTGGATTTAAACTAGTACAAATCATAGATAGATAGATCGGTCAAACACTTAAGAGAAAAAGAAATTTCTTTAGTTAAAGTAATCTAGAATGGATTGCCACACAAGTAAGCAATATGGGAACTGAAAGACGAAATCAAGAAATCCCATCTAGAGTTATACCAAGCAAGTTAGTGAATTCTGGGGGCAAAATTTCTACAAAAGGGGGAGAATTGCAACATTCCTTTTTTCATAAAATACTTTGGGTAAGAGTTACTTGGTTCAATTGCTTTATTTAAATATTTTAATTGATAAGTTTTAAATGATTTTTGTAACAATGATTAATTTAAAATTGGTGCAATAATCGAATTTTAGATATTTAGTAATGATAACTTCAATATATATTGTGTTATTAATAATATTTATTGAGATAATTTAGTATTAGATTTTATGAAAGAATAATATATATATATATATATAATTTTTTCTTCCCTAACATTTATTGTTTTGTGTTTGTTTTCAAAGCTAAAGACTTTAACAATCTAAATCTCACGCCATTAACGTGGGTCTTCTATGCTTGGTTTTTTATATTTTTTTTAATTGTATTATATTGATATTAGTATATTAGTTGTTATTAATTAGCGCAACATATGTTTACACCTGACACCTATATACCTTTATTGATTATGTAAATATTCAAATAGAAATACAAAAAGATAATTTTAACAAAATTTATTGTTAATTATTTCTATCTTAATAAACATTTAAAGAAACATAAATTGACATGGGAGTAAAACTTTTATTTTTTTCATTCTACAATATTTTAGACTTGAGATATATGTATTTTTTCACATAATAAGGAAACAAAACTTCATCCATATAGAAGATTACAAGCACTTATAAAATGTAAAAAAAAAAATACATCAAATCTAAAGCTAATAAGAAACAAATATACTCTACACTTTTAACTGACTAATGATTAGTGGCTTTGCTATATAGCTGAAGAATATTACCCTTTGTTTGGTTGAAGAAAATATAGGAAAAAAAAAATGGAAGGAAAGAAGTTTACATTAGTTTGATCTTTTAAAAAAAGAATTGAATCGAGTTAGTCTTAAAAGTTTGGATTTTGACTAGGAGTGTTTAAATTTAATTCAATTCAATCAAAACTGTTAAATTAATCAATCCAAATCGAAAGCTGATCAAAATCGCAAAAGTTTGGATTAGATTGAATTTTGTATTTTACGAACTGTATGAATTAGATTGAATTTTAGATTTAATCTTTAAAATCGATCAAATCCAATCAAAACTATATAATACAATTTTTTATTATCAAGTTTATACTTTTGCTTATAATAATTTTAATTTATTATATAATTTTTTTATTTATACATCATTCTCATTTAAGTAACATTTTATAAATATTAAATCAGTTATTTTTATTTTTATTTATTCATTTTATTAACCTAAATTACTTTTGTTTTTTAATATTCTAAACATAAAATTTTATTTTGTCAACAATTGATCAAATTGATCCAAACTGAACCGTGAATATTCAATAATTTTGACATCAATTTCTTTTTTTTGTTAATAAATTACATCAATTTCATCACTTCATCAAAGTATTAGTAACTTCCATCCTAATTGATACATAAGCTCTGAGTGATGTTATTTATTTGTTTTTCTTAACCAATAAGATGAGACAATGTCTATTTCATCAACTTGAAATTTTTTTTTTTAAAAAGGAAGAAAATATTTAAATTGACCATACTAAGTGCAACAAGTGTGCCAAGACTAGCTACTCAAGTTAATAAGGTGAAAATTTTTTACATTTTATAAGTGTTGTTATCTCGATCTGATAAATAAGCAACATAAATTAATGTACAAACTATGATGAATAGTAATCAAATTTACTGATGATTTGACCCAAAAAAAATGAAATTGGTGTCAAAATTTAAAGTATTAATACTACATTAATGTCAAAATATTTTTCAGAACCAAATTATTGTCAACTTCAAAATGTTAAAACCAAAAATATATGAATGTTGATATAATTTCCTAATAATGCATCTAAAAATTCTCCTAATTTAAAATCTCATTCACAATGGCATGAGATGTAATTTATACAATATCCAATGATTGTTCAATAGATGTGAGTGTAATTTTAAATTAGGATGACTTTTAGGTACATCACTTGTGAGAATTTATCATTTCTAAAAAGATATTTACTCTCTTTATTTTATGTTGTATCAAGGATAAATAATTTGTTTAATATAATTATATTTTTCTTTTTTCTCACTTTTTTCTTCAACCAAGTAGGAGAAAGTAATACTTTTCATTTTCTTTCTCTCAATCTTCTCTTCATCTACGCAAAAGAGAAAAGAGCTATCTCTTTATTTCATCTTATCTTCATTTTCTTTCATCTTATTTTCTATCTTTTCATTTTCTCTCTCCATCCAAATAAAGGATTCATGTTAAAGGATTCATGTTTAAGTACCTTTGATATCATTGAAGATTGAAAACTAATACAAATTGCAATATCTTAAAAAAGGTATTACGTCTCCTTATAAAATAGATTCGACCATCTCTATTACTTGCAAGACTACCAAGAGAGTAACACCCACAAGCGGAACCAAAACAATTTCAAAGAAGACATTAAAAACAAAATGAGTTAAATATATTTTTAGTCCCTATAAATATAGATCATTTTAATTTTTGTCTATTTAAAAAAAATTGGCTTTTGATCCCTCTTTTTTTTCTAATATTATATTTTTAGTTCATATAAATATTTAGAATATAAATTTAATCCTTAAAAATATTGAAAATTTTGTTTTTATTCTTATAAGTAATTTAATAATCTTCTTTTGATCATTAATAATACCACCATTTAACAATGCTGGCCAACAGCAGGGACCAAAAGCCAATTTTTTTTTTTTTTTATAGATGGACTAAAATCAAAACAACCTATATTTATACAGATTAAAAATATATTTAGCCAAACAAAATAAAAGGTATAGTTTTTCATTAAGAGAAGTAGCAAGACAATTATGCTCAAGATTTAATTGATGTCTATAATTTATTAAATAATGAAAATACTAAGGCTTAATTTGATTATACTTTTGGAGGCCCCAAAAGGTATTTTATTGAAATAAAAATAAAAATATACAGTAATTAATGTATTTGGGTGTGTAAAAGTCTTTTTTTAAAAAGTCTTTCAAAATTCCAAAAAAGCCTTTTGAAAGAGGTATTCTTGAAATTACTTTTCATTTTAGAAAAAGACCTATTGAAAAAGAATATTACTATTACTCTCATATAAACAACTAAAAGTAATTTTACTTTATCCTATCTAAATAAAAATTATTTTTCTAAACTTACTTTTGACACATTTAACCCAAATAAAAATTATTCTTTTAAAAATAATTTTTTTAAAAGAGCTTCTTCCAAAAGATCTACTCCTAAAAATTAAACCAAATACCCTAAGTAAGGAAAATGAAAAACAGGGGAGTTGTAGAAGAAAGATGACAACCTCTAATTAACTTTTACAAAAGGAAAATCCAAAATAAGAGAGAAGAGAGAAAAAGTAAGGGTTAAGGATAGATAAAACAAAAAAAAAATGTATTAAATCAATTCAACCAATCAAGCATTGATTCTTATTATATTAAACTATTTAAGCTTTTTTATTTTATTACAAATAATTTAAGTTTAAATATTTCTTAATAACTTCTTTTAATTGAAAAATCCATTAATATATTAATTGAATAATTAAAAATTTTTCAATTTAATTTTTTTTTTGGGTACTAATATAGTCTATACATATCAAACATTAAAACAATCGCAAACCTATCAACATGTATTATGAGAAATTGTTATTAGATTATATTTTGTAAGATTAGTTTAATTCATTTAAATTGTCCATAAAACTAATTTTTATTTAATCGCAAAAATGTAAAATTTATAAGAAAAACACTTTTAAAGTAAACTCATTTTTAAAGTTAGAAAATAGTGGTGTATTCATCTATAAATAATTTAATGAGTTATAATTATCAATTCCATATTTTTTATTTTATTGTAAATTAAAAAGTTATTTTTTACTTATGTGTAAAAAAAATTTAAATTGAAATGAATAATAATTTTTATTTTCTATTTTGATGTCTAAATTTCTCTATTCCTAAAATATTTATGAAGTTATAAAAATTGAGAAAAGTTAAAAAAGTTAGGGTTTAATTGCGATACACTGACAGTGTAAATTAATTTTATATTATTAGTTCATAAAAATATTAGAAAGTGAGAAATTATGGTGGATCCCTTATTACGATGGATGGTTATTTGTATGAATTGGTATTTTATAGCATTTCTATTGGTTGACTGTGTAAAATTATTTTATACTGTCAGTATATTTAAATTAAATTCTTAAAATTAAGGGTAGTTAAAAAAAGTTGAGGGAAGTTAAGAAAAGAGAAGGGTAATAGTGAAAAAAAAAGTGATCAAAGAGAAGTTAAAATGTCTAATCCTTTTATATAGTAGTATAGATAATGTAGTTTATTTATTCAAAAATAAATGCACCTTTATTATTTCACTTTAATAATAAGTTTGTTTTAAAAAATTATTTAAATTTATATAATCTCATTCTCATCACAATAATTTTTTTTAATATTTGAACTGACATTGTTTATATAAAAATAAAATTATTTGCCACCTTAATCTATTAATTGTTTTACCATGAATATAAGACGTAACGGTGCAGAAATAATAATTGAAATAAATTTAAAACATTATGAAGTTAGAGGATATGGTTGTTTAAGAGTAGCTTAAATAAAAGAGAAATTTTTGTATAACCATAAAACACGTAAGTGAATTATGTTTTATCTGATAATAAAGTAATATTTTAAATAAAATTATAAATTTTATCATAATTAATATTAAAATACTATTTTATTATCGAAAGGAGTACAGTTTATCTAAATGTTCTATGACCATGGGAAAAGTCCTCTAAAATATTTGATGCAGTGGGACCTCGAAAACGAAAAGGCCAACGTGGCAATTGTTAATTGGTAGAAGGAGAAGAGAAGAGACCGAGGGTGCACACGGCAGTTTGGCATGCATGTCTCCGTACAGGATCACAGTTTCCGTCACGATCACACATCGGGGTGGAGTTGGCAGTCAGTGATTCACGTTGTTCGCCCTCCTCCGCTTCAACTGAAACAGCTTCTCGCTCTCTCTCTCTCTCTCTCTCTCTAATCAGTCTCAGAGTTCTTGTGTTGTGTTGCGTTGCATAATTCGATCGAAGCCCCTGGCCTTAGGGTTTTGGTCGTTTCATTCTCCTGAGATCGTCAACACTTGTCCGATCTGATCTCCGCCTCAAAATGCCTGCGGTTTACGGAGCTCGCTTGACCACCTTCGAAGACTCCGACAAGGAGAGTGAATACGGTTATGTTCGTAAGGTATGCTCAACAAGTCAACATTCCTTGCTGACCTCGAAAATGATTCATTACATTGAATTGAAAGATGGGGATGTCTTTTTTTTTCCCCGAAAAAATAAACCGAATCGAATCACGCCTGTTTGATTGGTGATTTTGAGTTTCTTTACCTTTTACGGTGGATCATTGTACTCAAACATGCTATCGTTTGTGAATTTGAGGCTGTTTGGTGGTTTTGAAACTTTTGGGTTGTGGTTAATGTGAAGTAACTACATTAGCCTTTTCCGAGTCTCTTGATCCTTTTATTCTTGTCCTTATTTTAGTGTATGGTTCATTGTTTGCTGTCTTGTATGCTCTTATTACCTTAATATAATGCCTTTTATGCAGGTTTACTTTTGTTTTAACGAGGATCTGATAAATTTTCAAGTTATTTTGGCATTGATATCCCGTATTTCAATCATGTCTCATCCTCCTTAACGAAATTATTTAGCCAGTAACTTGAATGCTAGGGCTATGGATGCTAAAGTTGTATCATTATGATTTTCCCAACTAAAACAGGTTTCAGGACCAGTTGTGGTTGCCGATGGGATGGCGGGAGCTGCTATGTATGAACTAGTACGTGTTGGTCGTGATAACCTCATTGGTGAAATTATTCGTTTGGAAGGGGATTCTGCTACTATCCAAGGTCTTACGCTTTTGAATTGCCCCTACCGTCCATGATATGACTGCATAGAGGATTGAGATATGTCCTTATTTTTTGTTTTTCTTTCATTTTGTCTTGTTTTTGCAACGAACTTATTGTTTTTCTGTAATTTCAGTTTATGAGGAAACAGCTGGTTTAATGGTTAATGATCCTGTCTTACGGACACACAAGGTTAGATATATCCTTTTTCCCTATTGTTTCAATTCTTGTTACCTGCATCTGCTGATAAGCAGTATTTTTAAACAGCCTTTGTCTGTGGAGTTGGGGCCTGGAATATTGGGGAACATTTTTGACGGCATTCAGGTTTTCCTTTTGTTTGAAAAGGAATATTTGATTATTTTTTTAATTGATTATTAATCAGTTTATTAAGTAATCCTTTTTTTCATCTTTTTTCCAACTTTAACATTTCTAATCAAAACAGAGGCCTTTGAAAACTATTGCTAAAAGATCTGGTGATGTCTATATTCCTCGTGGTGTATCTGTTCCAGCACTTGACAAAGATACACTATGGGAGTTTCAGCCTAAAAAAATTGGTAACGAGTGAAAATATTGCCACTATTATTTTTAGATGCTACACAGAAAATGATTAATTATGGTCCTTTTTTCCCGTTGATATTTTTATCTTATCTACTGGTGACAGGGGAAGGAGACCTATTGACAGGTGGAGATCTATATGCTGTACGTGTTCTTTAACCAAAGATTAGCTAGTACATTGCTTCTATTGCTGTTTATTGTACTTCTTTTCAAAATCTAAAGCTGTGTGTAAATTATTTCCATTGCAGACTGTTTTTGAGAACAGTCTAATGCAACACCATATTGCACTTCCTCCTGATGCCATGGGAAAAATTACTTACATTGCACCACCTGGTCAATATTCCTTGAAGGTTTGTCTTCTGAACTTATTAGGCATTGTACATCATTGTACATCCATCTCACCTTCTGTTAGAAGATCATTCTTCAGTTGTTTTAGGAGTGCTAATGTGCTATTTGTGGCATCTCTGTGCTTCAAGATTTTGTGGTGACAAAAGGATAGCCGAAGTTGTATATTTGTTTATAATCTTTATTTTTAATTTATTCAGGAGCTTCCCATATTTGCTGATTCTAGTCATTCTATATATTTTCAGGATACTGTATTGGAGCTTGAGTTTCAAGGTGTCAAAAAAAAGTTCACCATGCTTCAGGTTTCTTGATTTTTTCACACTTATGGTTTCCTGTATGTTATCGTATATCAAACTTAGCTTGCATGTAATTTACCGGCTTGTAGACATGGCCGGTACGTACACCAAGGCCTGTTGCATCAAAACTTGCAGCTGATACTCCTCTACTTACGGGTCAGGTAAACTTAGTATTTATTGGTCATTTGGTTGTCTCATCTATGGACTAGTTTGATAGCTGTCATGCCTGACAACTTATTTTTTGTATAGCGTGTGCTGGATGCTCTTTTCCCCTCGGTTCTTGGTGGGACTTGTGCTATACCTGGAGCTTTTGGTTGTGGCAAAACAGTCATTAGTCAGGCTCTCTCCAAGGTGAACCTTGCTCACCCATCAAGCCATATTGATATTGTAATTGTTAGTGTTTTAATGTCCCCCTTTTTTTTTTTCCCCTTTTTGGCAGTATTCAAACTCTGATGCTGTTGTTTATGTTGGCTGTGGGGAACGTGGGAATGAAATGGCGGAGGTATTGTCCTATATGGTTACTTATATTAAATATTTGCATGCATTACTTTGCAGTTAGTCAAACCAATTTAATGATTATTCAGGTTCTGATGGACTTTCCACAACTTACAATGACATTGCCTGATGGTCGTGAAGAATCTGTCATGAAGCGTACAACACTAGTGGCTAACACTTCAAACATGCCAGTGGCTGCTCGTGAAGCTTCAATTTATACAGGTTACTTTCTGTCTCGAAAATTCTAATACATATCTTTTGTTGAGATAAACATTTTCCCTAATTCCTGCCTCTTATACCATTATAATTATTATGATGACATTTGGCATGTAAAAGTTGTTTAGTATTGCAATCATTAGTTTTTTTGGCACCTCTCCTTGTTGTGAGTAAACTTCATGGTTGATCTATGCTTAAAGTGTCAAATGTGGGGATTATCCATATTTTGCACATTAATGTGCTGCTCTGTCTATATTGCCCTATTTCTCATGAACTGAAACCTTAGTATATTGAACATTCAGTTAATAGAGAGTTTTTACTGTAATCCATATACATATTTTTTAATGGTTAGTATGTATAATTTGGTTGAAACTTTATGAGAATTATTTTGGTTGAAGCTTTTCTTTGATTTGTCAAATATAATTAAAAATTTCATTATGAAATGATGTACATTTACAACTTTACATGACTGTGTTACTAGTACTACCCATGGGGTGGCAGCTTTGTCAGGAAAGTACTGGAAATTATCAATTTTTGAATGCTACCTGAGAATTGAATTATGTGTTGATTGTCTTGGTAGAGATGTTTTTTGAATTAATTTAACTCACATTGGTGATGCTGTTATTTGGATGAGAAAGAATTTATTATGGGGGCCATCTTTTGACTGTGTATTGTTTTGGAACCTCAGGAATCACTTTAGCTGAGTATTTTAGAGACATGGGTTACAACGTCAGCATGATGGCTGATTCAACATCTAGATGGGCAGAAGCATTGCGTGAAATCTCTGGACGGCTGGTGAGCGTCACATTAAATTATACATGATATTTGTTCAGTGGATTACCTTTGAAATAGTTTATTTTCCCTTTTCTGCTTCAGTACATGCATGATTTTATATCTTACCTGATGATGTTGGATTGTTTTCGATTAACAGAAATCAGACATACACTTGATACATATCATGAGGCATGAAACGTAAACATTGGCATTGATAAATATCTGTAATGAGAAATCATGTTTAATGTTGCTTCAACCTGCATAGCTTTCTTAACTTGGGTGCTACTTTTTGTTTGCGCAGGCAGAAATGCCTGCTGATAGCGGATATCCTGCCTACCTTGCTGCACGTTTAGCCTCTTTCTATGAACGTGCTGGGAAAGTAAAATGTCTTGGAGGTCCTGAACGTACTGGTAGTGTCACAATTGTTGGTGCTGTTTCTCCACCGGGAGGAGATTTCTCAGATCCTGTGACTTCAGCAACCCTCAGCATAGTTCAGGTAAACTATATTTTCAAATGTGGCTATCAAAAACTGAGTAACTGTCAGGGGGAAAAAAATTCTGCCTTGGGTTATCTTGACTGATGCTTATAAATTCTGAAGACCCTATTTTGGTTGTCAAATATGAATATTCCTGTGTTTATCCTCCTTCTGCCTAGTTCTTCTATGTTATGTAAGTAAACTTTTGCTACTTGGTAGGTTTTCTGGGGTTTGGACAAAAAGCTTGCTCAGAGGAAGCATTTTCCTTCTGTGAACTGGCTTATTTCTTATTCAAAGTACTCGTCGGTATGTCCCAAAGGCGGTTACATTCTCATTTGTATTCCTATAGTTCCTTCTGTTGATTTATATACATATTTTATATTTTTGGGAACCCTCAGGCGTTGGAATCCTTTTATGAGCAATTTGATCCGGATTTTATAAACATTAGAACAAAAGCTCGTGAAGTGCTGCAAAGAGAAGATGACCTGAATGAAATTGTCCAGGTTTGTTTTCTTAATTAAATCTCTCATCTTTAATGTAGGTTAATGAAATGTCATCACACTTTCCTAGGAAGGGGTTGAGAATTATTGAGCTTCAGATATGTCGAGGGGAGGTATCATAACCTGAGAACTGACTGTTAAGTAACCTAAGGCAATTAGTTTGATAAACAGTAGAACTTTTTTTTTTTTAAATAGAAAAAGAAATTTATTAAAGAGAAAGAAAAGTGTAAACAGAGACAGGATAAGGTATCTTCACAAGAGAAAGGGGGAAAAAAACAGGTAGGTTAAACGAGATTGAGCAATGTAACAAGGCATGCTAATCTCTCTGCATATCTATCAAAGAAATACCTCTCGAAAGATCATTTGCAGAACGCAAAATAGAAGCTAAGAAGGTAATCCTATCCCTCAAATATTATCCAAAGATAAAGAAGTCCCCTTGAAAATTCTCACATTCCTTTCTAGCCAAAAGACAGTGTAGAATGGTGAATGATGAACATGGCCACAGAATTTTTGCTTCTTTACGAATCCCAAAGCCTCTAAATTTAGTAAGAAGAACTTGACACAAGTCCCTATTGCAAACCCAGTTCTCTCCAAAACAACGGCCTTGTTTTATGGTTTGGACTAACTTCATTCTATTCATTCTTTTCTAAGTAGCATAGTTGTCAATTTCAGATAGTGTCCAACTCCAAAAAAGTGCTAGCAGGATGGCGGGTAGCAAGATAACTGCTACAATGAAGCATATGGGGGAAAAATGCAATTTATACTACATGCATTTAAATGCTCAAAAATTGAAAAGGGGGAAAAAACCCACAATTAAACACATTTTCATCAATAATAACCAAAAGTCATAGTCTAGCTTCTACACATGCAATCACCATCAATCTAATGCAAATTGTTAAGAGTTCCATATCGCTAAGGATATGCCCAAGATTGCCTTTATAAGAGTTTGGGCAACCTTCCCCATGAGATAGCTTTTGAGATTGAGTTAGGCCCACTTAATTTTAAGATAGTATCAGAGCCTATCCTGTGATTATTATTGTGCCAACTCAGATGTTTAGTCCTGCAAACTTCACGTTCTAGATGTCTAGTCCTGGGTGTGAGGGGATTTGCTTAAGTCCCACATTGCTTAAGAATATAGCCAAGATAGCCTTTATAAGAGCTTGGGCAACTCTCTCCCTATGAGCTAATTTTTGCAGTTGAGTTAGACCCACTCAATTCTAAGAATAATCAATGAGTCAGTACAACAAAAGTCAAGTAGCATAAGAGTAAAAAACAAAGTTCAGCAACAAATCCCAATTAAGTTTAAGCCTTAAGGCTTAAAGTAACAAAACATTCAAAGGTGGAGGAATGAGAGTGAGAAAAGATAGGTGAGAGTGGAGTTATAAAAGTGTCTTAATGTGAGAGAGAGAGGGAGAGAAGGGGGGGAGGAAGAAGAGAGATAAAGCACAAAGGAGCTTGACTTAGACCTGCAACAAGGGAGGGAGAATAGAACATCTGGTGGTGCCCAGAGCCTCTGGGTTGCTGGAAGTCATTGGGTTCGGCTGGGAAATATGGTGGCTTGCGGGAAAACTATTGATTACGGTGATGACAGGAAAACATAGGAGAAAGATAAGAGAGAGGCTGTATGAGAGGTGGGTCATTCTAATCCGAGCAAAATCTTGAAAGTATCCCTAAAAGTTGATAGAGAAACAACAAGAGGGGGAGGGCCAACATCGGATTTGAATGAAATAGCCGCCACAGTTTGCCGCAATGACTGCTATGCTGAAATGTAACGCAATGAGGCTGCTGTTGCATGCTCTGGCCTCTCTGCAATGCTGCTATAGTGCCACTATTTAGCACTATCAACAACTATGGTAAGTAGTAAATCAAACTGGATCATTTACATGTATGATAATGACCATGTGAATTATTCCAGCTTGTAGGTAAGGATGCCCTAGCTGAAGCAGACAAGATCACTTTAGAAACTGCAAAGCTTTTGAGAGAAGACTATCTTGCTCAAAATGCTTTTACACCGTGAGTGCCCTTGTTTTTGACTATATGAATGCAACTCGCATTATTTTCATTTGATACCTGTCTTATGGTGGTATCTTTTGTGTGGCTGTGATAGGTATGACAAATTCTGTCCCTTCTACAAGTCTGTTTGGATGATGCGCAACATTATCCATTTCTACAATTTGGCAAATCAGGTATGGCAGAGTGAGGATCAGGAAGTGATTTTATGTTCTTACTTTAGAATAATAAATTAAAAAAAGAAAAAGAAAAAGAAAAAAAGCCCATATATTTGGCACTGATAATCATTGATAGTGTGTATAGGTGGCCGTGTACATGTTAGGCATGATGTGTTATCTGTTCACTTCTTCTCTTTCCCTACCTCCATCTTGAACGTATTCTAAGGCCGGAAATTGTTCGTTTCTTTATATTGTGTTACTTAATAGCTCAGCCAAAGTTTTGTTACCTGCGCTTGAAAAGTCAATTTAGTTAAGATGGTTAACATTCAAATTGTGGATCTTTAACTGCTAAATGTGCAGGCCGTGGAGAGGGGGGCTGGTACAGATGGCCAGAAGATAACTTACAGTCTCATCAAGCATCGTTTGGGAGATATCTTCTATCGATTAGTGTAAGTAGTTTAATTTTACACGTGGAATTGTGAACTATTTTACAAGGAAAGCAGCTGTTATACTGTTGATCTGCTGACGTTGCAGGTCTCAGAAATTTGAGGATCCAGCAGAAGGTGAAGCTGCTTTGGTTGCCAAATTTAAGAACCTACATGAGGACCTTACCAATGGTTTCCACAACCTTGAGGATGAAACCCGATGATTGAAGATTGCAAGCATGCTCAGATATAGTATTAACCGAATTGTAGGAGGCAGTCAAGGATCACGTGGTGGCATCACATGAGGCTTCTTTTATTTGAGTTGTGCATGAGTCTCTGTTCGATCTTATTTCACCACTTCTCTTTCATGGTGCTGGTTTGGCTTTTGATCTAGTTGCTTGAGTAGCTATAATCATGTGGTTCGGTCATTCCCTCAGTTATATTTATTGAGAATAAGAGATAAATCATGTTCTTACAGGATGTATCTAGGGGAATAAGTTTTAGAAATTGAAATTCCTTTGGGTATGTGGATTCGTGGATGAACTTAGTGAGAACGTGGACTGTCTAAATCATGTATTTCATGGTTGGATTCAACCTTGTAGCGATGAGTTTTTCGAAGAATTTACGTTTCGGATTTTAGGTGGACAGCAAAATAAGCTGTAATATTAAACAAGCGTCTTTTTTTTCCCCTCCTTTTTTATGAATTTGTGCTTGATACAACCACTTTCTCTCTTGAAATCTAAATTATGTGTCCTTTACTTCACTGTCGTTTGAGTCCTTTGACTGTATTAAAGTAGGCCATCTTTTGAGTTGGAGTGGTCATGTGAGAAACATAATGATTAGCTACTTAGGAAGTCCATTTTTACTAAAAGGGGGAAAAAAAGTAGCTTCGCATTATATCCGATTATACAAGCACCTATTTCTTAGAGCTGGTCTCTCTTCCCTTGAAATTTGAAAAGTGAGGTGTTGCAAAAACTTCCTCGCAATGTCTTTGTCTTTCTGGTCGACCTACCATTGTTACATTTGTTTCACATGACATGCGTAAATGGACAATCGCGCGTACTAGTGCGGAGTTGTGACAGCATGTAGCCATTCCAGCCTTCTTCTACTCTTTTCTTGTTCCCTGTCCTACATTTATCCTACTGACTCCTGGTCAGATTTCCTCAAAACGGTCTCGTTCATCAACCATTAAAATATGCTTACATGTGGCTCTTGCATTGATTACCTCAATTCGGTATAAGAACTTTTGAGCGTGCATTTGTGATTCTGAAAAATAAAAAGTTCTTTGCTTTTGTTTATTAAAAAAAAGAAACACTTCTAAAAATTGTTGGTGTTATTTATTTGCACTTCTTAAAAAAATAAAAATTAGAAAATAATAAGTTTTTTGAAAAAGTAGATAGGTAGCTTCTTTTTCTTGGAATTAGAAGTAGTAATAGAGAGAGGAATTGACATTTAAAATTTCAAAATCAATATTTTACTATTTTATCCTTAAATTTTTTGAAAAATATCACCGACTTTTATGATAAACTTTTTTAGGGTGTGTTTGGATAAATTTAAAAAAAATTATTTTTTCTCTAAATTTTTTTAGTAGAATTTTATTTTTTAACAAAAGTTATTTTTTGTATTTAGATAGACTATTTTGAAAAGTACTTTTAATTACTAAAAATATTTATAAGTCTGTTTAGATATAAATTAATAAAAGTATTTTTTTATAGTCAAATTATAAAAAAAGATATTTAAAAAGAGGAAAGAGAATTATGGTTTGGTAAAAGATAAAAAAAAGATATATATTGTAATTTTGAATAAATATAAAAGATATTTTAGGAAAATAATTTTATTAAAAATTACTTTAGCTTCTATTTTTTTTAAGAAGCTTGATATTCATACTTTTGAAAAAAATGGCAAATTGACCTTTTTTTTACTTAATTACAAGTTTTTTTAAAAAATTTATGTTCAAACACTTTTAAAAATTTATGAAAGCATTTTTCTTTTTACTTTTTTCTTGAAAAAAAGAAAATAATCCAAGCAAACTCTCAATCTTCCTCTCGCTGCCACATCTTTTTATTTTGTTAGATCTTAAAAAAAGGTAATAAATACACCATTTTAAAATAAATAAGGTTAACCTACCTGAACAGGGTCTCCTCCTCTCTATTTTCAAATAGAAAAAACTTTTCTACGGTTTTGTTTTCTCATCCATTTCCACCCAAAAGTTTTTTTTTTTTTGGGTACATCGGCGATAGTTTAATTAAATTAATTTAATAATGGTAATTTTTTATTCAAGATACATTGACATTTTTTAATTAAATTAATTTATTATTATTATATTTGTAATTAAATTATTTTTTATTATAAAATAATTATACATTCCCATTACTAGAAAATAATTATACATTTTTTGAAAAATGGTACATCAAAAACATTTATCTTGTATTGAAAGTGCTTTTTTTACCCAAAAAATTTGTTTAGAAGTAATTTTTCATTTCATTAATTCTAATTTTATAAGAGAAAAGTACTTTTATATTTGTTACATCCAAATAGTTTAACAATTTCTAATTCTAATCAAAAGTATTTTTACAATTATATTTAAACACAAAATAATTTTGTGCTTTTATTTTTGCTTTTGCTTCTTCTAAAGAATACTTATTCTAAAATCATAACTAAAGAAGTCCCTTAACTGGTATTATAATAGTTAAATTTTGCATGGATTTTGTTAATATGCCCATGAAAAAAATATAAGTATTTAATATTACTTATGTTAAGAAATCGAAATAACTAAAACTAGAAGTATTTTATATTTTTAAAATTTATAAATTTTAATATTTTATTTTTCAAGTAAGTATTATAGTTTAACAAAAAAAAAATAAAAAGATTAATTTTTATACACTAACAATATAAAGTAACTTTATATTATTAGTTAATAGAATTTGACAAAAATGATAAATCATGACAAGTAGTTATCATGGTGGATGGTTATTCTCCATAATTTAACAATTTTCTCAAATTCTATTAATTGATAGTGTAGATATTATTTTTATCACTAAAGTCCTTTAAACATTTTTTGACTATAATTGAAATCTATTCAAACAAAAGATTAATGATAATTATAATTTCAGTATAAAATAATATATCTAGTAGGAAAATAATTATAATTTTCGTGTAAACGTAATTAATAATTTAAAATTTTGCTTATTGTAGTTGATGAGGGTTGGCTTATATGGCTAGCCCTTCCATTATATATTGGCATAAGTTAGGTTCGATTTTTGGGTTATCTCATTGTTGAATTATTTATATTTATTTTGGTAAGCATTTGATAATTTAAGATATATGCTTTGATCATAAAATTGAGAGTGACCTTCTCTATAACCTAAATTTAGTGTAGGCCAAAAAAATAATAATTTTGCTCATAATCTATCTATAAATGTATTGTGTTTAGTTTTTGTAAACTATAAGTATAAAATTATTTATATCATCAATTAATTACATATTATCATGCATATGACTTTTACAATAATTTGTATTTTTGCAAAGTTTTCTATAGTAATTAACATGATAATACATAATTTTTATATGAATATAAAATTTTTTACAATGTATATTAAAATTATTTTTTAAAATTTAATAATTTATTACATGTAATTAAAAATATATAATTTTATAACAATTATCTCAAAAAATACAAAATATAATATATGATTAATTAAAAATATAAAATAAATTAAACTAATTTTATTGAGAGATTAATTTGTGTATAAAATATTTTAACATTGACAAAGTGACAATGGATACAAATTAAATGAGAAGTTTGTGTAAGTAATTTAGATTAAATATAAAAGCAATTCAGATCAGAACAAGTCACCCTAAACCTAGCACAAATGGTCTAGTTTTTGCCTCTTAGAAAGCAGGGTGCATTGGGTGCGCGACTTCGCTGCAGTAGATAGAGCCCCTATGCCCTTCCCCCACCCCCAATATCCCCCCTCCCCGACCAAATAAAGAAAGAAAAAAAGATCTGAAAACTGATTTTCTTGGCTCCTCCTCGGCACAAATGCACAATTTTCTTTCGTTTGAACAAGTACTGTACTTCGAAATTATTTAAGAAACTAACCCCTCAAAGAGGTTTTTCATCAATCTAAGCAATTCAAAATTTTCAATTTAAACTCAATTACAACCTAGCTTCATATGAATTTGAAGAATCTCTTCCTCCCACTTTTGCTTGGAAACACCACCATCACTCTTTGTCTACACCCTTACACCAAGCCCGTCGTCAATACTTGCAGCCACCGTAATCAAGTTCCAAGAAACAATACTTGTCTCAGGCATTTCGCGGGAAGATTGGCGCAAACCTTGATCACGGAGGAGAAGGTACCAACCAACATTTTTCAATGGAGAGCTGGAATGTGTTGGGATGCATTTTACTCCCATCCTTTGTGTTGTGTGTACAGAGTACAGTGCGACTCTAGTGCTGTGGTGGTGGACTCTTCACCCTGCTTCTGCTTTACTCATAAGCCATACCCATGCCCGTCTTGGACTTGGAAACAAACATGCACATGCACATGAATCTCCATGGCCCTGCCCCTTTTTTCTGTTTTCTTCTTTTACTGAATTGAGTTTTCAAGCTTTTCATTATCCTTATTAATTATAACAAGACTGTGTTCGAGGGAGGCATGTAAGGCGGGAGAAAAAGAAAGAAAAGATATGGACAAAAAGGTAATTTCGGATTTTTATTTTATTATTTATTATAATAAAAGTAAATCCTCAACTAGGTGTCTGATAATTTTAAGATCGAACAATTTGGTTCTTAATAAAAATAAGGGTTAATTGCACTTTATCCTGTACATTTTAAAAACGAGTATCGCGATCCCTGTATTTTGTTAAATGTGTCCTTTGACCCTTTTATTAATTTTTTCATCAAATTTTTCACAAAAATCATATGTTTAGGGTGTCAGGTTGTATATTTAAGAAGGTTTAAGGAGTCAATTTACACATGATCCAAAGTTTAGGGGAATATAATACACTTATTTAGGGTAAAATGCATATTTGATAAAATATATGAAGTTGGAATACATGTTTTTAAAATATAGGGGATAAAATATACATGACCTATAATATAGGGGTAAAATGCAATTAACCCCAAAAATAATTTATTCCGTTAGTCCATAATAATTTTATTTGTTGGACATTCATTGGTCCCTGCCGTCTTCCTTAATGGAACTGCGTATGTGGCACTCCACCATGGCTTTAAATGACATCGTTTGCGAGTTGGGCGATGGAATGTCACATAAGGCATGATGGGATGTCGGACAGCCAACATAGGCCAAGCTAAACCCTAAGCAACCAACAAAGAAATTAAAGACAAATCCAGAGGCCTCCCCTTATCGCCTCCTCTAGTCAAAGTAGCCTCATCAAACCCCAACACCACAACTTGCACTAAGAGAAAATAGAAACAAGATAGCACTGACAACTTGAACTATGTACCAATTCTAACTTCATGTACTTGTGCATCAACTCTAGGACTAATTGGGGTGGCATTGCCGGCACTTTAATCCTTACCAAATTAGCTCCCAAGTTGGCACAAATTGCCACAAGTTCAATCCAAGCATCCCACTCAAAAGGATATTAGAAGATCTAATAGAAGAAGAAGAAGAAGAAGAAGAAGCAAAGGAAAAGAGATCATGGAAGCTTAGAAGGAAGAGCATTTCAACATATGTGCATCTGGAGGTAGATTCTATGGACACATTACACATGAAAATAAAAAGAGATTTTTCACCAACACACGTAATATACATGAAGAGAAAGAAAATACGAACAGCTTGTAGTGCCTATTAGCAGCATTTATGGCATCCCGAGAACAGAAAATGACAAAGGGTGTGACCAGAAAATCAAAATCCAAAATCTATGAAAAACATACCAAAAAACTAGCCTTTGGACATAATGGTCATTTTAAGCAAAACGACATCATTTAAAGCTATAGTAGAGCATCACGTATGCAACTCTATCAGAAAAGATGGTAGGAACTAATAGATATCTAACCGATAAAGTTATCAGAGATTAATAAAATAATTTATTTTTGTTAGAAACTAAGATGTCTGACCTAAAATCATTAGGGACTTAATCGGGGATTTACACTTTATAATAATAACGAACTCGCCGGGAAATGATATTGGCATGGAAACACAGGCGACGCGGAGTTTGTTGACGACAGCCAACCAACTCATGAGATTGACAACTTCAACTTCAACTTGTGTCTTGTACCGCCTCCGCCTCCGCCTCCACTCTTCATCATCTTCATCGGCTTCGCCCAGCAAGGGCAGCATCAACAATGATTATGAACAGAAGAAAACCAAATCGAAATTGGTTCTGAGCAGTGACGTGGGGCATTCCACCGTGTCGAGGTGCCCTCTGACTTGATTGCTCTCTCCTTTTTCGTGTGGACTTTTGCCCACCGCTGCAGTTACTCCCACCACATCCACATCGACGCCCTCGCCTTTCATTCCATGGCCGCCGTGCTTCGACGCCTCACCCTCCGCTTCAAAACCCTCCAAGCCATTCTCTTTCACTTGGAGGCTATCGGCTGTTCCACAAAGCCTGCAACTTTCCTCCTCTTGTTGAGGATTTTCTGGCATGCCCAAATGCATGCCATGGTTCTCGAGGCTTATCACCTGATGCAAGGTTCCGGTTTTGTGCCCAACACCTTTGCTCGTAAGTTGCTTATGGATGTTCTATTTAGGATTGGCCAACTCCATCTCGCCTTGAGGGTTTTCCACCACACTCATGCCTCAAATTTCTTGACCTTTAACTATGCCCTTGGTCATCTATCCAAGTTAAATGATGTTACTCATATCAGTCTTCTTGTTGGACTCTTGTTTAGTATGGACTATTATCCCAATGCTCACATTTGAGATGCTTCTCAATTGTTCCTGTAAAATGAATAGATTACTTCAGGCATGTCAAGTGCTGGGTCTCATGATTTCTTTAGGGGTCCAAATGCCTGTCAATGTTTGGACCCTACTTATCCATAAGTACTGTGAATTGGGTAGACTTAATGTTGTTAGCAATCTGTTGCTGAAAATGGCTGAAAGCGGTTGTTCTCCTAATGTTGTGACATATACCGTCTTATTCAAGGCATTTATGCAAACCAACATGGTAAATGATGCCTTTGATTTGTTAAATATCATCTTATCTGCTGGCCAAGTTCCGGATTTAGTTCTTTGTAATGTATTAATTGATTGCCCTTTCAAAGGTTGGAAGGTACCAGGATGCATTTGAAGTTTTTGTTAGTTTGTCAAAACTAAATATAAGACCAAATTCTTATACCTTTAGTTCATTGTTATCTACAATCTGTCTGTCTAGAATGTTTTATCTCTTAAAATTGGTCTGCAGAGATATAGATGCTGATTTAGTGTTCTGTAATGCACTTTGATGCTGTTTTATTAAGGCTGGGCTTCCATCTCTTGCTGTTGAATTCTATGATCATATGATTGATAAAGGTTTTGCACCAGATAAGTATAGTTTTTACTGGATTACTAACCGGACTTTATGCTATGGGAAGAATTGATGAAGCAGTTAATGGTCTTGTCATGAATTATCATGATACTGATGCTCACATCCATACTGTAATAACAGGTGGGCTTGTAAAGGTTCGTAAGTATCACATGGCTGCTAATGTTTTTAGATTAGCAGTAATGGAGAAATATCTACTTGATAGTGTAGCATATGCAGTTGGCATCCGTGCACTACTTAGAATTGGAAGAACTCAAGAGGCTTGCAGAGTGTATGACCAGATGAAGGCCAATGGTCTTAGGCCTGATGTTCATACATGTAATATGATGCTTTACACATTTTGTAGAGAAAAAGATATTCAAATGGTGAAACAGATGCTACAAGAGATGATTGATTCAAGGATAGAACTGAGTGACAGGAATTTCTTGAACTTATGTAAATTTCCATGTAAATCGGACACTTATCTTTCTGCTTTAAACTTGTTGGCTGAGATGAGAGACTTGGGTTTATTATCTACTGAGGCGTTGCACTTCTTAAGCTTATATGTGCATGCTGAAGGTGCACAAGCAAAATATAAACATTATGCCAAATCTGATACAGAATGGAACTTAGTTCTATATTCAGCCAGTTCTGAAGATGTATAAGATGTAGCTGCTTCAGTTTGTTGAGCTCTTATGCTTACCATGTAGTCCCCTTCTGCCTAAAGGGTCATTCAATTTCCATACCATGAATCTCAGTATTCTATCTGCACACTGTTAATGGTAAGTATTGATAATAATTGTGTGTCTGGGTGCATTCTCTCCTGTAGTTTTCATTTTGCAGGTTTTTTGGTGGGGGGGGGGGTCAAAGTTATAATATTCCAGCTAATAGAGTATCCGACCCCTTTTATTTTCTTAAATCTTGTGTTTTTATTCCCCTTGTTTTTTGTTCCTTGATTTTGGCGTGCTTTCACCAAGACTGTATGCATTTGGCTAATGGCGACAGATGATGACATATTTGATTGGAAATCTACAGATTCAAACATAGCTTGGTAACTTTCATAATATGTATTTAGCATTGCATGAAGTTTATATGACTTTGCTCTATGGCAAGCCTCAAATTTGTAGATTTTTTCACAATTACATGACTAAGTAATGCTTTTCTATGTTGATTTTTGTTAATTAGGTTACTCTCTGAAGAAGGAAATTTCTTATCCCATGAAATTTTCCTGCCTTCTGATTGTTGTAGTGAGTATGGCCAAGAGGCAGCTGCTTCCATGCAGTTATTGTCTCTTGAAGATAGTTTACACGCAAGAAAGGCAGCACTAAAGTGGTTGTGTTGTTTGTGGATCCAACATCTTTCACATATTATCTTGTTATAATAATATAGGGAGAAAAAGGCTGGGAAAGGTGTAATCTTTCTAAATATATTCTGAGTTTCTTCTTCTTCTTCTTCTTCTTCTTCTTTTTTTGTTGTTTTGTTTTTTTTGGGGGGGGGGGGGGATTAGTAGTTTCAATGTTTGTGGAAACAGACATAAATGTTGGCAGAGTGTCCTGGTTTTGTCACAAAGTAAAACGTACTTGCTTTTACACTCTTGAATTGGTGGCTAGTGAATTTGAGAATAGTGAACTTCTGTTTTACCGTGAAAACATTTTACAAATATTGGTATCCATCTAGGAAATTTGTGTAGGTCTAAAGGGAGACTCAATCTGTATAAAGGTTTCTGTTGTTCTGGAAAATCAATCTCCTTATCACTAGGAGTACTCTGTCTGTCTGTCTGTCATTTTGAGGCTTACCTCTGTGTGTCCTTTCTTTGATTCAGATTGATCGATTGATATTTTATAATGAAATTATGAACAGCACTAAAATTATCAACCATCAGTTGCAGGTTTTTTATGGAGCAGATTTTGATGGGAGAATAATCTGTAATAATATGCTTTTGTGAACAAAACTCCTTTCCCCCCAAGTGGGCACCCTTTTTACTTGTGGGACGGAGCCTTGAGTACTTAACCCTATCTTGGTAAGTGCTTTAGTTTATCATTAATGTGTTCACTAGTGCATAAAGTTGTGGGACTGGATATCTGCATGGATGATTAATTTGTGAGGAGCTGTATTGTGGACTCCAAAGCTTTCTGTTGGTAAGCATGATCCAAATTCGAACACTTTCAAATATTTATGTTTGGTTGCATTGATACAGTGAAAACACCTTTGTCTTCTGATGTGTTGGAATTGGAGGTTTAATGGGTGGTGATGCTGAACAATGCAGGAAGCAAAATCTGAAGACTAGTAACAACGGGTTTGTGTAGGCTAATTTGTGAGCATAATTTTCAATGTGTTACTTATGTGCCACCTAACACCTTAGGTGTGCAGCTGCTTTAATGGTCTTTTTATCACAGGATTAAGTGCAAGTTCTTGGAGAACATGACATGACTTACCATTGAATTTATTGTCATCTTCATTTCAAATGCTAGTGTCAGACCGGTAGAATGAGACAGTTTACATGTGTGGTAATTCGCCTGATGTTTGCTTGTCTTGCTTGCTTACAAGTTATATATGTACGAGCAACATTTATTGGAATGGGGAATAGAACAAAATTGTTGCTTGTATGAATCTATTTTGTTCTGCTATGATAATGCATTTTGTGATGAAGTTTAATTACGAGCATAGTTCATTCACTGTGATGAAGTTTAATGAGGAGCATAGTTCATTCAGTTTGTGATGAATCCATTGTTGCCTGTATGAATCTATTGTGTTCGATTTTGGCTTACTTCGAAATTGAAATGATCTTTTATAACTTAAATTGGTTTAATTTACTAAGTCATTTTTTTTATTATTATTTTTCTTTTTTACCACCTGAATTCTCGAAACAAAACAAAAGAAAAGCAATCTCGATATGCTGCAAATAATTTCATCCGGAGCCTCTACTTTTAAAATGGTTACATGGTGTTTTAGGCTGAATGTAAGTATTCGAAGAAAGGCTAAGAACCAGAGGCCAACCCAAAAGTCAAACTCAGGTAAGGCTTGATTGAAGGATGCTCAGGTGCCCAAGTAAGGAATGAGTAGTTGATGGTTGGTACTTGCTAATTTGGCGTTTGACTGTTAGGTTATAACTAAAACCCATGCAATTAGTATTACTCTATTAAAAGTAGTCCGGGAAGTCACTTTGACACGGAAACTTTCAAAGGAAGCAAAGGAGAATGAAAGTGAAGGAGAGCGTTTGTTAATTTTGGTGATGAATATGAATCTCGGGTGTGAGTCTTCAACATCATCACCTCCTACACCTCCCTCTCCACTTCCCATCAGTTTTGGACCAGGCAACCGGAGATACTCCTTCTCAGCATCTTCAACTCCTTCGCCACCCTTCTCGCCACCTTCTTCCGCTCATACATCTGCTGAGACTCTCCCCCTTCTGCCGAAGACATCAGTATTTTCATTGGATTACCGACATCCTCAAGAGCTGGACTCGAAGAGTACATGCCTCAAGGACTTGTAAGTCCACTTCTCTTTTATATGCGTTCATGGAAGCACATTTGGCATTTGACCAGTAGCTACTGCAACATAAAATTTGATTTTGGATGCCATCTGATTACATTCTAAGTTGAACTTTTAATGAACATTCGGGAAACAGAAACAAGTGAACAGCATAGAGGGTATGCTAAATGATCATGCTTAACTGAGTATGAATCATTTGATAATTTAGAATGGGTAAGTTTTAGAATGCTCGTCCTAAAAAGTGAGTGTTCAATGTTCGTCTAGTACAACCTGTGTAATTGGTTTTTTAATCTTTTTATTTCAGTGTTAATATGAATGATCTGCTTCGTTTTGTCGTACGCTAGTGAAAGTAATCCAACATAACAAATGGTCACTCTTGTAAGTTTCTTGACTGATAGGTTTGGTTCCTATCATTCCAAACACGCAATTTCTTCCGTGGAGTATCTAAGCAGACTCCCAGCCGTCAAATGCAAGTGTGTGTTTTTCCACCCTTTTTTGGTGGGCGTAAAAGCATGTTTAATAACATATTAGGTTCCATCATTTTTTCTTTTTCAAAAGCTACCTCAGAATTCTTTTTTATGACAAGCTATTTTGAATTTACAATAAGCTAAAACAAACATGCCCTAAAGATGAAGATATCTCACCACCCACTTTTTTTTTTTTTTAATAATTATATTTCTCTCTCCCTCTCTCTCCCACCCTGAATAAGAGCAGGTTGGAATGGTTTGTACAACGATGCTGCAGTTGCTGTAAAGGGTTTCCTCAATCTTCCTAACGCCACATAACAGCTCAAGGATTCAATGCAGTGGTTAATAGTGTTTATTCCAAAAGATTATAAGGCATTCTGTTGGATGGCTCAAACAACTTCTAACATGTCTGCTGCATTCAATCTCCTCAACAGATTTTATTTTTCCTCAATTTCTTTTAGAAAGAGTTGAAAGGCATTCAGGTACAATTGAACAATTATCATATCAGTAGAAGTTGAGATATTATCATTGAGAGTGCTCTGTACTCCTATATTGCCTATGTGCTATTCAGTAATTTTTCCGAACCTCGATGTCTTCCCCCTTGGCGCCCCCAAAATTGTTTAAAATGTGTAAGTGCCCTAGAAGATAAAATATACAATTTCAATCGTTGATAAAAAATTAATTTAAAATTTTATAAGATATGGACATCAATATAATAAATTATAGTGATCTCTTCAATATCCTAATAAAATTTAAGGATATTAGTACCTATTAATTATTTATAATTAAAAATTTATCACGTGTTTCACTAACAAGAATTATTAAATTTTTTAAATTATTGTTAATTATGTTTAATATTTATGATTAAATCACAATCATTGATTATAAAAAGATATTGCTACCCTTATAAAAACAAGGACACCTAAGAAAATTCCATAAGTTACACACGTACAATAATTTATTTCATTAATTTTCTTAGTAGTAGTTAAGATTATCTATATCCCCTAAAGTGTAACCCACATTTTATAGTCAAATTCGATTTAGTAAATGGATAGGCAAATGCAATGAATATTGTGACACAATAGATCAATGATCTTGGAACCGAAATATTTAAATTTAGAATAAAGTCTAGAGAAAGAGAATTATCAGCCATAATTTTGGTCAAAATTTCAGTCATTATATTATGGATGAAATTAATAGTAATCATGGATTCAAGTATAGAGAGAGCAAGGGGTATAAAGAGGGGTGACCAAATACCCTTCATATATATATATATATATATATAGACCGAAGTTGTATCTCGATTATTTTACCTAAAAGAATAATAATTTAGTTCTGAAACAAGCAACGCTTTTATGTTCTACATAGCAACTGGTTTCTAAATTATGTTTGCAACATTTTAATCCATTTACAAAAGCACATTGTATCACTGTGGATTTTGCTGTCTCTGTTGAGAGAAATTGGTATGATTCTGTTGTGTGCTCTGAAGCGTCACCATACCGGATTGTAGATTCTGAGCATTTGATGCCATACTACAAAATGCATCTTGTGAACCATGCTGCTGCTGCTGCATGGGCATCATACCACCAGGATTGCCACTTCCCATGTTAAACACTGCAATGTGAACCCCCAGTGGTGATCAGCATAAAGTCAGACATACATACATAGAATAAATGACACTCAGTTTGCATCACAACCCTTTCAAGGAGGGCAGACTAAACACAGCAGGTTGTACAACTAACTAATAATAAAATAAAATTGAAGATATTAAGGAATAAATTCATACTTTGATCACCCAACATTTGTCAAGCATGACTTCGCTGAGGGTTGTTTCCAGATAATCAAAACTGAGGAAGTAAAAAATGTAGAACAAGTTTGAATATGTTATCCTCGTATGATTAAAGGTTAACCAATAAGCAAGCTGAGACAAATATACATTCTATGCAGCTAATGAAAAAAAATGGACGCAAAACAAAAAATATTTTGCCCAAAAAATGGCCAACTTGTCGTGAGTGCCGCTGAGCCTTATGCAAAATGAGAGATGTGATAATGAAAATTGTCATAAAATTTCAAAAAAAATAAAAGAAAAAGAGAATAAAAATTGCCTTGTTAAAACATGAATTTCTTAAATTGTCAAATTAGAGTAAACCCTAAAAGCTACCTACAATATCTATTATAATTGTCATGATACACTGATGAATAAGTGAAATGTGCCACAAGTGAGTGTTAGTCAAACAAAACTACAACTAAATGCTACAAGTACTAAATCATGGAGTTAGCAAACATGCGCAATACATTATAGACAGATCTTCAACTCCTTCAACTTCTTTTGTTCATTCCAATCCAACAAAATTTATACTTAATAAAACCATCGAGATCTATTGGGAATACACCACAGGCAGAGAAAATCCAAGACAAACCTGCATCCGCAGAAAAAGAGACTGAGAAGGCATTGTGGCTGAAATGTTTGGCATCTGAAATTTTGAAACAAAAACCATCATAGAAGTAATCATTGAAGAAGAAAAGCGCATTACAGTAAGGGCAACACAAACAACACAGCAATAGCACATCATTCAATATTAAGAAAAATGATATTTTCAAATAGGGTGATATTCGATCTCAAGAGAACTGCTACTATGTTCAATCGGATTCTGCACCACTAATAATTCCATTTTGTTAGCCCATTTTCCTAACACAAGGAGCCATCAGATCCCTCTGCCTGAGGGATGCTCCAACAATGTGAAAAAGAACACAAACTCCCACGTAGCGCCTATATATATATAGTCAGGATTAAGTTACACCAATGTAACTATGAACAACTTACACCATTAAATAATTTTTTATTGGTGAATTTTTTAACAGAACCAAATGTTGGATTGAAAGTTGATATCTTATATATCATACCTATAAAATTTTATATAAATTTAAAATTATTTGATATATTTTTTATATATATCAAAATCAACATAGTACATATATTTAAAATCTATAAAAATAAGAGGTATTGAATCACATTTTTATTTAAGTTAAATATTTTTTAAATAAAAAATTGGCACTGATGATCTACATAATAGTTAATTGTAATTTAATAATTGGATCGATAATTATATTTTATAGAAAGTTATTAAATAATATAACTATACTTAAAGTTACACTAGTATAATTTGATTCTAACCCAATATATATGTATATAGGCTTGTTGCAAAATAACTAAATTGACTGATTATGCTTGGAGTGCAAAAGCTTTTGAAAAGCCACAGCTAGTCTATGAACTGGCAACAATGCACAAAGCTGAAATAATTCTATAAGACATGGCCATCTGAACACATATACTTAATTATAATATGACTCACAAACATGATACAAGGAGGAAAATGGACATGCTAACAATAACAAAAGTTACCCCCCAAAAAAAAAAAGGTTAGGTGAGGAACACAATACAAAAGTAATGAACATGATCTGGACTCAAAAAGACTGCCTCCTTTTAAAGATTTATTTATTACTTTTGGGGTCGTTTTTGCCTTCAAAGAAGTTAACCACTGAGAGAGGACAGCAGGAAAGCAAGTACAGCACCATCATATTGTCAAAATAATTCAACAAGTTAACTATACTAACTCCTCCTGTTAGCTGTTCATGATAGGGGGGGAAAATAGTCATAGTAAAAACAACCGCTGTTTGATTAAATTATATTACACGACTATTGTACCATTTGGGTATTAGGCATTGTTTGAGCAGCACTGGATAATGCACTATTAGCAGGCCAAGAAAACTGGCCTAAACGAGTCATCTGATTTCCTTGATTTAATTGGCTTTGACCAATGCCATGCTGAACATGTCCTGAAGGAAGCTGCTGCCTACCCTGAAATTGCTGATGCCCAAGTGGTTGAGAAAATTGCATCTGATGTTGTCCATGCAACTGAGGAGGAAAGCAAAGCGTGTTAGCACCAACAAAGAAAGAGAAGCATAGTAAAAGTCTATATATATGTATAGAGAGAGAGACAGGGAGAGAGAGTAAAGAGACAAACTCATTAGAATTCAGAAACAGAGAGCAAACTTGTTAGATAGAAAATATTCATTTAGTGAAGCAGTCCAAGCAATAATTATCTTTTCTTCTACAATCCCCATCCCTTTCCCTAAGCTAAGTAGATAAGCAACTAGGCATCAACTTGGAAAAAGGTTAGCAATAATAAAATTTACAACAAAACAATAATGGCAGGCACACATCTGCAACAACTCAGGAAGAGAATGTTACATATGGTCAACTTTGTGTATGCATAACTGCACGTCTATAAAACACAATGTTGAATCGGTACTTGTGACGAATTGGAAGAGCCAAAGTAAATAATTCTTTTTTTATTTAAAAAAAAAAAAAGAAACTAAAGGGACTCATGCATGATGCAATGCATCTTTATAAGAGACGTGAACAGTCTCTGGCTCTCAACTACCTCTCTGGCTTTGGGTTCTCTTATTGGAAGCTACATTTCTCTTCATCTCCTACCTCATCTTCCACCCAATCACTAGATCGTCCACTTCCACCCCATCTCCTGTCTCCTGTCATTGCTTCACTGCTTCCATTGTCTCTCTGTTGCTGTGTGCATCAGTAGGTCTTCTTCATTTTTTTTTCCCTCTATGCCATATTATGGCTCCTAAGGTGGCTCCTAAGCCTAAGAAGAAGGGGAACAAAGATGTTACCTGGGAGCACTGTATTGCTCTTGAGAGTAGATTACATGTGAAATGTAACTATTGTCCACAAACCATGTGGGGTGCTGCGTTTAGAATGAAACACTATTTGTTATCTAGGCTTTTTATTAATATGCTTCTGAATTGTATGATATGAATCGATTCACGATTCACGATTCAAAAATTGATCAAAAGATTCACGAAACGATTCACGATTTGACAACTATGCTTGTGATTTGTGCCATTTTCAGTTCTGACACAATCATTCATGGCAAGGAGCCAACATCAACGGGTTGGGTGTAACAAGGAGACATTTTGGTCCCCTTGCGAATCATGTGGCTGAGGGAAATGATTCCGCATTTATGCTAAGGAAAGCTGGCATATAGATGGTTCACATTGATACTATAAAAGACACAATATGGTTTAATGAACATAAATTTCAAGACCTCCTTTATCTGGATTCCAAAAATAAAAAAATAAACTTCAAGCAATATACGGCCAAACATAAAAGGAAAATCAATATTCAAGCCATTGATCCATTGACTCCTAAATTGTTATTCTCCTTTGCATTAAACAAGTTTAGAAGGATACAAATCTTTCTCAACATTGAGTTGTTCATCTAAGGAACTCGGCACCAGAGAACTTTGCAAGACCATCAAAACTCCAATATTTGTTTCTTTCGCTTTTTCCAATGATTTCAAAACCAAATTGGTCAATGAAATGGTAAAGGGAGAGGCTTAAGGTTTTGAGGCTGAATATGTATTTGATAGCATGTAAGAAATATAACATACATATTTAAGTATATAAATAACACTATAGAAGAAAAACAACATAATGTACATTATATGATTAAAATGATAAATGACACATATAGGTCAACATATTGATAAATTTCTTTTTCTATCAAAAAAATCAACTTATTATAGAAGTGTAGTAAACATAAATATATATCAGGTTAAGAAAACAAAATATAGTGTAATAAAAAAATGTTTAAATATGTCTTTAGCCCCTGTAAATATGGGTTATTTTGGTTTTGATCCCTCTAAAATTTTTACTTTGGTCTTGGTCCTTTTTTTCTATTATTAAATTTTTGGTCCCTATTGTTTGTCCCCGATGTTAAGTGGTGGTATTTATTAAGACTAAAAGAAGAATCAGAAAATATTTATAATAACAAAAAATAAAATTTCCAATATTTATTAGTTTAAAGGCATATTTTAAACTACTTATAAAGATCAAAATTTAGAATGACAAGGACTAAAAAAAAAAAAAGGGAAAAAAGAGGAACCAAAATCAAAGCAAAAATTTTAGAAGGATCAAAATCAAAACGACCTATATTTATAAGAACGAAAAACATATTTAAGCCTAAAAAAAAAAATTAAATCTTACATAAAATATACCAATGGCTTAGGGGCAGTTCATTCGGTTTTTCATAGTGTAATTGAGTTCAATTCTTGGAGTTGTAACATTTCTTTTAGCATATTTTAAGTTGTACAATACAGTAAAATCTTTAGATAAAACATCAGAAAGTGCCTCTAGTTCAGTGGTCAAACATCGGGAGTTAATGCCACAGTGAAGGTTCAACTGCTTGACATGCCTATTTGTATAATTTGCTCATCAAAATGAACTATTACATCTAGTCAAACCATGGCTGGTTCACAAGATTTAACCGGTTTGGTACCAGTTCATTAGTTTCTAAGCTGGTGTTGAACACACTAGTGCAGACCAGCCAAAGGACCGAATCTCAGTTAACCCATACTAGCCAAAGGTCCAATCCAGTCTCCAAAAATACAGCTTTCCAAAAGTGATTACCAGACTTAACGAACCATATGTATAATATACTCTAACCTAGTCCTTTAAGCCTACTCAAGGATGTACAAACGCCATGCAGAGTACATAACTTGCAAATTTTACCTGTCCTAGTCCTTGCATTGCAGATTGCCTGAACTACTGCTACTGAGCAAGAAGTTGTTACTGCTGTGGAGGTAACTACATCAGTTTCTGCTGTTGCTGGGGCTATGTTGGTGGTTGTTGCTGCTGTTGTTGTTGGGTTTGTTGTTGAGGGGAAAGTATATTCATCATATTTGTAGAAGACCTAGGTGAATTGGCATATGGGATTGGTGACGCTGTTGTATTGTCAAAAGAAGTGGTGCTGGTTGCAGCAGATGGAGAAGCTGCTGATCTTCCCAAAAGTTGTGATCCTGAGGCTTACACTAGTAATGTTAGCTGAGAAGATAACCCCTCAAAATAAATAAATAAATAAATAAATAAAAAGTAGAAGAATCCGTATTATTCAAAATTTCAATCCACCAAATGAGGTCACTAGTTCTCAATACATAGAATTAAGAGTTCAGCAACAAGGAAGGTACATGAAAGGAAATATCAAATAGGGAGAGCTAGATAAGGTTAATTAGGGAATCAACCATGTCGAGCCACTTATGGTAGTTCTAAAGTCAGCAAAGTCTAATATCCTTCAACCTAATAAGGATGTTGGTCCTCAAACCTAACAAAAAAATACGAGACTATAGCATGGGGACATTTCAGCCCAACAAACTGGATATACCAAGCTTGAATGAAAAATAAAGTTAAAGCAAGAACAACCAAAATCATAAGTAATTATAAATCCCCTTTATGCTGTTTGATGAAATTGGATTATTCTTCATATACATACCTGAAAGTAATACTTATAAATGTCACTCAGTGCTAGAATGACAAAATCTAATGGTAACATCAGTGATATTTTTGACATGGTGAGTTAAAAGTAATTAACCGTTATTAGATGCATCGGAAAAAGGTTGTGCACCCTCATTGACAAGAAGTGCTTCTGCCAAATGCATTGGGAGTGCAGGAGTAATCTACCTCTGATCTGCAGGTATCCATAATCCTACATGCAGTTCAATTTTATCCAAATGATCATCATGAAGAACATGCACACGAGGAGAGTGTTTAATATGGAAGTGCATAGAGTTTCAAGAAACAAATGCTATCTCTATAGTAAGCTAGCAAAAACACCTTACTGTACACAAGTCCTCTATAAATTACACTAAATCTAATGCTAAATGTATAATAATAGAACTACCCTTATGAAAGCACTTTTGGAATTGGATCTCAACATATATGCTGAACAACAGCCTCTAGTTTCCTTAACAAAATTAGAAGATGCTATTGATCCAAAGTTGAATGTTGTAAACTTTAGTGGATTTTGTTAGATTCTCAAATGTTTGACACACTTTATAATGAAGGTGCTGTTGCAAACACAACAATAACGACACCAACATGCCTTATTCACAAATTCTCGGGGGCGCAAGACTTTGATCCCAAATTACGCGATGTTAAACCCTCCACACGTCACCCCTTGACACTAAAGCATGATTTTATTGTATAAACAAATCACAATAAAGAATTAAGCATATCTTGTATAAATACAATTTGGATATGGCAGCAGGTGCAACTATTACCCTCACCAACATTGACAACAGCTCGGAGTAGATTATCATGTTCTTGAATTTTGGCAGCTTGCCCCGTGTCCAAAGTCGAGGCAATGGCCGGGCCTTGGCGAGTGTCAGCCAAGACTTTCTCAGCTCCTTCATAGGCTGCTGCAATTATATCAATTCTAGCCTGCAAAAGAATCGATAATCAAGAAGAGGTGGCTCAAAATAGAAGGTAAGTGACTGGTCCATGAAATGGAATGGGAATCACCTTGAGCTTGTCAATTTGAGTAGGTATTGGGAGGTTTTGCATCCCCTGAAGCACCTGATCTCTCTTAGAGTTGTCATCCATCTCCATTTTAGGGAGTAGTTTTGAGGAGAGTATAACAGGAATTACTGAATCAAAGAATACATTGAATTGTGTGAAGTATGTGTTGTGGGAAATATTGATTCAAGACTATTCATGAGAAGGGAAAGCAGGAGAGTGTACTAGTAGCATTCTCAGCATTAACATTCTTGGGATGGACTAGAAATGCCTTGGAGACCTTCTTCATTTCGTCGATGATGTTGAAGAGCTCAAGGTTTGCTACGGAATACTGCCCCAGAATGTCTTGCCTGGGAGAATAGGGCATAGTATAGGGTCAAGTCAAGAATTGAAAGGAACAACATTCACTCATTCATTCATTGATTAATAATGATAAATGATTACAGAAGAAGAAGAAGCGGCCAAGCAGGGAAGGAAAGAAGGAAGGAAGGAAGGAGAAACGAACCACTTAGGCGTGGTGTTGCTGCGAGTGTAGGCGTATAAATCTTCAAGGATCCGGGAGATGGCATTGAAGAGGCTGATAGCACGGGTCTTAACTTGTTCTAGGTTCAGCTGCTACTGCACTGCCTAGTTCAGCCTCTCTCCCTGTCCTTGACCACCCCAACCACCCAATGCACCTTGTCCTTGAACCTCCATTGCTAGAGAGAGAGAGATAGAGAGAGAGCTATTTGCTGGTTGCAGCTGCCACAACACAACTCAACTAAACACAACACAACACAACAAAACACAACGCAACACACAAAGGTATTATTGCCATAGTTGTGTTGATTCTTACCGGAAGTGAAGTGGTGAATGGAAGAGGATGACAAGTTAGTTGGATTGGCTTGTCCAAGCCTGAGCCTGAGCCTGAGCCTGATCCTCAACCTCACGGATACGGAGTAGGCCGGCGACGGCATAAGAGGCAATGAGAATGAAAACCTCTACCACCACCTCCGCCTCAACCTAGTGTTACAAATTGTGCTTGCTACTGCTGTTGCTGGATTTTCCAATCATCTTCTGTCTATCTTTCTCTCTTTTTTCTTTTAATTAATAAAATCAATGTAACAAATAGGAGACTTACTAGTGATCTAATGAGAAATGGAGAAAAGGTTGATAAGTGACGATGATGCATCTAAAATTGAAAAGCTAACATCATTACCAATGCATCTAAAATAAAATCCACACATCAGGGAATTGAAAATAAAAGGGAAGCTAAACCAGAATTTGGTTGCTGGTCGCGGCACCTAGGTGGAAGTCAAGCATAGAATCATCTTGACTCAAAGACCAGAGACACCCAAATTGCAAGTTGAAAAATAGAGCTTTGAGTTGGGATTAAAGAGAGCCAAAGCAAGTGAGTGAGAAAGGAAACCCATAGCCTTTAGCACAATAATGAAATGAAAAATACTAACATAATGCAGCAATCAAAGCAGTAAAACACACAGTTCCGAGTCAACAAATCACCGTACATACAGAGAGAAAATACATGCAACTCACATTATTTTGAATCCTGACTAGCTTAAGCTAAAAAAAAAAAAAAAAATCACTTGACAACAAAATTTCAAGTGACCAGATCAAGCGCAGAAAAAAAAAAAGTACTCACTTGAAAACAGAGATAGCGGTGGCGATGGAAGCGATGGCGACAGAAGCGGCGGTGATGGCAGCCAAAGGCAGGGATGAAAGCAGGATCGCACAAGGCCGAAAAAGAAAGGCCGCAGCACAGGGCAAAAGGGGTTGCTTGCTAGGGTTGAAAGTGAACAATGACATGTCAAAAACAAAATAGAATGAATTACAAACATGCCATCGCATTTTTTTTGAAAATGTTTTCAACATTTTCTGAAAAACGCCGAAAACTTCAAAATAAAATGTTTTCAAAATTGTGAAAATTTTAGCAAATATTTTCAGAAAATATTTTTCGAAAATTTGAACCGCACACATTTTCATATTAATTTTCTGTTTTTATTCAAAATAAAAATAGAAAATGCACAAATCAAACATACTCTAAATGGTTAAAAACCATTGTCAATTTATCCAATAAGGTTATAGTTATTTATAGGTATGATCCTTATTTTTTTTTTTTTAACATAGGGTAAGAGTTTTTTTTTTTTATAATGGAGTCAAGTTTTTTTTTTATAGCATAATAGTGTATATATAATTAAAAGTATGTATAAAATTCATCCAAAAAAAAGTAAGTATAAATTTTTTTTATATTGATAATATACTAAAATAAAGTTTTTCTAATTATCATAAAAATTAAATAATTTTAATCTATTGAAAAAAATTAAATATTTTAATAATAAATTTAATTTGTATGCACTGACAATATAAATTTTTTTTATACTGTCATCCAATCATATGTTGCCACATAAGCAAACATGCATGACCCTCATCCCCACTACTCCAAAAGTTATGCAAATGGAAGAATGTGATAAATAAACATGCATAATCCTCATCCTAACTACTCAAAAAATCATATAAATGGGAGAATGTAATTGAATAATAGTGTAAAAATATTTTACACTATCGGTACATATAAATTAAATTCTAATAATAATATATAATTAACAAATATGTATATACATAAAACTTTTATACTCAAATTATATTTGGTTGACATTTATTCTCGTTAAGTATAGTATAATATTTGAGTTTTATAAATAAGAAAAAGTTTGCTTGAGAGAGTTTTACTTTTATAATGAGCAGATTGCATCCGAATCAGATTAGTTAGAGTGCAAAAAATTTTGAATATTGGTAATTTAGATAAAAAAGAAAAAATAGAAATTAATGAATAAATAATAGACCAATAGATTAATCAAAAAAAAAATAATAGACCAACAAAATTATACATATACATAATAATTAGAATTTAATTTAAATGCACTGACAGTGTAAAATAATTTTACATTATCAACCAATAAAAATAGGGAAAAATGAGAAATCACACAAATAACTACCCATTATAGCACTCACATAAATAACTATCCATTATAATGAGGGACCCACCATGATTTCTTACTTTTTTTCTATTTTTATTGGTTGATAATATAAAATTATTTTACATTGTAAGTGCATACCTATTAAACTCTAATAATTGTTCATAAAAAGTGAGTTGAAAATCATAATCAAACCGCAATTAATTAACATGCACGAGCGATCGAGGAGCGTGGACCGCAGGTCTAATTGCCTAAGCCTTCAGTTCAGTCCACGTAAATTTGGGCCAAAACAAGTGGACTGGTAGGTGGGCTTGAAATTCATTCGGTGAAAAGGTCCAAAGTCCAAAATTTAGAAAAGCAGAAGAAGAGAGTAGGAGAAGAAGACATAAGGAAGGAGTTGGGGGTGGAGGTGATGTTGTTAACGTTGACGTTGGCGTTGGGATTGGGGTGGGGTTGCTGTAGCCAGCCAGGTTGGTTATAGTTGAATTCAATGAGATTAAGATCAAAATTGGGGTTTGCTTGCAGAAGCAGTTGCAGGCCTTCGTCTCTCTCTGTCTCTGTCGTCGTTATTATCATTTAGGTAAGCCTAATGAAGGAGGCAAGCAGCTATCTCTCTCTTCCTCTCTTTGCAATCAAATCAATAGATGAATTCAATTCAATTTCAGCTCATTTTGTTTTCCTTCCTTTTAAATTTAATCTGCAAAGCTGCCTGCCTCAGCCTCATGCAGATGAGATGAACCAAAACTTGAAATATTCTAGCTCTGCTTCTTGGATCTTATCTTCCTTCTTCTATTCTATCTTTCTCTTTCGCTGTGTGGTGTTATGTACGTTGTTTCTGTGTTATTGAGAATGAGATGACGTTATTGTTGCCCTAGACCAGACCTAGTTGCTATTTATTTACTTATTAATTATCCTCCCCACCCTACTACGCCGCGCCGCGCCGCTAACTACTTGTGATTTTGCATAATATCTACGTTTCTTTCCCCTTCATCCTACACTATAGTTTACTCCTCCCTTCATAAAACTCTTGTCATTTTTAATAAATTGTTCTTTATGAGGTGTTTTTGCAGGTTTCTTACTCCTGTTGAAATGGTCTGTAGTAATTATAGCTCTGCCAATGAATCTCATTGTTTAATCCTCATTATACATTTCCCGAAATGCAATTAGCATCAAATGGTGACAAGGAACAATGTTCAGAAACCGAACCCATCTTGAATCACCATCTAAATTTGCAAGGATCTGGAGGAGAGTCTTCATTTTCCTGTGAAATTATTGCTGCTGGCAACGACGATGTTCCTGTTGATGAGACTTGTCATCCGGTAAATGCAGATCAGCCACAATGCCGGATATGCCTTGACATAGGAGGTCTATATCACCTCATATTTTCTCTCAACTTAAGGACTATTTTACCAGATGAAACTAATTTCAGATGTAATCCATATATGATTTGAGGGCTTACGACCGGCATGTAGCTCATATGTATTTCAAAGTTGACGACTAACTAAACATTAAACGAATTTCTTTTAGGAGAAGATTTGATTGCACCTTGCCATTGCAAAGGTACCCAAAAGTACGTCCACAGATCATGTCTCGATAATTGGAGATCTACAAAGGTAACTTCCTTTTCCTTCTTGGTGTTCCTTCTTCTTGATCATAATTATGCCAAGGGTAAATTACACTTTGTCCCCTTTATAGTTTCACACTTTTTCAAATAACTGTCGTTTACCTTTTTTGTGTTACTAAAAACCCCCTCAAATTTAGTTTAATTTGAAAACATAAGCTTTTCAGTTAGTTTTAATGATAAGATAACACTTTCTCAAATTTTCCTCCTAAAGTTTAGTGGGCTTGGTGTTAAAAAAATAAAAAAAATAAACTTTAGGGAGCTAGGTTGAGAAAGTTTTATTACCCCAAGTGGGTAATGTGCGAAATGACCGGTAACTCTAGTTTAAGTTAACTGAAATGTTAACACTTTCTTTCTATAAATAAAAATAAAATAACGTTTTCAACTTAAACCAAGGTTGAAGGAGGTTTAGTGACCAAAAAAAACGTAGAGGGGATTATTTGAAAAATCCGGAAACTGCAGGGGGAAAGCATAACTATAATACTGATATCTTATTCGAATGCAGTAGAACTATCTATTTGCTATTGGAGATCTAGTACATATTTATGGTCTTTTCATGGCTGTGAGGACTTACAGTATATTTATGTTGCTGTGCTACTTACCTATGGACTTTTCATTCCTTCTGTTGTACTAGGAGGGCTTTGCTTTTTCTCACTGTACAGAGTGTAGAGCTGTCTTCATATTACGTGCAAATGTCCCAGCAGATCGGTGGTGGTTGAGATTAAAATTTCAGTTCCTTGTCGCCAGAGATCATGCATTCATTTTCATAATTGTTCAACTGGTATGGGATCGATTATCTCGATTGTTTTATTGTGAAATTGATACTTCACTCATGTTGATGACATTATTTTAGCCCTTTCTTTTCTTTTTTCTTTTTTCTTTTTTCTTTTCTGGTGGTTAATATGAACAGTCCTATTTGTATACGCCATATCCATGTCTACCATTCTTGAGTCTTGGCCATTGCTATGGCTGCCCTAGTAGTCTATATAACATTGCAAATTATTTTGATTCTTGGAAGACATCTCAGTTGATAGTTTTCCTCTCTGATGGAATAAAATGTTTTATGGAAACTCACTTCAATTAGCTTTCTTAATTTATAGTGGTGCTGTCCTGTAATGAAAAATATAAAAATAAAAATAAAAATAAAACCCAGGGAATAGAATATTTTTAGCATGTCTTCTAGAAACTTACACTTATAAGTCCAGTATTTATTTATTTATAATAAAAGAAGAAATTTGGTTAACGAGAAGAGAAGAATATTATAAATAAAGAGAATAGAGGACAAGAGATTCTCATTACAAAAAACAAGAACAAACAAAAGAAGACATCAAAAGGGCAAAGCTTTTCAATCTCTTAGCATATCTAAGGAGGGAAACCCCTCTAAAAGGATCATGTGTTTTGCATCAAGTAAAAGCCAAATGTCTTATCCTATCCCACAAGACCTGCATGTTTGAATGTTTATCATTAAAGACGCGAGAGTTATACTCCGGTGAAATATGCTAAACAATAGCATAGGCAACACACTACCACAAAGATTTGGCTTTCTTCCACTGATGAGTCCAATATTAAAAGCTATAGCTCCTTTTGATAGGATTATTTTACAAGATTACCTGACGCTGGGTTGGAGTGTGCACTTACCAATGGACCAAAAGCTGTATGGTAAAGGGGTAACTTTATTTTCTTAAAAGTTTTTAAAAACTGCGTACTGCACTCATAACAGGTGTTATGGATTGGGATGTTAAGCCCATTGAATTTTAAAGGTGATGTTGAACAAATAAAGCCAACAAAAGCTATGTGCTTCCTTATTTGAGGGAAATCCAACTTAGTTATTGGCCATATTATGGCTGTCAATGGTGCATTATGTAAAGGCTTAAAATTTGTAACCTAGCAAGACACTGCAGTTGGCTCCAAAGGCATAACAGTTTGATAATACATACAAAAATGGAGGCCCATTATACATAGGCTACCATCTGGTGAAGTCTAGGAAGGATAGATGAGTGACTAAAATATTTTCTAATCTCAATAACTTCATAAGTTCTTCTTCCTTGTGACAGCCTTTGAAGAAACTGAAGTCTGGTTGTTTAGTGTGGGTGAAGTGTCACAGTAGAAAGTAAAAGTCTCCTCAAACTTTAATTTTAAGAGTATGTTGATTCTAACATTTAATGTCCAACCTAATGTCCAAATCAAAACAAAACCAGCACGGAATGAAAGTGTAAAAGGAACTGTCAAAATGGAACTTAAACTTCTCACGTTTCTTGTTTACAATTGTTTCAATATAAACTTTGAAGATTCACACCCGGCCAAGCCCAAAGAGATTATTCGACAGGATCATATGTATTGTAAATGCATTTTAAAATACCTACGTGACAGAATGCTTGTTAAGTTCTTTTTGATTTCAACAGGTTGTTGCTTTCTTGGGGGTGCTTGTGTACAAATTTTATGGAGATGAACTGAGGGAAATGTTTGGTTATGAAGAACATCCATATGGATTTTATACAATGGCTGGTATACCTAATGCTTCTCTAGAAATTTCACGACCAATGTTTCCAGTTTTTTCCTTCGTTTATTGTTGTCTTAATCTACCATCTTTCTTATATGCAATGGAAAATTCACTATGTTGCTTTGGCTTGCAGTTCTAGCCATTGTTTTGGTGGGTTTGCTCTATGGCTTCTTCATAGCCATAATATGTGGCCAAAGAATCAATGAACGCCACTACCATGTTCTTGCCAAACAAGAATTGACAAAGGTCTGCTATTTAATTTTTGAATTCATATCAGTTTGACATAACAGGCTTAGACCATTTAAGACTTATCTTTTAAGATGGATGCTATAAAAATGTGTGGTTTCTCCAGAAAACTAAAGCATGTCATTTAAAACTAGTAATATGATGATGACTAAACAGGTCTTTTGGTCATAAGATATGCAATTTCCAGGAAGCTCGTCATTTATATATTGACTCATGTATCATTTAATTAATGATTTTAAATGATTCTGTACCATATAACGATTTTTATTTTTGTAGAAATTTGAAAGTATTTAACTCTTTCACTTTGTTCTTTACCTTTTCAATGCCAGGAATATGTGGTAGAAGATCGAGAACATGTAAAGAATGTGCCTGAACTTGATCCCAGCCATGTGACAGAACTAAGGATGTTAGGCCTTTACTAAATGGTAAATGCACATTCCATTCTTTCTCTTTTGAAGCTACCTGAAATTCATTGATGCCATATTATTATACTAGGACGCAGTTATACTATATGTATGTTATATAGCAATGTTTAGAAGGTATTTGCTCCATGCTTTTTGTTTGTCTGTCTAATTTCATAATCAGAATGCTAGTGTCAATTATCGAAATCATCCTCTGCAATGACTATCAAATCGTTTACACCTTGTCTAAATTCTTGCACATCATCCAAGAGGATGTGCTATAATTTGCATTCCAATGATTTTTATTCTATGCTTACATTGTGCTCGGAAAATCTTATCATTGCATCATTTCTGTCATATGAGCCCCAGTATCACTCTTCTAACTGTAGGATGTATCTTCTGCAGAGTCACCTTTGTTGCAGTTGCAGCTTGTCTCCATGGTTCCTCTCACATTAGTGTAGCGCGTCCATCATGTTGGTCTTTCCAGGGTGATGTCACGTTAATATGGCTGTTTGGGTACCAATTCAAAGTGCACAGCCTCAAAGGCGTCGTTTTTCCCCAGTGCCCTCTGTACTCTATTTTGATTTTTTGTCTTAATTATTGCTTGTTACAGGAAACTTATAAAAGAAATATGCGGATTCAACTAGAAAATTGCTCTTTTGAATCAATGTTGTTTGGTAGAGCATGAAGAAAAAAAAGTGGAATCTTAGAAACCCTTCATGGAGATATTTGTTTTTGTAAATTCTCTAATATAACCGACAATCACCTTTGCTTTGCATTTTCTTTTCCATTGTATTATTCATATGATTTGAGTTTGATTATTGGGTTCTCTTGCTACATTCTAATTTTTGACGGGAGTGCGTCTTTCGTTCTACTTAAATTTTTGTAGATAAAAAAATAGGATTATAGAGAACGATTCATATTCGGAAAATGTTACTATGATACTGTCTTATCTAAGTTCATTCAATAAGTTATTAGAACGCAAGTGGTTTCGGTTCTCATATATTTCACTTTGTTGGTATATATATATGTTTTTTTTTTCCTCCCTTTTTTCCCCGCCAGCAACTCTGGTTACTAGTTTTGAATTTGAGAGTGGCCCCGGATTGTTGTTATCATTTGTCTTTAGGAGGGAGTCATTATGGTATCTTTATGGTTCGCACTCAAGGAAAATTATTGAATATTTATTAACGGTTGATTTCACAATGAATGTTTAAAAGTTTATTAAATGTAATCAGCGGACAATGTTATTGTGTGCTTTAACATGAAATATGTTAAGTTTTAATAACATATATAAAATGATTTTTAAAAAGTTTTAATTAAACATATATATATACCCCCCCAGCAACTCTGGTTACTAGTTTTGAATTTGAGTGTGGCCCCGGATTGTTGTTATCATTTTTCTTTAGGAGGGAGTCATTATGGTATCTTTATGGTTCGCACTCAAGGAAAATTATTGAATATTTATTAACGGTTGATTTCATAATGAATGTTTAAAAGTTTATTAAATGTAATCAGCGGACAATGTTATTGTGTGCTTTAACATGAAATATGTTAAGTTTTAATAACATATATAAAATTATTTTTAAAAAGTTTTAATTATATATATATATATATATATGAATAGGGCTTTAATGTTTTATATCATCTTCCTATAATCAACAATAAGTACTTAAAGGCAAGAGGGGATTGGTTAACTTGGTGACTTGAGTTCGATTTTCAGATTTTTTTTGTTAGTGAGTGATATCTAAATATTTATGTAAACATTTGATATGTTTGAAGATATGTACTCACTTTGGCGTGGGGCAAGTCATTCTCTTAATCCAATTTTTTCTCCGCAAAATAATAATAATAAGTACTTAACAAATAACTCAGCGATACTTTAAAAACAGCAAAAGAGAAAGATGAGCACTAGACTCAACTATGAGCATAGTTATTGCCACTCTTATATATTTATTAGCATGAATACAATTTTGATGTCCTGTTAATATAAAAAAAATTTATATAAATATTCAATCATGTATTATTATATTAATAAAAATATTTAACTCAATATCTTATTATTTTAAAAATTTACAAATAGAATATGTGAATTGTATATTAATCGTGTATCAAAATTAAACTCTATTAGTATTTTCATTATTTTTAATTGATTTTTATTTTTTTAAAGTATTCTTTGTAATCTTCCTTAAGTAAAACAATAGTTTTATGTTAATTATTTATTATTAATTATATTTTTATTTAAATTTATTATTTTTATTTTAATTGATAATTAATTTAATTTTCTTGACATATTTAATTTTATCATTTTTCTTATATTTATAATTAACTTTTTAAATATAATTATTTAAATATAAATATAAAATTATTATTTCAACGTTTCCTAAATACAACAATTATCTAAAGAATATAGCAATAATTATTTAATAATAGTAAATAATAAAAGGCAAATTAATAAATCATAATATTCAATACACATATATACAGTGTGTTTGGATGGGGTGATTTTGAAAGGAAGGGAGAGGAGGGGAAAGAAATAGGAAGAAAAAATCATGTATTTATTTTATTTGGTAGAGGAAAAAATTGGGAAGAATAGATTAAATAGTACATAATAACATATGGGTCCCATATGAACAATGCACAATTGTTTTCCATTATCGGGCATAAATTCATGGAGGAAGGGATGGGATTGTTCACTTCCCCATTTTGTCCTCTTTTGCTGCACAAAGAGATGAGCGATCTTATGATGGAAAGAGGGAGGGTCTTAGTGCGCACAACACCATTTAAGATGCTACGTTGTCCCTCTCCTCTTTTATCTCTTTTTGTTTTTGGATCAATATTTTTAAAAAATTTATCTAAATAATTTGAGCTCCTCTATCATTATATTATTAAAATAAATACAAAAAAGTATCCAAAGTATAAGCTATATAAATTTTTAAAATTTTTCGATTACCATTATTTTATTCTAAATAGACATTTTATATTAAATGAGGTATTACATAAGTTTTGATTTTTTTGTGCTATGTCAAGAGTTTGAATAATATTTTTAGTATTATTTAGTTGATAAAATATATTTTTAAGTAATATTTTTAACATATTATATTAACTAAAATTATTAATTCTATTTTAAATAATTTTGAATAATTTATTTTTATTAATATTAGTTTGATTTAATAGATTAATATTATTTTAAACTATTAAATTAAAAGTAGTGAAATTTTTTATTTGATATTAATTAATATAGTAAAAATATCTTTTATAATAATATAAATGTAAAATTATTATTTGATAACATTATCTCTTTCTTTTTTTTCACATTTTTATACAAATAAATAACAAAACATAATTTTTCTTCTATTTTCTTTCCTCTTATTTTTTTTCATTCAAACGTACCTATGAAAAATATAAATCCATTCTATTTTTTTTCCATTCAACTTTTTTTCTCTCAACTTCCTTTCTTCTATTTTCTTTTTTCCATCTAAACAAAGCCTAAATGTTTTATCATGATTCATTTAGTATTCATGTAGTTAAAGATTATATAATATTACAATTTGTTGGTATCAACTCCTTAATTTTTTTTTTTAATTTTTGCCTGTTTGCATCTCTATTATTAGAAACTAATATCTTGAAATGCATTAAATTATTTGGGGGACGGGCAAGGATGTCTCCTGTGGTCTTTGCCAAACCTCACAAGCCTGCCGAGTCAATTTCTCCTGTCTCGTTCTCAACCTTGTTTACTAATAAGTGATATTTCAACTTTAAAAAAATATTAATTTTAAAATTTAAATTTTTTATATATAAAAGAAATTAAAAATTAATTTTTTTATAAGATATTTTTTTAATTTCTATAAAAAAATTAAAAATTAATTTTTTTAATAATTTAATTAATTTAAAAAAATTATCTAAACATATAAAAATTAATTTTTTAAATACACGTAGTGTGATGGGATGGGAATGGAAGTAATTTAGCAGTCTAACGCAATAAGGGCCAATTTTCCTAACTCATCAGCTGATCAATTATATTTCCCATGATTAAGTAGTTAATAAAAGACTAAATATAATGCATTATATAGTGTTCGGTTTGTTTTCTTATTTAATTAGTGTGAGAAAAAAGGTATAGCTAGAGAAATAAATGAAGGCGTAGGGAGCGCAAGCGTGTGGCTTGTTTATATTAGCCCTTTGTTGGTCTGGGATGATCTAAATATAGAAGAAATGAAGAAGGAAATGAGAATGGGAAAAGGAATATGGGAATGGGACGATGGTATTGGTTGGTTATTGGGAGAATGTCCAGCAATAAATAGCATTTGCCAACAATAGGCAATAGCACAGCGAAAGTGCTGCATTGTGGCAGGCAGGCAGGCATCGGAGATGATGGAGATGGTGGTACGCCCCCCCCCCCTCTCTCTCTCTCTCTCTCTCTCTCTCTCGGGCGCGCGCCCGCGCGCTCCATTCTCATTAATTAATTTTGTTGCTCTTGTTCTGGCTACTTTCTTCTGTTCACTTCATCAACTAATTAGAATTGTTTGATTTTGATTTTGCCATATATCTCCACCTTTAATTTATTTCATTTTCAAATTGATTACCTTTGGCGTGAAGTGAAGTGGCCATTTGAACATAGTATTAATTATATTGATCGATGAGCATGGCAAACATGGCCCCTTCTACCTCGCGAGGTTCCACCTCCTCCTCCAATGGCCTCCTTACGGTCACCATCGCCGGCGGGAACCATGACCATGACCACGACCACGACCACGAACATGAACATGACGACCCTGCTGCTGCATCCAACAACGACGACGATGATGACTTGCTCGTCGATCCCGACGATCCTTTCGACATTACGCACACCAAGAATGCCCCGCCCGAGACGCTCAAGCGTTGGAGAGTAAGCACCATATGCATAGGCATTCTCTATTTTTTAATTACTTTTTCACCTGCGCCAATCAATATGCAGGCGTGACTATTACGATGTCATGCAAACATACATATTGTAAATTGTAATTGTAATGTATGCGCCCGCGCACTTTTCCCAATTGCGAGGCATGCATCTGAAATGAAGCTTCACTTATTTTATTTGCAGCAAGCAGCATTCGTGCTCAATGCTTCCAGGCGTTTTAGATATACTTTGGACTTGAAAAAGGAAGAGGAGAAAGAGCAAAAGAAAAGCATGATTAGAGCCCATGCACAAGTCATAAGAGTAATGTTCCTCCTCAATTAATATTTTATATAATATAAATAATGCCAAACACGTTTTATTTTCCACTTCCATTTCTAATCAATGATTACTTGCTCTATTAGGCAGCTTTGCTTTTCAGATTGGCTGGTGAACGTGAACTAGGTATACTAACTTTCTTATAATCAACTACAACTTATATTCCTTCCGTTAATGCCTGTCACTTGTAACACCTGTACCTGCCAAAGGCTTCTTCCAAAGTATAACAAGTTGGTTAAAGTCGTCCACCACTATAGAAATGTATATTGTAATACGAATATGAACTGCTTCCAAGTCCTACCTGGTATTCGCTATATATGTATAAGTCGATGTTCATTCTATCGCACCAATCTTGGTTGTTGCTTTCAATTCTTTTGTTTTTGCCAACAACGAATTTACTCTTTTGTTTACTGTTATAACGTTAAATTACATAACCGCATGCCGTTAAAGCTTGTGACTTTTTAGTTGTGATTATCAATATTTTGAATTACTTATTACCATCTTTCAATTATTATTTTGAATCATCCAGTGACAAGTACAGCAGTGGCATCCCCAACTCCTGTTGGTGACTATGGAGTTGGGCTCGAACAACTAGTTTCAATGTCTAAGGATCAGAATGTTCATATTTTGCAACAATATGGAGGGGCAAGTCTACTTCAACAAAGTTTTTGTTGTGACGTTGTGTTGAAGCGATGTGCTTTGCTAATATAATCTAGTGAAATCTTATTCAGGTTAAAGGCTTATCAGATATACTAAAATCAAATCCGGAGAAAGGCATTAGCGGAGATGATATTGATCTATCAAAAAGGAAAAATGCGTTTGGAACTAACACATATCCTCGAAAAAAGGGTAGAAGTTTCTGGGTACGTTCTTTATGATGCTATCTTCTGTTGTTTTTTATTTTTTCAAAAAAAAAAAAAAAAACAATTAATGAATTAGTTGCTATGCTGGTATTAATTGTTTGTGGTTGTTTTACAGAGGTTTCTATGGGAATCTTGGCAAGATCTGACCCTTATAATACTGATTATAGCGGCTGCGGTTTCCTTGGTACTCGGGATAAAAACAGAGGTGTGATTAACACTCTTATGGTCTTATTTGCTGATCCTCGTCATTCACAACAGTAATTTGAGCATTATTAATAGCTCCCTGGTTTGTGGAAGGATACGCAGCTTGATTATGTGAGAAATTAGGTAGCATTCGCATGGGTTTAAGCTTATGCCGTGTGAAGCTTTTGCCTGTCTTGTTAGGAGATAGATTTAAAAGAAAAATCTTAAAGACAAAATCTGACCGGGTTTTATCAGGCAACTTCTTTCATAAGTGAATTGTCGTATAAAATCCAGAACAGTGACGTATAGAACGAAGTTCGAAACTATATTAATGAATGTGAATTACAAGTAACTCATCTAATCACAACAAATTGCGCAGCTTCATTGATATTGAACCTCTTTGTCAAAGTATATGCCGTTGTTGTTTGATCATATCGGAATATAAAGCATTTTAAATATCCCTAACATGAAGAAACTGATTCTTCACAATCAATTATTGTGGGATGTGATGCAAAACTTGGATGCTTCAACTCATCCAGTCTCAGCCAGTCAGTAGCCATAAGTATGTGATGCTAGTTTGTCGCTTATGACGTTCTTAAAAGCTTTCTTTCAGGGTTATATATTACTGACCAGCATCACTATATTGTATGTTTGCGATACTTGAGCATGGCATAGTGCATACATGATGAGAAGATACCACTTTATTTATTAGTTTGCATTTTGTTATTGCTACATTTTAGTTGTTTAATTACTTCATGCGTTTATTTTGGGACCCCTGCCTTCTCTTTTTATATGCATGTTTCTTCATGGTGTTTGGTTCTCTATCTTTTGACTACTATTGGGAGATTTTTCCAAAAAATATAAAATTTTAAAGATTAATTCTACATTTATATTTTAAATTTGAATTTAATTTAAATGCATTGACTCAGGTAATAGAAATAATGAAAAATATCAACTCATATAAATAACTACCCATTATAATGAGGAGTCCATCATGATTTCTCATTTTCTCCTATTTTTATTGATTGATAGTGTAAAACTGTTTTACATTATCAATACATACCAATTAAACTCTAAATTTATGAAACATGTGGTTAAATATTATCTACTAATTACCAAAGGTATCAATACCTTTTTAAAAAATAAAGATGCCAAAAGAATCACTTTATATCATTGAAATGTTTCCTTCATCTTATTCAAATTATCATTCATTCATCAAGGTTTATCCATTTCATTTGTTTGTAATCGTTAGGGATTGGAACATGGATGGTATGATGGGGGAAGCATTGCTTTCGCAGTTTTTCTTGTCATTATAGTTACAGGTATTGGATTAAACAATTTCTTTCATTTGATAAATAAAAAATGAATTTAACATTTGAATGTAATTTTTATAATTTTAACGTATTCTAGCCATTATACTTAAGACAAATCATGTTGACTATGTAACATTATACTCAGATATTTTTTAGGTGTTGATACTATAAGATGGGTCATGGCCAAACAGAAAGAAAAGAAATGGAATTCTTTGTCGTATTCAGATATTTTTTTTTCTACTTATATATCAAGAAATTATTATTTTCACTTTTTACTCAAAATTGCACAAGTAATTATTTGAAAAGAAAAATAATTGTTACTCCCAATTGAAACTATGACAGCCTAAATCTCTGTGCCACTGCCAACTACTTATGCATTTATAGATTTTTACATATAGTACTTCACCTATACTTTATACAAATTGTGCAAACCAAATCAATAAGTAATTAACACATTATTCCATAATATATTATTATCTTTCATTAAATAATTGCTCAATTTTTTATGCCATTCATTTTGCCTAAAGTTAATTACTTATTAGCTTCGTCTATATAAACTATTACATAAGAGTTTTTCCTTAAGCTACACCAGGGAAGTTATTTAGTTAACTTTCCTTGAATTATCTATGTTCCTTTTGGCATTTTGTCCATTAGTGACCCTAACACAAGCTGCATGAGTTGATGAAAGTTGTTAACGAGTATTTTAAATTATTGATTAAATAATTAAATTAAAATTATTAGATACAAAATAAAAAAATTTAATATTTTTAAAATTTTAAAATAACTATTTTAAAGGCATATTTAGTACACATGATAGGAATCGCTGATAGTATAAGTCTATTTCAAATTTTAATATTGTATAGTGTTTAAGATGATGTATAAGATATTATATTATATAATATAATATTATTTTTTACTATTACAAATAATTTTAATCATAAGTATTTCACATAAAAAAAAAATCATAAGTATAAATTTAACAAAAAATAAAATAAAATTGTAATATAATAATAACTTTTATTAACTATTTAAGTATTTATTAATTTCTAATTATATTTATTATAAGTATTAATTAATATGTATTACATCAAATTTTAATTAATATTAAATATTATTTATTGTTTATTTTAATATTTTTAATAATTATTTTTTATTTTTATAAAATTAAAAAATTTAACGGATATATAGTACTCTTAAATCTTTATGTTGTTGCTCTTGCAATTTTGTCTTCCAGCTCTCAGTGATTATCGGCAATCTCTCCAGTTTAAGAACTTGAACGCAGAAAAACAAAATATACAATTGGAGGTGTGTAAGATAATATTATTATGACAAATGACTCACCATGTGGAAGTTAAACTGATCATTGAACTCGTTAACTCGTTACAGGTCATTAGAGGTGGTAGAACAATAAAATTATCCATATTTGATATTGTTGTTGGTGATGTAGTGCCCCTTAAAATAGGTGATCAGGTGAGTTTGCATATACCTCAGCTTGTTTCTCTTGGAATTGAATAGTTTCCATTCTATATTAATTACTTTATGGGTGTACTCAGGTTCCTGCTGACGGAGTTTTAATCACTGGTCACTCACTTGCCATTGATGAATCCAGTATGACTGGGGAAAGCAAGATTGTATGTTGTTTATTCCTTCTATTGACCTAATTAGTAGTTTTTTATTCTTTTGATTTTTAAGCTATGAGTGCTCTGCAGGTTCACAAGGATCACAGAGCACCCTTTTTGATGTCCGGTTGCAAAGTAGCGGATGGAGTTGGTACTATGCTGGTACATTATGATAATATCTCCTTTTATGCTAGTTTCCTTGTTATTAGATGAGCAGTGCCTATGCTGATAAAAAAAAGGGGGGATTGATTTAACAGTTTTGAAATGTTTTAGAGCAAAAAATTTCTGGCTTATGATGTTAGTTGCTGCATTCTGCTCATAGGCGGTGTGGATGCTAATATCTTCTTCCAAGATGTTATTTTCTTTTATGTCATTAATGATATGCTTCTGCGCTTCTTTCTGAACAAGGAGGGAGGGGTGATGTTGTTACAACGACTTGTATGGGTCACACAAACTGAGATGACTGATTGTGTTACATTGTTGATTATATTAATCAGTTAAAAAATATTGACTTAGTAATGTAAAGTTTTTTTTTTTTCCTGGGTGAAGTGAAGTTAATTTTTCATTTGTTTTAATTGTCTCCTGCAACCTTTTTATTGTTTTAATCATTACTTGTGACATTAATTTGTTTGTGTCTTCCTAATGCAATGAATTTGATTATTTCATATTTAAGTAACTATTTTTTGAAACTGATATTTCATTTCGTTGTTAATGGTCCTTAATGGGCATGCAGAAGTGGGTAACTCCTCCTATTTTGATGATTCTAGTGGTATTTAAGCACATAGAACAAAATTTTTCAGAATGATACTGCCCTCACACATTTGATACTGCCATGCGTGTGTAGGTAACCGGTGTTGGCATTAATACTGAGTGGGGATTGTTGATGGCAAGTATCTCTGAGGATAATGGAGAAGAGACTCCGTTACAGGTTCTCCTGCCCCATCCAAAACAAACAAAAGAAATGGCTGTTGCTTTAGCTATACATACATAGAAATACTTATATGATCTGGGAGTACCATATAGCTATGCTCCTAGTCAATCATGTAAGTGCATTTTGCATGGGATTGTGTGTTAATAATGAGTCCTATATAAAATACATTTACATAATTGGTCTGATAGCACGACCACGTGGTGCTCTCGGATCATGTAAGTATTTCTCATACATTAAAGATATATATACTCACGTGTCATCAGTCAAGTGTTAGAAGTTTTTTAACTTATTTTTGGTGACACGTAATAGGTACGTCTGAATGGAGTAGCAACTTTTATTGGCATAGTTGGGCTTAGTGTAGCCGTTTCTGTGCTTGTAGTCCTCTTGGGAAGGTAAACATATATCAATTGTTTTTTGTAAATAGTACTGTAACATGTTAATACAAGCTCGGTGGATACCCACTTCGACTGCTCTGTTTGTCTCTGTCATGATTTTGAAATTCTAGATACTTTTCTGGCCATACCAAAGATTTAGACGGAAAAGTGCAATTTGTTGCTGGAAAGACCAGTCTTAGTGATGCAGTTGATGGGGTCATCAAAATTTTTACCATTGCAGTAAGTGCTAGCTAATCTTGAATTTAGTACATCTATTTGTGTTCTTCTTTTATCGTTTGTAATAGTTTTTCAACTAAACCCACTGCGGTGCAGGTTACGATTGTGGTTGTTGCAGTGCCTGAAGGTCTACCTTTAGCTGTGACCTTAACGTAAGTAAATGTTGCTAGCTTACTTTACTTCAATGCATTGTACAGCACTAAGAATATAGCCTGCCGTCTGATGTTGTTTAATTTGTTGTAATCTGCACAATTTTCTTCATGATAGCCTGGCCTACTCAATGCGGAAAATGATGGCAGACAAAGCCTTGGTAATTAACTATCTTTTTATTCTCCTACGATTTTGCTACTATTTTGTCATATTTAGTTTTGAAACATATTTCCAAACAACCACAATTATGCAGGTACGAAGGCTGTCAGCATGCGAAACTATGGGCTCGGCTACGACAATTTGCAGTGATAAGACTGGAACTTTGACCTTAAATCAGGTGGGTTCCGTAGTCAGATAGTTGGTTGGATGGTCTACAAGGAGTTATATATGACCATAATTTTACATTTATGCATATGAATGAATATAAGCTTCAAGAGGATAAGTTTATTTGATGCAGTTCACGTTCTCTTAGGTTAAGTTGGTTTTGGGGTCATAACAGATTGATCATTGCTTCTTTCCTAAAATTTTCAGCTTATTTGCAGTGCACTACATGCCGATGGTTCCCAGATTTTTGTAGTTCTAGGTTTACAGAAATTTAAACAATAACTTAATGAAGATTAATGTCATGATTTTTTTTTTTTTGGGGTTACATTTCCATTTTCCTTCACAAACGCTAGGCTGTTATATGGTTGGGAGAGGAATAAGTTATATATTTGATGCTTCTGTAATAGGTTTACAAGCTATTCTGCCCATACTATTCTGCCCATCTCCCAGATATCTGCTTCATTTTCTTCCTTCATTTTAATAAGGAATTTGACAATAACTTCTCGTTTGGAATTACAGATGACTGTAGTTGAGGCATATGTTGGGAGGAATAAACCAAATCCACCTGATGACTCGTCAAAGTTGCATCCAGAAGTTTTATCTCTGATAAATGAAGGCATTGCACAGAATACAACTGGCAGTGTTTACGTGCCGAAGGTTTGCCTTTCTACTTGGTTTTAACAACCGCCTGTGGGATTCCCTTTTTGTTGTGATACTTGGTATTAAATTAACTCAAGGATCTCTTAGTGGTCTAAAACTATCTCATGGTTTGACTGGAGCTATCATTTGACAGTTGGGATTCTTGAAATATGCATACACACACACACACACACACAATAGCGATTATGGACGTAGATGCTTGTATGTGTTCCCTTATCTTCTAGAAGATCTGAAACAGATCCACTAATACATCATCAGAATTTGTGTGTGCTGCTGTTATTTTGCTGTGAACGTGAGATACATACAAGCTGATAGAGAGTATTTTAAACAGAAAAAGAGATTTTTATAGAAACTATTTATTTCAGCTTCTACTAAAAAACTTCTTAAAAAAATATTTTTAACTTTTGCATAAAAATTAAAATGAGTAACTTCTTTTAAAAAAACTTTTTTTAGTAGTTAAAAAATCACTTTTATTCAAAAAGAAAAATAAATGAAACAGATGCACCCAAAATAGTTGTTTATTAAGCTCACTTGTACTCTATAACTGTTCTTACATCTGTGTTTCCTATTTCATGAATGGATGAGTCATAGCATTAATATAATATTTATTAAGCATTACATTCTGTGACTGCATGTCCTTTGGTAGGATGGTGGAGAGGCAGAGGTGTCAGGATCTCCAACAGAGAAGGCAATTCTTACTTGGGCCGTGAAGGTACCCTTTTGCCCTTTTTTTTTCGGTCTCACTTGGTTAATATATTGATTTTGAAGCTGAACTTATGAGTCATGGCAGCTGGGGATGAATTTTGATCTTGTCAGATCAAGTTCGACAGTTCTCCATGTCTTCCCCTTCAATTCTGAGAAAAAGCGGGGTGGTGTTGCTGTGAAGCTGGTAATCATTTGACAAAATTATTTACTCATTCGTCGCATTATTTATTGTAGTCTATAACTATTATGAGACATAAATATTCATTCCTTGGGCTTTTTTTTTTTTGGGTTCTACTTTCAATTGTGAACCTGATTAAATTGCAGAAGTGGATTTTGTTTACTTTGCTTTTATGGAATCATATCACGCGAATATTTTTTCCATCAACCTTCATACGCTAATATGAAATACTATGTTAGGACCCCTGATGATGCTGGAATTAATAGTAACTTTACCCCTGGTAAAAATGTAACACCCTATGTTAATGTGTATGTTAGAAGAAATAGAAAGGAAAATAGTGATGTGGCTGGGTCATGTGATGAGGGAGTGAGGAAAGGGTTTTGTAACTAACTTTGCCAGCTAGGCAAAGTTAGTGCAGCGAGAGAGAATTGTTGATTCTGTTATGGGAAAGAAGATGAGAGCAATATAGGGGATGCGAGAGATGCTGAGGGGGGCATCTCAGATTGTGGGAATAGTCTCTTGGGAGAGAACTATGTCTCTCGAACACCTAGCAGCGTTTTCTGCAGTTTTCTTTATTTGTGAATAATACATACAGCTCCTAGGGGGGAATTGATACTACTCTGGTATCATCCTCTCAGGAGTTATCCAGCACTCTACTTCTATTACCTTGCATTGATACCAGTTCTTACAACTGATATCAGAGCCCATGATCTTGAGGGCTTTGTGAATGGTATCCACACGAACTGCAATGGAGGCCAGAATCGAAGGACTTGAACAGAGGTTGGAGGGGATGCATGAGGAGCACGGCCGGTTGTTGACAAACCTATCTTGGCAGATGGATCAGCTGATGCGTGATCGGAGCATGAGCCAAACTCGGGGTAGGAATTTTGATCGGCTGTTCCAGCACCATGGTCACCGGCGAGAGGGAGGGAACCGCGATTGCGCGTCACGACGGGGGCACTTGACCCCGCCTCAAGATGCGCCGTCACAAGCAGGGATTGACAGCGACTAGTTCTCTGACGGTGGCTGGGAAGGAAGCCGCCAACCTAGAAGGATGAAATCACGTTGGAAAATCGATTTACCCATATTTTCCGGCGACGACGGGTATGGGTGGCTCGTTCGTGTCGAGCATTACTTCAGGGTAGCAGAGGTGGATGAATGGGACCGTTTGGAGTTGGTTCTAGTAGCTCTGGAAGTTGATGTGCTTACGTGGTTTGAATGGTTGGAGGAGGACGTCCAGCTTCCGTCATGTTGAAGGTTTAAAGAGGATCTCCTTAAGTGGTTCCAACCGGGGGCTGCCTAGAGCCCCATAGGGCCGCTGTTATAGGTGAAGCAGATAGGTGGGATGCTACAATACCGACGGGAATTTGAGCTTCTCGCGAGAGCGAAGAGGAACATAGACCCGGAAATCCTCATGAGTATCTTCCACAACTACCTCAAGAAGGAGATTCGTGCCGAAATGACGGTGGGTGAGTTTCCTAATCTTGCTGCCATGATGGACTATGCACTGAAATTAGAAGAGCGTAGCTTAGCTTGGAAGCAGGCTAGGGTGAACCTGAAGATGAAGGGTGCAGGTGGACCCTCCAAGGGCCTAAGCCCATTTAGGGCCCAGAATTGGGTTAGACAAAGCCCTGGAGGCTTCCAAGGAGGTGGACCAAAAAAGACGTTGGGGGACAACAAGAGACACGGGCTAGTGGCATGAGGAGGTTGTCCCATGAGGAGTTATAAGCGAGATAGAGGAGAGGCCTCTATTTTCGTTGTGGGGAAAAATGGAACCCTGAGCACGTGTGCCAACTCCATCATTTTCAAGTTGTGGTGTTGGAAGGTGTTATGGAGGGGGAAGGGAACGAGGTACCGATGGTGGCTGAAGAAGGAAGAGACTTGCAGTTGAGGGAATTACAACTCTCATTTTGGGGATTAACTTCTAATAAGTCCCTAAACGTGTGGGATGAGATTAAGGGTGAGCCAGTGATAGTGTTAATTGATTCTGGAGCCACAGCTAATTTTATAACCACTCAAATTGTGGACAAGTTGCAACTTCCCGTTGAGAAGGTGAAGGGATTTAAGGTAGAAGTAGGCAATGGAGCTATTGAAGAAGGGGTTGGGGTTACAGGTGCAAGGAGTGCACATTGCACAACATTTCTTTGTTTTGGAGCTGGGTAGATCAGAGGTGGTGCTAGGGGCGGATTGGTTAGAGTCTCTAGGAAAATTCCAAGGAGACTATCAAAACATGACACTTGAGTGGAGGAAGAATGGTTCCCACCAGATTTTGGGGGGCAATGCTACCCTGTGCCGCACCAAGTTTTCATGGAAAACGGCCTTGAAAGCGTTGAAGGCCCAAGGTGAAGGGTATTTAGTTGCCCCTCTGCCTGCTGAGAATGACGGAGGCAGATTCTGAATGGCCAACAGAGGTGCGCGGGCTGTTGGAGGAGTTTGCATACATTTTTCAACTCCCTACAGGTTTGCCACCAACCAGGGAGCAAGACCATGCAATTGTGTTGAAGGAGGGAGCCCAAATTCCTCATATCTGACCCTATAGGTATCCCCACTACCAGAAAAATGAGATTGAGAAAATTATAGAAGAGATGTTACAATCAGGGATTATAAGGCCCAGCACTAGCCCATTTTCTAGTCCTGTAATTCTAGTGAAGAAGGATGGGGGGTGGTGTTTTTGTATGGATTGATTATAGGGCCTTAAATCAGATCATTATCCCTGATAAATTTCCCATCCCTGTTATTGATGAGTTATTTGAGGAATTAGGAGATGCTAGGGTCTTTTCTAAGTTGGACCTGAAGTCTGGTTATCATCAGATTAGGATGAAACCAGAAGACATTCCTAAAACAGCTTTTTGTACACATGAGGGCCATTATGAGTTCTTAGTTATGCCATTTGGGTTCACTAATGCCCCCTCAACCTTCCAAGCCCTCATGAACAAAGTTTTGAAGCTTTTTTTAAGGAGGTTTGTCCTTGTCTTTTTTGATGACATTCTCATTTACAGCCCTACCCGAGAGTTTCATCGTATCCACCTCCATCAGATTTTTGAAGTTTTGAGAGCCCACAAGTTGTATGTTAATAGAAAGAAATGTTGTTTTGAGCAGCCACAACTAGAATACTTGGGGCATATCATTTCTGGAGGGGAGGTAGCAACTGACCCCAATAAGATTAAGGATATGTTGGATTGGCTAGCACCCACTGATTTGAGCAGTCTAAGGGGATTCTTAGGATTGATGGGCTATTATTGGAGGTTCGTGGAGAATTATGGGAAGGTTGCATGGCCTTTAACCCAATTGTTGAAGAAAGATAGCTTTAAGTGGAGTCATGAGGCTCAACTGGCTTTCGAAAAGTTGAAGGAAGCCATGATTTCTTTACCTGTCTTGGTTGTTCCCTCTTTTTCCAAGACGTTTGTGATTGAGACGGATGTGTCGGGAAGGGGAATTGGGGCTGTGTTGATGCAAAAAGGCAAGCCATTGCTTATATGAGCCAAGTATTATCTGAAAGGGCCCAGAATAAATCAGTTTATGAGAGGGAACTAATGGCCATAGTGTTGGCAGTGCAAAAATGGAGGCATTACCTCCTTGGGTAGCATTTTATCGTGCACACAGATCAGAGGAGTTTAAAGTATTTACTGGACCAGAGGATTGTGGGGGAGGACCAGCAGAAGTGGATGACAAAATTACTTGGGTTTGACTTTGAAATTAAGTACGAGGCTGGGAATGAAAATCGTGTGGCTGATGCTCTCTCTAGGAAGCTGCAGTATTTAGCCTTCTCAGTTGTTACCTTCACTAAATGGTCAGACTTAGAAGAAGAAATACAAGCAGATGCAAGACTGCGAGGCATTATTCAGGACATTTTACAGGGTATTGATACTCACCCGAGGTTTGAATTAAAGAAGGGGAGGTTACATTATAAGGGTCAATTGGTAATAGCCAAGGATTCATCCAAAATTCCTTTAATACTGCAGGAATTTAGCGACTCCGACATAGGGGGCATTCTGGTTTTTTTCTGAATGTATAAGCGAATCTCGGGGTTGTTATATTGGGAAGGAATGAAAGGGAGGATACAGCAGTATATTAAAGAGTGTGAAGTGTGTCAACGGAATAAATATCAAACTCTCTTACCTGCTGGATTATTACAACCGCTTCCAATACCAACTAATATTTGGTCTGAGGTGGCAATGGACTTCACTGGGGGATTACCAGAGGCAATGGGAGTGGACACAGTAATGGTTGTGGTCGATAGACGAAATATGCCCATTTCTGCCCATTAGCTCACCGATACATGGCAAAAGAGGTTGCTGCAATTTTTGTCAAAGAGGTGGTGCGGCTCCATGGCTTTCCAAACATTATTGTGTCGGACAGAGATCGGGTGTTTATGAGCAATTTCTGGACTGAGTTGTTTAGAATGGCAGGAACTAAGCTAAGATATAGTTCAGCATATCATCCACAAACAGCTGGCCAATGTGAGGCTGTCAACAAGTGCCTAGAGACATAACTTAGGTGTTTCTCAGGTTCAAAACCCAAACAATGGCCTAAGTGGCTCATTTAGGCTGAATATTGGTACAACACGAATTATCATGGCACTATCCGGATGACTCCCTTCAAGGCCCTATATGGGAGAGAGCCTCCTAATCTGCTGCAGGGTGGGAGAGAGTCCACAGTGGAGGAGGTCCAAGGGTTGATGGAAGAAAGGAATCACATGTTGGATGAGTTGAAATTCCAACTAGAAAGGGCCCAAAATAGAATGAAGGTATATGCTAATCAAAAGAGAAGGGAGGTAGAATATGAGACGGGTGACCGTGTGTGCTTAAAGTTGCAACCATACATACTCGAGCTTGGCTGAGCAGATCAACCAGAAACTGAGTCCTTGTTACTATGGTCCATATGAGGTTATTGAGAACATTGGGCCTGTGGCAGACAAGTTACTGCTTCCCACCGATTCCCAAGTCCATCCAGTCTTTCATGTATCTCTTCTGAAGAAATGTACATCCCCAAAGGTGGCGGCAGTTCAGCCTCTGCCAGCAGCTTTGACACCAGAGTGGGAATTACAAGTGCAGCCAGAGCAGGTGAAGGCGACTTGTGTCTCAGCAGCTGGAAGATGGGAGGTGCTGATTAAGTGGCAAGAGCTTCCTGACTTTGAGAATACTTGGGAGGCAGCTGAAGGTATTCAGAAGTTATTCCCTTCTTTCCACTTTGAGGACAAGGTGGATTTTGAAGAGGGGGGGTGTTGTTAGGACCCCTGATGATGCTGGAATTAATAGTAACCTTACCCCTGGTAAAAATGTAACACCCTATGCTAATGTGTATGTCAGAAGAAATAGAAAGGTAAATAGTGATGTGTTTCGGGCGTTTGATGAGGGAGTGAGGAAAGGGTTTTGTAACTAACTTTGCCAGCTAGACATAGTTAGTGGAGTGAGAGAGAATTGTTGATTTTGTTACGGGAAGGAGGGTGAGAGCAATATAGGGGGTGGAAGAGATGCTGAGGGGGCCATCTCAGATTGTGGGAATAGTCTTTTGGGAGAGAACTAGGTCTCTCAAACACCTAGTAATGTTTTCTGCGGTTTTCCTTATTTGTGAATAATACATACAGATCCTAGGGGGGAATTGATACTACTCTGGTATTATCCTCTCAGGAATTATCCAGCACTTTACTTCTATTACCTTTCATTGATACCAGTTCTTACATACTGATTGCAATTTTCCTGGCAGGCGGACTCTGGAGTACATATACATTGGAAAGGAGCTGCAGAGATAGTTCTAGGAGCATGTACTCAATATCTTGATTCAAAAGGTCACTTGCAATCTATTGAAAACGAGAAGGTTGGAACAGCAGCTTCGAGTCTTAGAAAGTTTGTTTAAGGAACTAAGTGAATTGAGCAATTGGAGATAAGAAAAACGTTACAGAAGTTTTAAAAATATATATGGAATAAGGCTACCACCAAATCACTTTATTCATATCAATGTGGTTGTAGAGACACCGTTGTAGAACAAAAAATAGCAACTGATAGCAGTTGATAATATTTTCAGCTATTACTAGGTATGTATTATTTATTTAAAATCTCACCTCATTTTTTTAAAAGGAAATAAATAAATCTTTTGTAGGTATTCTTCAAAGAGGCTATTGAAGACATGGCTGCTCAGAGCTTGCGCTGTGTTGCCATAGCCTACAGACCATATGAATTGAACAAAGTTCCGTCTAGCGAGGTCGATTTAGACAAGTGGTCCCTTCCAGAACACGAGCTTGTTTTGCTTGCTATTGTTGGAATAAAGGTAAAATGCAAGAGTGTCTTTTTTCCAGCTATATTGTGCTAAACTTGTTGAAATGCTGCTGTCCCATAATTAACTTGCCTCTTTGACTTTGTGAACAAATAGAGCAGTGAGTCCTGTATTTTTGTTAGTATGTTCATAAATCCTGTTTAGTTATTTATTAATAAGTCCTTGTGCTTTCAATTCAAATTCACTCTGTGCGGTCCTTCATCTAACTAGCATTAGTCTAAACGTTCAGGATCCTTGTCGCCCAGGAGTCAAAGAAGCTGTAAAAGTATGCGCTGAAGCTGGCGTTAAGGTACGAAATATATCATTTTATGTTTGATCAGATGAGTATAATTTTGCGAGTGAATATTCAATTTAATCTTTCAAAAATTTGTATAATATCAATTTAGTCTTTGAAAAGTTTTGCAATCAATTTAGTCATCATATTAATCTCTGAAAGTTTTTAACTTCAAATAAGCCCTTGAGAGTTAAAATATGATATCAAATAGGTTCCTAAAAGTTAAAATTTAACACTACTTTAATCCTTTTGAAAGAAATTTTTAGAGACATATTTGATATTATATGCATCTTTTAAGGACTAAAGTGATATTATATTTTAACTATCAGAGACCTATTTGATATCAAATAACTTTCAAGAATTTATAGGATATCATATGTTAATTTTTTTGAAGTTATTTGATGTGAATAATCTTTTAGAAACTAAATTAATGTTACACAAATCTTTTAGGGACTAAATTGCATGTTAACTGAAATTTTTTCATATTGATTCAATATTGAAGTTCATTTGAACCACTTAATGACAGTGTTGGAACGTGCTTTCTGACTCTTAACTAGCGTTAGGTGTTTATCGCGATCATGTCAAATCAAAGGAACCCAACAAGTTGTATTGAATATGTCTGTTTGTTTGTGAGCTCATAGGTACGCATGGTTACGGGCGACAATATCCAAACAGCAAAGGCAATAGCTTTGGAGTGCGGAATACTGACTTCAATTGAAGATGCTGTTGAGCCAAATATAATTGAAGGAAAGACATTCCGTGAACTATCTGAAGGAGAAAGGGAACAAGTTGCTAAGAAAATAACGGTGCGGTTCTTTAAATTCACTGTGATTTCTTGTTATATTCATTGGCTAATAAATTAAGTATTCGAGAATGTTATTTAATCCACCAGGATCAGTACTATAATCTTAATCTGACATAAACGCCATGTTGTCCGCCCTAATAGTAACCCCTACCCTGCCACATACTGCATCCCCTGGGTTTAAATACACATTTTTTTTATTTGCATAATATATATATATATATATATATATATATATATGTAGGTGATGGGGAGGTCTTCTCCTAATGACAAGCTTTTGCTCGTGCAAGCGCTGCGTAAAGGGGGAGATGTTGTTGCTGTCACAGGAGATGGCACCAATGATGCTCCTGCTCTTCATGAGGTCTGTATGTTTCTTGGATGTATAGTCTTTTGGGTTTTAGCTGAAAATACTATCATGTTTTTAATTTTAAATTAATGCTTTCTTAAGGATGAACGTGCATATGGAAAGCATATATATTTCGCTGGCGCATGCATTTTATCATTTATATTTTTAATAAAATTGATTGACTTCACCATAAACTTTTCTCACTGAAAGTGTGCTGCGTGCAATCATGTTCTTCTTCGAAATTGTTTTATACTTTTGGATAGTTGCTTCAATGTGTAGCAGTGACTCTAGCAGCATTTGCAATTTATTGATTGCGAAAAGGCTGCATGTACAAAAGTCAATTTCATTGCCTTCAGTATTGACATCATTATGTTTTCAACATTAATAATTACATGTGATCAGACATTTTTTTCGTAAAGTACTAATTTCTTTTTCTTCTATAATATTCATTTCCATGCCGAATTGCCATTTTATTTGGGTTTAACACAGCCTAATCTCCCTCCTCTCCCCAAAATGGGTTGCAAGGTCAGGTTATAAGTTAAAAAGTAATCAGCTTAATGTGTTTGATTTCACTTTGACGTATCAATTGAAAAGATATGGAGGGAGAGAGAAAGAAAGAAAGAAAGAGTGGGAAAAGTCTGTGTCTTTTTTGTTTATTGGGTTCCTTACTTTGGACACACATAATCATTATATACCTGCAAAGCGTTTTCTTCACCACAACAGATAATTAATAGGCATGTGAGGCCATAGCTGAAGTGGCTATCCCTCCCCCCCCACCAAAAAAAAAAGCCTCTCCTCTTCTCTCTCTCTCTCTCTCTCTCTCTCACAAGATGTGACCAAAAAAAATAAAACAGATAATTAATAGCGAACTTGCACAAGGAGGTGGAGTCATTCTACTGTACACCTAGAAAAAGAAAATTCTTCCTCCACCGTTTTATTATGGAAGAAGAAGCACTCTTCCTTCATGGAGGATATTAGAACTTTTCTAAGAAGTCCTATACTAAGCATGAAAGACATGCAATTCCTAATAGTTGATCCTTTTATTCTTAACAACTGCCCTTTTTTCAAGTAGTCCTTCGTAGTTCATACAGTTGCTTCTTCTAATTTAGGCTAGAGCCTTGTCATAATGGAGTAGATGTACGGCCAATGAGGTAGATATACGATGCATTGGTTTTATTTTTCTGAAAAATGTTTATTTTTTAATTAAAAATATGCATAAAAATTTAGGATAATACGTGTTTTTTCAATAAAATTTTAAAAAATTTATTTTGATGCTTTTTATAAATTAAAAATATAGTTTTTGGGGAAATTTTTTTAAAATAAGTCAACATATATAAAAGCATTTTTTTTATATATATGTCTTGAACACACCAACAATTTTTGGTGCATAAGGTAGAGATACTTATTTTTAAAATTAAGGCCGATCAGACTAAACTTAAGTGCGGGTGCCCATGTATAGTTTCCACTTGGTAAAAGAGAAAAGTGAAAATAAATATTTTGAATAAGAACCTATTGATGAAATATTTTTAAAATATTTGAAACTATATTTACGATATTTATATTTTTTTTTCTTCTCGCAATTTTATCAAATGTAAGTTACACATAAAAAGATCTATTTCCTCTGTGAAGAAACTTTTAGCATATCTTATTTTCATATTTTTTATTTGGTACATGTATAAATAAACTACTTTTATATACATATTTGAATTGGATTGATTAAAAATAATTAACTTGATTTGAAATCAGGAATTCTTAAGAAAAGATTATTTCGTCTATGAAATTTTAAAAGCAATCAAATAATAATAAAAACTTGTGAATAGTCAATCTATATAATGACAGCAGCTACAATCAAGAAATTTTTGTCTAACGTGTAAACAATTAAATACATGCATCTTTATCACTTTATTTAAATTCAAATATATAAACACATCCTAAATAGTAAATCATCAAATAGCTTAGGTACATAAAATTCTACTTGCACAAAGTCGAATAAAAATTCATTATCAAAACTTAGAATCTAACAATTATAATAATTTCCTTGTTATAGTTGATATCGTATTTTACTATTTTGCATTTTAGGCAGATATTGGTCTTTCTATGGGCATCCAAGGAACTGAAGTTGCAAAAGAAAGCTCAGATATTATAATTCTGGATGACAATTTTGCATCAGTAGTAAAGGTAAACTTGTTATATATTCACTTCAGCATGTACGATATACGCTTAGTTTTTTCCGTATCTTTGCTTCGGTAATGATTTCCTGCTCAAATAAAAAGTCATTTACATTTCATTTTACAATTTCATTAAACTTTTATGGAAGTTTGTATAATTTTATAAGTTTTTAAATAACGCCATTATACTTTTAAAAATATATAAATATTTTCTATTGCACGATTGTCGTTTAAACTTGGTTACTGTATGTTTAACATCATTTAATTTGCAGGTCATTTTGTATTTTTGTTAAAAATGTTGAAGATTTGTTTATGAAATTTTATAAGGATTTAATTTTGATACATAGTTAGTAGAAAATTCTTTTACACAATCATTCAATTATATATTGTTATATTAGAAAAAGTATTAGGTATCATTATTATAAAAATTTATAAATAATAAAATATGATTGAATGATAATATAAATTTTTTTATATTAACAATATATCAAAATTAATGTCATTTTATAATTAGTAAGGATCTAATGAAAAATTTAACTAAATTATAATGACCTTTATGAAAAGTTTTAAAAACATTAAGATCGTGATAAAAAAAATTTTAATTATAAAACATTTGAAAAAATTCAACGGCCCTACTATAAGAATTTAGAGTAATTTAAACTTTATTGTATCACCTGCGGTGTGACTTTAACCGAAGGAAACATGCCGACTTTCAAGCTGTAGTTGGTGTGATTAGATTTGGCTTCATCTTGACTTGGGAAGAGATTTATTTCACGGAGACACAAATCTGCTGTAGATTGGTCCTATCTGTAAATAAGATGTCAAGTTCCCTCTCTCTTTGTGTAGGTTGTTCGCTGGGGCCGTTCTGTATACGCGAATATTCAGAAATTTATTCAGTTCCAGCTAACTGTTAACGTTGCTGCTCTTATAATAAATGTCGTGGCCGCAATATCTGCTGGTGAAGTTCCTTTAAATGCAGTACAGGTACCCCTCTCCCTTCCCTCGTTGTTCTTCTTTAATTATTTCATTATTATTTGCAGTTTTAAGTATGAGTATGACTCATTATACGAGTTAAAGTCGCAACGACGTGTACCCTCCCCTCTCTTACATTTTGGTTTCTGATGTACGTACAGCTTTTGTGGGTCAACCTCATCATGGACACGCTTGGGGCCCTTGCACTCGCTACGGAACCACCAACCGACATCCTTATGCACAGATCACCAGTTGGCCGAAGGTTCGTATTGTATTGATTGGATTCCTCACTGCCACTGGCTTGATATTTTCTCTATAACCTTAGAGGCATCTATTGAACTATATATGTAGGCTTTGAACTAGCCTTGTAATGCTCGCTTTCACCATGACCTTATATATGTTCGTCTTTCAGGGAACCTCTTATAACTAATGTCATGTGGAGGAACTTGATCGTACAGGTAAAGTATATAGTCTGCATGGAGAGTTTGTTAAGATCATCATTGAAGTGGAAACATGTGGCTCTTTTGATCCTATCACTTTATGATATGTTTAATTTGGCCATTGCAGGCTCTATATCAAGTCACCGTTCTTCTCGTTCTTAACTTCTGTGGTGAAAGTATTCTGCATAATCAAGATTCTAAAGCTCACACCTTACAAGTGAAGAATACTTTAATATTCAACGCATTCGTCTTGTGCCAAGTAAGTGAATATTTATAAGCTAGTCCTTATGTGAGTGGAGCCAATTTTTCTTGGCTTTTTTTCCTCCTCTAATTGGAAATTCTCCGTGGTTGATGGATTGAACCCCTCTTTATTTTCTCCCTCCTGGGGGCTCTTGTCTTATAAGGCTCGAAATTATTATAGAATAGTATATTCTCCCCAGTACAATTGTAACAATTTTAAATTCTAATTCACCGAATTCTTATTGAACAGTTTTTGTAATATTTCGACATACAGATATTTAATGAGTTCAATGCTAGAAAACCAGATGAAATGAATGTGTTCCGGGGAGTGACTAAGAACCGTCTTTTCATGGGAATCGTTGGAGTGACCTTTGTGCTTCAGGTGAATAGGCATTCCTCTTGTTATTTGTATTCTTATTTAATTTAATCGTCAGCATTTGCATGCATGCATGCATTTCTGAGTCTACGTCAACTTGTTAGATAATCATCATCGAGTTCCTCGGAAAGTTCACCTCAACAGTGAAGCTTGATTGGAAGCTGTGGCTTGCTTCTCTTTGTATTGGGGTTGTCAGGTTAGTTGACTCAACTACACTAATATAATATGAATAAACTTTAAAATTCCCGTATGCAAGTTTTGTAATTCATTCAGAACCTTGGTCCCGAGTGAGTGACCTCTTGCTATAGCTGATTTTTCCTTCCAATTGCAGCTGGCCTCTTGCTATAGCTGGAAAATTAATTCCAGTCCCCAAAACACCATTGTCTCGATCTTTCAAGAAGCATTTCAGGCGACTCAGGAAGTCTCGTGCCGCACAATAGGCCAACAGAGGGAGAGCATCCCGCACGACGCCGACGAGAATCACCTGTCCTCCATTTCATTGTAAGCTTACGCTTGACTGACATGTGACTATACAAACGTACATATCACGAGTCCATATTGCTCAGCCTTCTTTCTAGAATTTGTAATATACTGTATATTCAACATATATTGCAGCAATCTTATCATTATCATCAGATATGTCCCTAACGGATTTAAACATAAGCAATCGAGATGCAGTGCATTAAAGTAAATGTAATCAATGTCTTAGAATCTTAAAATGTAGTCGAAAGATTTAGAATTATTATATAAAAATACCTTTTGAAAATAATTTTTTTAAGGATATTTTTCTGAAATCATAGGCTTTCTTTTATGCTTAAAAGGTTAGGAATCAAAGTCACGCCGTCTGTGGGAATCGAACCCACGACCACATGGTTAAAAGCCATGCGCTCTACCGGCTGAGCTAAGACGGCTGATGACTGGTAAAATATCTGCTTCCCATATCAACTATTCAGCACTCTACAACTTTTCACTCTCTCGGATGAATGAATGCAACTAATAGGATGATCTAACTGGTCTAAAGAATAAAATAATAAATGCGAACACAAATAATTAAATAATTAAATAAACAAACATAAAATTAGAATCCCAAGATAAAATTATAAAGGGTGTGTTGGTTGTGATTTTTTTTTTATAAAAAATTATTTTTTATTAATTTTTTAATTATATATAAAATAAAACTTCATAATTATTTTTTAAAAAAACTGAAACAAACACATTCAAAATCTCCTTTGCTCCTACTTTGACTTAGACCAATTTGCTAATCACTATGTGAATATGCTTCTGCGATCCAAGTGAAAATGAAAAATAAGTAATTATTCTGGATTATAACATAAGAGCTCAATTCGGCCCAATGGCCAGACCCAATCAGATAACGGATTTATAATTCAAGATTGACCCTAACCATCTATCCGAGCTGGGGTTCAAACTTGGGTCAAACCCTCTACGCCCTGGCATTGCGGAACGACTTTCCCTCGTGCGGCCGGAAAACTCGGACTCATCCGATATCCCCAAGATAACAGACGTCCAGAGTTATCCCCTACAAAAGCGGGACCGAATCCCCCTTTCTTTTCAACTGCTCACTAGTATAAAAATGAGTCCTATTTCGAGTTACAGGTATCTTTTTTGACCTACCTCTCACATATTCCTACACTCACTGACTTGAACATCGGTGTCCTTGCAAGTACACCCATCACCGCCGTGGAAAACACCCCCTTCAAGCAGCTTGAGAGCCCATCTATAATTCGCAAACTTCTCAGGTAACTCACTTCCGAACAATAATGAATTAAGAATAAAAAAGAGTACAATTATAAGAATAATATATATATATATATATATTTTTTTTTTTTTTGGTAAGACGTTAACTTTTTTTTTTCAATCAGTAAGTTATTTTTTTCAATCAGCAATGTTATGTGTATGGATATTTTTTGTAAACATCATAATGAGAGAAAAATATAATACATTTAGTGGAGGGATAGTGGTGCATAAGACCAATATTTTGTCTCTTTTTCTTTTAAAAGTGTCTACTATATTCATTTTTTATTCATAAATAATAGAAAAAATTACGCAAATCTCTCTTTAAATTTTTCATAATTACACTTATCTCCTTTAAATTTTAAAAATTCACTCATCTCGCCTCACTCTTAATGTAGCTATCATCTGTTAGCTTGAAGATTTAAAAGACAAAAATACTCTCACACTAATTGGAATCCAAAATTCTCAAAACTACTCATTCCTCGCTCCAACCAACCCACTACCCCCAACCCTTCTGCCTACCACTCAAACCACCGTCAAACCACGAATCGGATACGGCATCAAAATCGGCATCGGAAGGTGTCCGCTCCCGGGCGAGTGCCTTGCGCTTCCATCACCACCACCGGACTCGTGCAAGCTCTACGGCATAGGCGAGGACGCGAACAACTGGTCCGAAGAAGCCGAACATCGGAGTGACCTTTGCTTATGGAGCTGCAGTGTCCATACGAGGCGCAGCCGCTTCAGCGACCAATGGGAGGGATTGTCAGCCACCGGCGGAGCCGCCAATCAGCCTCCTCGGCAACGCTGTCGATCTTCTGGAGCTTTTGGAGTCGGTGCCGGAGCGATCTCGATCGGGCTCTTCTTCAGCATCGGCAATGGTTCACGGCGTTGGGCTCCAGCATGGTGGCGCGGTCATCATGCTCTTTTGTTTTTGGGTACTTCTTTTTTTTCTATTTTATCTTTTTATTAATTTTTTTCATTATATTCGTTTTCTGGCTACTTCTTTTCTTTCAATGATGGTTGATTTTGCAGTTGAATAACGGTGGGGGCGGTAAGTTCGGGGTGGGGGTGGGTGTGGTTGTGTGGTGGGGGTACCTGTGGCAGGGGGTTGGGGTGGGTGGTGGCAGGGGGCGGTGAGGGTTGAGGTGAGGTGAGGTGGGCTTCTTGGATGTATAGTAGCAGAAGAGTTGGGAACGTGTGGGGGTTTGATAGGGGGTGACCGATTCGTTGGTCCGAAAATGTTTCGGACTAACGTTACTCCCATCGCGCAGAACATGGTTACATCCGTCGGGTGTGTTTTTTTTTAAATCTAACGGCTGTCGCTTGTTCCGTGTCTTTGAGAGGAAAAATTAATAAAAAATGTGTCAAATGATAATATTTGCACATGAGGGCCTTTGACATTTTCTAATGAAGGGGGATTTCGATGGCGGCGGGGTGGCTTCAATCTCTAACTCTGCTCTGCTCCCCGTGAATGTGCCTCAGAATTGGCGAGGCTTTACAATAGTCGATGTAATTTGATACTGGCATTTACTTCTCAATCCTGTGAAAACAAGGAAAATAAGTTACACAAAAATAAGGTAAGCAAGTTTCAAAAATTCTCAATTTTTCATTAGATAGCATCTACCCTAAGGACCGGAACCTCCCGCAAGCAAGCTTTGCAGTTGCAATTGCCCCAGCAGCATGGAGATGCATTCTCAACTTCGTTTTTGGTTTTTCTTGGGTATCCGATTCATCTCAATTATAGTAAGTTACTGGAAGCTCAGAAGCGATAAAGGCAAAAAGCTGCTCGGCATATATCAATGTAGGAAACTAATTAATTTCTTCAAGAAGACTGCATAAAACAATTTTCAACTCGTTCTCAAAATATTAACAACAGAAATAGCGAAGCTTACCACTTGTCAAGGCATTCATAACAATAGCGTTTTCTGTTGCAACTTGAGCAAAAGACAACTCAACTCTTATTATTCTGCTGGCATTGATGACATATCAAACTTCCATCCTCCTTGTATTTGCTGGATAAACACTAAGGAGCAACATCAGGGTAAAAGTCAAAAGTTAAGCCTTCATTCATCATTAGCATCACAATTAACGATCATCTCCAACATATGTTAATACTTATGACATATAGAACATCTTTAACCTTCCACTTAACCCAATGCAATATTGAAACATCTTAAAGAGAATCAAGGAACATTCAATAAAAAAAAAAGTCTCGTGAAGATTCATAACAATTTACTTTCTATAATACTAAACATCACAATCCCAATCTTTAGCAAGCTTTATAGAATTCTCCTCCGATTAATGAAATAGTGGTTTACTCAACGGTTGTTTGGTATGTTCAACTCCATGTTTGGCTTGTGAAACCTTCTTAACAGGGTACACACTCATCAGTCCCTTGTCAGAGTCCTCATCAATACCACAAGCACTTTAGTTGTCCTACAAATGAATCCTCCACTGTTAGTAACACGCAATGCTACATTTCTAGATCATAAGTCATAACAAATAGCATTAAACGAAGCAAGAGTATTCAAATGTGGCTTCTCCACGAAATACGTCAAGGGAATCATTGCTCCGAGCCCTTCTCTTGCCTTCTTTATGATTTACAAGATCACAAAATTTACACCGAGACAAAAAGAACAAATGGAGAAGCTCTTCTTTGCAAAAATAATTAACAAGGCCCTATTTTGCAATCTACGTACCTAATGCTCGGGGGTTGATTTTGAATTATTTTTAATGGGAGTAACATTAGTCCAATACTAGAGTGGAGCAACGAATTGGTCACCGTGATAGGGTTGCCGGTAGAGATCCGTGGGTCTTGGGGTTAGTGGCTGATGGCTATTGGGTAGAGGTACTTATAGCATTTCAAATAAATTTTTTATTAAAAATTATGTGTCTCTCACTTGACCAAGCTGTTATGGATGGATAACTAATGGCGTGGCAAAATGGTCAGACTCATTGGATTGACCCACATAATCCATAACACGAAAAAAAAAATTTGTAGCCCGTATAACCTCTCTACTTGACTTATGGGTTGAAACATGGCGAGGCAGGTTTGGCCCGCAAGTTACATTTTCTTTTAGTTTTCATTTTTTTCTCCACACAATATACATATTATTTAGGGCCTTTTTGTTATTTTTTTATAACATTGGTGGACTCCATAATTTCTTTTGGGATTATGTTATAGATTATATTTATGCTTTGTAATCTATATTGTTATTTTGTTGATTATGAATTTATACTTTATTGTGGATATGGTTAATTTGTGAAGTGTGAATTTGTTAACGTGTTTAAGTTTGAATATTGATTTGTGAGCTTTTTTGCTGTGGTTATTGACTAAAAGTTTCATTTTATTCTTATTAAAAATTGTAATTTAAAATCTTTCTAGAGTTGGGTAAATAGATTTATACTTGATGAGTAAATGAAATGAGTTTCTATATATGGATATTATTTTGTTGTATTTAATTAAAAATTTATTTTAAAAAATTGATGAATTAATTCATATAAAAGATTTTTTTTTATTTTCAATTTTTTTTGTACCCAACCTGCTAATCCGCTAACTCGCGGCTAAAGGGAGGCGAATTGCTATATTCAACCTAAATTATTAATATGAGTTGGCCTGCATCCTCGCGCTTAAACCTTGACCCGCAACTGGCAGGGGGGGCTGGCCCGTTTGCCATTACTAAATGGCAAGGGTGTGATTGTAATGACTTTAAATTAATTAAGGGATGTAAGTGATTTTTTAAAACCTAGAAAGGGTAAGTATAATTATAAAAGATTTTAGAGGAGGAGAAGATTAGTGTAATTTTTCTTAAATAATATTATTATTTTTTTAATTTAACATTTTATATGCATGATTATTAAAACAATATATATAATAATTAAATCTTGTCCCACTAAGTGAAATTAGTTACATGAATTAGATGATACTATAGTATATTAAAACTATATATCATTCTTTAAATTATATTTTTTGAAAAAAAAAAAATACATTCTCAAATGAGATACTCAATAAAGTATTCGAATTCAAAATTGAATCATCTGCAAATTCAAAAGTACAAAAAATCTACACCTTAGAAAATGTTTTCTCTTTGGCAAAATAAAAATTGTAAATGTAGTTTGACTAATTTAAACCATTAGATCAAGAACAACTTCTCGTATAGCCTTTCAAAACTATAGATAATCCACCTCTAATTGAATAGTTGAAAAAGTATCTTCCTGTGGAGATTAGTGAACTCAATATTTAATTTTGGACATTAAATTCATCCATGTCTTTTTTTTAGGTTTGGTTTAGTATTACTATTGCTTTTTCAAAATTGTTGAACTCTCTAGCCTTTCTAAAATCTATTCTTAAAAAGATATAGAAATTGTGTTTGATAAAATAATATAAAAATTATTCTCAATAAGTAAAAGTCATGAGCAATATTTGGCAAAGTTATTCTTGAAATTTATAATATTTATAATAGATATAAATATTAAAGAGGATAATTTTTATTTTTATTATCATTAAAGATAATAAGGTTATATTAGTCTTTTAAATTTTAAAAAGTATAAACCAACTCTGAAAAAAAACTCTATAAATGCTCTCAAAAGTACCTTTGACTTTTAAAAGTCAACAACAGCAGCACTATAATTTTTTTTGTTTACCAAATAAAAAAAATTGCTTATATTTTCACAAGTAGAAACATCCCCTCAAATATTACCATCGAACTAAGCTTTAATCTACTTAAAATTTTGGATAAATTTGTAATTATATATTATTTACATTAATTACTCTTTTAACTTTTTCTTTTTCTTAATTAATTTTCCATTTTTCTCTTATTGAATAATATATAATTGATTAAAAACTCAAGTAATTTTATTATGTGTTTGGTAAATATATTTAATATTAATTCAATAATCAATATTTTTCTATAAAGTTTGTAAATAATTAGACTTGTACGTAGAATTTGAATTTGGATTTTGTTATATTTTGACAAAGTTATTTAAACTTGTATTAATTGAATTTTAATGAATCAATGTATAACTTGTATTTTTTTTTTTTTTTGGTGGAATTGAATTTAAATAAAATGATAAAAATACGAGATATAAATTTTCACCATCGTACTAGTATATAATTAAATCAATGTACAACTTGTATATTAATTGAAATTTTATTCATCGTATTAATATATAATTATTAATGTAAAAATAAAAAGAAAAATTATAAATTTTTTTATTTAATACTAAACTATAAGTGTTATAAAAAATAATTGATGTTGTTATTTTTAATTAGTTTTTATTATGTGTGAAGCATAAATTAAAAAAAAAAAGATAGTAGAAAAAGAATATTAACTAGGAGAAAAAAATTAAAAAAATTAATGTAAGTAATATACGATTAAAAATCTATTTAGAATTTTATGTTGTTTTAAAAAGGTTAAAAAAAATGAGTGAATTAAATATTAAAGTTGCTACCTCCACATAAAACCGTGGAGGTTCGTAATCTCTATATATCAAACGAATGCGTAATGATTTGTTTCATCAATTAAGAATAATAATGTGGCAACCATAACTTTACAAACTACACGTGTAGAAATCTCACAATGACTTCAGTTTAGGAAATACTCAACCTTTTCGTTGAAAGCTCCAAAAAAATAAAAAAAAAAAATGAAAATTGAGACAACCAAAAAGCCATAACCGTGACTGAAACTCCTGATTGGGTACTTTTGGAAACTCCCACAATGTCTTAGAGCATAATAAGTGGAATAAATTAAGAGGGGAAGCAAGACCTTCTTCGAAGGCCTGTTACATTTTTTGCAGCAAGCTAGCAGTAACAAGTATAGGCAAAGTGGTCTTTCTTGGAGACATATGGGGACAGGAAATTGGAGGCAGAAGCAGATGAACCTGAAGTATCAGCCGGAACCAATATCTGGGTTTTACCATAACCGATTCTCTTACCAACTACATTTGCATAGAACAGACCTGAAATTGCTGGTACAAAAACGTCACTCTGAGAACTTATGTAGAAGTCAATCACTTTCTCAACTTCAGAATCTTGAGAATCCAGGAACTTTGTCTTCTTATCAGCAGGCATGATAGATTCCTGCACCAGAGGCAGTAAGAATTTTATATTTACAATTACAGTGCAAACAATGCTTAAAGTCCGTAGGATTTCCTGAATATTCTAATGGAAAAAGAAGTGCTCATGTGAGGCAGAGAGACGGAGAGATGAAGCAGGCATATTGAGGAAAAACACCACTAACCTTTGTATAAGTTTTCGGGAACAAATCCTTCAGAGAATCAAGGCCGCTACTCCACCTTGACTCAGTCACATACACTGTGGTATCCTTGTCAAAACCAACCTTCCTCAAGAATACTCCAATCTCTGGTGCGTTGTAGCAGCTTTTCTCTCCATCATTATCACTACCTTGGCAGCCCTTCTTATCCAACATCTCAACCCTCAAGTCCACAGCTACAAATTGGCCATCGGACTTGCGGCTTAAAGTTCTTAGCCTTTCAACTATTGAGTCAACCAGTTCATGCATTTCTGGCTGCAACTCTAAGCTTCCAAACATTGCTAAGCATGTAACAGAGTCAGTGTCACCTTTTTTCCCTGCCTTTCTCATGTTTAGTGAAGGGAAGTAAGTTGCAAGCCTTATATTTCCCTTGGTTCTGTATATTGGCTCAACATGTTCAGCTACGTAGTCTTCTGTAACCCGATTAGGGACTTTCACAGCAGCAATATTCCGTGTTGATATATCAGCAGGAAGATCCTTTACCACTCTGATCACCCCTTCCACGCTTTTGATGAACACATCAACATCATAAATATCCTCAAAGTTCCTAAAACATCAATTATATTTTAGTAATAAAAGAATTACTTCTTAACACTCAAAGTAAATCAGACTGAATTCTAAATAAAGTTCAACTTCGAGCTATTCATTAACGTAATAAACAACTACGCATTTTCAAATTGAGCTACCTCAAAAGCAAGCTTGCAATAAGTATGGGGCCTGAAATAACAAAGATGAAAAATGGTCCTTGTTTAATGGATAAGTGACTTCTTTAAGTTTTTAACCTACAACTTGGCCTAGGGGATTGGCCTGGTCCTGGCTTGCCTCACCTCAGCCAGTAGTGTGCTTGTATGTATAAATAAGGGCATGGGGTAACAGGAAAGCTAAATGTGGTGCCGGTAGTAAGAAGTAAACCTTATAATAATACAGAAGAAAAGTTTTTTGCCAGGCATTTCGATCATGTGGCTGATAAAATGATCACAAACTTAAACCACCTATATACTCCCTTCCCTGTGATTATTATTTGTATTATGTTTCACATTAACAACAGCAGCAACACAATTAATGCTAGATATCCAGTGAAAGATGAATCAAATTAGACTGGCATTACTTACGTGAAGGACGAACTATCCTAAGAAGCTTAGCCGCAAGGCAAAAGCCCAGGATTGGATTATGACGATACTTTGAGATCCTAACTATTTACAAATGAAAAGGCAGTAAAAAAGAAATCTTTAGCAGTTGAGAAATAAAGCTAACTCAATTTCATCTTTCCATCGATAGTGCATAAATCTTGATTGATGACACAAAAAGATGAACCAAAAATAAACATGGAAAGCAAAACAAGCAACAATATTAAGGTTTGGTAATGGAAAAGTAAAATTAGAAAAAAAGAAAAATAGTCTTTTGACTCTGCTAGTTAGAAGCTAAAATGCACAATTGATTAAATAAAAATCTGCTCCGTACACACCTCTGCCAAGTACATCCTTAATCTTATATAAAGTGAAATTCAGCTCTAACCTCTTGTCACCAGGTTGGCTTCCTCTGATGTCAGGTATCACAAGTGTTGCCCCGAGATTTCTAGCAACAATCACCGCATCAGCTATCTGGACAAATACCACAGAATTAGGGAATATAGGAAATAATAATTGAAATTACTTATTGGGGAGGATGCAGCTATCAGGATCAGACGGCATCTAAAGTTATGTGGCAATGAATAAATACGATACCAATTATGTATTTTGCAAATAGCAGAATCAACAGGCAGAAGAGGGGAAAAAGAAAAGGAAAAGCAATTCTTCATCACTCGTGGAAAGCATTCAACTCAATATACAAGGCATAAAGGCTAAGTTCTAGACGATAAGTAGATAATATATTGAGAGAATCACATGCAGCGTGATCCACCAATTGATAAAAAGATTACTGGGTTGGGTAACTATGAAAAAAATCAATCATTTAAAGGGACATTTGGTGATAGGAGAAAAACTACTAAGAGACAAGAATAAAGCAGTGCACAGAAAAGCAGAAAGCCAAGAGAATTACGAATGAAAATGTATGTAAATAACCTCAGAATTTACTGATAAAGGAGCACATGAATAACACAGTAGCAAACCGTTATCAATCTTAGCATAACCATCATCAGTAGTGAACGGTGACCAGAATATGTCATAAAATAGTCTTTCCCTTTCTCACTAACAATCCACAATAATGGCACCATTGCTTTGGTAGGAGAGGGATGGGCATTATTAAAGGAAAAATACTGCTAATGTTTGAGGAACTGCTGCAAGTAGCCATACATATGAGATGTAAGCATCACCTCAATATATTAAGCATGATGGTTGAATCAGTTACCTGAGAAATATGGTACTCCGGGCCATTGGTTAATGCAAAAGTAACAAACCCTTCAGTCTGGTCCACATATTCTGCCAGCCATGACAAAATATGAATTGCAGGACAGAAAGACATGTAATAATGTCCATTATTTGATATAACTGCCTCAACAAAGTGCAAGTCTTCAAAATCAAATCTTACCTACAGATGGCTTAACCCAACATGGTTTTAGGTCATCCACATCTTCCTTCCAAAGCCCTATATTCTTTCTTAGATGAGTAGCATCAAACTTTGCATTCTCAAAGATGGCATCCTCTGTTCCACCCGGAAGCTTTTCCTTGTAAATCAAAGTAAAAGGGCGAATGAAGTAAGCTTAATTGTAACTATGATTAAATCATCATTTGAAAATTAGGAGAGTAAAAGTCGACTACCCGAAATAAATCTGAAACCAGCATTAGAAAAGCACTTGGCAATGTATTCTGAGTTTGTGGTACGAAAAAGGTAGAGAGATAGAATGGACGGGAGTAGAGTGAAGAGATATGAGAGAAATTGGGATTTGTTTAATTAACTACCATTGGTTAAATAATCTATTTGACTATACACTCGGCCACAGCTTTTATTTTCCTCCAGGACCAAGATTCTACTGTTAGAGAAAAGGGTTTCTTTGCGAGGAGCAGGGACGCCAATTGACTACTACTAGCAATCAATTCTCACACCAAACCGGACGGATTGCCTTGTGCTACAAGTCTATACATTGAAGGATGATGCATAACAATTTGCTTACTTCGTGTCTTCTGACAAGTTAATCAACAATTTCAGGATCACCGCGGAGCATAAGTTTCTACAATTGAAAGAAAGGAAATTGCCTGTGACCCAGAGATCGGAAGGTACAACTTTTGGTACTGCTCATGGGCATTCTTTGTCACTATTTTATTGAAAAATTATATATAAGCAATTTTCGTCTCCTAGTTTGTAATTGTAAATCAAGGATCTATCATCGGTACAAGCTCTATGATATATATAACAAAAGGGGTTTTGTATTCATCCTTGAATTTCATTCTGCTTTCTCGTGTCAGCTGACTGTTAGCTCTCTCTCCAACACAGCCTTCAAATGACTTTGCAGTGAATTTTAAGTAACTAAGCAAGCCAAAAGAAAAAGGGAAAGTGAAAAGCCAAAAGAGAAGAAGGAACGCATTCCGTTGCGTTCACCTTTAGAAATTAGAATCGCACATGATTAGTTGAAGCAGGTAATCAAAACCGAAGATGGACAATAACAATGGGTTTAGTACCAAAAACAAGAGCAATAGCAATAGCAATGGCAATGGGGGTGTTAGAGAGAGGGATGAAAGAGGATGGATGATGACAAGTTTGAAAGAAAGACGAAAATAATTAAACAAGAAAGTTGAGAAGGTATATAGTATAGTATACATGGCATACTTGAAGAGATTCAAAATGGTCCCTTTTGATCATATTGCCGAGCATGACGAACATTGTGAGGGTGAGCACACCAGCCACCACCTGCCTCAAATCCACTCCCATCTCTTCTCTTCTCCTCTTTTCTCGTCGGAGTTGCTTGCGCCCGTGCTTCTGGCCTGGGTCTCACCCTCACTCTCACTCTCACTCTCACTCTCACTGACAGTGGATAAGATCAGAAGAATTGATAAACGACCCTAAACTTCAATCAGAGCAGAAGAAGCAAGGCCTCGCATTGAGCAATAATAAGAGTTAAGATAAGGAGCCAGAAAGAACGAGTTTCACCCCTCACACAAGCTTCAAATTCAATTCAACACATGACATGGTGACTGGTGACTGGTGACCGGTGGTGTGATGGAGCCCAGAATTCCGAGAGAGAGAGAGAGAGAGAGAATGCAATGCACACTCTCACTCTTACTACTCAATACTCAGTCTACAACGCACCACAACACAGCACAACACAACACAACTCAAAGCATTAGCCAATAGGATCGGACTAAGGAGTTGCTTGCTGTGTATTGTGATAAATAAAGCTTTACCACCGACACTTTCCCGACAAAATTATCGGCTGTCTCTCTGTCTAATGTAAGTGCACTGCCCTTTTCTTTTACATTTCCTATTTCAAATGTAAATTAATTATTAAAAATAATAATAAGTATAATAATACTTACATTCTTGAAACAAATCATTAAAGTACAATACTTACATCCTTGAAATAAATCATTAAGTGTTAAAATGTAGGTTTCAGTTAAGGAGGAAAATTGGTAGTCCAACTAATCCGGCCTTTTCTTTTTTTGGTCTGGAACTTATCTGCCTTAACTTTTATTATTATTTTTTTTTTTAAAAGTCTACCGGCTGAGTCTACATGGATCTTATATGAGAAACGTGTTCTAAGTACATATGATATGACGCCAAATATAAAACATGATTATATGGGGATTCCTGGGCATTTCCGCATTTGGTATGCTGTATCTTCATATTGGTAGGTAAGATATCTTGCTATCTTGTATTTTAAATTTTCAGCGAGGCGAGTTTGGTCGGAGCCGTGAAAGCTTGTTTTTGCTCTAAAGAATGTTTAGTTCTTGAGGGTGACTACAAAACAAACTACGGCCAATTTGGTGGAATCGCCAATCAATGGTATTATGGTATGATTAGATGTAATAACAAATTAATTGATCAGTCAGGGATGCCCATAAGAACAGTTCACTCTTTTGGATTTAACTTGCAACTATAAAAAAATTGACTTTAATTTTTTTCACTTGATTGCATTACCCTTTGTTTTTTCAACTGAAAACCTCTCATCATGATCCCGATTCCTCTCCTCCCAATGACTCGTCATTCATCACCACAAAACTTCGGAAATTATTTCGCAAACCCATTTCCGAAGAGGAACCAAGAAGAAAACAAAAAAAGAGGAACCGAACTTTCTGAAGAGTTAGTTTACTTATCATTTTAACTAATGTATCTAAATTTCTAAACCGTGATTATTATATTATTAATTAGATGGGGGTTGTTCATGATTTAACTAAGGGTGGACGAAAAAGACTATTGATATAAAGTTTTGAAGTTTAAGCGCATAAATAAGTGTTTATTATTATTATTATTATTATTTTCTTTTTGGGTTCAATAGTACATAAATAAGTTTCATGGTTACCTAATCTTCTTCTTTCACTTCTTTTGTCTTTTGGGGGGAGGTGTTTCTTGGGGTCTCAGAACCCTTAGAGTGTGTTTGGAATAAGAAGAAAATGGAAATGATTTGATTTATAAATCAAATAATGTGTTTGAAATTGAAAAAAAATAAGAAAAGAATTGATTTCTCAAATCCAATGAATTCCATTCTTTTTAATTTGAAATCCTGTCATTTTTGTTAGGATTTGAAGGTATTTGAATTGATTTCAGTTTTAAATATTTAAAAAGATTGTTTTACCCCTCTTGATTAACCTAATCCCAAATACTGTAGTTGCTCCTCTGGTTTTAAGATGAAGGGTTTCTTGATATCTACTGGGTTGCATCGCAAAGTTGAAACAATACTGGGTTGCACTTTTAAGAGAGAGAGAGAGAGAGAGAGAGAGAGAGAGAGAGAGAGAGAGAGCAATGCAAACTAGATCATGAATTGCATTGCTCTACTGGGTTGCATCATGAAGTTGCAGTGTTTCTAGGTTGCATCTTCACCTTCACAGTAAGGATTTCATTTTGCCTTGTTCTACTGGGTTGCATTTCTCAAACCCGGTATATACATACACGCTTCATGCTTCTTTTTTCTGGTTCAAGATAATGTTTTAATGTTCATACCACAATAGAAATTCTTTTCTGTAGGATGCAGGGGAAATAAGCTTTTAGATGAACGAGAGAGAGAGAGAGAGAGAGAGAGAGAGAGAGAGAGAGAGAGAGAGAGAGAGAGAGAGAGAGAGAGAGAGAGAGAGAGAGGGGAAGGGAAAGAAAATACAATAGGGATAAAAATGTAAAATGATAAAATCAAATCAAATCAATTTTAATTTTTATGAATTTCAAACATAATAATTGATTCCTAAATCATTTTAAATCATATTTTTTATAATTCATTCCAAACATAATATTTGATTTATAAATCAATTCAATTTAATTCAATTTAAATCAAATCAATTCATTTCCAATTTTTTTTAATTCCAAACACACCCTTAGAGAGTTGGAGTCGAACGCGGCTCCCTGTACTTGGGTGTGCAGTCTTGTAAGGTCAATATCTTCAACCAGCTGGGCTATGCCTCACCTGCCACGGCTACCGCTGTATCTTTCTTTTCTGCTCTTTAGTCTTTTTTTTTGGGTCAGGGCGGGGGGTTTTGTTTTTTTCCCCTGCCCACATACTGGCTTCTGGCCAGTTCGAACGCGGATGCAGTGGTTGTGAGGCCCACAAAGTGACCACACGAGCTACGTCTCACCTGCTCTGTTTTTTAGTCTTACGCACGCGGAGGGGGGGGTTGGGGGGCTTACCGTCTCTGACCGGGTTGAACACATGGCCCTAGCTCGCAATATGCACGTATTGCATGGACCAACACTCAAACCTTTGAACCAAGCCTTGCAGTACCTTCTGAACCTCATCCCACCCTATGAAATTGGAGTCTTTTTGCTAATAAGGCTTTGGATTTCGATGGCCCAACACATTTGGAGTTGTCTCGTCTTGTTTGCCACTCTCAAAATGTGAATTGGGCTCATTCATTCATCCATTATGATTAGTCCACTGCTTTTTCTTTCTTTGCTCAAATCATGAGATGGGACCGGGACCACAAACAAGCCAAAAGATGGGATGAGATGTTATTGGTTGTGACTTGTGACATGTGAAGGAATCAGATATGGAGAACTGCACATGAAGTGCACAACCAGAAAAACCAAAAAAGGGCACATGAAGTGAAGGAAACCTTGTTTATATCCCCTCAACTCAATGGTTATCTTGACTTTGCCGTTCAGCTTTCTAATGACTTCTTAATTCGCAGTCTCCCTCCATCACTTTAGACAATTCAAAGCTTGAAAAATCAACCCAGTTAAATTCTTGTTTTATACCTCCAGGGCGAAACTATTATATCAAAATTCTCATTTTCTTTTCACTTTTCTTCCGAGTTAGAGTTACATCATTGGTTTTCTGAGGTGGAACTTTGGTGAAGGTAATTTACTAGTGATACATTAATGTCTTACGTGAAAAATTGATACATGCATCATTCAGTGGGGGCAAATGGCTGGACTAGCTTAAGTTTTGATTTAAGCAAATTGATACCATCCCATAGCCATAATAACTAACGAGCAATGGCTTATCTATAATGAAACAACACTATACCTTCCGGAGAAATGGCTGTTCCACCCATCCTATTGCTATTATAGTAGGCGAAGGTCAGGCATGAAGTCATTGGAACATCAATCATCTATGTTCTTTAACGTGAACGTTCCTTTCAAGGCTCCCAAAGCGACAAGTTTATTGAGTTTAGTTGGAAGAATGTCGACATAACGGGAGCAGGATTAGAATGTTAAGGTCTGTCGACATAACGGGAGCAGGATTAGAATGTTAAGGTAAGGTCTTGGTCTTGGTCTTCGAATTAAACAACACAGACAGGATAAGATAAGAAACAAGTAAATAGGTTGATAAATTGGTTGTGCAATGACACACCAATTCAAGGAAGTTCTACCGCCTGGTGGTTGAGGTCTCTGTGATGTTTTCTTTGCAAGTGAAGTTTGGTTTGAAGACGGGTTGTCTTCACTTTACTTTGTTGGTTGAGTTTGGTGAAAGAAAGCAAATGGACGATGCAGAATAAACCAACAAAATTTATCTTTTTTCCTTCGACCCACCTTCATGTGTAATCTCTGAATGCAATCTATAAGTCCAACCTACAATAAAAGCGGTCGTGCAAACATTGTTTAGATTAGCACTTGGTCTCCCAATGGCTGATATGGAAAGCATGGAGAATCTTGAAGCGGCCAGGAAGTGCTTGAAAACTAGCATAGAAAAATCAAGTGCTCTTGCTTCTGAGTTACATGAATCCGGGTCAAGAATGAAGCTACTTAACCAGAGTTATCAATCCTTAGAAGCTGCACTTAGACCCATCTCTAGGCAAAAATACTCATTTGTTGACATTGGCGGCCATATGGACACCGTTCTTTGTTCTGCTGCTGCAGTCCTCAAGGTGTTTGAAGCCGTTCATCGGCTGCAGAATTCTCTGTTGACTGACCCCAGCTATGATCTATGCACGTATGTCTCACACACAAAGAAGCTTGAAGAAGTACTGAAGCTTCTCACTGATAATTGCAGGTTAGCAGTTGGCTGGTTGCAGGGAATTTTTGAGTTCTTACAAGACAAAGCAATGACCAATGAGCTTTGCCTATTGAATGCTAGGAAATCTTTGAGAATATTGCAAGAATTGCAGGTCATGGAGGGAGTTGCTCGCCTTGATGGAGGCTTTCTAAGTTCTGCCTTTGACAAACTAGAAATTGAGTTCCACAGGCTTCTGATAGCAAACACGATGCCTCTTCCTTTGGTTTCCTTAGCATCATCCATTACCCAGCATGCCAGCAGCATTACCACACAAGCTTTGCCAGATTCTGTAACAGGGAAGTTGCAGGCCATTGTTGAAAGATTAAATGCTAATGGCAGGCTAGACAAGTGTAAATCTATATATGTTGAAGTTCGAGGTATGAATGCTCGAAGAAGCATGGAGAAATTAGATTTGAGATGCCTTGAGATTTCAACCGCTGAATTTGAGGATTTACATGTTGTAGAGAGTTACATAGACCAATGGGGCTAGCATCTGGAGCTGGCTGTGAAGTACCTGCTTGAGATCGAGTACAGGCTCTCTAGCAATATCTTTGAGAAAATTGGCCCAGAAGCACGGATGGGATGTTTTGCAAAGATTGCCATTGAATCAGGAATTCTTTCTTTTCTTCAGTTTGGAATGAATGTTACTAAGAGTAAAATCGACCCCATCAATTTGTTGAAGCTGCTGGACATATTCAGAGTCCTAAATGATCCAAGGCTAAAATTCAACCAGCTTTTCGGCAGGAAAGCTTGTGAAGAAATTAGAACTGTGACAAAGGACCTTATTGACAGAGTTGTCAATGGTGCCAGTGAGATATTCTGGCAACTTCCAGCACAAGTGAAGCTATTGAGGCCAAGTTCCCCTCCTACAGATGGCAGCGTTCCTGGGGTGGTAAGGTTTGTGACTGATTACTGCAATCAGCTACTTGGGGATACTTACAGGCCAGACTTGACACATGTTCTGGAAATCCATCTTAGCTGGAGAAAGCAAGTATATGAAGAGGGTATTGTTTTCACCCAAATTTATAACATAATAAAGGAAACTGCTATTAATTTGGATGCTTGGTCAAAGGCGTATGAAGATCTCACTTTGTCTTACCTTTTTATGATGAATAACCACTGCCATTTCTACAATTTGCGGGGTACTGCACCTGGGAATCTGATGGGAGATTCTTGGTTAAGAGCACATGAACAATTCAAGGCCTACTACGCAGCATTTTATTTGAGGAATAGCTGGGAAAAGCTTCTACCTATTCTAATTCACAAAGACCTACTTTCATCCTCTGGTGGGAGTGTGACTGACCAAGATTTGGTCCAGAGACTAAATGCTTTCATTGTAGCTTTTGATGAAAGGTATGAGAAGCAATCCAATTGGGTAATCACTGATGAGATCTTGAGGGAAAATATATGCATGTATTTGGTGAAAGTCATTGTACCAACGTACCCGGCCTACGTGAAGAACTACATGTTGTCAATTGAAAACGATGCTAAGGCTGCAAAGCATATCAAATAATCAGCGCAGAGTTTGGAGAGCATGATTAGGTCTTCGTTTCAGGCTTCAGCCTAAGCTGAGGATGTATGGGAGAATCAAAGAAGTAGACTTGATAAGTAAAATAAGAGAAGGGAGCAATCAATTTCGTTTAACTCTTACTGCGCTGTGACTCTAATCCATTTTCCTTGTACTTTGCAAAATGAAAGTGAAAGTAATAATTAGCACATGTTAAAATATATATATATATATATATATATATATATATATATATATATATATACATATATATATATATATATATAACATCATCTCATTGGCAAGTAGGCCTTCATTTCATGCAATGTCTGATAACTTGATTACTAGACAAGATAAATGACATCATCTTCTTCAAAAATTACAAAGATTCAACAAGGACAGTTATGTGATGAAGATTGAAGCATTGGTTAATAGTTAACACAAACATCCACATAAAAAAAATAAAAATGAAAATAAAACAAGAAAAACAAAATACAACCTTAGCATAAGGCCGTTATGAACTTAACCTTCTGAAAATCTGAAAGATGAAAGTTTCTTTCGACCTCCCAAGTCTCAGCAGTTGGCACCTACTATTAGATTTGATTTCATTGAATGCACACTCTCGAAGAGGATCAGGTTGTGTATTTTTATAATCTGAACAGGTGACTAACATAACATCCTGGAACACATGGACAGAAATAGGATTTGGCCTATATGTTAATAACCTAACTTTCAAGATTAATAATAAATGCTAACAAAAAGAAACGTAGTTGTCTCTAACGAAGTAACTCTGCACAAAACGTGAGAAGCCTTCCACCAAAATTCAAACCCTTACAAGCTCATATTAAATAATATATCAAAAAAAAATCGAATAATAATTTTAAAAAGGTTTATACCACCATAGCATCAAAATCATAGAACACTATAGCACAGCATAGTGTTTGGGTTGGTAACTCAATCAAGAGAGAGAATCCATTTCGTCCCATTCTATTTCTAAATTCTAACAAGGGAGTGAAGACCGCTTGTTTTGGTACATACTGGACACCTTTGCGTTTTTTTTTTTTTTTTTCTGGCCAGGCTGGATACCTTGCTTTAAAACTCCTCCCCCCTCCCTGACCCAATAAAAAGGTCCAGCCCATTTTCTGTCTCTAGTCCACAACATATAAGCTTAATTCTCTCTGGTGACCAAAATAAAAGAAGACTCATTCATTGAGGCGAGAGTTGGGAAAGGGTGTGACGGCGGTGGTGGCACTGTTAGTGCGGAGTTGAGTGAGGGAGCAGTTGTGGTGCCATCACTCCGTTGCTTAAAATAACTATAGATAAATTGCATGTATAAAATCCTAAGGCATGTTGATGTTAGCATTAGCTGCAGCGGGTGATTGTTGTGGTTTTCCTAGTCTTTTGGGCTCAAAACATCTCTGCTGTTGGCATGATATGATGGTTAGTCTCCAGTTTGTTTCAAACCATTTCTGTCTGTTTGCCTATGATCATGTTTGCATGTGCCATTATTTTCATATCGTGTTTTAACAGCCCAAATGCTTCAGTCTCTACCCAAACAATTTCATCCCTCAGATCTCACAGTATTTCATGAGGGTGTTGAATAGACGACACTACACGAAAGAGATTGGCTAAAATTATTATTATATACTGCTACCACCTTGCAAAATGCTAACATACTCAAGTTCCTCTGTATCGCCATATTGATGCTACAGAAAAATGAACATTAAAATGCATACATGCATTAGAGACTACAACTATTACCGTACACCAATTAGAACTAGAAGCCATTCTTTGAAAACTAGCCCTTAGTGTTTCTTGTCCGCGGATTTGCATCTGATAAGTGCATGGTAACATCTCTCATTGTCGGTCTCTTGTGTGGATCCTGCTCAGTGCATCTAAAAGCCACCATAAGCACTTTGGTAACGTGTTCCATTATATGGGTATCAAGAAATTCCTCTGCAAGGCTTGAATCAACAATTTGGCCAATTTCTGCTCTTTCCCTCCAGACAGATCTAACCCAACCCACCACATCAGTACCATCCATAAATGAGGGATCAACTGCCTTCTTTCTGGTTATCAGCTCAAGCAAAACTACCCCGTAACTGTATACATCAGACTCCCTACTATTCGCTGTTGCATAAGCATTCTCTGTCACAACACAAGCCAATATAAATTAAACATGTTAAACCATATGATATGAGAGTCTTGTAAAGGAAAGAAATACCCAATCAACCAAGAACTTAACGAGAGTTACCTGGTGCAATATAACCAATTGTACCCGGAAGAGACATGGAAGGATTTGAAGTAGACGACTGATCCAACAGTTTGGCAATACCAAAGTCAGCGATATGAGGCTCCATATCACAGCCTAGAAGTATATTCTTTGGCTTGATGTCTCGGTGTACTATGGGAGGATCACAGTCGTAATGGAGATAAGCCAATCCATGAGCAATTCCAACAGCTATCTTATGCCGGACACTCCACTCTAAGGATGGTGGTGGATTCTTTTCATGCAAAACATCATGGAGGCTCCCATTTGGCACATAGCTGTACAAGATTAGGCCATAATCTTTTCTCAACCAAAAATCTTCTAATTTGACCAGATTTCGATGCCTAATTCTTCCGATGGTTTTGATTTCTCTGACCATGCTCAAGTTCTTACCTTTGCTTGCAGCAAATCCCAGCTTCTTTACAGCAAAAGCTTTGTCAGGACTTATCAGTGCTTTATAAACAACTCCATGGGCTCCTCTGCCAATAATATACCGATCATTTAGATTTGCTGTAGCCTCCATGACTTTGTTAAGAAGGGATGAAGAGCCCTCTTCAGTAGAGATATGGTCTTCCTGCTTAGATTTTCTGCCAGATACAAACATATAAACTAATCCCAGCAACACCAAAACAACAAGAATTGAGGATCCAAGTGCTATCAGCACAATTTCAACTTTACCGAGGCCTTTCTGATTAGTTGATTTGTTTTCACATGGTTTTAGATAGCTGCTTTCAGTGCAAACCAAGCCATCTGACGTTGAACAACTGATACATAGTCCGGGATTGCCCATAAATGATGACAACGAAGAATTAAGCAACTTCGTTAGCATCTTTGGCACAGGACCATGAAAAGAGTTGTATGAAATGTTGATTTCAACTAATGAGGGGAGTTCATCAAGAACTTCTATGCTTCCAGTCAAGTTGTTCTGAGATAGATCCAATATTTGCAAATTTTTCAGGTTTCCAATCTCTACAGGAATACCACCTATCAGCCCATTAGAACTTAGATTCAACCCGTAGATCAAATACGGCAATGCTCCAATCGATCCAGGAATTCTGCCTCCAAGCATATTGCCACCAAGTTGCAGTTCAAAAAGCTTTTTAAATTCCACCAAGAAAGCTGGGATGCCCCCACTAAAATGATTCTCCCTTAAAATTAACGTGCTTAGCCCCGTCCAGCTCCGCAAACTTGATGGCAGTGAACCATTTAGGAAATTGAATCCCACGTCAAACCTGTCCATTTTGGTACAATTTGACAGCTGAGGTGGCAAAGGACCTTCTAAGTTGTTGTGAGCAAGATCCAAAGTCTGAAGATTCACAAGATTTCCAAGCGTTGAAGGTATGAGCCCTGTAAATTTGTTCATAGACAAAATCAAGGCAGTGAGATTTCTGCAGTTTCCCACACTTGGTGGAATTGCTCCATCGATTTTGTTGTTGCTGATATCCATATATCCGAGATTTGGATTGCTTTCGAAATCAGGAAGAGGCCCAATAAAATTATTTTGTTTAAGAATCATCCTTGTAAGAGTAGTACAGCTTCCCACACCAGGAGGTATGCTACCTTGAAGTTGATTGATGCCCACAAGCAGCAAGCTCAATTTCTTGCCAAAACAAATATTTGGTGGGATGTTGCCAGTGAACTTATTATTTGTAAAGTCCAGCTGGACTAAACTGCTATTAATTCCCAAGTTTTGAGGTATGACTCCGGAGAACTGGTTGTTAAACAATGAGATATTTTTCAGATGTTTCAGCTCTGTCATCTCCAAAGGCAGTTCACCAGAAAGGCTGTTGTTGTACACAAGGAGATGCTCGAGACCTTGAATCTTCCAGATGCTCAGCGGAATTTCACCAGTTAATTGGTTGGAAAACAACTCAAGGTCAGTCAGTTGACTTAATTTTCCAAGTTCACTTGGAATCTTTCCCTCAAGTTGATTAGAATACAAATGTAACTCTGCCAAAGACTTGCAGTTACCAATTTCTGGAGGTATTTTTCCGGATAAATGGTTCTCAGGAAGGCGTAGAACAGAAAGATGGGTCAGTAGACCAATGGAGGATGGAATGCTTCCAACTAAGTTGCACTTCACAGCAGCAAATTGTGACAAACCACTACAATTCCCCAAGCCGGAGGGAAGGCCTCCACTAAACACATTATATGAGAGATCCAAAAACAGTAAATTTTTACAAGTACCAGAACCCAGTGGAATGGTGCCCGTAAGGCTATTGCGGGCGACATCAAGAAAAGCAAGACCATTGAGGTTCTTTAGACTGTGAGGCAGAACACCCTGCAAGTGATTCCCTTCCAAAACCAATTCTTGTAACTTACTGCAGTTCCCAAAGGATAAGGGAATTGTCCCAGACAACTGGTTGCGCTGGAGATACAAATTCGAGAGCTCAGTCATATTCCCAGCACTTGTGGGGATGGAACCGCTCAGAGTGTTGTAAGAGAGGTCAATAAATTGCAGTTGGGAGATTTGAGTCAAGGAATCTGGAATTTCACCGGTCAGTAGATTATCAGCAAGGCTTATATACCTTAGCTTGTGCAAGTTTTTCAAGGTGTTAGGTATTTGGCCGCTAAGGTAGTTTGCAGTTAGGTCTAAGACCTGTAGCAGAGTGAGATTTCCAATTTCAGGTCCCAACTGACCAGAAATGCCATAAGCAGTGAGGTTAAGGGAGACGACATGATAGGCATGGTCACACTGAACTCCTGCCCATGAGCATGGAGTTGCATGAGAGGCATTCCAGGTGCAGTTCATGGAAGGAGGCACGATTGTGCAGTGCCTCAAGAGTGACAAGAGAGTCACCCCATCAGAGGTGAGTGCAGAAACAGCATGCAGCAAGGAAGAGAAGAGAACAAGCCCCAATAGAAGCCTCATGGAGACCCAACACAGTTGCAGTTGCAGTTGCAGTTGCTTTACTTTACAGTGTTTGAGAGAGAGAACAAAAAGGGCTTACCAACAAAAAGGGCTTACCTTAGTAGCAGATTAGAATACAAGTATGCAGAAGGAAGAAGGCTACTGCAATGGGAAAGGCGGTGTTTGTGTCCTATGAACCTGCATTATTCTGCGGAGAAAGGAAGTCAAGACGGTGAGACTGCAGTTAATGTTATGCAGTACAGACAGACAGAGGCAGAGAAGGAGATAGAAACGGGGTTGACTGTTGCATCCATCATCAGTTATATAAATAAGAAAACAATGATGGTAGCCTAGCACGAGATGAGAGAGACAAGTCATTCATTCACATTCATATTCATATTCCGATGCCCATTCACATTTTCATGTTCACATTCATGTATAATCTAATATATAATATTATATGATATGGTAACGCTAGCTAATGGGCTAGTTTGTGTGTTGCGAGCATGCCACGCCCTCTCTTCCCATTAATTACGCATAAATACTTATATGATATGGGAGTAGCACGTAGCTGTGCTTCCGAGCAATCATGTAAGTGTATTTTCATGAGATTGTGTGTTAGTGATAGTTTTCATATAAAATATACTTACATAATTGAATTAAAAGCATGGCCACATGATACTTCCGAATCGTGGAAGAATTTCTCTTAATTACATTTATTTAATTAACTTAACAATGACCTTTTCTTATTAAAAAGGACAATCTTTCACAACCATCATACTTTGTGGTTAAACTCACAAAAGTAAGCGTAATTAGGTGAAAAGCACCACATTTTGGTATCAAGCCAATTTGCAAATCTGGTTTGACGCTTTACGCCAACATTTCTTAGATGCCTAATACCAGATTAGAAATATCTGATAAAAGTAAGTGGGCAGCTCATGACTGGAATAAATAACATTTACAAAGCCAGCAAGTTTATTCAGTACTTCTGCAAAGCAATGAAAACAATCAGCCATACTATTACTGTGTTTTAAGAATCTATGTTCTATACATATTAATATAAAAGTAAAATTGAATTCAACAAGTTGTTAATAATACACTTAAATATCATTTGATAATAATATTATAATATTATTATTTATGAGCAAAATTCAACATTATCATCGATTATTTTAATGAATCATCAAAGTTTAAATATATTAACATAAAATAAATTATATATGACCTTCAACATATATATAAATTGAAGAGGATTCATTTAAATCTTAAGTCAAAAGTTGTCAAAAAATTTAAATTACTTTTGAGAACATAGAATATTGTATTATTATATATTAAATATTAAATATTAAACGTGTAATTTCTTATATAAAAATATATAATTGACTAAAAATATATTAATCAAATTATGGAAAAGAGTAAAATATATTATTTCAAAAACTTAATAATGGACGGTGAAGAATTATACAGGTTTATGAAAAAAAAAACCACTAATACAACATTAAAAAAATTTAAATTACTTTTGAGAATAGAAAATTGTATTATTTTATATTAACTATTAAATGTATAATTTATTATGTAAATAGAATACATAAAATTCTTCACTAAGATATATTATTTTGGTTAATTGTCGAAGTTTGAATATATTGAGATAAAATGACTTATATAAGACATGTATGTGTATATATAATTTTATGTGGATTTTGTTTGATTGTTAAGAGAATAGGTCTCAAAATATAAAATTGAGTCAAAAAAATTTTTTTGAGTGGAACGCCAATTTATTAAGCTAACTGAACATCATTTCAAAGCAAATACAAGATATCATCATGAGGGTCTTCAATCCAAATTTCTGACCCTCCAGATAAAAGCCTTACAGGTTAAACAGTCTGCAATGCAATTACAAGATCGTTGAACAAAATCAAAATCGAAACAATCATACCATGAGTCAAAAAATTATTAATCAAAGATTAAAAAAAATTATATATATTTTTTATGTCACAAAAACACTAATACAACATAATAATAAAATTGAATTATTTTGACAATAGAAAATATTATATTATTATATATCAACTATTAAAAGTATAATTTTTCATCTATACAATTATATTATGGAGATTGACCCATTTAGTCATCATCTTCAATTTTTCAAAAATGTCATTAATAACTAAATAAACATCACTTAAACTATGAAGGCTTTTGTGCCTAACTATTGCTTACATGAGTATTTTAATATTGCAAAATCTAACTAAATCAGTTGTTTCAAAGGAGTTACATTTTTTTTTTTTGGGGTAAGTTATCAGGGCAAAAACCCAAGCAAAACGAAGAAAACTACACAATCAAACGAGGAATGGCTATACCAACCAAAACTCACACAGGACAGATCCCAAAGAAACAAGAGGTAGCTCATAAAAAACAACTTCCAACTTATGTAACTAACCAAGAGCAACTAAGGCATCAGCAGACCTATTAGCTTCCTTAAAAGCATGATGCACTTCAACAACCCAAGGGCACTTAAGAAAATCACGAACTCTGTGAATCATTGGACCATAAGGATGAGAAATGAGATAGTTGGCTGTGATGAGTGCAATGGCACCAATAGAATCTGTCTCTAGAATAACCATATGATGCCTTTTATTGCAAGCCAGCTAAAGACCAACAAAAGCATCCCAAATCTTGGCAATAGTTATTGGACAATATCCAAGATTAGCAGAAAGAGCCACCCAAAAATTCTCCACATGAATTTTGAATCAAGCCGCCACAAGAAGACTTGGACCTATCCAAAACAGACCCATCAGAGTTTATCTTAATCTAGCCTTCCAAAAGGTGTTCCTAAGCAATATAACTCAAATGCATGAGACTAGGGAGATGTTGGGAATCCGCAAAATCAACAACCAACAAATTCCCATGGAAAATTGCCCAAAAGCTGGAGAATAACTCATCCGAAGATAGAATAGTGTTGTGTAAAATTTCTTCATTCCGAGTGCGCTAGAGAAATTGCAAAACAAAACCAAAAATTTTGGGCGAATTTGAACCAGCAAAAATATGGCCACCCTTTAGATTGGAAGCAAGCCAGAGATGAGTGGGAGCAGTAAAGAAAGATCCCCAATTTGAAGCATAACCAATCGCAGCCAAAAATCACCCAAGCAGGGACAATCATGCAACACATGCATCACCGACTCATGAACATTAGGTTACAACAACTAAAACTAGCATCATCAGTGATATGTTTATTGAGATGGAATAAATTTGTGGGAAGAGCATCATTAGCCACTTGCCATAGGAAAACTTTAATCCTTTCCAAGCCCTTCCATCGCCAAATTAATCTGAAGAGTTGATCCCCATGTAACTCCAAATGCTTAGCTAAAGACTGATAAGAAGAGCACAATGAAAAAGCGCCATCATGGCTAGAACACTAAATGATAGAATTAGCCCCAGCCAAAGCTAAAGAAGGAGCTAGTGCCGTAATGTTATTGCAAACCTGCAAAGGAAGAATAGAAAGCAACAATTGCCAAATTCAGTTTCCATCAATAGTCACAAATTGACTCACCACTAGTTGCAAATCTTCATTTGAAAGAGGAGAAAGAGCAAATGTCTCTAATGGTGGAAGCCTGGGCACGCATTTATCTTCCCAAAAGTGGACCAAATTACCACCACTAACTCTCCATGAAATATTCTATAACACCTCATCCCCAGGCTTTGACCACCCCGCTCCACAATTAGAGCACTGCTCTGCGCCTTATTTCTAACAAGGGGCTCGAGATCAAAGCCGCAACTACATTTGGCTCGTAAAACTTGAACCTAGAGCTCTTCACGTTGATGGATTAGGCCCCATCCAATCTTAGTCATGTGGGCCACATTAAACAAATGAGCTTGCCTAAGGCCCAACCCTTTAGCAAACTTGGGCTTACACAAGGTGTCCCAATCACATAAATACATCTTGCAAAGACTCTCAGTGCTACCCTAAACAAACTTTCTGCAAATTTTAGCAATGTTGTTACACACTGACCCTGGCAACAAAGAAGTTTGCATGGAGTAAGGCGGAAGAGCCATCAAAATAGAAGAACACAATGTGATTCAACCTGCCAAAGACAACGACTAAGCCTTCCAATTACTCAACTTCTGCATTAATTTATCTGTGACATGACTAAAGGAATTGGAATTGATTCTTTTGTGAATAAGAGAAACCTTAAGATATTTACCAAAATCATGAGTAAGAGAAAAGCCAAATACCTGTGCAATCTTAGCAACTTGGTTGTGATGGACATTCCTGGAAAGATAAATAAACCATCTGTAAAGCAAAGGTGAGTAATTAGTGGTCCGCCTCTGGAAAGAGTGGTTGGCTTCCAGAACCAATGAGAAACCGCAACTTGAATAAGATGAGATAATCTTTCAATGTAAATAACAAAAAGGTAAGTGAAAGAGGATCACCTTGCCTTATTCCATGTCTCGAAAAGAAATCAGTTGTACAATCCCCATTCCAAAGAATATTCATTGAGGCAGAGGAAACACAATGCCAAACTAGATTACAAAAATTATCACTGAACCCGATCCTTATGAGAGTCTAACAAAAATTGCCAATCTAGTATGCCATAAGTCTTCTAAAGATCAATTTTGATAGCCATAAAACCCATATGACCTTTCATTTGACGCATCTTGTGGATCACCTCCTTAGCAATAATAATATTATTAGACCCCAATCTACGATGAATAAAACCACAATGGGTAAGAGCTATAATAGTGGGCATAATACGCTTGAATCTATTAGCAATAATTTTTGTGACAAGGTTGTAAATCACATTACAAAGACTAAGGGTATATTTGTTTTAAATTTTGAAAAAAGTGATTTTAAAATTTAAATTTTATATATAATTGAAAAAACTAAAAACAAATTTTTTTAAGATTCTGATTATTTTATAAAAATTATCCAAATAAATAAAACTAATTTTTTTAAAAGAAAAAAGTGATTTTTTTGCCTAAAAAATCCTAAACAAACACAAATTGGCCTAAAATGTTTAACCAACTCAGGATGCTCAATTTTCAGAATCAGGGAGATATAGGTTTAATTAATCTATTTAATTTCCTCAGGATTATAAAAAATTGAGGAAACTAATTTACAAATTGACTCCCTTACCACATTCCATTAGCTCTGAAAAAATGAAGCATGAAGCCCATCAGCTCTCGGAGTTTTCAAACCTCTCACAGAAAAAAGAGTACCTTTAATTTCTTCAAAAGAGAGAGGGCGATTAACAAACTCCCAATCTTCTCGAGAAACCATAAGGAAACCACCATGAATTGAAAAAGAAGTTACATTAAAATCTTTAAAATAGAGATTCACGGAAAAATTTCTAGTCATCAATTGCAAATTTTCCACATTATACACCCAATTACCTGCTTCATCTTTAAACGCCAAAATTTTATTTCTCCTCTTCCTAGCTAGAGTTGAGAGATGAAAATAACGGGTGGTTTTATCTTCCTGAGAAATCCATTTACATCTAGCCTTTTGAGCCTAAAAGGACCCCCTTCTGTCAAAGTAACCTCATAATCATGCCATTACTGCTTCTAAAGATCTTCCAGAAAAATATTACGACCATTCTGAAGGGCTAGCTGAATCCCATGCAAACGATTAATTAGTCTATTCTTCCTTTTCTAATATGGCCAAACACGCCTCTATTTCAATCAAAGGCCGCAGCAACAAAATTAGAGACATTATCAGACCAAGCACAATTTAACTTCCAACTATTTTTGACCAAGTTAAAGAAAAATCATGGTGACCAAGCCAAGCAGCTAGAAATTTAAAAGGCTTAGGATGCCAAGACACCTATAAACAGGACCCAGCTCCAATCCACAAAGGACTATATTCGAATCAAACATGGGAAGATAGATAACACCCACATCCTAAAAAGAGAGTAACCAGTCTTTGTTAACAAGCATTCAATCAGGTGTCTCCTTTAAAGTACCTCTCCTCGAAGTAAAAGGAAGGCCCTGAAAGCCTGCATCAGACAAATCACAAGACTCCATGCATCTATGAAATGCACCACAACTTCGATTGGCATTCACCGCCCCTATAATCTCATTATCAAATAAAATTGCATTAAAATCCCCAACCACTGCTCAAGGTCTAGAGATTGAGTCTTTAATTCGAATGAGAGAGTTCCAAAGCTCCTCCCTAATAGTTCGTTGTGGCCTACGATAGCAACAAGTAAGAAACCAAGACTCCCTTCCAACTGGACTAACTTGAAGATAAACGAATTATCTCTCCTTAAGTAAAATACAAACATGACCCACTGAGGAATCCCATAAAAACCAAATTGCTCCAGCAAAGCCATCAGCCTCAACCATAAAATGATCATCAAAACGTAACTTATTGGCCACCCGCTTCACACGATCCCCACTTAAATTGGTTTCAAGTAAAACCAGAATTGAGAAACCATACTTCCTTCTAAAATAAAAAATCAAAGAAGCAAAACCCTTCTTGCCTACACCACGGTAATTCCAAATGAAAATATTCACATTCAAATCCATAAAACCCAGTGAGAAGAAAAGAAGCATTAAGCCTGATTCACGGTCGAATCCTCCACCCCCACTTCCCTCATCATAACTTTTACAAGCATCACCTACAACTCATCATTATAACTGATTGTGTCCGCTCCAAGATTGCTACTAGGGGGATGAGTCTTGATGTCTGCTTTAGCGTCTCCCCCCCATTTTGTCTCATCAATAGAGATGAAAGGAACTTCCTTCACAGGCAACATCTCCTTATTTAAAACATCCATGCAGCTTTTTGTATTCACTATCAACTTAGTACGAGATAGCTTCTTCACCCCACCATTTGGCTTACTGATTGATCGAGAGAGACTTTTGAAACTTAGTAATATGATTACGCTTTGGTTTCTTCGTACTTGTTCTTGATATAGACCTTAACCCAAGCACCCCACCAAAGATCCCCTTTGACTTAGGCACAAAAGTTGAACTCAAAGAATTACCACGTGAAGCACCCAAATTAGCACGTAATGGACCCACCTTAGTCACATGAGGATTCTTATCCTTAGACATCGAATTGATAAGCCTTTTTTTATTTTAAAACCTAATTTGATTTTCTCCCCCGAAGACTATGCAACAATTGCATGCTTCGTATCCTGATCATAGTTTATATTCTCATGCACAATATTTTCCTCCTCGCGTACAAGGCTATCAAATATGTTGCCTGATTTCTTGCTTCCGTTATCCTTGGATTTGATACAATTATCCTCCTTGGAATCAGGTCGAGATCATGGGCGGAATTTGATGGGCAACCACAAGCCATTCACCATGCGGCTGAGGTAACTCATGACTGCACTGATTTGGGCTAGGGTTTGAGGTTGTCACCGTCATCCCAACACCATTCACGTCCTGAGGAACAACAGCCTTCTCGACCACTGGAACTAACGCCTCACTATTGCCCTTACTCTTGCAATCCCTGGAATAATGTCCATAACACCCACAATTTGAGCAAATAATGTAGAGACCTTCATATTCAACTTTGTACCAAGCATCCTCCACAGCACCATTTCTACCACTAATTTATACAAATTGATCTCCATACAAACACGAACAAATCTACCTTTTGCTAACTTTAAAGTATGATGATCAATTTTGACAAGCGAACCCACCTGACTAGCCATGGCCCAAAGAATTGAATCATTGTAATATGCCATATTCAGGCTATAGTAGAATCAATCTTAGCATCAAAAGCAATAAAATCTCTTGACCATGGACGAACAGATAAACAGTGATCAAACAACATCCAAGGACCACCATATATCACCTTAGTTCGATCCTTTTCAATGTCAAACTTAACGAGAAAAAAACCATAGCCAAGATCTAGCATAGCAAAGCCTCCTGAAGGTTTCCAAAGCTTTTAAAGTCTATCTCGCATTGTGAGAAAACCCAACTCTTTCCCCAGGAGTTTCACGATCAAAGCTTCCTTCTAAGGCTGATCAATCTCTTCAAGGATCATCTTATCCAAATAAAGCTTTGGATATAAGCAATTGCCCTGATGAAACTCAACCCTAGACAACTTTTCTTTGAGTAAATCGACAGAATGGCCATGAGATGAGACTTTCTTCTTACCTACAAGTTTATCATGGAAAAAAGTAGACTTATTTTGCACCTTGTTACCCCCACCACCACCATCAAGGGCATCAGAAGACCCACTCATCATCAGAAAGACGCCACTAAGTTCCCACTCATGTATATACTTCTGGTACATATTCTTAAGGAGTTACATTTATATTTAAAGAATTATATTTTAATTTAATTTTACTGATTTTTCTATACAATATATAATGGCGATTCAAGTTTTGATCTCCAATTTTTCTTTTTAGAAAAATGTCGTGAGTTTTAAACACAAATGAACAGAGGGTATAAATGTAAATTAATGCAGCTTAACTTTCATTATCCATATCCTTTCTCTGTAGTTTCACGAACATATAATTATTGTCCCACTTACTCTAAAATGAAACTATAGTAGTGATTATTTTTTGCGCACTTTTCTTTTTAACCAAGAGTAACTAAGGTGTAATTTGTTTTCAATTAAATGAGTCACTAATTCTTAATTAACGTACATAAAATATTAATATGATATAAATAATTTTGCATCAATTGATGATATAATTGACTGAGCTTAAATGAGGTATTTGTTATTCTTTATTTATAACGTTGGAGTAAAAAAAATTATAAATAACCATAAAATTAAAAGAACTCGGCATTTTGAGCCAACTCATGCCCCAGTCAATTGATGCAAAATTATTGCACATTGCACATCAAGTTTCAAAGGGTGATGCAGGAAAAAGAAAAAGAAAAAGTAAAAGAAAGATAAAAGCCTATTAAATTTGACGCTACTTTGTGTATATTGTGGCATATATATGCATGTCCCATAACCTAATCACCATTTTTTTGTTTTTTCTTTTCTCTACTTGCTTTTCTACTTTTATTTTTTACTTCAACTTGATTAAGGTGAAGAAACTGCATTGAAAAACTATTGTTATATTATTTAGTGTATAACCTTTTTCAAATATAAGTTAAAAGATATATATAATTAAAATAAAGGTTAATCGTAACTTATAAAACTATGAATTTAATTTTAATACATTGATGATATAAAATTTTATTTATATTATTATCCAATCATATTTTACTATATTATTAAATTTGGTTAAGTACCTGGTTAGCAAATAAAAGAATCCAACTGGGTCTACTAAACCGTGGAAGAGTTTCCAACCTAATGTACAATCTACATGGTAATCATGAAGCTGCAAGTTTTATGTAGATGACGTTGCACTGCACAAAGCTGCCATACGTGAATTCTTTGACAGGGGAAAGGATGTTCGCATTCTGTTCTGTGCCGTTTTGTCATTCCGGAGGCCAACCAAAACAATGCATTCAACTTTTGATGAAAGAGTAGTACCTTAGAGTCACATACATGAAAACATATGTCCAGTCTTAGCCCTTTGCATATACACTCGTGTATGTTTGCTAGTTGGTGCTGGCAACCAAATTCCAGTATGTATGGACAACTCTCGCCTTCCCTTGGCTCTTCACAAATAATTGCATCAGTGTTGCAATACAAATGCTATTATTCCCCTATACTCAAACTAAGTTAACTAGAATCATATACCACAGGGAAGTGACTGCGCTTAGATATTCGCTTATACCTCTACCAACAACAAAATTAACGAGGATTATAGGAAAAAAAAAAAAATCAAGCAACAATTACATGAATTTATCAAGCAAAAATAGTTAAAGCTACAAACAAAAAGTAACACGGGCTATGGCAAAACTTGCTGCATAGACACGGGAGAAGTGCACACTAGGAGGTGTTTATTGCCAAGCGATCAGGTACATACTCTTGCTGACCTCGACCAACTAAAGTTTGAGGAAGACAAACTCTTCGATAGCAGAGACGGCTCCAATCTTTTCAAGAGCCACCTTATTTGGTTCTTCATCGACACCAATAGCCATAATAGCCATCTTCCTCCGGGATGTCCTTCCCACGCTCATAAAGCTCACATTCACATTGTGTTCAGCAAGTATATTTCCAACACGACCAATCATCCCAGGCTGATCTATCTGGCGGCACAAAATTAGGTTCCCTTCTAAGCTCACGTCCACACCGAAAGAGCCAACACACGTGAGGTGGGGTATCCCATACTTCACTTTTCCCTCAGTGCTTATATGACCACCCATTGTCACAGCACTTGCAAATTTGGACTCCACATTGGATATTTGAACCTGGATTGAATCCACAGGCAGCTCAGGTGATGAATCAACTACTATCCTTTCCTCGCTTATGCGAAGCCCCTTCTCCTTGGCAGTGAAGTCGGCGTTCACAAGGTTGACAATTGAATTTGATATTGGTTCAATAATGCCTTTTGTGATCATGGCTCGCAGAAGTCTGGTGTCTAGGTCATCTGGGCCCCTGGCTGATCGGTAGATCACCTTCACAGATTTGATTCCATTTCCTCCGGACACCAACTGCACGGCCAGCCTGCCCAGCTTCTCTGCTAACACAACATATGGAGCCAGCTCTGACAGCACCTGATCACAAGCTAGGCCATGTTTCAATTCAATTACAACAGTCTAGCTAGGAAGGAATACACAATCATAGTTTTTTTTTTTTTTTTTGGTTATATGTATATAATTTTGTATTGGCGTGCATGTGATGTCACAATGTTTACCTCAGGAGCAACCATAGGAGCATTGACGGCAGTTGCTGCAAGCTCCCCTTTCAATGCTCCAACGACGGCCTCTGCTATTTCAATGGCTACACCCTCCTGGTAACTCAAAATTGGTCAGAGGATTCTATATATATAGTATATACTAAAGAACAGAATTGAAACAAGAACACAAGTGCAGAAGGAAAAACAGACCTGTGCCTCTTTTGTGCTAGCTCCAAGATGAGGCGTGACAGTGACATTCTCGTGTTGCACTAACTTACTATCTTTGGGTGGGGGCTCCTCATTGAAGACATCAAGTGCAGCCTGTTTCATGTATATTTATAAAGATATAGTCATTCGATTTGAGGCGCCTATGAAACGACAATTGAAAGAAAATACTAATCACTAGAATAGAGACATTTGTGCCAAAGTTAATAGACGAAAATATTACTAAAAAGGATCATATCTTAGGCGTATACCTGAGCAACTATTCCAGAATCAAGGGCTTTGACTAATGCATCTTCGTCAATAACTCCACCTCTAGCAACGTTGATGATGCGGACTCCTTTCTTCATCTTTGCAAAAGTTTTGTCATTGAAGATCTTTTTAGTAGTTGGAGTGAGGGGCATATGGAGAGAGACGAAATCTGCAGTGGCGATGGCCTGATCAAATGACACCAAATCCACACCAATGGCACGGGCCCTGTCAGCTGGGGCATAGGGGTCATGTGCAACCACGTTCATTCCCAACCCTTTCGCACGCCTCGCCACTTCAGATCCAACTTTTCCAAACCCCATAACTGCTAATGTCTTCCCAACCATCGAAACTCCAACATACTTGTTTCTTTGCCATTTTCCTGCACATTACATGCACATACCCATACATGCAAGGGTATTTATATCAATAGGAAGGAAAACTTTATCCTAGTTCCCTACAACTACAATGTTTGTATATTTATTAGTACCCACCTCGCACTGCGCTGTATATGCAATTACACGATGAAACTAAAATAACAGACAACCATATTATCTTTTTGAAATCTATTGGCCACTCAGATATATAAAAAAGTGTCTCTCTTTAAAATTTCACTTTCCCGTGCAGTGACTGCACGGTAGCTAAGACAACTGGAAACTTGGTTGGCTGCATTGTCAACGGTCAAAATGTATATGAATATTTATCTACATTTTGGTGCATGCCCTGCATGGCATTTTTTTATTTTTTTTATTTTTTGGACTGGAAATAAAGAAGAGGCATGGCATGCAGATGGTTGTAAAGAGAATAGAGAGAATTGAAGAAGAGGATGGCATACCAACTTTGACGGAGGCGTCAGCCTGGGCAATGTTCCTTGCCATTGCAGCAAGGAGGGCGATGCCATGCTCGGCAGCAGCGACGGTGTTGGCGGTGGGAGCGTTGACGACGAGGCAGCCATACTCGGTGGCAGCTTGGAGATCCACATTGTCAATGCCAACGCCTGCTCTCCCCACAACCCTAAGCCTTCCTTTCGAAGCTTCAAACACCTGCCTCGTCACCTTCGTCCCGCTCCTCACGATCAACGCGTCACACGATGAGATCTTCGAGCACAGCTGCTCCGGCGAGAGGTCGTATGCGGACTCCACGTGTCCGAAACCACGCAGCAGTTGCAGCCCCGCCTCTCCGAGTTTCTCGGACACCAAGATGGTGGGTTTTGGACCAAAAGACCATGATTCCTTGGAGCTTGACACGGCGGATTTTGAGGGTTCCGCCGTTTTCAAAACATTGTTGACGACCAAGGCACGCTGAGAATGGGAAGAGTGAGAACGAAAGGAGAGCTTGAGGAAGGGGTTGGTGTTAACGAATGAAGCAAGAGAGGATCTTGAGGTTGATTGCGACGTAGGGGAGGAGGAGCAGGAGGGGAAGAAGGCTTTGGTACAAGCAGAGGAGGCCATAGAGATTAGAGAGAGAGAGAGGGAATTTTTTGGTGCTTTCTCCTTTTGTTTTCTTGATCTCTCAACTTCTGGTAGCCTTGTTATATACAAGTTTGACTTCCGATAGCCATTAATTTATCATTGGCTATAAATAACGCTTATAATCCAATCAACTGGGAGGTGCTTATAAGCCATTAATTTAAATTTCTAATATTATACTAAGTGAAATTCATTTAACATCACAATTTGTTTTTACGGTTACCAACCACATTTTCATTGTAAGAATTAACATTTGCGAAGAAAAAAATTGAGGTATGCCACTATTCGTTTATGGAAAATTTGACATCAATCTCCCCCTTGAAATAACAGAAAAAATTGCAATTACATTCCAACCGATATTATAGCCATTATAATAATAATAAACATATATAAGGTAGTTGGAAAAGTAATATTATGATTCTAAGTTCTACAACAAGACACTTGTTATAGTACATGACAACTGACCTCATGTAGCTTGAATTAAACGTATTACTAGTACAACGCTTGCAGAGAGCTTAAAAAGAAAAGAAGAGATGCAAAATTGCTAATAGTATAGGAAAAAAAATCATTATATGGAGTTTGATTTGGGAATGCTTTGATAGGTTGATTTGCTCGCTTTCAGACCCAACAAAAGATCAGCTAAGGACATCTAATGAATATTTGGGGGGATCGTTATTATCCCACCTCCATCATTAAAAATTTGAGACATAGCGGTCAAAAATTAGAAATCATAAATGTACAACGCACTGGTCATATTTAACTTTCAGTATCAAGCATCAAAATTGGACGTCAACAAAGAGATAAAAATATGGAATACATGTTATTTTTTGCAGCATTTAGAATTTCCTTTGGGAGGTGAAAATAAAGCTTGTTACACAATTAGTAGAAATACTCACATGCAACAATAATCAAGGAATAAAACCTCTGTTAACCAAAGGAGGTATACAGCTTTTATAAGTTACAGTGGATTTGAGGAACCAAAACTAACAAGTCAAAATGCAGTGCAGAATCTTTCCTTCAGTTGTTTTACTCGAAATTGTTATACTGTTCAGTTTCTATATATATTGACACTGTCTAAGCATATATTGTATTATTTTGTATTAAAAAAGGAACAAACTAGTGCTGCACAGAGCTTCCTGTCTGCATAAAACTATACCAAAGGAAAAAAATTAGTTAAAAAGAAAAAAAAAGAGAAAGAAAGAAAGTGGAAAGCAAAAGTCTAATTTCTATCCTAGTGGTAGAAGTAGAATAGCAAACTTGAAGTGCAGGAGGGTCAGCATCATCTGTTGTATATATGTTGCTCTTTCTCTCATCATCTTCGGCCCAAAATACAACAATTGGGGTAACCAAAAAAGAGGGTTTGCTCCTTTTTAAACATCTTTCTTCATGATCCAGGTTCCTGACAGAAATAATGCAATGCAAGGGAACTTGAACTCCGCCAACACCAAGACATGATAAACTTACTTACCACCCAAGCATCATGAGGGTGGCTTGAGGATTGTGTAATGCGCATAAATTCTTGGGAAAACCACATTTCAAAAGCTAGTTATTGGAGTGAGAGGGTTCAAATCATTATAAGGCCTTCTTTTTCGGGTGACCTCCTCAATGTGGGACTAGTTACATTGCCACCTTCTTCGAAAAATCTCTCAATTACTGGCGCTTTATAAGCGACTTTCTGACTCTCTCACTCCAATAACTAGCTTTTAAAATATGATTCTCTTAATAATTTATGTTTCTTATAGATTAATCCTTGGCGATACGCCAAACACTGATCCATCCACCACATGAGGCAAGACAACTCCAAAGACCTTAAGATCATGGTCAACCACCTTCCCCACCACACATCCTCCGTGGTAGTGCCATATGGTGCTTACCACTCGTCAGCAGAAACCCTCCATGTGAAGGTAGCTGTTGTTGATATAGTGCTTAACATTGATGAGGCGATTGAAGTAATTGATTCTGACTAAGCTTCATGTTGGGGTGGGGCGCAGAGGTAGAGTGACGTTGGAGCATGTTTGGTATACTTTAGAGATTGAAAAAAAAATTTGTTGGTATGAAAATAAAAATATATAATAATTTTACTTTTTTGGTGTATAAAAATTTTGTTTTATAAGATCTTTTAAAGTTCTAGAAAATTTTTTGGAGTAGTATCCTTAAAGTTATTTTTTATTTTAAAGAAATATTTTTTAAAAAAAAATCTTACTATTATTCTTATATTAACAATAAAAAATAACTTTACTTTATTATATCTAAATAAAAATTATATTTTTAAACTTAGTTTTGATATATTTAAATTAAATAAAAATTATTTTTTAAATAATTTTTTTAAAAATAATTTTTTTAAAAAAATTATCTTTCAAAAATAATTCTCACATAAATTAAATCAAATATATTTTAGATAGGCAGCGAGGGAGGAGAAGAAAGTAATTTCACCGTTCTTTGTTATTATAATAATAACAATAATGATAATAATAATATTATTGTTACAAGGACCATCATGGTCAACAACTGGGGGGGAGCATACTAGAATCCTCCAATAACGGCAAACAATTTGCCTTTGTTTCTGTCTATGCGCTGTAGTCCTTACGCTCCATCCAGTTCCACACACAACACCAGGGGAAGAAAGTCAAATCAAAAGGCCATAAGAAATTGTGCCCAAAGAATCAAACTTCAAGAGGAAGTCATCTAAATCTAAATAAATGTCATTCAATTGCAATCAGACCCTTTTTTTATCTTTATAAACATTAGTTTTCCGTTTTGCGCCTTCATCTTCTGCGCCAATTCAGGTCAGTTTCTCCAAATTCTCCACCCTACCTAATCTACGCGTATCTCTCTCTCTGCGAAGTAGTAAAGGAAAACTTTAAAATTTTGATTCATGAAAATACTTGCCGTGGAACTACGGTGCGCAGTAGTATGTGAGGTTTTGAGTTATAACCGAGCAAATTTTGAACCTAATTTTTCACTTTCTGGAGTGTACTACCTGCGTAAAATGAACGGGGGAATTTTTTCTCTTTAGTTTAGCTTTCAGAGCATATCTATTCTGGCATGTGACATGGTGATAACTGATTCCTACATTTTTGCATATCTTTGATTGCACAATTTTTCGATCAATTCCGGATATTTTTCAAACGAGTCTAATTGTAAGTTGTAACATTTCTATTTCATCTCTTTCTACCTGAGAGCTGAACTACAATAATATAAGAATTAAAAGGGAAATTTTGATATTCATGCTGCCTTTCAACCTTAAAGAGAATTAGGTCTCCCAGTTTTTGTGACATATGTATAAGCTCACAAAAATCTTCTAACGCTTGTCTTTCTGCATAATCTAAATAGAGAATACGTCATATATATATATGACTTTAGATTTTGTTACAGAGGCAAGGTCAGGAATCTGTTGTCCCCAGCTAGCATAGCATGGATCTCAATGATCTTAACAAGGTCTGGGAAATCAAACCGCTCAAGAGAATTGGTGAAGATGAAGCGAGGAAGATTCTTGAAAAAGTAGCTAAGCAGGTGCAACCAATAATGCGAAAAAGAAAATGGAAGGTCAAGGTTCTCTCTGAATTCTGGTATATGCTTATCTGCATTCCCTTCATTTCATGTTTTAATTGAATTGAATAAAAGAGTAGCTAAGCGTGCTAGTATTAGTTGACTAAGACTTTGGAATGCAGCCCAGACAATCCATCACTTTTAGGGCTCAATATAGGACCAGGTGCAGAAGTAAAGCTAAGGCTACGGAGGCCTAATCGCGAGTGGGATTTCTTCTTGTATGAGCAGATTCTTGATACTATGTTGCACGAGCTTTGCCATAATGAGCATGGTCCCCATAATGCTCAGTTTTATAACCTTTTGGATGAAATCAGGAAGGTAATGCTTCATATTCTGTCTATTCTTTTTTGTTTTATTTTTTTTTTGGCTAATACCATTTATAGACTCTGTACCCAACAATAAAAACATTGTTTTAGTTCGCATGACCTTCATATCCCATGTGCTTTGAAATGATGGGTATTGTACCTTACGTATAGGATTTTCAATTGAATTGAGAATGAAAGTTTTCCAACTGATTTGTCTATATAGATGCATAATTTAGTGCATCAGATTGAGGCTGTGAGGCTGTTTTCAACTTGAGTCCAAATTGACTAAAGTTGAGCGTCACACCAAAGTTATTCTGGCAGGTGTACTCTTTTTCTTTACATATTTTGCTATAATCCAAAAGAAGATTGTCATTAGATAAACTAATTTCTAGTAACTTGCCTAAATCACAAGTGGAATCCTCAGTCACATATGCTACATTAGTAGGACTTTATTAAATTACGGTCTTATTTGTATTGGCTGGTTTTATTATTCACATTCTTGTTGGGATTGGTCATAGACAATTATGTATACTTAGTTCAGATCCTATTTGAATGTAGGAATGTGAAGAACTGATGGCCAAAGGGATTAGTGGCACTGAAAAAGGATTTGACCTTTCTGGTAGACGCCTGGGTGGGTTCTCCCATCAACCACCTTTGTCATCACTTCGCCAGACTGTGTTGGCTGCTGCAGAAGGCAGAGCACGTTGTGGAGCTCTGCTGCCATCGGGACCTCAGCGTTTGGGTGGTGATAACAATATTAAGTCTGCTCTGAGTCCAATACAAGCTGCTGCCATGGCTGCTGAAAGGCGACTGCATGATGACAAGTGGTGTGGGTCAAAATCGGCAGAGGGTGACAATTATGCACCGCAGAATATGAGTTCTACTGGACCTTCCGAGAGGCAAAGGATGTTCTTGAATTCTAATGCTAGATCTATTCAAAGTTCAGCAACTACATCAGCTGCTCAATCTGCAATGGCCAAGGAAACAGCAGATGCTGGAGAAAAATGGCATTGCAATACTTGCACTTTGTTAAATGGGGTACAATTTTTTACATCTGTCTAATTATGAATATATTTGTGGTCTTGACTGCAATTTATATTAATTTACGCAACTGTTGAAAGTTGCTGATGAGTTTCATTTATGTCCCTCCCACCCTCGCCAGAACACGTTGATCAAGTTGTTTGTTGGTTTAGTGGATGGATTCTGATGATATTGATTTGGTTTATTGCAGCCGTTGGCCCTGCAATGTGAAGCCTGTGGAACTGTGAAGCAGAGAGATATTGCAAAGTTCAAAGTTTGGTCTTGCAAATTTTGTACTCTAGAAAACAGTGTTGAGCTAGATAGATGCATGGCTTGTGGAGAATGGAGACATTCCCATGGCCCACCAGTCTCCGTTCGTGGGCCTTATGATGGCACATGACTAGACTGAAAGTCAATGAATCCGTACAAGGTTTTTTGGCAAGTCACATGTTTGTACATCATTTTAGCAAATAAATATAACTCTGTATTGCAGAGTATGAAGCTGTTGCGAAAAATTAGAAATATATAACACCTCCTTCGTGGTTCTTAGCAACTTTGTTTTTTATTTTTATTTATATTTTGTGAAATTATTTCCAAACTTTGGTGTTATTTGTTAGTAACGTACTCTTATTATTGCAGAGAGAGTGAGGAGAGGAATCGTTCAAAATTTGGTGAGTATTTGTTTCTTTCTTTCTCTGCCTCTTGCAGTTGGAGTTGCACTTAGAGGAAACTTGCGTTGGTATTAATATTCATTGATGGAGGAGTTGAAAGTTGTGTGGATGGAGGTGCCTCAAATATTCATTTGATTTGAAAATCCAACAGAATTGTACCGCGAGTTTTCAATCCCTGCAATTCCGTGTTGGAGTCTAGTCTGGACTAGGCACATGGATTGGGCAGGGCAGGTTGAAGGTTTCCCTTTGCGGAGGCAGTGGGGAGATGGGGCCAGCTCAATGTGGCGTGGTGTGGTGTGTGCCGTTTGTATGTATCAGAGTAAGGACGAGAATGATGTGGCTGAAGCCTGAGTCCTGAGTCCTGAATTAGCACACAATAACCGAAATTTGCTTGCTCTAGGTTGTTAGTAAATAGTAAATCATCTTGCGTCAAGTCCTCTCTTTATCATTGATAATCTATCTTGTGGAGCAGGAATATTTCATGTCAACCTTATTGAAATACAAGGCATAAAATTCAATCATTCATCTCAACCCCCAAAATTAATTTTCCTGTGACACACATTAATCTTCGAGAATTTGACATTAAGGCTACCCATGGACATGGTGTAATGAGCTTATTTTATTTTATTTTATTTTTTATATATTTGCAAGGACGATAAACATGCTCAGTGCAACTTTCCGTGATGTAGGTAATGTGGTCGTTCTTATATTGGGGTTTAGGGAAGATCTGCCATTTTTTCCTATAACTCTGCACCCGCGGCGCTAGTTTATTAAAAAGTTCAGATCGTATTTTTTATTAAAATAAAAAAAAAATTATTACAACATTAAAAATATATAAATATAATTTAAATATAACATAAATTTATAGTAAATATAATGTATGCAAATCATTAATTATGTAATGCAAATATTTTATATTACCAATTACCAATGTGATATACATATTTAGTATCACTTATAAAGATATCAACATTGGCAAGAAAATTATTTCATGATTGAATATAGTGACTTTTGTTATGCGAGAATAATTGCCTTAGATAATATTTCAATAAAAATATGTAAATTGCAAAATACAACTCTTTTGATGGGTTAGACAGGTTGACCCATGAGTTCAATTTGTTTAAACAAGTAATTTTATTATTAATGATGCTAATTACACATTAAAAAAATTATAATTTACATAACTTTCATCATCATTATTTATTTTTCTTTTATATTCTCCTCTTCTTTAATAATAATAGTGTACAATCTCCCAAGTGAATTGCATGTTATGTGCAAGTACAACTAATATTGTTCATTCATAAAATAGAGGAATACTTTAAAAATGAAAGAAAAAAGGGGAAAAAAGACAAAGATCCTTAATTATAGCTGTTTCAATAGATTTATAGTATGTTTGGATTCTCGATTGCAACCATTAGAATCAATTATGGGATAACGCAATTGATTGTGGACATTTTTTAACTTGTTTGATTTCTCATTAGACACTTCCATTAGAATCAATTTTTACTTCAAAATTGATTTTGAATAGAAGTGAAAATTTGTTACTTTTCAATTCCACTAAAATTGATTTTAGGCATTTTTTTTTGTGAATTATACATATAAAAGTGATTTTGATCAATATTATCCAAATATAAATATCTTCTTAGATCAAATTATCAAATTTAAATTATTTTATCTCAAAATTAATTATAACCAAATCAATTCCAATAAAATCAATTTTATAGAAGCAAAATCAAACACCTACTTATTGATTGTGAGATATTGTCCTAAATATCTATGGCGTCGATTTGAAAGCCGAAAATTTAGGGTGCATTCTACAATACTCTTTGCTAGTCATGGAGCATCACGCACTTTATCATCCAGCAATAAGGATGTGATGATCCACCGATGAGCCAATTAATAATAATGCACTTTAAAAGCATCTTTAATCCCCTCGTCGCTATCCTTCCCTTCTCCTGTCGCCTTCACCATGCACCCACCACCGCCACCACCATGCTCCTTTCTCATCCTCCTCATCTTCTTCATCTTTAAAGTAATGCCATCATGACGATGGTGACACTAAGAACTGATGGTTGGACTTGCAAGGAGCCTCACTTCAACAGCACAACACCATTTCCAGTGTGAACAATGGTTACCGTTCCACTAGCAGCATCCGCGAGATTGATCTGATACCATACAAAGTTGTCTATGACCTCCGCTGCATGAGGACCTTGTTTGTCGGGGAGAAGAAGCTCTACGAGCAAATCTTTGACGGTGCTGGAACCTCCATTGATGATGCTTGGCGGGTGGGGCACAGGAGGGGGGAGGAGGGAGGGTGCACGAGACGGTGGCTAGGGGTGGGCGGAGTGGTGGCAATGATGGGAATGCTAGCGGCGAGAAGAGGGAAGTGAGTGAGAGATCAAAGCTATGTTTGAGTGAAATTTTATGATGGATTAGCTGTTATTAATTGTATACATACACCATAGATATTTACTGTCAGATCCGCGTGATGTGTAATGCTCCTCAACTAGCAAAGAGCATTGTAGAATACACCATTATGAGACTATAGGCCGATAATTAAGGAGTATTTGGATAAAACTAATGAAAATCAGGGGGGTTAATCTCTTCCTGTTCATGGACAGTGTCCTGAGATCATTGCGCATTTATCTTGACTCTAATTCGAGCTCAGGATTGCCCACTTATTGATAGGGGAAAAAAATGAAAATTTTGCAAGTTACATAGAAAATAATGACTACTACTTAAAAAAAATATTAAACACCTATTTTTGTACTCTTAAAATTTATTGAAGACATTTAATTTTCTGAAAAAATCGGCATTACTTTTTTTTAAATAATATAGCTGAACCATATAAAATATATAACATTTTGATCTCGAAACTTGTAGTTTGTATTAAAATGACGATTTTAGTGTTATATTCGTAAGTTATGATCTGTAGATTAAATCATTGTTAAATAAAGATAAGAAATTAAAATAATGGAATTTATGTTTTTAAAAGATCAAACTGAGATTTTATTTAGAAAAGGCAAGAAAAGAATTGCTTTTCCTTGTGCTATATCGTCACGTCGGAAATGACATGGGAATAAATTTACGAAAAGACACGTTGCGGGCAGTATTAAATTAGAAAGAAAGGATAGATTTGGCAGACGGTGTGGGGGTATTAAATTAAATTGAAAAGATATATGTTGACAATATTTAGTAGTATATTATAAGAGGGTGGAAGCAAAAATGTAAAGTGGTGGGATATATTTAGGTAATTTAAAATGACATGCAATTGAATTGAAACAATAGAGATGAATGGAATGGAAAAAGATTAAGCAATAATTAAGAAAGAGGGGGGAAGGGGGGGAGACTTCGCAGAAGCTTCGCAGGTGTGACATCCCACTTGCCGGCCATCCAACGCCAAGCAAACAGGCCAACAATAGTCGGACGGAATACCAATACCAACAATAATATCGTCATATCGAGAATATGAATATCCAATATTAGTATTTTTCTTTTTCTTTTTCTTCTTCTTCTTCTTGGTGGAATCCGTCTTCCCCCAAAATTTCAGGGCAACATAGTTAGCAGTACAACTCACTCGGCACAGAGAGGGCTGCTGTCTCTGCTGGCTGTAGCGTGGTGTGGAGCTCTTGTCTGTATTTGTTGGATTTTTTGGGGGCGAAGCAGAGCAGACCAGAGCAGAGCTGAGCTGGGCTGAGCTGAGCTGGATCCATCCTCAACCCTCAACACCTTACGCGGAGTAGGAGGCAAGGCACTTAACTTGTTCACCATTGATCTGCTTCTTTGTTATTCTTATTGCACTTGCTACCTACCTACCTACTTACTTATCTTTCACAACTATCCTTTCTTCCCCTCTGGATCTATCTTACTGTGAGGGTATGTGGCGTGCATGCAGATGCAGATGGGCTCTCTGGATTTTGATGAGGAGGTGACTCCCTTCACCTCTTCTTCACCCTCTGCCAGCGCCAGTGCCAGTGCCAGTGCCAGGAAGGTCCATACTTTCAATTTCGAGACGAGCAGCGTGCTTCCTCATGTTCCTCCAGATTTGCCCAAATCTTCATCCATCTTCAAGCTCTTACGGATGAGACACATGAGGAGCATTTATGTTGTCTTAATTAAAGCCAAGATCAACATGTTGCTCCCCTTTGGTCCCTTGGCCATAACCCTACATTATCTCACCGGAAAGCATGTATGTATCTTTATGCTCTCTCACCTCCCAAATGCCATACACTTACCAATTAGGAGCACAAATCTTCTAACTAACCAAAACTTGCTTCTTAGTTTCTCTTCGAATGCACTTTGATCATGTAACGAATCCAGATATTAGCAGCAAATTGTTGAATGTGCAACTGCCTCAAATCTAAAATCCTTTCTCATCTAAGAATCGTTAGTTTATAGTAGCTTAATTCCCTTCCTTGGTTTGTATTGTAATGTGTTAATGGCTACATCATATCTGATAGGGATGGGTGTTCTTCTTCAGCTTATTGGGTATTACTCCTTTGGCGGAACGTCTGGGTTATGTTACCGAGTAGGTGTTATGCGTCCAATAGAATCTCATGAATACTTGTTTTCTTCATTTCCTCTTTATCACTATCTACTACTAACACACCAATTTACTAATCTTTGATGCAGGCAGCTTGCATTCTACACAGGACCGACAGGTATAGTTGTTGTTTTATAGTACAAATCTTTCTTGCGTCAAGAAGAGGTTATATTATCTAAGATTGCATATTGTAGATAAATTTAATTGTTTCTGATCAGCCGCTATGTTATTATATTATTTTCTCTGCTTGTTCTTTCCCTATTTATCCTATTATAATTATTACTTAATTCCCTTTCTGTAAGGCTTGTATCAAAGTGCACATTGTCTATGTCAATTGAGCTGACTTCTGTTCGTATGTGCAGTTGGGGGTCTGCTCAATGCCACATTTGGCAATGCGACTGAAATGATTATATCAATCTTTGCATTGAAAAACAATATGATTAGGGTTGTTCAGCAATCTTTACTAGGCTCAATCCTGTCAAATATGCTTCTTGTACTTGGGTGCGCATTCTTTACTGGCGGGATTGTCCACTACAAAAAGGTTCAGGTTTTCAATAAGGTACATATCATGACCTGATTGAAATTATTGCATGTAATTGTTTCTTCGCGTTTGTGTCCTCCTGATGTCACAGAGTTCACGTTGTAGTTGGCCTTTGCAACAGGCAGCTGCTGTTGTCAATTCTGGGTTGCTGTTGATGGCTGTAATGGGAATACTGTTTCCTGCAGTGCTTCACTTTACTCACTCAGAGGTTCATCTTGGGAAGTCAGTGTTGTCTCTATCAAGATTTAGTAGCTGTGTAATGCTAGTGGCGTATGCGAGCTACCTTTTCTTTCAACTTAAAAGTCAGCCAAATCTTTATAGTCCTGCTGATGAGGTTTGTTCTTTTGTGCCATTTTAGTTTTCTGTTTTGCTGTATCTCTTAGGTTTGTGATGTATAATTATTAATTATCTTGTTCTGCTCCATGTGATGTACTTAAGGTGAAGGCCATCTACTTTGATATCAAATTTGTGTCCTTTTAAGATTCATGCTGTATAGCGAACATCAGACATTTGGATTTCTCACATTATTTAAGGACATGAATATAAGTATTGGCTACAGGTTACAAGAACTAACATACTTGTTATGTTCATTTACTTAATCATTCACTCGTTTTTACCATTTGTGTTAACTACTGTTACACATTTACTATTCACCATGTCACTAGTAGGGTCTTACTTTACAGGTGAAAACCTTAAGATACAGGGTTGAATAGAGTTAGTGAATGAAAGATACATTTGTTATGTGTATGTCAGCAATGTTAAAAGTTTCTGTGCAGAAGCTAATGTGAACTCCCTGCCCCAAGCACACACACATGCACAGAAGAAAAGGATAGGTAGATGATTCAGGATGCCTTTTAAGATGTTTTATTTGGATCAGTTGATTCAAATATTCCAGTAAGTTAAGCATCTTACCAAAAGAGGGGGTGGAAAATAAAATAAAATAAAATAAAAGGAAGAAAGTGGAAGAAGTGACTACATAGGCATTGTGTGGGGGTTAGTACTTCAGTGTAATTTTGATAAACTCCTGAAGATGGTGGAAAAGCTGTAGGCCACAATTAATTGAGTTTGTTTCATAAAATCACATGCTATATATCATGACCTTCCTTTGAGACATGCATGATGAAGGTGTCTGGCTTTGCATTTTGATTGATTTCAGTGTGAGTAAATTGTTCTTTTTGCAGCATTTATTAGAAAAGGAAAAACATTCTTTCTCGGCTTTTTATGTTTTACATTTTTAGAAGGGGGGTTAATTTTTTTTTTTAAGTTGATCAGAATTTTATATTTTGAAATTAGATAGAATTTATGCCAGTGAATTTGTTCTTAGGCAGTTTTTCTCTATGATTCAACAGCCCTTTTACAGTTAATTTCCATACTTTTGTGATTTAGGAAGGAGATAATGGTGAAAATTCAGATGAGGAGGAAGAACTGGAATTAACTCAATGGGAAGCCATAGCCTGGCTTGCTATTTTGACGGCATGGGTATCTTTATTGTCTGGATACCTTGTGGATGCCATAGAGGTATAGCTGTAGACCTTTTAGAATTTCTTCGTCATTATGATTCTGTTATCTATACACTTGGTCATTATGATTCTTGGGCCTTTATAGTTTCTTCTTAATTTTTAGTTTATTTTATTCTTGAGGAAACTCTGATCATACAAGTATACAACATATCATTGTTGCCCCCGAGAACCATGTCAGTGCAAATCTTGGTTTAGAGGAATGTTTTTATATGAAAGGTGGAAGGAGAAAATCTTGGCCATTAAACCATACATGAATGGTCAAGATTGAAAATTAATGGTTATATGAAAGTCATATGACTTTTATGTTTTAATCTTGACGATTTATATAAAATCCAATGATCAAGATTTACTCTTTTCACTTTCACAATTATCCACTCTTCTCATTAAATGAATAACTTTAATTTAAGAACTCTTATACCCATATTCTTTTCCATAGGCATTGCATCATCAGTTGATTTATAAATATATTGTGTTTCTGGTCCTTTTCAGGGAGCATCCGAGTCATTAAACATGTCGATGGCTTTTATCAGTGTCATCTTGCTTCCAATTGTTGGCAATGCTGCAGAGCACGCAAGTGCTATCATGTTTGCCATGAAGGACAAGCTTGTAAGTGGCTTTTAAACCCTACTCTCTATTTTATAGATACTGTTTAATCTGCTAATGTATTCAATCTCTCCACAGGATATCACGATTGGAGTTGCTATTGGATCATCTACACAGATATCTATGTTTGTGGTATGGCCTTGTACTGTTATTAAATGGTTATTTGGGATATACATATTATACATATCTTCACTCAAATAAACTAAACTAACCTCGATTACTCCATGCCATGGGAAGTTGTCTCTTGAGTTTATTGACTTTTTAAAAGAGGATAATGGTCATTGGAGAAATAGGAGAAAATTCATAATCTTATTCTCTTGAAAATTGTAGATCCCCTTCTGTGTGGTTGTTGGATGGTGCATGGGAAAAGAAATGGACTTGAATTTTCAACTCTTTGAGACTGCCACACTCTTTATCACCGTGTTGGTAGTTGCATTTATGATGCAGGTATGTTTTTCATTATTTGCCTCAATGAATTTTGTTATTTGTTTCCCAACTTTGTATGCCGTTAATATTTGGAAGTTACTTCCCTTCTAAGGTGTTTAGTGAAGCCAAAATTTCAGTGTCTAATATATTGATTTAAAGAAAAGTCCAAATGACTGGATAGAGATAGAGGGGCTCTGGGAAAATTCTGAATCAATTCAGTTATTTGTCAGTCTGATATAAAAAATACATATGAAGCATCTCATAGGGTCATTGCTTAGTAAACCTAATTCAATAGTTAGGCAACAATAATAACTATAGATCTAGTTTGTTTTGTGTATACTGAATTTCAGAACCCCTTTGTAGGTGTGTTTTTGTGTTTGTGTGCATGTCTTTTTGCAGCACATGTACACAAGAAAAAATAGTTCGATTGAGGAGAGAAAGGTTTGTGCTGAATAGGTTATACCTTGTGCCCTCTAAATGAACATGCACTAGTTTAATTTAATTTCATAATTGTTCATGTTAGTAAATTGTGGAAACAACAATAAGCTGCCCTTTGAATCTGGAATAGCTTTTATTAAGAATTCTACTAAAGGCTGAGGTGTCAATATTTTGGGTAATATGTGCAAGCTGGAAGTGTTCTTTTACCTTTATTATTCATTTTTGTGTCAATCATCTTTATTTTGCTTTTATCATTACAGGAAGGAACCTCAAATTATTTTAAAGGCTTGATGCTTATTCTGTGCTATCTTATAGTTGCTGCCAGTTTTTTCGTACATGTAGACCCTAAAAGTGGTGAGTTTTCTGAGAATATACTGCATAATTCATAGTAGATTTATATAATGGGGCAGAAAGCTTGACTTTTATCTCCAGCAGCAACACGCCTAGTTTTTTGTTCATTTTTTGATGTATCTACTATCCTGTTTCTTTCCCCCGTGTCCCTCAAAATATGCATATGTTCTGCTAAATGGTAAGAACTTATGGACATTAGAATTTGGACCCTTCCGGAATCATGACTCACCATCTGTCTAGTTTATATATGCTATACCAAAAATGTCACCATCTGTCTAGTTTAGTGTCATTTGATTAGATCATAAATCAGCAAAGTAGTTGATAAATTTAATTATTCATATTAGCTGAAATACTTATAATATTTCCTAATTATTTATGAGAAAAAGAATTCTAGTATCTTTCAGCTAGGGGAATTTCTTTCCTAAAGCTTTAGCTAAAGAGACATTTTGAATTGGACCTCTAATTTTCCTTTTGGAAGGCTTATATCATTTTGTCGTACGGCACACCCATGTACTTATTCAACATATCCTATTTGATATAATCAACATATCTTTGCAGAATAGATAACATCGCATAGAGGGGTTTACGTTGTAAATAGAGTATAACCCGCTGTCCACTTTTCTGCTGCTGTCAAGTTGGCATCAGTCAATTTTGAATCTAGACCTAATCGTGTTCAGGCTCTGTACCTGCTGATTGCTAGTTCTATATTAGGCTATTTGCCAATAAAGAAGTGGAAATTCTTCATGATGTTTTGAGGTTTTATTGTGGAACCTGTTTCAGGTGATGACTAAGTACATTAGCATGGGTGTAGCAGCCGTCCATGTTGCCCTTCTTTTCCACGTCCTGTACTCAGAATGGTAGCAAGCATTGTGCTTGAATGGGTTCAAAAAAATTTTCAACCTAAATTCAGCATGGCGTGGGAAACCTTGGTGATCACGAGCATTGCCCTATGCTGAAAATTTTCATCCTTGTATTATATTGAATTTTGAAAGGATGGGTTATCACTTATCTGTGTTATTTTTATCCCCATAGTTGTCATTCATTTACCGTAAAATCTTGTAGCCCGTTGGCTCTCCTCTTGATCTCTAATGAATAACGTTGAAAATTACCAATCATTGCAATACATTTTATTTCGATTCCGGCTTCAATCTTACACTCGGGTGTATATGATGAAGCCTTGGTTATAATTTTAGTTTTACTATTCGAAGATGACGAGACTGAAATGCAATTATACGTTTTTTCCAGTTATATTTTAGTTATATTATCTCTACTTGAAATTCTTTATACGCTTTTTCGAGAATTGGGTCTGGAACACTGTTACACTACAAACTCGTCAATTTTTAAGGTTGTGATGTGCACTTCTTTGCATACTTCCTAGCTACGATATTTAAAGAACTGGTCGAGTTGAGCACCAGAAAAAAAAAAAAATGAAGAACTGGGAAAGTTGTGTTATCTTATATAATTTATACCCTTGAGACTCGAGGAAAAATCTGCAACGGGGAATTCATGACTCAAAAACTATGTCAATATTATATATATGTATATGCTTGTACTCTCATGGGACTCCTCGTCATTCTTCTATTTTGGGTGTAATTTTACTGTTACACGAAGGACATGTAAGGAAGTTACGCAACCCGCTTTGGTTGGCTTGTGTTTGTCTAGTATACACCGCATTAAACGTAGCTCCAATTAAAAATAATAATAATAATAAGATAGATATGAATGTTAAGCATAGAGGGAAATAAAGAAAAGGAATATGGTTTTACCCAAAAAAAAGAAAAAAGAAAAAAAGGAATATGGTATTCAATTACAGATAACTGCGTTAAAAGAAATTGAATTTAAAAAGGAGGCATAGTATTCCAATAGAGAAAATAGTATAGCAACTCGACGATAGAACATATCTTTATAAATTCATTTGGTAATTTGACACACAAATTTATGAAGCTTGAAATGCAAGTTATATTTTACAAACGGTTAGCACTACTGTTCTAGCTAGAAATGCCAAAATATTTTGAATTACAAATTATATTGTTTTAATGACGGTTTAAGGTGTTCCGAATTGGTCTAAATTGCTATCCCAAAGACTGAACGACAAAAAGCAATGAAATAAATTTTGCTAAAGAATTATACTTTGATATTATAGAAGATGAGAGTCCTTGACTGAATCAAAAATTTACACAACATAGTTCTAGAAGAAAACCAGAAAATCAACTTGAAACTTCTACACGGCTGACTACGCATAAAATATGCGTAATGCAGTCAAGGCCCAAACCACGCTTCTGCCTTTATAGTCTGTTGAAGCTTTGTGCGGGGCATCGTATAATGCTGACAATATCATCTATCTTCAAAATGGAATTTTCAATTTGGAACACCTGCTACTAGCTTTGCTCTTAGATCCTTTCGTAAGATTTTGCCTGATGGTGACTTGGGAATTGCATCAATAAAGAATACTCGGTTTATTCTTTTGTAAAACACCACCTGCAATTTGCAAAAGGCACCTTAGTTATTTTTTAAGAAGGTTAATTAGGATACTATACATCATAGACCTGTAATAGACATACTTATATTTAAAGCCTAGCCTTCAAAATTATGTGAAAAGTGGTACAATAATTCGGTGGGAAGTGCGGTGACCATATATGAAAATCTGGTTAAGTTTTTGAATGGTGTTAAGATCATATTCGGATTCTTTTCTGTTGCTACTATCTTGTTAGAGGACGTGCCACTCGTCAGTATATGTTCCCAGTAATTAAAGTAATATATATCTCAATACCAATATATATAAAGCAAAACTCCGTATTGCTTTTCGAAAATTACATTAAGATTTATTTTTAATTTATTAATAACATAAAATAGTTATAAGGTGTACTTATATTTATTACGAGTAGTGCAATTATTCACGAATTGTTTTTAACGAAATCATTAACGACAAGTGAAATATATTGCACTTTATGTATCAAAATAAAAAACGTTGCACCTTTATTTGATAATGTATAAGCGTTTATTTTCTTTCCTGTCGTTCTTGTTTCAGGAAACAAGATTCGAGAATCAGCATTACTGATTTTTTTTAATAATATGATTAAGTGTTAAAATAATATTAAACGGTTGAAAACAGAGGGAAAATAAAAACTACCTGTTTGGTGATAAACTGTTTAATTTCATCCTCGGTTACGTCAGTGTGACCATTTGATCTCGCCACAAATGCAACAGGTACCTCGCCAGCTGCTTCATCCTTCATTCTGAAATTTAATTTATTATTTAAAAAATATTATCATATTGATTGGTTTATTATATAATCAATGGATGATATTTGGTGGCAAAAAAAAGAGAATCTAAAACATGCATGGAACACTTACGGAACAACAGCAGCATCAGAGACCTTAGGATGAGAGAGAAGAAGGGCTTCGAGTTCAGCTGGAGCCACCTGAAACCCTTTGTATTTGATCAATTCCTTCAGCCTGTCAACGATGAATAGCTCATCGTCATCGTCGATGTAGCCGATGTCACCTGTATGCAGCCACCCCTCCTTGTCTATGGTTCTCTCCGTTGCCTCTGAATCATTTAGATAACCTGCATGCCCATTTTACCATGTCCCCTTGTTAGCTACACTTCTTTTATAGTAATTTCTTAAATCCCTCTTCAATTTTCTTGTTTCTTTCAAAAGGAAATAATTAAGAAAAAAAAGAAAAAAGAAAATAAAATTGCAAAATTGTACATTCCCATGCGATTGGCTACTCTAATATTAATTTGTTGGTGGAGATCTACATATTTTCATAATTAATGATGATTGGTGGACCCGTACAAGTAATGTCTTGCCGCAAATGGATGGTATTTTAGTTTACTTTATTGGGTTGTCAAGGCTAACCACCCAAGAAGCCTCCTCCGAAATCAAAAGTTGATGGACTAACTTTGAAAACAATCATGCCCAAGTCCCACTACACGCTTTCGATGTTTGGTGAGCACTGCACTATGACCAGTGACCACCCTCAGAAATGAACATGCCCCCAGGGGCCGAAAGCAGCTTTTGACTTTTCTCCATGATGCATTGTATGGATGGGATAATTATTAGGGGAAAGGAGGACCCCCCCCCCCCAACAAAAAAAAAAAAAAAAGGTTATCCTTATATTATTTGATGGTTTTTATAATTTGTCAACTAACTCATCACTTCACACATGCTCTCCTAATTATGGAGTCCATCTGTTTCATATTTACATGTAGCTTGCATACACATCCTTTATTTCTCTACTCATATGACTAATTTTATAATTTTTCAAGAAAATGCCATATAATTATTAATAAGTATCTAATATTTTAATTTAATGATTTTTAAGCTCAAAACTTTTCAATAATGAGTAAACGATAAATTTTGAAGGCGAATTCTTATTGTTGTATGGGACTAAGCCTCGAAGTATAGGTTATCATACAGTGAGTACCTTTCATGATCTGGTCGCCCCTTATGCAAATTTCACCGGGCTGGTTTCGGGGCAAAGAAGTACCCGTTTCAGGATCCACAATCTTCATCTCTGCATTCCTTACAACGGTTCCACACGCACCTGGTTTTACATCCATGGGTTCCTTAGCAAATGCTAAGGACATTGTTAGCACTGGCCCTGCCTCGGTCATTCCGTATCCCTGTAGTTGATCATCCATTAATTGAGTATTAATCCTTTGCAGGTTGCACGACCAGATCTTAAGGAGAAAAAAAAATTATAATTTGTGTTGTGTAACACACATTTTTACATGTATGAGGGAGACCCCACAATTGGAATGACAAAGCGCTATGAAGGAAGGTGCTTCACAATTTAAAAGAGAATAATAGTACATGAACAACACTATATTGCCCGATCGTGTGGACAATATTTAAGGTGGCAAAAAGAGGTACTAATAAATGAGCATAATCACAGTTTATTCAAAAAGACAAAAAAAAAAAAAAACAAAAAGAGCATAATCGTTAAATTACTTAAAAATTTGAACCAAAAAAGTTATTTAACAACACAAACACATAAATAAATTTAAGAAAATTTAAATACAGTAATAGTGTAAAATAGTTTTATACGATCAGCCAATAGGAATAATAAAAAATATCAACTCATACAAATAACTACTTATTATAATAAGAAATTTATTATAATATCTTATTTTTTTTCTATTTCTATTGATTATCAATACATATTAATTAAACTCTTTAAGAATTTACATAAAATATTATTTATTTATAAGACTAATCCACATATATATGATTTTTGTGGTCAAAACTGGGGTGGAAGACAGAGACGCCTAACCAGATGAGAGTGATGACACTGACATACGGCAAATTTACGTTTCAAGGGGTGAAGCGAAAAAAAAAAAAGGAAAAAACTAGCTAACTAGTGAAAGAAAAGTCCAATTATTATTGTTTTTCTTCATTTACTATTACTATTTAGAGTTCATTGGATTATAGTTAATTTAGTTTGAACTAAATTGATTTATTATGAGAATAAAACTATTTTATTGCTAACTTTGAAAAAAAATATTTGTAAGGTGATATATCCATTTTTAGGTTAAAAATTAGAAAAGTTAAAACTAGCATGCATATATAACTCATGTGTTTACTTGAGTTTTAATGACATGTTGTTTAATATAATTTTTTTATATCTATTAATGAAATTAATTTTGATACTCTATTAGTATAAAAGAATTTTATAATATTATTTAATTATATTTTATTTTTATGTGACACTTTTGAAATAATATATGTGAAACTTAAATATTTTTATTAATGTAATAATATATAATTAATTTTTGGTATAAAATATTTTTATAGTAATAATAAATCAAAATTAAATTATTTATTAATTATAAGAATCAAAATTATTTTTAATAAAATTAGTTATTACAATCATCACTTAAGAAATCTGATGTTGTAATGGTGTATCACCAAATTATTGAATTCATTACTTTCATAAATGTGTTTAATACGATACTTAGAGCATTTAGATATATGACAAATTTAAATTATTTACTTATTTCTCATAAATTTCAATCTCCTAACTGATGGAGCTAAATCCGCAGCAGCTTTAATGCCTATTTGGTATTGACTAGTTTCAAGAACAAAAAATATATTTTTGTTTCAAAAATTTTCATTAAAATTAGAATTTAATTTAAATACACTGACAGTGTAAAATAGTTTTACACTGTCAACCAATGGAAATGGTGGAAAGTGCCAACATATCAAAATAACCACCCATTATAATGAGGGATCCACCATGAATTCTCACTTTTCCCTATTTCTATTTGGCCGACAAACAGAAACTATTTTACAATCACACAAGATACCAATTAAACTCTTAAAATTATAGTCACAAACTATTTTAAATGTGAAATAAACCAATTTTTCTTTTGTCATTTAAAATAAACCAATTCAAATGTATGTTTATGTGTGATTGTATCTTATTATTATTATTATTTTACAGAATAAACACTCTTGTAAATACTTTTGACATTCTACTTTCCTTTTTTGTTTAATAGAAAACATTGAAATTTAAGGTACATTTATTTCGTCTTTTAATAAAAAATAATTATCAAATTTAAATTTTGGGTGTGATTATTTAGAATTTTTTAAGTAAAAATTTATTTTTTATCAAAAAAATTAATTTTTAATTTTTTTATAAAAATTGAAAAAAATAACTCCTAAAAAAGTTAATTTTTTATTTTTTTTAATTATATATAAAATTTAAATTTTAAAATTTAAAATTATTTTTTTAAAAAAATTAAAAAAAACGTATTCTTTATATATAGTTGACAAAAATAAAAATGAATTTTTTTTAAAAAATTATTCTTTTTAACCGCTATAAAAACATGGCTTATTAAAAAAAGAAAAAGAAAAAGAAAAAAGGGCAAATGAATATCCCAAATAGTTAAAAGAAAGTATGAAAAAGGAATTAAGTGTGCGATGGAATACGAAATGAGAAATTATATAAAAAGCACGATAGTAATGAAAACCTGTCCAAGTTTAGCGTTGGGGAATTTGGCGCCGACAGTGTCCTCAAGTTCTTTACCGAGAGGGGCTCCGCCAGATTTGAGCACCCGAATGGAAGACAGGTCGTATTTTTCAAGATCTGGCGACTTCGCAATCGCCAGAACGATGGGCGGCACAATTGGTGCAATGCTGACTCTGTGTTTCTGAATCAGACCCAGCAGCGCGCCGATCTCGAACTTTGGCATCAGCAGTATGGCGGCCTTGGCTCTCAGCCCGCACAGCAACACCGAGTTCAATGAGTATATGTGAAATAAGGGAAGCACACACAGCACCACATCCTCGCTGTGGTAATGAAGGTTGGGGTTGTCACCGTCCACCTGCTGCGCTATGCTCGTCACCAACCCTTTGTGCGTCAACATCACCCCTTTTGGCAGCCCCGTCGTCCCCGACGAATACGGCAGTGCCACGACGTCGTCCGGGCTGATGTCCACCTCCGCCATTTCATTCTCGTCCGCCTGTGTCAGGTCCGAGAAATGCAGATGATGATGATGCCCTTGTCGCTCTCCTTGTCCCTGCGGGTGTGGGCGTGGGTGTGGGTGTGGGTGTGGGTCATGGGGGAGAGAGTCCACGAAGACCAGCTTGACATCCAGGTCCTTGACCTTGTCGTAGTAACAGGCTTGGGTTATGAGCAGCTTGGCCTTGGAGGCCTTGGCCTGCTTGGCGATCTCGGAGGGGGTGAAGAAGGGGTTGGCGGCTGTGGTGATGGCGCCGCGGTGGGAGGCGCCCAGGAAGGCGAAGACGAATTCAGGGGAATTGGGGAGGAGCAGCATGATGACGTGTCCCTGCTGGACGCCCAATCGGTTGAGGGCGGAGGCGACCCTTCGGGCGGTGAGGTCCACCTCGTAATAGGTGTAGACGTCCCCTGTTGGGCCATTGATCAGGCAGGGCCGTGACCCGTACTCCGATTCCGACTCCCACAGGTTGCCGAAGCAGTAAGAGTGGAGGGGGAGGTGCTTGGGGATGTAGATGTCGGGGAGCTTCGACCTGAAGATGAACTCCTTTGGTTGTTCCGTCTCGATAGCCATTTGAGGATTGAAGAAATTGAAAGAAACTAAAACTGTGTTGGAAGCGGAAGCGGAATAGGAACAGGAAGCAGCCTCTGCCCTGACTCCTGAGAGGAAAAACAACGACAACTCGATTGTAATAAAGGATTGGTTACGGTGGTGGTTGGTGAAGCCCAAAATGGTAATTAAATTTTAATTTTTTTTGGAGAAATTGAAAAGAGTAATTTGTAAAAAAATTAACTTTTAACTTTTTCTGGTATATATAAATTTAAGTTACAAAATATGAAATAAATGTACCCTTATATTTAATAATTTTTTGTAAAAGCGATTCTAATAAAAAAATAAAAAAAATTTATTTCTCTCAAAATTAATTTAAGAGGCAGGAATTAGTTTTGATAGTAAAATATCAAACACCATTTTTGTTACATATCATATTGTTTTAGAATTTTAATAAAACATTCATTATATTATACTATATGAATTTGTTTTTATTAATTGTTTGATTTTTAAAACATTTTAGTATTGATTTATGTAATTCTCTCTCTCTCTCTCTCTCTCTCTCTCTCTCTCTCTCATTAATTCTTTTGTTGACTTATCAAAATATTTTAATTAATATGACTCTTGAAAAAATATCCAATAGATGTCAATTGTAGTCATTAAAACTATTAAATTGTTTTTGATAAATTAAAGGATAAATAAGATTTTTTATAAATATTTTTTTATAAAAATAGATTTATACTATCAATCAATAAAAATGTTAAAAAGTAAGAAATCATAATAGGCATCTTATTGTAATAGATGGTTATTTGTATGAATTGGTACTTTCTAACATTTCTATTACTGATAATATAAAATTATTTTATACTATCAGTATATTTAAATTAAATTTTATAAAAATTAGAGTTATTTTTTAATTTAACATCTTTACTACACTAAATGATATTTATTGTAAATGAAGGGAATAATATAAAATTAAACTAAAAGGTTGGTGAACGCTGAAAGGGAAGGGCAGAAAATAAGTGGTTGGTGAGAGTGGTTTTGGGTGGTGCATGGGAGTTGGAATTGATCATCGGTGGGGTCAATCAAATCAAAGCCTCAAGTTGTGTTCTTTCCTGTTTGGGCTATCCTTTTTCTTACGCCCAAGGCTTTTTGCCTACCATGATGCCATATGGCCACGGAACCTATATCCCACTCACCTTCCAGTCGACCTTTTCTCTTATCTATCCTTCACCTACCACACCTCACTATCACCACCCCATTAATCATTTGAGAAATATAATGTAAACAAATTTTGTGTTAGACTCACACTCCATCTACTTTTAATCTCCTTTGTTTTTTTTTTTTTTTTGGTCATGGGAGAGGGGGAACAGGGAGTACGTTGACCCCTAGGAGTAGAACACACGACTCATTGCGGATACCATATGCGGTTAACCACTGAGCTACAACAATCTCCTTTGTTTTTTGTGTTAGGGCATATGCCAATGGACCTATTTCCCTACTTCAGGCCCAAGCTCCTTCTGGGCCTTCGTTAGACCTATGATATAGTCTGCATGCCGTCCCGGTTACCCATGGAGTATAATAATAATATTCCGTTTATGAGTAAACCCAATTCTTTTTTGGCGAGAAAAAAAATTATCCGTTTGCAGAATAAGCTGATTGCGAAACATATTTATGCTCGTAAAATTGTAAATGATAAAAAAGTAGGTCCAAAATTTGTTTCCAACTTCCACGAAGTACATAATTACTGCGATATTTTTGTTCATAAATTTATTTCATCGGATTCTGTCCTAATTATAGTAAAATAAAGAGTGGTTACGTTCTTTCGTCAAAATTTGTCCATTTTATAATTTTATAGATAAATTGCATCATATATACCCTTGCACAGTCCTACGGAGTTTGTATGATTTTTAATATTACGTAGGCAGTATAACTCTTCGATTTCTCAAACGATTGATTTTAAAATTAATTCTTGACCCTCTGCCTATTTTGTTTCTTTTTCTTTTTCTTTTTTTAACACCCTTCTCAATGGTTGAACATCAAAAATCTCTAAATTCGCCATCATTCCCTTGGGATCCCAACGAAGGTGAGTTATTTTCCCTTAATATATGCTGAAGCAGCACAATTGGAGATTTGCAAGTCAACGTGGTTTTTATCGAACCGCTAAGTGCCCCATATTATTATTATATATAGACATACGTAAGGAAGAAAAATCCAGCTGCATGCTTTGATGGACTCAACAACTGCACTGTTGCTGATGGTCTTTCTTTCAGTTTCAATGTGTTGCCATGGCGCAATTATCGTATCCAAAGATGGGAGTGGAGATTACACAACTGTGGGTGAAGCTATTAGGAAAGCTCCGGACTTGAGTGACAAACCTTACACCATTAATGTTCGAGCAGGTACTTATGAAGAGTATGTCGTCATTCCTGCTAAGAAGACTAATATTAAGCTCGTTGGCGATGGTCCACACCACACAAAAATAGTTGGCTACCAAGGTTCCACCATAGGTATGCTTTGCTGCTTCATGGTTTCTTCACTTAAGTTATTTCATTTGATTCTTCTTCTTAATTATTCATCTCTATGTAGTCTGTGATATTTTAACAGTGGTATGGTATGTGTTGACTACTTGATCATGATGGGGAAAGATCTTCCAAAGTGAATATCAATATGTATTTGTAAATTGGATAAGGAAGGATATATCTCCCTTAATTTTATAAAATACGTCGTATAATATCAATACGTTGAATGATTTAGAAATAAATACATATTTACATCCTTATTTTAAAGATGAGCTTACTTTTAAAGTAAATTAGAATAACATTTACCTCCATTTTTAACTGCAAAAGCTCACTAGGTGCTCATTCCTCTCTACTGATACTTCTTTTTGCTGTTATCTCTTTAACATAAACATTCTTTTCTCTTTTTTCTTTTAAACTGAATCACTTCCTTCTTGTTCTACTTTTTTGCTATAAATCAGTACCCTTAAACTTCATAGCATCAAATATACTATCTCTTAATATTATTAGTGAAGCTTCCCCACTATTTTAGAAGAGCATTTCCATCATGATAAATAGTGCGTAGGTACAGAGTCAGAAACTTTCCCCACTACGTTTTCATCCTTCTTAATTTGTATTTAAGAGTATACTTTAGTTTGTGAAGTAACAACTGGTTATCAAAGTAAGGGTAAAGAAACAACATGGAATTTAATTGTTCTGTCATTTAAAACCGAAAGTCAATAAAAAAATGGTTTATTGCAAATTAATAAATCTTTTCATGTTTGTTTATAGCTTAAGATGGTTATGTTAAAAAAGTGATAAACACAATCAAGACGTGAGTCTGAGTGGAAACGCCTTGAATCTGTTAAATATGTAGCCTTTGGATTTTGTTTTAGGATTTATATGTATTAAAAAAATATTACTGAAAAATACCTTACTTAAGGGTTTGCCTATATTTTAAGAGATTAATTTTTTATTGGGTGATGAGATATTTTAAAAAATTAATTAAATAAAATTAAATAAAGAAAGAGATAGACCCAAATCTTTAAATTATTACAAATTTTAAATGCGCCCTCCTTGTTTAAAATATTTATCTCTCTTCTTAGATCACATGCTCGTAATAGAAACAAACATTAGAGGATCATGATCCATTAATAATTGGTATAAGAGAAGCTAAGGGTCAAGGAGCCTTTCTAATTTCTATGCAAATTGTCTCTTAAAATAAATCTCGTCACTATTTTCAGTTTATTCATCACCTCAGTTCTCCCCTCTGTCTATATTGCGTGAATGGGTGAATCGTCAAGACTGTAGAATAAGATACACATATAATCTTTTTGTATACTTGACATTCCAACGCGAAAGAGAAAGGGAACGAGTGACTACCGAACCAAAGATTTTATGGCATGAGTTAACAACACTTTACTAGGGAATTGATCCTTCAATTCAGCAAGATCTAATAATAGTTGATTTTCCTCGTGTTTGTTCTTAAAGAACAACTGTCGTTAATCGATAAGTAGTTCTGGAGGCATAACATTGAGGGTTGAAGGGGTGTTATACCCACCTGCCAAAGTTTGAAGCAGATTCTTGATAGATACTGCGCAATCTATACAAAAAAGAAGATATATTAGGTGAATATATTAGATCACTGACTCCAAACTCCAAGTTGTAGAAAACAAGTGCCCACGCCAAATTAACAACGACCTTAGACTTAGTAACTAACCTTACAAATATATTTTTCATTTGGGTAATTGGCAACCTACCACACAAATAATTGTAACCTAATTCGTCTTATCGGTATCAGATGCTTGTGGTTGCTATATTGTTGATAGTAGTCAACTTCTAGATCTGGTGAGCTTTGCCAATATAAAAACACCAACTTTGACTGTTACTTGTTCAATTTACTGTTCTTATTTTCATCATAGCTACGTCATTTTAAGAGTATTATTTCCATCGGAAGGCTGTTCTCTCACTAATCAATTATCAGCCCAATTACGATGGTTAGTTTAGGATTTCGTGTATGAAAACGTCTAATTACCCCCCCCCCCCGGGCCAAAAAAAAATCTGCAAAAAAAACAAAATACAGAAGATATTGTGAATACTACATTTCTACAGTTGCGGTAGTCGATCTGCAAGATTACTTTACACACCACGATGAATGATGATCTATCCATCTTCTTACAATAATTTGTCATTTGTACCCTTTCTATTATTATGTTGATTATTATCTGTTTTTCTCTTTGTTCACAAATATGTGATTTTGGTTCTATTTTTCAATCAACTTAAATGAAAATATTAGTGCCACATGTTACCCTGACATACGGGTGAATTTTGAAACAGTTTGTCATTCTAAGAAAACACGAGCTTTTAACGTAACAATTTGCTACTTTTTGGACCTAGAAGACTATATTCGGTGTTTTTGCCATGAAATATAGTACGTGTGTTCAATTTAACATTCATCTATTTTAGCGAATAATTTCAAAATAAAAAACGATAAAATGGCAATACATATATATATATATATATATATATATATATATATATATATACAATCATGTAAGCCAGTAAGTTTGGTGGATCAAAATTAATCAAATGTAGAAAAGAAACCATGTATGATGTATCTTATCATTGATATATAGTATTTTGATGAAAATGAATGATCTGCGGTATGGTGTCAGATATCCATGGAGAAGGGTTCATGGCCCAAAACATAGGATTTGTGAACTCGGCAGGCCTAAAGGCAAGCGCTGCAGTGGCCGTCCGCAACGAGGCAAACAACACAGTATTCTACGAATGCTCCATCGAAGGATTCCAGGACACGTTGTGGGCGGTTTCCGGGAGGCAGTTCTACAAGAACTGCGACATCTACGGCACCGTGGACTTCATCTACGGTGGCGCAGCCGCAGTGTTCCAGGACTGCATGGTGTACGCACGATATCGAGAGTTCGTGACCTTCACCGCTCAGTCTCGTGAGGATCCAAATGACAACACGGCCTTCACGTTCCAGAGATGCAACTTCACCATGTCCCCCGAGGACTCCCAAGCCAAGTCAGAGGTGCATGCCACGTTGGGGCGCCCCTTGAGGGCCTACTCCAGAGTGGCCATCCTGCAGTGTTACATTGACTCCATGGTGGACCCTAAGGGCTGGGAACAGATGCCGGGCCAGCCCACTGACAAGCTCACCTACGTCGAGTTTGACAACGTTGGGCCTGGTTCCAACACTGATGGCAGAGTTAAGTGGCCTGGCGTTCGAGTCCTTCAGCACCCAGCTCAAGCAGCCCCGTTCACCGCTTCCCATCTCTTGGACGCTGGCTCTTGGATTCCCTACACAGGTGTTCCCTACGATGATGGATTCTAGTTTGTTTTTGTGCCATTAATTAATTGATTGTTTATCTATGCAAGGTATCTTGTGAACTTATGTCACTCAGTGCGCTGCCTAAAACTGTAATATTATCCCCCCCCCCCCCCCAAAAAAAAAATCGCTGTAATATTACAAATCAATTGTATTGTTGTGCCATCATTTAGACTATTAGTGTTCATAATACGGTTTGAATCAGTTTTGAACCAAAAATTCATTCAATCCAAATACCAAAATTTTTTGCAATTCGATTTAGATTGGATGATATTCACTTTACAAATTGATCCAATCTAAATCAATCTTTATCAGTTTGGATTGGATTGATTGAATGATTTTTAAAGTGGAAAAAAAAAATTCCATAACAATTAAGAAAAAAAATACTATCCAGCATTCACCAAAAAGTACCAATCTTAATCTACACAATATATCATTATCAATCTAATTAATTCTCACATTTAAATTTCATTTTGCAATTATACAAACTCAAACTCATTCCATAAAAGACTAATGTCATTGAAATTTTAAAATAGCAGTAGCAACTCTCAATATTCAACAATTCATCAACAAAGTACTATGAAACTATCTCAATTCTCAACCATACATCAACAAAGTAACTAGTTTGAAAGTGATAAACTTGCAACAAGTCTTATTTGAACAAGAAACAACCATATCTTACTCTAAATCAACATAAAACTACAATTACAACTATACAAAACACTTAAACAAATTATAGCTACAATTTCTGGCAATCATCTCAGCACCAAAACAGCAACACAGCTGCATAACATTAGGGACTACTTGTTATTTTTTGCTTTTAGTTCTAGATAGCCTCAAATTTATTTCCAACCACTACAAATTGCAAAGTTAAATAAAAGTAAGCATTATTAACAAATTATTAACAAGTATAGCAAGAATAAAAATAACTTGATCCAAATAAAGCAAGAATACAAAATAAAAGTAACAAATATAGTAATTAGCAAACTTGCTATTTTGGTAATATAATCTAACAATACAAAAACAAGAATGTGAAAAGTGCTGTTTATGAAGCAAATAGGTATGGTTATAGTTTTTTCAATTGTTTCAATTGGTCCTTTCTTTAACCTCAACCAAATGCACAAATCTATTAATAGAAATCAATATAACAAGAAAAGCAGAAGCGATTAAATGCATTCAAAACCATTAAAGCAATGAGAAAACTCAACCAAAACCAACCTGCAGCTTCTGCTCACTAGTGGTTCGCATCGTGCTAGTCGTGGCTGAGACATCACGCTGCTTCTGCCTTCTAGTCACAATGCTTCAAGGTTGCATCATCAGTGTCAAGGTGGGGATGATGAGGACGTCGTGTGGCCAGTGGCAAGGAGGGCTGAAACTGGAAGAGAAGCAAGGTAGAGGCGACGGTTAGGGTTCTTTCTTGGAATGAGAAAGATGAAAGAGAAAGAAGTGTCAAAGTGTTAGTCTCATTTGAATTTTAGACTAGTTTTTGTGTTATTAAATTTGATGGAGTGATGGTTTAACCATAGTGGGCTGGGCTCTAAAAAAAAAAAATGAGTTTTTTATTGTTTCATATTTATATAAATAGGCTAGTCAGGTTGTGTATATTAAGATAATGTTATATTATGTGACTAGATATGAATTGGATCAATTTTTAAAATTGGGACCAAAAATTGAACCGAACCGCAAGAAAAATCGAAGTAAAAACCAAATTCATCCAAAATTTTGTAATTTTGATCAATTTTCAAGTTAAATTGGATCGATTGAGCAGTTATTTTTTATTAGATTGAATATGAGTATCCCTAATTTAAATAAGACAAGAAAACAAATGCATGTATAAAATCTTATCATGTGATAGTGTACTTTGGTCGTGTAACGTCACAGCCACATAGATAATTGGTTAAGTACTAAGCATTGCTAAAAGATCTATTTGATAGGCGAATTTGGAGTGGCAATTAAGCAAAGTTTTTGTTTACGAAATAAATAATGAGTGATTTTTTATGTTCTCTTGGATCAAGATACCATTGAACGTAGTTAGAGTTAGACTAGCGTAAGAGATAAAAAAATCAACATGCTAAAATGGATACAGGTTCAAATTCAATTCAATAAATAATTAGAATAAGAAATTTCTCTCGTTACAAATCAGCTAATAATTTTTGATAAAATGAGCTAAGAATTTGTGGAGGAGTAATAGGGAAGCAAATAATACAGATTGGATTTGGATGAGATTAAGATGAAATGGCATGCCACGTGGCGTTGAAGGGAGGGAAGGGTCATGAGGAACACCACCAGAACTGGGAAGAGAGTGTTTGACCGTTTGTACATCTGCAATGGCTCCCATAGCAATAGCGTGCTGTGCGGGCCACATGGGCATGGGCAAGTTGTTACCTTTATGGGTTCGGAATCCGAAGGGAGCGGGACAATTCTCTGTTCGGTGCAGCGACGAGAGTGAGAGTGAGACTGAGAGTGAGGGGAAGGAGAAGAAGAAGAAGGAGAAGAGGCTGTCGCAGCAGTCGTCGTGGGAAGCGAAAGACGCGGAGGGCAGAGACTATCTGTACAGGCTCGGCAAAGAGGCCGATAACATGAACATCGCTGTCGGGCAGCGTGCTGGCGTCATCGATTCCCTCTTTGCCGGCAATTTTCTCGGCAAAGACTCCGACATTGTCTTTGATTATCGTCAGAAAGTCACCAGGTCCTTTGAATACCTTCAAGGCGATTATTACATCGCTCCTCTCTTCATGGTAACTAATTATTTCCTTTAACTTCCATAAAATCATTCCCCAATTGCTTGATTATGTTTTAGTTCTTCACTCAAGTTCATGCTACAAGATTGTACTTGTGATACACATACACTAGACTAGACACATCTAAGAAATTCAAATTTTGAAGCTAAGCTACGGGAGTAGGTTGCTATTACTGAGAAATGAAAAAGACCTGGTGTTTGAATAATCTCTCCATTTACGTCACAACACTTCCGTCTTCTTGATTTTCGTTGCGACTGGCTGAGGTTGCCTTTAAGGAGTTCGGTTAGCTCGCAGAGCTTTTTTTTTTTTTGTTAACTCACACTCATTCTGTTTAGGCAGCTATGCTTGTTCAAAATTTACGTCCAAATTCATCTACTAGTGTTACCTTGTAGAAATCATTTCACTTCATAGTTTTCTAAACTATTAGTTCGTTGCTTGTTTGATACTAATGTCATTTCTTTTTCTTTCATGTTCCTTCCCTTAAGGGAAAAAGGAAACGAAATAGTCATTTCTTCCCTTAGGTCTGTGCTCTGTGCAGTCATCACTCATCACTCATCACTCAATCATTTCTATTGTTTTCCTACAATTTTCGTTAACCCACTATTATGATTGTCTGAACTTCATCTTGACTTCCTGTTTCATTGGACACTATTTAATTTTTCAGGTTCTCTTGACTTTCTTTTGACAGGACAAAGTTGGTAAGTTCTCTGAAATTGGGCCCTTGAAGAAACTGTCATTAGTCATTTTGAAGCAGTAAGAGAGCTTGGTAAAAATGATTTATTTTGCTCTGTTGTAGAAGTGATTGTAACTTAATACTAGTAGTAGTAGTCATCATACTGTACTAAATGCCTTCTCTTATCAATTATATAGTCATAGGTTACTTCATGAATGTTCTGTTCCCTATCCCAATCACAGAAACAATGTAGGTAGTTAATGCAGTTGTAACTATTTGGTGTTGCTGTGAAAATTTAACAAATCAATCTTCATAGGAAGATGCTATGTGTATATTTTATTTAAAGGAAACTTAAAAGCAAAACTAAGTTACCTGCAACAACTCGAGCGCATGATGAATGCTCAAGCATTTTCTATCATCTCCCAACTTCATATATTGTGGATTAATCTATCTTTTCCTTTATATGAGTAAATTTCTGAATTGACCTCTGCTATTTAATATTCAAATTTTGGAACGCTACTTATACATGACATGATGGACATTATTGTAACATTTTTTCTGTGAATGCAGTATGTCACATTGTGAAGAACTACCTTGCTCATCTCCTCAATACTAAAGTTCCTTTGATTCTAGGTATAGACCAAACTATAAAGTACAAACCAATTTTCCGATTAGTTTATGTAAAACCCTAAATAAAGTAAAACAACAACAGGTAAGGATCAATTTTAGATAGTTTCTTTTCACGGATTTGTAGTTGTGAGGTTTCTGCTGCTAGTAATTCTACAACAAAGACTTTACCTATCTCTTGAACATGAAATTGATGTTCTCTACCCTGATTATTTTTAGTTGCCTATCAGTTCACACTACATAACTTTGAACTGAATCTGGGTGAAGAAGTGAAACATAAGCATACAAAGAAATCTTCAGGCTTTATTCTATGTGGGTGACTTTTTCCTCATCCTATTTTAAAATTCACGTTTAATTTATTTTCACATTCTTCCAGGTATTTGGGGAGGAAAAGGGCAAGGGAAATCATTTCAAACAGAACTTATATTTCAGGCCATGGGAATTGAACCTGTAATTATGTCTGCTGGGGAACTAGAATCAGAGAGAGCTGGTAAGTTGTTTCTTTTACAAACACAGTTCTTTCAAATCAATCAAAAAGTAATAGAGAAAGTGAACAAAGTAATGTCTATTTTCATGATACAATAGCACGCTGGGGTTAATTAGTTCTCATTCCAAACACTATAAAATGATTGATGGAACTACCTGAAAGTTTTCTTCAATGTTTATTTTCCATTATTTCTTATGTTGTTTAATTATGCACATCTGTATAGTTTCTTTTAATTTTAATTCTCATGTATTTACATACATAAATATGCATAACTGATAGAATTCACCATCCTACTATTTCCACAGGAGAGCCAGGAAAGCTGATTCGTGAACGCTATAGAACAGCTTCTCAAGTGGTCCAAAATCAAGTTAGGAGTTTTAAAGTTTTCAGTATGTCTTGGTTTTGATGTTAAAATGTTGCTTTATACTTTATGTGATCGATTACACAACATTGGCTTTGGAAAAGACAATATTCCTTTTCTTGTATTAAAAGAAGTTGAACACTACGATTTTATCTTCTTTGTAAGGTATTATGGGATTGTTGCATTAAGCTATCATTCCTATGACGAAGACAACTTCAAAAACAGTTTAAAGTTAAGAAAAGATATTTCCAAATCAAAATTAATTGACTCTATCTTCCCTATGCTGTATGCAGAAAATAATGCTAATGTGATCTATTTTGAAGAAATAACATTTGTGCTTCAGTTTTATGGCAGTAGAGTTTTCTAATACTAGTCGCCTAAAGATTGTCTTGTGCACTTCATTTTTTTTTATTTTTTTGCTTGTGGTTTTTTTTGGCAACCTCCCTTAACCCTTTCTTTCTCTAATCTGTCTTTTATGTTTTCTATATGCTAATGTTATTCATGATCAATGGAATATAATTTACAAAGAAGAGAAAGCTGAACATTCTCCTGAATCTATAACTGGACTGTTGCTTTGTAAGAGACACGAAGCTATGACATCCTGAAGGTTGATGTGTCCAATGTTCTCCTTCTAATTTAGCTAAAATAGTTTAAAATTGTTTTAACCTGTTTTTCGTCTAGGCTGTAGCTGCAATACTTATCAGTTGAAAAATGTTATTTCACTTCCTTAGTGTACTAATGCACTCTTTTATTGTTTTCTGCCTGAGACAGGGAAAAATGAGCTGTTTGATGATCAATGATATTGATGCTGGCATTGGTAGATATGGTAATCTAATATCTGATTTAAACCGGAGAAACAAAAAAACTCTCTTATTTTGTTCCATATCCCATTTTTTGTTCATTACACTTTTTGTGTTTGTGTGTGTGTGTGTGTGTGTATTGCATCTGTTAGTGTTGCAGTTATTTGGCAGAATCCTTACTAAACATAGTTTTCTTGTTTTCATACAGGGAATACTCAAATGACAGTCAACAATCAAATTGTAGTTGGGACTCTCATGAATCTATCAGACAATCCTACAAGAGTAAGTGTTGGCCAAGATTGGCGAGAATCAGATGTCACAAACAGAATTCCTATCCTTGTAACAGGGAATGATTTTTCAACTATTTATGCACCACTGATACGCGATGGAAGGATGGACAAGTTTTACTGGTAAATTGTCATCCCTCTTATTCTAGGATTAACATTCATGAATTTTATTTAAGGTCTGTTTTTGCAGGGTTCATATTTAGATTCAATGTGTTAATTGAAATTTTGCATTAGTTTTGCAGGTAGAAGTTTTATGCTTGACTTGATTGTCAAAGCTATATATTTTAGCTTGATTAAATCATCTATCATATTGCTTATGTAATGACTGTAGAAATATCTGATTTCATCGAAGTAGTTTAACCATGTCATTCTCCCTAAGACGTTGTCTGTAAATGTGGAACAGGCAACCTAATCATGAAGATATTGTGAATATCGTTCACAGAATGTACGAAAAAGATGGTATATCTCGGGATGAAGTAGTGAGCATTGTGAACACTTTTCCTAATCAAGGTAAAATTTATCTGTATGTCATGTAGGTCCTGAAAAGTTTTACATATCTGTTGTGTTGTTTAAACGTGAGTTATTAGGGAAAAAAATGATATTATTTGAAAAACTGAGGAATACTAATGAAAATGTTTTGCTTGATTTTTTTAGTGGGTTCTTTTGGTTTAAACTTGCTGCTTGTCCATATACTAGCTATGCTTAGTCTCTGCTGCTGATATTGCCTGTAGAGTGACCTTTTATAACTTCCTTTGCATTCAAATATTATTTCATTTTATTCTTTATCTCAAGTTACTTTCTTCGTTTACCAAATTTGTACTGAAGATCGAATTTGGAAGGCATGAAATGTCTGAGATATCAATTTTTTTTTTTTTTTTCGTTGATATGATTATTGACAGCATTGGACTTCTATGGAGCTTTAAGATCACGTACATATGACAGATCTATTTTAAAGGTATGCAGATGCCCAAGTTTGCATTAAGATACTGACTTACCATTTCAATGTGACGAAATTATAATTCTCAATTATCTTTCGTCTTTAATATTCTACTAATATTTTAGATGCACCAAGACAAATGATCAGTTGAAGTTCCTTGCATTTTCAAATTAATACCGCAAAATTTGTCGATTCCCTCCTTTTTGTATCATCTTAGGAGTTAAACAATCAGTGCTTGCCCAATTTGTGTCACGAATGTAGAGAAAAAGGATATGGAGTGAGAACCCTTGACATGTATGAATGCATAAATATCTAGCACCTTACATCTACTTTTGCCTTTAGGTAAAGGAATAAGCAGTATGCATACTGTATTACAAGTGAGTAGTACAACTATGTGCAAAGGAGTTGTCTAGTTGAGAAATAATGAGACAGTTCAAGTTGCCAACAAGTCTCTGATACTATCCTGGGTTTGATACTGGCTTCCTCCATCCAAGTAGAAGTTTAGCATTTGGATATTAACAGGACAACAAGAACCTTTATGCATGAATGGTTTACATCTCTAATAGAACTGCTTATGTGAGAATCATTTTGGCTTGAAGCATGACAATGCACATGCTCACTTTACCTTGTATTGAAATTGTTTAGTTGTCAAGATTGGGAGCAACAAGGATTGGAATCCTGACCATTCGGTCATAAATACCCTGTAAAGAGAAACCAGTTTAGATTCTAGAGAGAGAAACCTTAATTTTATGAATACTAAGATTATTTATAACTAAAGAAATGGTTTTCCATACTTCAGGGGTACAACTTGCACCAGTATGTACAGGAAATAGCAATAAAAACAAATAAGTGAAATAGCTGATATCTCAACAATGACAATTGACAACTGCCATTATATATGAGAGCTGGAAGAGCAAGTTCAGAGATGTCCAAATTTGTTTGTTTTTTCGTTCGCAAAATCAATATTAATTATAGACACAAATTTGTGGTGGATTTTTAGTGGATTGATGATATTGGAGGGGTTGAAAATTTTGGAAACAAATTTCTCAAGAGAAGAAAGGATCAGAGCCTTCCTGTATTTATTCCGCCAGAGGTAAATTAATCAGCCCCTTGGACCTCATTGTATGTCCTGCTAATGCTAGGAAGGTTGATGAAAATTACTTGTTGATCACATTAGTATTTGATGAAGTATTGCTTGAGCTCATTTATCAGTTGAAAATGATAGGCGTACATGAAATGATAAGATCTAAATATAGCCAAAACAAATTAGGATCTTGGATTTTCTGCTCTAGTGCTATTCGATTTGACTTGACTGATTATTCTAGTTTTTGATAAAATTATCACTTTATTGAAAAAAGAAGATAAAATGGCTATGAACAATTATTGTTATTATTATGCAAGCATGTTCACTGTTTGTGGTTTGCCAATGAATATATAGAAGATAAAAAATCTAGTATTTTTGAGTGAATTAATCCAGAGGATGCCTTGAACTATGGTTTTCAACATCATAATAAAACTTAAGTTTAGAAATTCAAAAACCAAAATAAAATTTTAAAGGACACTAGCAAGTCCTCAAGGATTTCCAATTCCGTCCAAAACGATTTATCATCTGATATTTTTACCATTAGTATCTCTCGCTGTAAGTTTGAGATCTTTAATTAGTAATGTTTTCAGTGACAGTGTAATAAAATGCTGACTATCTTTTAGATCAATTCTTTCATTGGCCAACATTTGGGTATCCTCTCCTACATAAACCTAAACTGCTCCTAACGCATGCTTCTAGTTTTTGCACATTTCATTTGTAATTAAAAATTCGCATAGATACTAACTATTCTTTAGAAAGTTGCAAACGTTTTTGGGGAAGCATACAAAACTTATCTGCCTGACGGTCTTGTCTTTTTTTCTTACTTGTGCTTTTAGATTCCCTTGTAATTTTTTTCCCCCCTAATCCTTTTATCCTTTTAAACATATTGATCTGGTTGTTTTGAAACGAATGCAAGGGAAACTGACTGCTTTTGTATTTGGCTGGATAGCAAACAGTCGAGGCCTTACTTGAGTCAGGTTATTCTCTGATCAAAGAACAACAGTTAATAATGGAAACTAAACTTTCAAAGGAATACATGAAGAATATAGAAGACTAATATAAAGGATGTTGATGATGTGGTGCAAGTCCTCAAGAATTATGACTGGACCTGTTTGAAATCCTGGTAAAGTTGCTATCATGGATAAGGTCCACTTCCGAAGAGGGTACTTCCATTTACCAATTTCCCTGTTTTTTATGACATGCATTATCATGGTATATTTAGATAAAGAAATGCATGAAATGCTGTCCAACAGACTGAACGTATATCTGCAATCGCATCTTGTCCTGCGTGCTTAATTTGCTTATTCTTGCATTGTAGTATTCCTAGAAAATGTGATGCAATTATGCCCTTTAGTATTCAAATCCAATTATTGGTTTATATTGGAAGCCAATTTCAACTGGCTAACGACGAGCAACCCATCCATGATCAGCGCAATGGGCTACGAAGTTACCTAGAATCACCACCGCTACCAAGGTTTTAGTTGATTCATTAATCATTGCTAAGTTTTGACTTTTGAGTGCTCTGTGGTTTGCGCAAATAATTAATAAATTTAGAAATTTTATTTGAAATGCACGGCAGAACATTGAGTATATAAGGCTAATAATTTCCCTCAAGCTAATGCAAATTCGGTGACAAAACCATTTACTCCATTCTGTATCCTTTATGAAAAATCCTTGCCAGTCTTGAGTGCTGAGCGGAGCGGTAGCGCAGGCTTCCAATATATCTACAATGTCTTGCCACTGTCACTAGTAAAATGCAACCGTCACAAATTATCTTTTAAGCGACCACAAAATACTGGCACGAGCAATTTTTTGTTCATGTATTACATTGATGAATGATTACGTTAAACGACCACATGATAATCACAATCATCAAACTTCATGTCTGCGGTTGTATGTGTGACTTTTGAGTAATATTTTTTTGTCATATAACTACCTCAGCCTAGAATCACTTCCTGGCACTCAATCCCACACATTTCAAGGCTAGAATCATTTTGTATTTGAATTATCAGCTCATTACTATTGAGCAACATAAACATAATGGTTTGAGGGTGGCCAATGGTGGTCTTGTCTCCATAAATTAAGTGCTTCAAACGTCAACAAACTTATATCTACAATCCCAAACAGGATACCATTGAATTGGTGGGCACAAAAGCATTTCTTTGGCCACCACAGAATAAGAATATATACTATAATCTAGAGGGATTGATTATACACACTCACACGCATACTACCTAATGTATCTATCAACCACTTTGAACTTTATCTGGGGACGTATTCCAAAGATTCTCAGTTATTTCCGTTTTAAAATCCAAGTGTGCTAAACACCGTTGAACAGAATACAGAGTGCAATTGACCAGACCAATATAAAGCTCTGTTGCAATGAGACTTGTATATAATAATTATATACTGCTAAAACAGAGGATGCCATTTCCTCCGTGTGCGGTGGCTATAAGAGTCTTGATCTCGAATACTTAACAACTTAGAGAAAAGAGAAATACTTGCATATTCCAAGACATTTCAATATTAGTTGTGATAGAATCTACACTTTTATTATAAATGTCCCTTTCTATTGGAATGGGCATAATCCACTTAAGTGTTTTATGACCATGCAAAATTTTCTTGAGAAGAGAAAAGATATTCATTTTGAGAGTATATGCCCATTTGGATAAGAGTTGTAATATTTGTATTTATTTTTTTTTCGACCTATATACCAATTCATTTCTATCCATCATTGAATGGGGTGTGGGACCCAGATTAACGGGGTAAATGAGAGTGAATCGGTACGAAGCCAAAAAAAAAAAAGTGAGTACAAATAACATTTATCTTTGGATAAATATTTACAAACAATATGAAAACAGTAACTAAAATTGTTGTTTAAAAAATTAATTTACCTTTTTATATTTAAAAAAATAACTTCTTTTATTTTTGTAGATAATTTAGATAAAATTCTTCCAAAAACAAAAAGAAGAATAAAGAAATAGTTAATTTTTTACTTTTTAAAAAAATAGGTTGAAGTTGATTATGATAAAATTAATTCCAAAAAATTAGCTATGAATACTTTATTAAAAGTCACATTTTATAAAAGTTTACAAACACTGTATTTAAGGCAACTTCTACATACCTCTTAAAAACGTACAAACCGATTTTTTTAAAATATATTATTCAAACGGTTTATGCAAAATTTACGACGCAATTTCTCAAAAAAAAAAATAAAATGAAGAAGCTTTTCTTGCTATATAGCCCCAAGCAAATGCACAAGAAAGAAAATTAGAGTGCGTTTGGGTCTCATTTTTTTTTTTTGGGATAAAAATTATTTTTTTATTAAAAAAATTATTTTGGATATATTTAGATAAATTTTTTAAAATAATTGGAATCTCAAAAAATATATATATTTAGTTTTTTAATAAAAGTTAAAAAGAGTAATTTTTTAAAAAATATTTTTAATTTATTTTAATTATATAAAAAATTTTAATTTTATAATTACCTTTTTCAAAAAAATTGAAGCAAATGCACCCTTATTTGAAAGGCATTCTGGATTCCTTTGTGTTCTAACTTATCTATAGCCATCCTTCCATGTTAAGTAGTTTGTGTCTCTAGAATAATCCGAATAGTCCGCTAGTTATCGGAATCCAATGCTAATTTAACTTGGAAAGTTGGCCACTCAACTTTTTTGTGGTACTAACTTTGGAGTTGGATTAAAAGCATCTTAGAGGACCAATAATTTACACCCTTCAAAAGTTCCAAAGTATAAATTTTACTGGCCATTTCCGCCAAGTTTAGTGCTGTGGAGTGGAAGATAGACATTAGTTGATCTACATATTATATAATTCTAAAACAAGAAGTACGCACTAATTGTAGTTCTTAACTTTTCTGATTGGCTTTGGCGAAAAGAAAATAGGGTGTGTGATGAAGGAGAATAAAGGAATGTCAGACTGATACGGTAGGACTTGTGATTAAAGAAGCCACGAAATTTTTAGAGTGTTCTCGGAATAAAATAATTATGTTTTGTCTCAAACGAGCATTGACTCAGGCAAAAATTGATTGTGGGTCCCCCAGCATGATGTGGCCCAGGTTGACTGGGCTAGCCTGCTTTTCTATTGCACATACATTCATTTCAGAGCAGTAAAGTTGCGTCGGATTGCAACCCCTGCTGAGCAAAAAACTAATATTTAAATTGATGCTAAATTTGCATTTTGGCGAGAATAATGCCCCTTTCGGGTACGATTAATCTGAGTATGTTCCTTTTTCACAATTTCCCTACTCATCGGCATAACTTAACACAAGTGTGATCCTAATACAGGGTAAGCATACGCAAATGTTGACCAAGTTGAGACTTGAACCCATTCAATGCTCCTTTGCATGCTATAACTCTTAACTGATGGGTGCGAAACTTTAACTTTGTATGAAAAAAAAAAAATCTTACGAAAATAATTCTTGTAGTGAAATTATATAACTTTTATGTTTCATTCTTCAATTAAGATTGATTACATGGTAGTTTAAAGAGGTCAAATTTATAAAAATATCTCACAATCTCACATAAAACTTTAATGATTCTAATCTTTATATTGTAAATAAATTTTGCATCGAGTCATAATTCACTTCTATTATGATCAATATTATGACATTTCTTTGGATGGCATAAAATTAAGTTGACAACTCATAAGTTTTTTCTTAATAAAATTTAATTTTGATGTACAATAATGTAAAAGAAAAAACATTTATACTTGAATAATGTATTAACACACATTTAATGAATTTAATATTTCATAAGATTAGTAACGTAATCAAATTTATTAAACAATATATGAATATACCGGCATAATATTAAATAATATTGCAAAATATTTTTCTCTAATAATGTATTAAAAAATTAAACTCTTAATAATAACTTAATGGGTGAAAACAGTGATAAGAAAACAGTAAAGACATATCACTTCCTTTTAAAAACGTCTTTGAAACAAAAGGGGAAAAACTGGTTTAGCTTTCTCTTTTTAGGTGAATATAAGTTTAATCGGGTTCGGCGCTAATTATCCTGCCAAGGTCAGGGGTAGGGGCAGAGCTGGATTCTTTTGGTAAGAAGGGGGCCAATATTGAAAATTAATTTTATATAAAAAATAATATATGTCTTGTAATTTTTACTTTTATCTAACAATTTAAATATTAGTCAAATAAAAGAAAATAAATATTTCACAATTAAGAATCAATAGATGCATACATATATACATAATATATTGTCTATTATATTATTTAAGCATCTACTTAAGTATAGGGTTTATAAAAACTAACCTCAAATTTTCAAATTTCATTTGTAATGTTTAAGCACTAGTCAATTTTGTTTGCAAGATTATTAAAACTATGACTAAATTACTGCAGTTAACCTCTTTTTTCTTTTGTAGTGTAATTATATAAAAATTTTGAAAGGGCCAAATAAGAAAAAAGTAAAAAATTTTACAAAAATTTAAAATTTTTAGAGGTGGCCACTGCTCCCCTACAATACAAGAGGAGCTATCACTGGTTAAGGCAAAACAAGAAGGCTTAGAGAATACTTACAAGAAATTTACAAGATCGTCCACTAAGGGATTTTCATATCGGCAACTAAAATCAAACTTGTGTTCTTGTGTGATACAAAACTGTTCCTTATCAACTACTCTAACTCCAAAAGTTGAGCTGACTAATAAATAATTGAATTATAATAATAAGTTCAACGGTCACTTCAAGAATTTTGCAAAAATGTAGAAGAAATCTAATGGAGATAACAGAAATAAAACCAATGATAATTAGTCTCTTAAGTGGGAAAAAGAGAGAAAAAAAAATGTAAAATTTTGCTTTTAAGCGGTCACTACTTTTCTTAAGGAATTTGCATTCAAGTTATTCTCTTTAAATGATATGATGAGCGAAACACCTCTGCTTTCTCATAATAAATATTTTCGGCAAAAAGGATCGGAGTATTTTTTGTTTTTGCTTCTTTTATATTTAAATGGACTTATAATAATTCAGTATTAAATATGTAGAAAGGAATACGTCAATGAAATTGAAGATGCAATACAGCTCTCAACAAAAACAAAAGAAGAAGAAGAAGAAGAAGATGCAATACAGCGTGGATAAAAGAAATTCTCTTAAATTTCTTTACCTACACTGCCAACCCCCCAGTTTATCTACCCTCCCAAGATTGGAAGACAAAGACTCGGTAATCTTCTATAGTGCTCCGCAAATGGGGATGATTCTCTTCACTATTCTTTGTCCTAATGATGATTTAAAGAACCAAAACATGGATGCTACGTGTTTATTTTGAACTTTAATCATTACAAAGGGAACAACTGCTATAAAGCTCGAACTTGTCCTTTTCAACATAGCTGTTAAGAGAGGCGAAAGGGGTCGATCAAATATTGTTAAATAATTAGTTAATTACATCTAGTAACTCCATCTCATGTAGACATAACAACGATTATGCTGTCTCTAAATTTGACCATGTGGAAGATCACCACTTTAAAAATAAAATAATTCTCTTAAGTAACATGAAACTTCCTAGAAGTATCATTATGAAACTGACTCCTGTAAAAAAAAAAAAAAAACAAAAAAAATCTAAGATCCACGCGTTTGGTGTTTTTAAAGTAATAATAGCCACGGCAATTTTTTTTAAACATTTGATAACTAGGCATGTTTAGTTGTATTATTGTGTTTCCTTATAGTATATGGAGCAAATGACAGTACACTACTAGAAAATAATGTTTTTCATACTATGTATTAGATAATATACAACTTCTTTTATGTTTGAGCAACCAGAAAAAGACATTGTACAATATTTTTTTTCTTGTTTATTACGGAGCAGCATTTGATATTTTGATTTAATGAAGCATCTCCAACCATCCCCCGGCCTCCCCCTCGCTGGAGAGAAAAAGAAAAAAAAAACACGCAGCTCCAACTTCATTTTGAAAAGTTTGCGCCAAAAAGAAATTATTGAAAGCAAGAGGGCTCCAAATATTATAGCATATGCTTTTTTAACTCTATAATAATATACGCTTATTCAATATTCAGAGTAAAAATCCACTTAAGATCCAAATTGAAATTCGACAAAGCATAAAGGAAGAGGACTCGGAATTAAAGAACAAGATTTGTGTGATTAGTGGCACACGTAAGATTAACAAAAAAAAAAAAAAAAAAACCGAGATTTCGTGTCCGAGCCAGAAGAGATATCGGATCTATGATTATTATAATAACAAGCATTAAGGCATTAACGTTTGCTACTATTATTTACTATTGACTTGTAACCCTAACTTGTTAGGATTTATTAGGTGCAAGAGACTTCGAGACTATGACAAAAGTGACTCACCAACCCTGAATTATTCCTCTCAATTTCATACCTCATGCACCCACCATAACATGCCCTTACACACATTATCACATATTTGAAGTTGACGATTTGAACACACATAGGCCTAATCATGATTAAGAAGGCTCCATAGTACCGCCTAATGCATTTCAAGTAATAATTCAAAGGTACCATTAATGTCGCTTAAGAGTATGTTTGGAAGGGAGAGTTTTGAAAGAAAAAAATAATGAAGGGAAAGTTTTTTATTTTTTGGTACATTAAAAAAATTTAATTTAATTGAACAATTTAAAAAATAATTTAAAATAAAAATTAATTTAATTGAACAATTTTTCAAAATAAAAATAAAATGATAAATCACTATATAACCTTTTTTCATCTTATCTTAGTTAATAAAAATTATATGACTCCCTTAATTTAAAAATAAAAAAGATACTGCATTTTATTCCTTTCCTTATTTTTGTTCAAAAATAAAAGCTTATTGAAATTACATTTCTTTCTTTCACACTATATATATCTCATCTATTATTTGATAAAATAGGATGAATTGAGACATTATTTTAAATATATTAGCTATTTTTTATTTTTAATCACTACAAAAGAATAAAAGAAACATTTTTTTTCTCTTTCTTCAATTTTCTGATCTCTAAGAGACTAAAATATACTGTCCAATTTATCATCCTTTACCAATTACAGAATTTTCGGCCAAACAACTTCCACCGTATAAACTTAAGACCCTCCAATCCATTCTATAATTCTATATTATAATCTAACATCTTTCAGATTACGTAATTTGCTTACAGTGATCGTTATCTCCGAAGAAAAAAAAATTTTTAAGAATATGACGTGGAAAAATCAATCTATACCTAAGTTTAACGAACCAAACAATCCAATTTCAAATTCTCAAATCTGAAGAGTCAAGTCAGAGAATGGAATTGAAACCATGCTTTCCCTTATTTGAAAAAATAAAGCTAAAAATGGGGTCCATTTTTGGACTTTGAAGACTGAAGAGCATCACTGTTGGTCAATTTCGATATATTAGAAAAATTATTTAGAACCGACTTTTTCGTTATTCAGGTTGAAAATTGAGTAATATTATTTATATATAAAAATTAATATTAAAAATAAACAATTAAAAAATATATATACAAAATATTTGAGGTTTTTTAATTTTAATATGATGGATGGGTGTAATATATACAAAAATATAGGTTTATGGGTTAAAATACATGAATATGGGACTCAAAAATCGTCGGTGACGGTTTTTATTTTTTCAAAAAATGCCAGTGGCGATTTTTTTTCTGATACGGTGCACGAAGATACATAATTTATTTTTTGGTTTTTCAAAAATCGCCAATAATAATTTTTGCTTTTAAAAAAAACTGTTGCATTTTGAAAAACTATCATTGACAGTTTTTCTTCAATTCTCATATTTCCGTAATTTACCCCAAAATCCTATATTTTGATATAAATTATTTTTAAATATCATATAAAAGAAAGACCCAATATTTGATAATAATAAATAAAATTAAGTGTTTGTATTTTTCTTCGAGATTCACTTTTAATATACAATTCTTAAATACAAATAACATTATTGATTGAGAAAATGCAGTCATCAATTTTGGAAAACCAAGAGCTTCCTCCGTCTGGAAGCAAATCATTGAGATCTGTCAGAGTCAGAGACCCAACTACTGTTGCTGTTGAATCTTCTTTATTCATTGAATTAACCAATTTCTGCTTCATAATTAACACGTGGACCAAACTTCACCGACACCACGCCACCTCGTATTATTATTTTATATAATTATTCTACATAAATATGTAGCCCAATGTGTGACTGTTACAACCTCAAAATTACTACTATAATTCAAAGTTTCAAACACTCAAACCGCCCCTTGCAGAAAAGGAGGATAGGAAGTGTCAGAAACTAATATCTCTTAGTACTTTTCTTTGCTTGTGCAGGTTACGTGTGGCCATAGTTATAATAAATAAATATAAATGGTTGCAATATGCAGATTGAATAGCAGAAACCAAGCATGTCAGGACGTCACAGTTACAACCACGTGTTAGTTTTGCTTATGACAAGTTAGTCCCCGTTTCGATTATCGTTATCGACCATTAGAAAGTCATCTATCAGTAGTAACAGAACTTAGTACAACGCCTTTTATGTTTGGTTTAACTTTCTATCTCGGAACTTCATTTTACGGTGATAATAACATCTTTTGTTTAAAGGAGCCAGAGAGCTACTTATCAGTTTGAGGGGAGAAAATGAAAAAATTAAATTATTAAATAATTTTTAATAAATCTATCTCCAATCATTCTTTTAAAATTAGATTATATTTTTTTATAATTATTTTTTAAAATGATAATTTTATTTTATTTTATCTAAATAAAAATATTTTTTAAAAAATTTATTTTTAAAATATTTAAATTAAATATAAATATTTTTTAAAAAATAATTTCTCTAAAAAATATAAATCAAATATACCCTTAATATATATTGATGAATACAAGGACAAAGGGTGGGAATGAAAAAAAAAAAAAAAAAACAAAGAGTGATGAGGAATTGGCGCCGCTGTCGTTGAATTATTTTTTGTATTTAATTTTGGTGAAATGATCGGATGAAGGGCACTGTTTTACTTTAGAAAAAATGAAGACAATCCAAATTATGGACACACTATTGGAAATTAATTTCTAAGAAAACAGAACAATACAAATTATGAGTGATATGGAATGAAGTTTTAATTATAAAAAGGCTTTTAATTATTAGTATAATATGCAGTTTCATTAAGATGAGTTAGGAGAACAGCGATAAAATGAATATGTAAAAGTTTTAATACATGGGTTAAAACTAGATTTTGTACGTATTAGGGATGATCCCAGCATAAATATTATTAGTATGAGTTTATATACCAATGATTAAACATTACGTGTCGGTGATCTGAAATGTGCTTTTATAACGCACAAACACAAATCCGAAAGCAGTGCAGCAGGGGCCAAATATTACATTACGCTCGGCTAGAGGAGCGCTGATGATCAGCTATCTATTCTAATTCTATCCCCAGAGGCTAACACAACACAATAAGCGTCTCTGTCTCACTCTCTGCATCTTCTCATCTTTGTCACACTCTGGCTGTCCCAAACAGTAGGGTGAAGTGAAGTGAAGGGAAGGGAAAGGGTGGTGAAAGATAGTGAGAAAGAGAGAGAGAGAGAGTGTGTGTGTGTGTGTGTGTGAGATGAATCATTGACAGAGTGAGAGAGGCGCAAGAGAAGAGTGAGCGGTCTGGCCGGGTTAAAAAGAATAGCGGTGCCACTAAGGCAGAGGAGGAAGAGCAAGAAGAAGACGAAGAGCGCAGGGAGACACACACAAACAAGAGCGAAGGAGAAGTTGATGGATATTTGGCACAAGATGATTTTCCCCGTCAAGCGTGTCCTGTTTACTCTCTCTGCTCGCCTCAAGCATCGCAAAAACGGTATCTACTCTCTTGCCCTTTCCCCCTCTTTTTTTGCTTTGCTTTGCTTTCTTCTCTTATGAATAATAAAGCATCACCTCATCTACTTTTCTTGCTTCTGTATCTCTCTCTCTCTCTCTCTCTCTCTCTCTCTCTCGCAGCAACTTCTTATCTTATACTTGAAAATCCATGACTTCTTCTCTTGTATATATTTCATATCTCAGTATTTTGAGAGCAATTTCCCCATTATTGTTCAGTTAAACATTCATCGTGTAGAATAGAATACAAGTAAAAACAATCGGGCAACTGTGTTTCTCTCTCATGGTTTGCTACTGAGTTAGTCCTGCTTTCTTATATTTTTCACCCCAAGTTTTCAATTTTTCTTTGTTTTCCCAAACATAAAGCGATTTTCTCTATCTATCTCTGTACTCTGTCTTCTTCCCCCTCTTTTCACTTTTCACTGTTTCACACAAACTGAGTCGCTACTTATTTATTTATTTATTTTTGGTTATTAATATGTCAGAACTTCCTCTCAGAACATAGTATGGGCCTGTATCCATTTGAGTCATTCTTTTCTTTCCACTTGTCTTTAAAATTAGGATGACTGAGACGTGCAATGGTAGGTATTGTAGATGGATGTAGATTAACAGATACCACCCGTGTGTGTATGCTTATGTGTGTCCACATATTGCTTTCTGATATTAAAGGCTTACTTAAATTAAATCCACTAAGCAGGCCACTTCAAGACAAATGGAACCCAAGCACATAAATTTTACCTCTATGCCTACTCATAATCATACCGTACTACACCACACGCTGGATTTAATTACACATTCTCGGCCATTACCCTTACTCCTTTTTTTCCGTGGATATAATTCTTTACTTACAAGCGGTGAGTAAGTAGCAACTAACCTAACCTTTGATCGGCCCCGGCACCGAAAGAGAGGGATTAAGATAAGATCCACATCTTTTTCAGTGCAACTTTATGCGCCCCACACTTTAGTAATGGCCTGAAAGCAACATCAAAGTATATTTATAATGACGCCCTTTTTACAACAACACGGAATGCCCTAAAAATATCCTCTGTTCACCAGCCGATGTTTAGTGACAGGACCAATCTTTGTTAATTGTTACATCGTAGATTTAGTGATACTTATACAATTGAAAAGGATATATATATATATATATATATATATATATATATATACTAGTGATAGCCAATAATAATAGGGTACATCATACATGCATCTTCATGGATTTATTGATAGTGCTTGTGTATGATCGATCAAGTGAGTTGCACTAATATGAAGGTGTTGTTTGGTGCAGGAGCAGGGCTGCTGAAACTTCAGGATGATGTGCAGACTTGTGGGTATCAGGACGTACAGGTGATGTGGGAAATGCTAAAAAGAACCGAAAGTGAAGTTATAGACAGCCACCGTAAGCGCAAGCAACTTCCTTTCTGGAGAATCTTTGTATGGTCAAACGCCAACCACAGTGAATCTTCATCAGAATCTACAAAGCACAGTTAAAAACCAGACGCAAGTTTGATGCTTACTCAAATAAAACTGCTGCTGATGTACTACCGCACTCTGCAACTGGCAAGCCACCATCTTTTTATCTCCCATTGCCCGCGTTGCAGACGCATAATACATGATTACTACAACTAAGTTAAGGTCACTTCGATAACAAAGTGAGATGAGGTTTCTATCTTACAACTGAAACTGTACTTCCGTATGACTTTAAAATGTAAATATGCTAATAATTGTTTGTCAAAATTCACACCCCAGAGCTATTGGGGAATGGCTACTGCACTGCTTCTTTAACAGCAGAGCAAGTGAATTTCAATTAACAAGCATCCAAGTTTTTGACTCAGTATTTTGCTCTCATCTTCTTTCACCTCAGAATTTTAAAGGCGTAGAGTGTAGACATTACAAAATTTAACTTAATATTTGTAATATAATAAATGACAACACTAAGTCAAAATTTAAAACATAGAAAAGCATTCACTTAAGCTTCATATTATGGAACCCCTGGAAAGGAGGTATGCTATGATTGAGATTTTCCACAAAACATGGCCTGAAGTGATTTTGATGTACTGAATGGTAAAAGTTCACTTTCCTCCTCACAATTGCAGGAACGATCATTGGCGGATCAAATTCTTATTATTAACTTAAAAAGTTATAGTTAATGATAAAGATATAATTTTATTTTTTCAAAATTTCTGATAAGAGGTTCTACCTATTAGAGTCGTTATAAGTTGGGAAGTGTAGGCTATCATATTTTAAGAGTGATGCTCACTGAATAAACTCAACAATCATCATGATGCCTCTTAATTCTACAAAAAAACGGGCAAGCCCACTGGACTGGCTGCAGTTAAAGCGGGCACCACAGATGAGCGAGGTTGTCCTGTTGCGTCTCCTACGGACAGTTCCTACTTCCTACGGGCAAAACCAAAACCATGCAGATCATGTAACTGATCAAAACGGAATCCATGGTGATTAGTGCGGCCTCTCGCTGTGGTTTATGCCATATAAAGAAAGTCAGAAAATACACAATCAGTTGAAGTCTTGGATTTCACATGAAGCAACATTGAGAACTTGCTGAAGTTATTAAAATTCGATGGCTTCATCGCTGTGGCGCATTCTTCCTCACTTGTGTGGTTGTCCCTGTTTTGCAGAGCACTCAATTGATCCATTAATACTAATGTCTAAGAAGGGGGCTTCATTATCTTTCTGTCAGGGGATAGAAACTTTACAGAATTACAGGATTGTCAGGAACCATCGTCTTCCAACTCTAAGAACAATAAAATCCTCGGCAAACTATTAACCAAGAGATATTAGGCAAGAAGAATTTGAAAAGAAAATGGCAAGAAAGAAAATAGAAAAAGAATTTAATTTAAATACACTGACAGTGTAGTGTAAAATAGTTTTACACTGTCAACCAATAAAAATGGTGGAAAGTGTCAACTCATCAAAATAACCACCCATTATAATGAGGGACCCATCATGAATTCTCACTTTCCCCTATTTCTATTGGTTGATAGTGTAAAACTATTTTACACTGTCGGTGCATACCAATTAAACTCATAGAAAAAAAGAAAATAGAGAGAAGAAAAAATAAAGAGAAAAAGTTCATTCTTTTTATCTATTGTTTGGATAAATAAAAAATGAAGAGAAAAAAATGAGAAAATTATCTTTTTCTTGTTTGGTTGGAGAGAAAAGAAAAAAAATATATATACATTAAATTATTTTTTTATTTTATATAATATAAATATTTTTTTGCATTTATATATGGAGTATAATAGTAATTTTATATAAAATCTCTCTTTCTTTAGTTTTCTCATCTATTGTGAGAAAAAAAAAATTTTGTGGATCTTATCACTGATATTTTTTTTTTATTTTCTTCTCACACCCAAGCAAAAGAAAATCTCAAAATCTTCTCATTTTCTTTCTTCTCTATTTCTTTCCCTCCCTTTCTCATGAAATAAACAAAGGGAAAATGTCTACCAAATCATCTATTAAGTACTTTATTAAACGGTTAACCGATATAAATAAATAATTCCAAGTAATTGATATACTTTTATCGCGGTGCAAGTCAGTATCTAACCAAGAATTTCTCGTATTTACATATCAATATATTTATGTGCAAAAAAAAGATGTCATGTTTACAAATACATGAATGAGGAACTAGATAACCTAAATTACAAATCTAAATCATCTTAGAAATTAACATTAAAATCAAGGCGAATTCTCTGGTGCCTCTGCAAAAGTGTACATTTGGTGCCCATTTTGGCCTGTATCCAATAGAGAGTGAGCATGTAGTTGAATGTGGGTGCACAGTAGGATGGTCACACGGACTAATTAAAATCAACGACTTGCGGTGTGGAGAGTTGACATGTGGAGGAACTACGATAAAAATAGTCTGACTTATAAGCCCATAACACAGTAGGCATGCAGTGGCTTTTGTCCATTGAAAGTATGAAGAAGCCCTTTTTTTCTTTTCTATTTTTTTTTTATCTTTTTTAAAATCACATTAGCATTTTTTCAATTGTCCATAAATTAGAAATTTTATGGTAATAATTAAGTAAATGTTTTAAATTACATTCGAGCAAAAAATATAATAAATATTTTTTGATTGTCAACAAATTCGCTATTGTAATTTTTTTAGAATATTTATTAGCACTTTTTTATTTATTATTTATAATATTTTTTGAATAATTAAATAATTGAGTGTCATTATTAGTAGACATTATTTTTTTTCTTTAAAAAAGTCATTCAATCACAAAGTTAAACAAAATAAATATATTGTAATTATTTTATCTTGCAACATAAATATTACTATATTCTAATTCACAACCTCAGACTTAAGTGTTTAGAGTTTTTTTTAATATATAATTAAAGTAGTCTTAAAGTGATGATTTTTCACATATCATTAAAGGTCGTTTTAAAAAAATTATTTTTAATTTTATTTTATTTATCTTAAATTTAAAATGAAATTTATATTCTATTAATGATCAAGTACTTAGGGCATGCTTTACTTCTTAAATGAGTTAGTAAAACTTCCTCAAATTTGTATTACTAAATAAAATAAAAATAAAAAATATAACCAAATTTTTCTAAGTAGTGCCTTAAGACAGTGGTTAAATAATTAAGAAATGGAAAACTTTAATTGAAAAAGTAAGATTTTTGAATATATTAAGAACTTCAAAAGTTTTTCACTCTTAATTCCTTAAAGTTTTTCACCTTTAAAATACTTGTTAGAAATACTCACAAAACTTTAGTGATAATTAGAAAAACCCATAAAATTTTAGGGGTAAAGACTTGCCACAAAAAGCTCCACCGTACCATGGTAAGGTCCAACCTAAAAATAAAATATAATATTGACTAGATCATATCATTTTTAAAAAAAAAAAGAAAAAAGAAAAAGAATACCATTTTAAGAATTATGCATTGATAAAGAGAACAAAAAGATCCAAACAATGAGATTACAATGCAGCTTCGACAAATTATATTTGTCAAGAGTAAATTCTTCCACTCATATAAATCAATAAAGTAAACAAAATAAAGGAACACAATATAATTATCATGGTTCAATGATAAATAAAAAAGTGCTAATAAATATTCTAAAAAAATAAAAAATAGCAAATTTGTTGACAATCAAAAAATATTTATTATATCTTTGCTTGAATGTAATTTAAAACATTTACTTAACTATTACCATAAAATATCTAATTTATGGATAATTGAAAAATTGCGAATATGATTTTGAAAAAGAAAAAATTAAAAAGGGCTTATCTGTACTTGCAATGGACAAAAGCCACTGCAAGCCTATTGTATTATGAATCTATAGGTCATACTATTTTTATCCTAATTTCTCTATATGTTAACTCTCCATGACAAAAGCTACTACAAATTGTTAACTTTAAGAGTTATATTATTTGTATATATTTAAACTTTTAATACTCCAACATTTTTTCTCTACTTTTTCTCTCTTCATTAATAATTTTGTTTATTTCACTTTGTTTTACAATTTTTTTTCTATTCTATCTCTAGATATTTAAGGTGTCTTTAATAATATAAAAAACATTTCTCCAGTTTTAATTAGCCCATGTGACCAGTACCCACATTCAACCACATGCTCACTTTCCATTAGATATAAACAAAAATGGGCACTAAAGATACGCTTTTAAGAGGGCACCGGAGTATTCACCACTTGGCATAACCATTTTTACGCATTTTATTTTCTATTATACTAAAAGTTATCATTATGAAAACAAAAAAAGGGACCTGAATTGAAGTACTATTCTGCAGACTAAAGAAACATTACAGCATAGGGTGGTGTCAAACTCATGGAACTGATAGCTAAGAAACCAAAATCAATGAAAAGCAAATTGAAAATTTTCATGGAACTGACACTTAGATGTGTGGATGAGCCTTGTAACCTTCGTTGGAAATAAACTCGGGGATCATACCAGTCAGCATTGTCAATGAAATGTAACAACAGTAATGACATCTCTATAATTGCAAATTGCCTTTGCAAAAGGATCTCCAAAATTGCCCTAGCTGCTAATGTTGCGCCGTTATCAACCAACATATATATCGACATTACATGTGGACAGTACTGGAACTGGACAGGACATACATGCACAACAAAGTAAGGACAATAGACAAAGCCTTGTTCACACCAAAATGGGCCACCCCTGAATTAGGACCACCATCTCCCCCACCCTGTCCATTAGCAGCACCGGGTGCATCACTTGCGCCTCCGCCTCCACCTGAAGGAGACACCGGCACAGGAACAGGCACCGCAACTGGCACCGGTGATACCACCGGCACAGGGGACTTCACCGGAACTGGCGTAGTTACTGGCACCGGTGATGCTACCGGAACCGGTGTAGTTACTGGCACCGGTGACACTACCGGAACCGGTGACGTTACTGGAACGGGTGACACCACCGGAACCGGTGTAGTTACTGGAACGGGTGATACTACCGGAACTGGGGTCGCTACTGGAACGGGTGATACTACTGGAACCGGGGACTTCACCGGCACGGGTGATACTACGGGCACCGGGGACTTCACCGGAATGGGCTCTGTTACCGGCACCGGCGATAGTACTGGCACGGGGGATTTCACTGGAACTGGTGAGACTACTGGCACGGGAGACACTACCGGCACCGGGGAGTTGACCGGAACTGGGGTGGTTACAGGCACGGGGGATACTACGGGCACCGGAGAATGAACCGGAACCGGGACGGTTACAGGGACGGGTGAGACTACCGGGACAGGGGACTTGACCGGAACTGGTGATACAACGGGCACGGGGGACTTAACGGGAACGGGAATGACCGGAGAAGTTGGCGCATTGGAGTAAGGAGAGCCCGCATTTCCGTTACCGTTTCCGTTTCCGACGATGCTGGGGGGCATGATGACGGTGCTCACTTGCACCACCGAAATGTTGTAGGGCTGTGCCACGATGGCTTTGATCAAGTTGGCGCCAGGGGATTTTGGATCGGCGGCGGAGATAAAGGTGACGGCCCCGGTGGTGAGGTCGGTGATGTGCATGAATCCCTGGAGGGCGTCGGCTTGGCCGCTGGCCTGGAAGAGAGTGGTGACGGTGATGGTCTGGTTGCCGAGGTGCTGGAACTTCTGGACGTCGAAGTAGTCGAGGATGACGTGGAGGCTCAGCACCTTCTTTATGACGTCCATGGATTTCCCCGACACTGGGGCCATCCCGGCGTTGTCCACCGCCAGCACCGTTATGGCAGCCCTGGTGTTGACCTCCCCCGCCAGCTGCGTCTGCGTGAGGTAGTTGCTGAAACTGCCGAATGCTGGGTACTGCGACAGCAGCTTCGTGATGTCAAAGCAAGTGACTGTCGAGGGTATGGACATGGTGAGCACCGTAACAAGGGACACCAATGTAGTCGATAAACTCACGGACATGTTGAGCTCCTTGGAATTGGACACCATGGATTGATTAATTGGAGACACGGACACATACACACACACACACACATATATATATATGCTTCTGAATCGTGATCCGTGAGTGAAGTAGACGACGAGGTCCGATTTGTTCCGCCAATTTTTGAGGAGCTTTGCTTGGATGCTAAACCAGACACGGGAGCAAACGATGGAGCTTTCTTAAAATTGCTACAACGCTGCTGTTTCATCTTTGACAATGTATCCCTGCCTACTTAACTGTCCTCTAAAATTAGCTTACGACTTTTCTTCTCTTCTAATTAACAGCACTATGCATATATGCAAATATATGTATTAATTGAATTGAAAGCATTAATATATTCAACTACACAGCAAACATTCAATATTCGGCTTCTGAATTAATCTAATGCATGCATTCCACTTGGGATGGATATTTTGGTGAAATTCATGTCTACACGGACTATAACATAAGATTGTGTTATCCAATTCACGAGGTTTAACCTGTCCACTCCATTAGTTACATTTTCAGACTAGTGCTAGACATCTAATTATCATTCATACGAAAATAATATTCCTTCTAAAGTAGATTTATCTTTTGTGAAATCTCTTAACTTTTACCAGATCTTCAGGAGTTGATGAATTTTGAAGTTCATAACAAGGCAGAAACAATTTTGTTCATTTTGAGTGTGGAAATAGATTAATTTCCTTAGCTGCACCATGAATTTTGAAGGTGAGCATATCATATAATTTACTCTACCAAGTTTGATGATACAACAGGATTGCGTGGCTGTTCCCTAACTCCTAAGAACTCTGCCTTTTCGTAAGCTAATTCTTTAGGAGCTATTTCTTGTTCTTAAAAGGGTAAACGAAAACAGGGCCACATAACACGTTTTAGTTCCTTGAAGAATTAAATGAAAAACAGGGCTGAATAATATGGCAAATAGCACTCAATTAATCCCAACTATAAAAATACAACGGTCTCTTATCCGGTGTTGCTGGGCCATTTACTAGGTCAAATTGTTAATACTACTAGTACTAACACAAATGGAGACGTGATCCTATTCCCTTCACTGGTTCAGGAGATACATAGGGACTTCCCATTCTAAGTTTACCCCTATAATCAGGACAATTTTTTATGTTTTTGCAACAAACGATGAAAGTTACAAGCGAAAGATCTCATATATACAACGATATTGCGCTAGTTATACAGTCATCAATTCTTGTACTCTACTGGGAGATTCTCTACATTTACAAGATGAAGTTTATTCAATACGTTCTCCAATTCTTGTACTGTAGTCCTGTAACGGTCATGGGACTTCTTACCTTCCTCCACAACCTTCACAATCTGTCGGTATAAATGGTCATACCTATGAACTGGGTTATTAATATCAACGCCACTACAGTCGTGATCATAAACATTGGTACGCTTCAAGTCTTTTCTCCATCGTGAAAGAATGTAGTGAGGTGGGATCTCCTTTATGCCATTTTGGCTTAAGATAAATAAAGCATGCCTACACAAATAACCTCTAAAATTGAACAATCCACAAATGCAATTGACCTCCATTTCAGCTCCATTGTAATACACCTCATAATCTCTTGCATCTCTTTGATTTCCCTCAACTTCATCTAGTTCCTTGACAATGTACGCGATGACCAGTCCATCAACATTTATCTGTCTGGGGCTAAAACAAGAGTACATTCCTTCCACTTCCCTTTCAAACATTCTGAATATTTCATTGGTGTATAACTTTGAAACCTGCAACTCAAAGTAAGACCTCGACTTTGGCATAAAGCTAGAAGTTTTTGAGTCCAAATCTGCCAAAGCCTCAAGTTGACGCTTTGTCTGTAAAGCCTGATCATATTTTTCTAAAAATTCTCGTAGAGAAGTTTGTTCATTAAGGCACCCATCAAAGAAAAATGATACAGCCTCATTTGGTTGAATTGGAAACGTCCCTGCCAATAGAGTTTCTTTCAAATAAACCGGAACCCACCGTTTCCGATCCTCATATAATGATTGAAGCCATTTGTGGCCTCGAATTTCATCGCTTTTCATCATGTCCTCCCAAGTTGCTTCAAATTCGTCAGCCTTCAGGGAGGAATAAACCGCTCTGTTCAAAGCAGCATTGATTGCTTCATATTCTAGCAATGCTCCCAGTTTTTCTGGAATTTTTTGCATGATATCAAATAGACAAAGACAGTGTGAAGCTCTTGGAAAAACATCAGCAACCACACTTTGCAAGATTCCACATTGGTTCGTAATGATAGCTTGTGGGGGACATCCTAAGCTACATGTAAGCCATGCCCTGAACAGCCATGTATAGGATTCAATGGTATCACCAGCAAGCAATCCACAACCAAACAAAATGGATTGTCTATGATGGTTTAATCCAAGGAACAGAACCAGGGGTACTTCATATTCACTTGCCAAACACGTACTATCAATTGCAACCACATCACCAAAATAAGTGTAGGCCACTCTGGACTTGGCATCAGCCCAAAACAAATTCCTCAAGCATCCCCGCTCATTGATATCGGCCACATAGAAGAAGTCTGGATCTGCCAATTGCAAGTGACTAAAAAAATTCAGAACTGCTTCAGCATCACCTTTCTTTAGCTTCAATTGATTGGAGGAGAGATTTTTTCTGGATTTCCCTTCCCCAACATGTAGATTTCCATTAACCTCAGCATCAATTATCACTGTTCGAAACATCCTAATTTTCTGAACTTGTTGGGCAGCATCCAACTGCAACGTTCTTTTAGTCCCAAGGCCAACTTGCTTATGGGACTTAAAGAACTTTCCACTGTTAGGGGTAATCAAGTGATTGTGGTCAAGCTCAACTTCTATAATTCTCCACCTTTTGGAGTCCATCAACCTGAACTTGACCATAGCAGGACAACCAGTTCTTGTTTCAGGTCTTGGGCGGTTTGCTTGGCTTCTTTTCTTGAATCCCGCACTACTGCAGCTAAGTTTTGCTCTGTAACGCTCCTTGCTCTTACGGTACCAGGTGTTAGTGACTCTAACCCCAAATCCCTGCTCCTTGGCATAGCAATTATAGAAGTAATAGACATCCTCGTAAGTCTCGAATTCCATTCCAACAGCAGGGGGAAGAGGAAGAGGGTTGTGTCCTTGAATGATTCCACTTTGACTTTGACTGACAAGTTCTGTGATTCCACTTCCACAGTCCCCTTCCAATTCCAGCTCAAATCCATCACCATCCTCATCTCCTGCTGCCTCACTGTTCAGAGAAACTTCATCCATCCAACAACCCTAACCAACTCTCTAATTGCAAATTGCAAATTCAAATGAAATGAATGTGATCAACACCGAAACCTAAACTCTTTCCTTCCAGATTCAAAATAAAAAAGAAATTTTATTCTTAATTTTAATCATTAACACATTTATGGAGAACAAGAGATGAAGTCTTACCTTATCGCTTTACAATTGCGACTTCACTTCAATTCTTCAACCGCCTTGCTGGCTGCTTACTGCCTAGGGTTGGGCTCCGAATTGGAAAATGGAATCACTCCTCTCGGAGCCAGAGTAGGCTGATACGACGCCGTCCCCTTTTTTTTTTTTTAATCTTCCGCTCGTTTGACCTTTTTTTCTTTCCCCAATTTTTCGAATTTTTTTAATAAAAAAATATTATTTATATCATTTTTATCATAGATATTCAGGTATTTAGAGATAAGAATAAAAAAATTATAAAAAAATAAAAATAAAAATAAAAAGAAGAAAAATAAATATAAAATATCAAAATATATCAGTTGATAAAATATATAAAAATTATTTCTTTTCCAATAATAATTTTGTAGTCTCAATTGAATATTCTTATTAAAATATAGAGGAAGGCACAGGAAGTAGTAGTCCGGTGACGATTACCAATAGTACGGTTGTAGTAATGTAATGTAATAGACTAACAGGTACGGAAGAGACAGACAATACGAGAAGCAATGAACTGAATGCAGTTTCGACTTGTAAGGGCCCGCCCAAGCCTAATTAGCAATTAATCGATTTAGTGATTGGCTCGGGCCAGGCCAATAATTAGTTCATCAGTAAGCGGATTTGATTACACTACTTCCATTTAACTCCATTACTAACAGTCTCGTCATTTCCCACCGTTACCGAAATGTAATATGGAGATTGGAGACAGTACAGATAACTCTCGAAAGGGAAGGTTATTAGCAAGAAAATTGAATTGGATATCGAATTGATTAAGGCAGAAGTTTAAAGATTTAAAAGTTCAATCGATTTAATCGAGGATCTGATTAGAATATAATAAAAAATATATGTTTAATTATTTATATATATATATAAATAAATATATATATATATATGATTAATTAAAAAATAAAAAATTATATTAAATTATTAATAATAATATAATTAATATAAAATAATATTTATTATGAGATATTTTATCAAATATTTTAAATATAAAATTTATTTATTTTAATTTTTATTTATATTTATTTTAGAAAATATTTTTCGATAGTATAATAATTATTATTTTTTTAAAATTAATTTAAGAGTATATAACAAATAAATATATTAAAAGAATTAAGATTAAAAAAATAAATTTTTATTTTGATTGAACTTTTTCTTTTTCTTTTTTTATAAAAGAAATAAAAGTATTTTTATCAAAATTAAAAACAAAAAACAAAACCGGTTAATCGATTTGACCAATCTGGTTCACACCGATTCATCGATTTTTTCTTATTTTGACCGGTTTTGACCACAACCGATTTTGTGGTGAAGACCGGATAGGCCTAGGATTCGGTTCCCTGTTGGACTGGTCTAACCGGCCGGTCCGATCCGATTATCTTTTCCTCATTTATTAGGGCTTTTCTAATGATTTAATTAAAATATGAATAGAAAGAAAGGTAGATATATATATATATATATATATATATATATATATATATATATATATATATATATATATATATATATATATATATATATATTGTGTGTGTATGTGTGTGACAATAGTATAATATTTTTATAAATTATTGATTCGGTTAACTTCTATTAGATATCTGAATTTAAGTTCGATTCAGTGTAAATGCGACAATATTAATAACCAAGTAAGTGTCACACTATTGTAACAACTAAGAATTGTTATCCAATAGTGCATCTTATGAAAAAAAAAGGGCGTAATTGAGAAAGTGAAAACTAGTAGGAGAAAGAGAATGAAAAATGAACGTGTGATTAAATATTTAATTTTACGCATATGCATAAAAAAATATTTAATTTTATGTATCCGCACTAATTCAACCAAAAACAATCATAGCTTGTGCTACAGGATTTGGGATACATGTGTTGCAGGGTTAAAATAAATATTCAATAAATAATAAATTAAAATAATTTTACTGTTCTCAATAAATACACAATTTTTAAGAATATTTACAATCACTTTTTATTTTTAAAAACATTCTAATTTATTTATTTTTTTATCATTTTTATTAATTTTTTTCTGATTGTTATTAAATTGCTTATTTCATTTTTTTAATATGTTTTTAATGTTATATTTGAAAATTATGAAATTTTGCATTAATTAGTGCTACATCATGTGAACTAAGATTTTGATATCAGAATATTGAGAAATCGTATGACATCAATGTTTCTTTTGCCATACATTGTATACATGCATGGCCTTTCACATAATTAAAGCTTCAATATATATTGTATCCTTTAATTTGAGTAGACAATTAAAATTGAAACCAATACTGGTTTATAGTTTTGAACTCTATTCTTTATATATATATTACTTGAAATGATGACATTTATTAGTTAATTAGTGGGTTTTGGAATTTGAAAAGAAAAAGGCTAATATAAAGCTGAATTTATATAAGATTACAAATATGTTTGGATTAGATTAATTTTAAAAAAATACTTATTTTTTCAAAAAAAACTTTTTCAATAAACTTTTAATTATAAACCATTTTAACACAAATGAATTAATGTAAGTAAGCACTTCGAATTAGAACAAATATGAATAGGTACCAAAAAAAAAAAAAAAAACACATCAACGGGCTCCTCCACTCACTTTTTTTATCTACTCGTTGTTGGATAACAAGCTAGTTAAAAATTCTTTATTTTATCAACCTAATCGCTTTTTGGGATCATTTATTGCTACTGATCTGGTCTAGTAGACCCGGTATACTATGTTTTCGATGGCAGGTAGAAAACAATTCCATAGTAGAATTGTATGCAAAGGATGCCTGAACGGTTGTTCAATATATATTCACAATTTTAAATAAAGCTTGCGATCGAGTGATTAGAATCTGCTACGACCCATTCCAGCTCCAAGATCACACTGCAAGAAATTGGTAGGAAGCCATATCTTCAATTAACAAAATATCTGGGAAAAAAGGAATAAAAAAAATTCTTTGCTGCGGATAGCGTGCTCCCACGCTGTTCAAGCAATTAACAGTGCCCGTCCCCTGCCAGCTACATGACCCCCGACCCCACAATGAACGCACTGATTGAACCTTATCATTTCCTCCATTTGGACCGTACTATATAAATTCTCTGGAGCCTTCCCTAGAAGGCCAAGAGCTGACACTCAGAGAGTACCACTGAGAGAGTGAATGTGAGAAGGGAAGACGCCCTCTGATTTCTCCTGCATCTTGTGCTTCACGTAAAAACCGAGGTGAATGTGATGTTCTATATTGAGCCCAGCAATCCAGCATGCATGCTTACCATATATATATATATATATATATATATATATATATATATATATATATATATCTTCTTTAATAAAGGTCTCTATCATTGCTACGTCATTGCTGTCAATGGTTTTATATATCATGTATGTAAAATAATATGGTGCTGCAATATTTTTCTTTCAATTATTATTTGCCTAATTGTGACACCTTGATCTGTCTCGGTTTCGAGGGTACTAGCTTTAAGTGTTTATATTTGGTTTACAGAGTTGAATTTGTATAAGAATGTAATCATGCATGTTGTTGAGTCATGGTAATATTGTGGCCGATGAATCTAGCATGAGTTCTTGTTGTTTGCGTTAACTCAGTGAGATGCCCATACTTTCTAGTCATTTCTCTCGTTTGGCTTTCGTTTTAATTCGTTTTGTTGTTCTAACTAGTGTTGCTAGGGCATTAAGCATTTAATAGTTTTATTAATATTTTTTTATTAAATGTTTTAATTATTTAAAGAAAAAATAACGGAGATTTTTAAATTTTAAATGTATTTAAGAGTTTATATAATCTTAAAATACTTTCTTAATAATTGTCCTAATACTCATAAAAAATATTATTTTAAAAAATACATACATATTAATTAAGAACATAAAAATATTTAACATTAATTATTTAGGAAGATTATTGGAAGGATTTAAAATTTTTCTACATTGAATGTCTTACTTTTGCTTAAATATAAATTCTATTCGTAATCTCTTAATTACTAAACAAAAAAGTATTGAATTATTTTATTTCTTCAAGATAATAAATAATTTATTTACTTTTATATTTTTGGAGAATATATATTTTTTATGTTTCCAAGATTTTTTTTTTCTTTTTTAGTTAGTTTCCTTATGTACAAAAAATTTTGAGTGCTTTTAGAGAAAAAATAATTTTCTGTTCTATTTACAATTCATCATCTCAGCCATTGTGAACTATTGTTATTTCTATTTTCACTGCATTTTGAAATATTATAGCTAAGATATTAATGAATTGTATAGATCGCAACTTTTTTCCTACTTTAAAAATACAAAATTTTCTCCCAAACACTCTCATTTTGCTGATCCCTCTATAAATTGTTACTTCAACATGTGGTCTTTGAGATTCCAACTCATTCGTTGGCTTCTGTTAATATAAGATGTGGCTATTAATGGTGAAACATTAATGCTAGTTCATTTTCGGTTGGTTTTTATTACAATATGAGCTTCAATCAATAGAAAGTTTAGCTATTAATTAAAATCTAAAAATAACCTGTGGCATCTCTTGGAAATATTTCAAAGGAAAGGTAATATCGTTTGATAAAATGCATGAAATTATCTTCATTTAATTTTTTTTAGAAAAATATTTTTGTGAACATAATTTGTTTAAAATAATAGTTAAACATAAAAATGTGTCAATATAAATTATAAACATAAAATATATGATAGATCGTAATAGGAACAAAAAGAAATATTTTGTTCAAATGTTTTTTTTTTAATAGACATAAGTTTAACTACTTATATTTAGATACATTTATAATATAGTTAAAGAATCTAAAAAATAAATGAATTTATCATTAAAATAAGTTGATAAAACCTATTTTTATAATGAATGTGTCTAAATATGAGTTATTAAAATTGTGTTTACCCAAAAATCTCTCATTTAATTCATATATTAATTTATTAATAGAGAATATAAAATAATCCACAGATAGTGCACAATTTATTTGATGTTTTATATATGGGTTATGTTATATATATATATATCCAAAATCTTAATAACCCAACATCCTCTCTCAATTTTTTCTCTTTTCATCGATCATTTTACTCTTTTCACTTTCTTTTACAATTTTTTTCTTCTTTTTATCTTTAGATGTCCAAAATATCTATCTACTCCAACGATACAAAAAACATTTCTCTTTATATATTTATCTGGTGCAATTTAACGTATAAGGCAACGCGATGGGTGGAGCTGAGAAGCAGTTGCACAGGTAAGCAACTCCTCTCCTCTTGAAGTATCAACTTGATTATTACTTGGTGTAACTCTTTGGCTTCACAATGAATGAATTATTCACAATCACATCACATGCAGACGAGACGTACACGGTCGTGCTGTTCATGTGTGGATTTTTGCTGAGAACACCCGACAACTGCTTCTCCAGCGGCATGGCCACCACAAGGGGCTGTGGGACATCTCCACTGCTGCTCCAATATCTCCTGGTCATTCAACGCTTATAACTGCTTGGTAACCAACGAATAAACTTCATCTCATGCTGCTCTTTATTTTCTTTCCATTTCCAGATTATAGATGTCAAAGTAGAATTATTCAGATCAGAACGATACATAGCATATACAAATTGCTTAGATCGAAAAAAAAAAAATTAAAATTCTCTTTACAAATGAGTTTATCTTTAAAATGAGCAAGTAAAGATAAATTTACTCTTATATAGTTTTATTAAATTAAGGGTATATATGCTCTAAAGAGGTAAACTCGTTCTGGTTTTAGAGGAGTATCTTCTTTGCTTAGCTAACAAGTGTGTTGTTGTAAGATTGAATTTTCAGAAGGAAGCTGCATGAAGAGTTAGGTGTAAACCTTCCAAAGACTGCGTTCGAATTTATATTTTCTTTCCTCCAAGAAGAGTGTTAAGTAGATGATCAGAACACATCCTTATCAGGTCCATTAATTTCTGTATTTTGTCAAAGAATTATTTTTTTTAATGCTGAGCTAAGGTTTTTGGGGTCTCTTTCATTTTATTGCATGTCCGTGTTTCAATTTCAAGGATTTCTTATCGATCCCCTCCTTCTGTTATCCGTTGACTTGCTGATGTTAACTTGGAACATGGAATGCAGTGTCGTGAATGGAGGAAAAAAAATTAATAGTGATATGTATCTGGTAACAACTCTTGATCCAATACCTCTGCAGGCCTTTACTCTTCAGGTGAGCATGTCATCTGATCGGATTTTCTACATTTTGCCTCACATTTTTCTCTTGTTCTCTAAAAACGTAAATTAACCACTAAGTATATAAGGAGGTGTGGAGGTCGAGGTCGGAGAGACATAAACAGTAAGGCGTAACTGAGTAAGGACTAAGGACTAGGGCTAGGAGGAAGCAAAAGCGAAACATAATTCACAGTCACACATGAAGTTCTTATATCATTTGTTGTAGCTCATTCAATTTTGAAACCACAAGAAGAACTTTGCAATACTTATTGAATTTATATATTTCTTGCGTGTCACTTCTATGATATTTATCTACTCTATATACTAATTCAACAGTTAGTGTCACTCTCGCTGTTTCCTGAGTGATCGAAGACAAATGATTGTTCTTTCTTCTTCCATATACTGATCCAATTCCGTGCCTGTCCTTCATGGTTTTGCAAAGTACATGCATCGTTTCAGTTATTAATATGTGACGGAAGCTTTTTAAATTGGCAGAGGAAACATGTTTCTGATGTGTTAAATATGTCTCATATGAAGAGTATAGAAGTTACTAGCCAAGCAAGATCCACACTATGTGTGTTCCTTATGATGTTCATGGACAATACGGTCAACTCTCTGAAATAATTGAAAAGAGGTATTCTGTAATTTAAGATATGGACGATGTTATATCTCTTGAATCTGAGGCAAAGTTTCTTATATATATATATATATATATATATATATATATATATATATATATATATATATATTCTGGTTTTGCCTTGAAGTGGGCCATTGTTTTGAACTCAAACTGAACATTTTTCCTTTTAGGGGATGTTTGGTATCAACGTAAAGATGAAGGTGAAAACTTTATGCATTAAATTCGTGACTAAATGATCTATAAAATTTCCACCGCCATTTTTAACATTATACAAATAACACACTTAAAACTGATCAAATTCCCTATAATCATATTGTCGTGTCTTAAAACTCAACTTTCCTTTAATCTTCGTATGTTTTGTATACTCTCTGAAAGACAGCTGCATAATTTTGTTATACCTTTCATGTTGAAGGCACGAAGAGAATACTGTTGCCCGCAGTTTGCGTCTACAAAAGCAACTAAGGACCCAGTTGATTTACTAGTGGTAGAAGTCAAAAGTTGTTTTTATTGATATGAAAATAAAAATATATAGTATTTAGTATATTTGGATATGTAAAATTTTTTTTGTAAATTTACTTTTGAAACTCCTTAATAACTTTTATGAAAAATATACTTGAAAATATATTTTATTTAAAAAAAAGACTTTTTGAGAAAAAATCTTAGTAATATTCTTGTATCGATAACTAAAAATAATTTTACTTTATTCTATCCAAATAAAAATTACTATCTTAAATTTTCTTTTGACATATTCAAATCAAACAAAAAATATTTTTTTAAAAATAATTATTTTAAAAATTAAACCAAATATATCCTAATTCATTATGCTCCTATTTCCCTCAATGCGGAGGTTGTTGTAATTTTTTTTTGTTTTTTCATTGTATTACATTGACTTCTATCCATTAACTTATCAACTTTTTAGCTTTTAATTCTTTTTCTCTCTACCACTCCCTTTATCTGGCTCTTTATGAACATAGGAAATAAATTGTGAATATACTACAACATGAATTTTTAGGGATGAAAGTGAAAGTGTAGTTATATTCAATAAAATAAAATAAACATAATATCTTAAATTTTTATTTTATATATATGCCTTAGATTAGAATTATAATTTTATTTATTTTGAATTGCTGATTGTAATGGACAGATAGAATTTCCGAATCTTTCTATGGGATAACTTGCCATTCTTTATTTTGCTAAAAAATATATAAATCCATAAAATCATTAAAAATATTTTAAATATTATATTAATAGTATCTAAAAGTGGTTGATCATAATAAAAATGGATTGCTGCTTAGGCAAACTTTTACTAGAGTCACCACTTTGAAAGGGAGGTTATCGAACCACAACTCCAACCAAAATTGCATGAACAATTCTTAAGGAGAAAAAAAATTATATTAAGAGTTGAAATATTAAAGATCATGACATATTGCATTCATCTAGGAGTTAAAAAGGCGATTATATGTTTGAAAGAGCCCATGTTAACACATTATCATGAGATCTATATATATCGTTATTATCTCAGTAATTCACATCAGAATTACTTAGAAAAGTTCATATAATGCTTAAAAATACATGGAATTAGAGTAGCTTTGATTGGTACTGGCAAGTATTTCATGTCGTACACAGGTATTTTTAAGATTAGGTAAAATTTAAAACAAGTATTATAAAATGAGAGAGAAATATATTTTAAAAAATATTTAGAATTACAAACAAGAAATACATAATTAATTTAAGAGAATCTAAATTAAAAATGCGTAAGAAGATAAGTTAAGATTGTATCATTCTTTAAAAGCCAGTCTCAACCGAGGTATTATTTGAGGGGAATAAATATCAGAGTACTTCAATAAATCAATTGTAGACATATATATAGATATGTTAATATTACATGTAATTGCCATGAAATGTAATAGCAGTTTATTCTATGGAGCTGTTGCATCACTGTGATTAACTTCGAAGATTTCGGATATGAATTTTCATTGGAAATAAATTAATTAAAAATTTTCATTTATGAATCTTGAAGGTTATGATATCATTGTTGGTTAATAACGTATCTATTCTAAATAATTGTGGTCCCCCTTTTAACCTTAGAAATAATTTTGACATTTTTCTTCTGGCAGTTGACAGGGCTTACGGATTCAGACAAAGAGGCCCTTGCTTTAATTGTCAAAGCCGCAGCAGTTATCGATGAAATTTTTTATCTGCAGGTTGTGTTTACGATACACGTATAACAGTGTTAATTTGCATGCAGTTTTTTATGTACCTTGTGCGTATAGATTTTTTAACATGTTTTATATGCATATTCCTACCACCGTGTATAAAATATCTAATAGTAACGTTTATACACAGTTGCACGCAGATAAATTTTCATATGCAACACGTAAAAATAAAAATAAAAAATAAAAAAGGAGATAATTTTTCATATGCATGCAATGATGTGCCATGTGTCATGCTTGACGCCTAAATTTAGCTGGACATATTGTAAAATTTGATTGGCAATTCATTTCTTGCTCCAAAATATCAGTCTTGCTTTTTAATTGTGATCTGGTTTAACCAGGAAGATGGATATATATGTTTAGTGTGCATTACTAAAGTTTGTCTATTTATTTCCGCATCAGTCTTGGTACGGCAATCCAGCTGTTAGAGATTGGTTGAATGAGCCTCCTGATACATCAGAGTAAAATAAGTTGAAGTGGTCCTATTATAGGATTAACAAGAGCCCGTGGTAAGCCCCTTAGTGCTTTCTTTACCAGCTAAATATATATTTAATACACACAGAATAGATAGATTTTATAATAGATAATTTTACCGAATAGCTTAAGTTTTCGAGAGAAATAATCTATGATATGATATTAGAGCTTCTATAACTAAGTAGTAGAGAGTTTCATTCATGTTGCCCTATTCTTTAAAATAAAATTTATAAAAAGAATTTGAATTTCTGTATATAGTGGAGTGAAATTATGCATCATCTACTAGTCCAAAAAACTCTTACATGAAGATATGTTAAATATAAAAACTATTTAATAGCTTAAGTCTTTGGCAAAGATAGTTAATGATATTTTGGTGATTTTGTATTGTAGAAAATCAATCTAGAGTTAAAGATTAAACCCTAGCGTTGAGATTGTCATTGAGCACTCAATATTTGAAAATCCATGACTTTCTAGACTTTTGACTCATTTGCTACCTTTAGTAGTAAGATTCCAATCAGGATCTGTATTCCTTATATCAAGGGAGCCTTTTACAATCTATGACCTGCATCATGGTGCTGTGATTGCCAACAAGACAGTTCCAAAAGTGCATCACTTGTCAACAAGACACCTCCAATGCACCCTTTATAAACATCTACATTAAATATGTATTTTGGATGGAGCTGGTAAAACGAAAAATGTAATTGGGAAAGTGTCAGAGATGATATGAACTGAAATGGCTAATGACATTCGAAATTGCCAAACCAAATGGTCTTCTTGAGAAATATATGGCTACTGCCTTGATTACTGCAAAATCTTTGTTTTAATACTACATATAGGATAAAATCTATTTATTTATATCTTTTTATGCCTATATATTTTGTATAATTTATTCACTGTTGACAGGTCTAGCCTTGACAAAGATGAGGCATTTTTGACAACTGCAGATTCAGCAATAAGGTTGCTTCCTAAAGCAACTAGGCCAGTTAAAGAGTGGAAGGTTCTGGAATACAGAACTGCATTTCCCATGCAGAAACCACTTGGCGCTAATTTCTACCCTCCAGACATGGACAAAACGGTACCATTATGCTAAGAATATGCTGTCAAACCAGCTAGTTTTCAAATATGAAAAACAATGAAGCTTCTGTCTTGCAGGAGTTTGAAATATGGAAGGACAGTCTAGATGAGGATCAACAGAAAGAGGCAACAGGCTTTTTCAGCGTTATTAAACGGCACAGTGATTTTTGTTTAGATTCTTCTCAGCCTGATCACAAAATTAGTTCTGCTTGTGATTTATATACGGTTCTTTACTCTCAAAGAGTACAAGTCTCTTCTTGCAAAAGCTGCGGATTTATTGCATGTAGCTGGGGACATTACCAATTCGCCAAGGTATTCTTCTTCATTTATATTCATTATTAAGAAGTCATTAAATATTGTATGTTGGTTCACTCTTTCTTTCCAATTGCAGTTTGAAGAGGCTGCTACATAGCAAAGCTGATGCTTTCCTTTCAAATGATTATTATGAATCAGACATTGCCTGGATGGAATTGGTTAGTCTTATTCTCTAATTTACTTTTGTGCTATAATCGTCGTCATCATTATAAAATTGTTGAGAAGATGGTGAGATGTGTTGTGAATAGTATCTAATTACTCTTTTAAAATAGTAGCGTACTTATTATAATGTGTTTTTACTTTCGGACAGATTTCAGGATCTTGCAATCATTTTTTTTTTTCCCTATGCAGGAATCTAAGTTGGATGTCACAACTGGACCATATGAAACTTATGAGGATAAACTTTTTGGATATAAGGTAATTCTCAAACAGGGAGCATAAACAATGAAAGTCCCCAAAGCGTGATTGTCTTAAACTTAGATAATGATTTCATTTTGAAAAGTGTTCTCACTTCACAAAATTATAGCATATTGCTGTTGAGTGAAGCTTTGTGTCATTACCAGCCAGTAGCAATATTGGAATCAGGGACTATCTCTGAACTTACAACTCAGTGATTGCTTTGCCTTTATTTTAGGCTAGCTTTGAAGCATTTATTGGAATCAGGGACGACAAAGCAACTGCTCAACTGAAACTCTTTGGTGATAGTCTGCAGGTGCTATATATGCTTAAAGCATTTCAATGTGAATAAATTATACACACACAAAAAAAACTCTAAATTTCAGGTGACTGACATGTCAAATAATTCATCTGCTACTATAGCTTTTGGAGCAAAATCTCCCTATGGACAGTGCGTACAAATCAAAAGATTTGAATGCAGCACCTATTCGTGTCATCCAGCTTATATATAATGCAGGGGTGAGCATTAGGAATATTTAAATTTTGAATATATTGTCCTCTATGATGACAATAAGGAAAGATGGTTCTGACTTCTAACATTAATTCCCTTATTGCTATTCAATTTTTAAGTAATTTGTTGTGAGAAATACTGCTATAAAACATGATTTGAATGGTTGGGACTCTTAACTGCATATGACAGCCATTTTTTAAAAATAAAAATAAATAGAAACCTGATGACTAGAAGCCGGTGATGATACATCACGAAAGAAGAACTGATAAATAATACAATCAATGACAAGTAGCTTATCATCGTAGACACGTAAAATTTTCCCTATGTCGTTTATGAAATTCACAAGGGTTTCTTACTTGTAATGCAATATTTTATGCTTAAAATTATTAGAATGGAAAATTTGCGCTAGTGAATTATTTCAGGATGTCAAGGGACCACAGATTGTTGCATTCAATCTACCAAATGATGAGCGTATTGTAAAAGACCGCGGAACATCAATGGTCATGCTTAAGAATGTTCAAGAGGCTAAGTAAGATTTCTGAGCTTAAAAATTTCTAGTCTGTTCTAGTTAATGTTAAAATCGTGAATGAGTCTCTGTGACTTGCTTTTCTAAATGGATAGTTAATGTTGAGGAAACCTTCCAATTCTTAACAGGTTCAAGCATGTTCTTCTGCCGATTGCTGAAGCCTGTGTTGCTAAGGAACAGCAATAACATATAGATTTTGAATCATATTTCACTCATACAATTTGCCATGAATGCATCCATGGAATTGGACCTCATTCCATAACACTTTCAAATGGTCGGAAGTCTACTGTGAGATTGGTCAGCTCCAAAAGATGTCTCGTTTGAGCACTTTATTTGATGATTTTTGAGACTTCTACACTAAAATAGTAGCTTAATGAATGAAGTATGGGCAACTAAATTCATGGTCATTTTTGTTTATACAGGAATTGCAAGAATTCCACTCAGCAATAGAAGAAGCAAAAGCTGATATAGTTGGCCTCTGGTCATTGAGGTCCTTAATCTCCCGGGTTAGTTATTACACCTTTTTTCTCTTCGAATAAAAGAAGACTTAGAAAGGACATACATAGCAAGGAACACCTCGGGAGGTCAAACTCCATTTCCCCCCCCCCCCCCCCCCAGAACCACCAACTTACATAACTGTTGAGCAACTTGATAAGAATTACTATATTCAACTACGTTTTACCCATGACATTTCTTGTTCTATGCCTTTCAAGTGTCTTCATCACTTGATAACCGTGTAGTTTCTATTTTATTTTTATGTCTGACTTCTTCATATTTGTCTACAGTTTATTGTTTTTTGGCTTGCAACTGATGCTATTGTCATTGCTTGTGTCTATGGATTCACCGGGGCTTGCTTTCTGAAAGTTTACTCAAAGTCCATGTATGTTTCTTTTTTTGCTGGATGCTTTCGCTCAGCACGTTTTGGTTCGGGGGATGCTCATGGGTAAGCTGCCAGCTATACATTCTTCTTTCATATGGTGTTTACTGTTGTTATATATTTAGCATCTAATTCTACTGAATATTATCAGAAAAGGACAAGCATTGCAGTTCAACTGGTTACTTGAGAAAGGAGCTTTTATCTTGCATCCAGATGACACAGTTTCTGTTGATTTTTCCAAGGTATTATTACTTCAAAATCTCTGTCTTTGCCTTTGCATCTTGAGTTTGTATGACCCTAAGATAGGTGACATTGATTATATTTTTCTTCCTCAAGATTGAAGGTGCAGTTGAAAGCCGGAGCAGGGAGATCCTCACCATACAAGCACAGAGGCTGCTCGTTTGCTTCTCCAGAAATACAGTGTGATGACGGAACCGGTGAAAGTTGGACTGAAAAAGTTGGAGAATGTTCAAGTACACAATGGTGTTCTGTTAATTAATTTTTGTCGTAATATAAGATGACGATTGACAAGTACACACTGTAATGCGTAGTGACGCTTTGTTCTAACATCAAGGCAAGGTTTCACAGTTAGTTCACGCTAGAAAGTCGGTCCCAATAAGTCGTCTAACTGGCATTTGCTGTGCGTGTTAGTTAGATGTCTCCCTAAGCACAATGAACATTTTGTTTAATAACGCCAAGGATTCGTTTGAGTAATGATAGTCGTACATATACTACACACCTGTCCTTCACATAATCTTTTGAAAGTCACTGAAGAATAATACTTGATCCAAATTCTGCACATATACTCGCTCGCATACATGAACAGGTCATTTGATTAAGGATGGATGACTCAAGTCTCCTAAGGCTAAGACAATATTCTTGCATATACTGATGAGCTCTGATTTTAAAATATTTTAATAGCTGACTGTCTGTGTATATTGTGTTGTGTTTCCGTAGGTACCTGTTGACGTAGCTCCCAACTTTCCCATTGCCAACGAAATATTGCAGTGAAGCAGGAGAACCAGGGCGCAGAGAAGTCCATGCTAGCCATAATCTTCGCGTCAAAATTGATTCAATGGACGTCTCTTTGCTTTGTCGTTGCTAGTAATAATAATCTAGTAAATAATTGAACATCTGTTCTGCTTCTCCCATGGTGTTTCCACTTTCCTTTGACCCAGGAGGAAAACAATCAATAATAATTTGAGTGACTTATTGCTTATTACCAAGTTGTTAATTGTTCTGGCAAAATGATTAAGTGTTCATAAAAAATTATTTTCGTTTATAAAATAAAGTATTATACTTCTTTTTTATTTAAAAATAAGGGAAAAATGACGAAAATGTGAAAGAGGTGAAGGGAAAAAAGAATACTATTAATTAAAAATGGGCTTGCAGCGTTTTTTATGTCGCTTATTCCCTCATGATTTGTGTTATTTACTAACTGAATATCCAATCAAATTTAAACATGTCGTTTCGTTTGCTTTATATGGAATCATTCATACCAAATAGCACAAATCAAAATAAACATAAAAGATGAAGAGAGAATAAATTATTTTCTCTTCATTATTATATCTCTTAATTTCAAGAGGCAAAAAAAGAAGAAGTAGGAATGTATCTCCATATCATTGATTAAAATTATTTCAAATTTTACATAATGCAACAATTTTTTTCCATTGTCCCTTTGTATCTATTATTGAAACACAACTTAAATAAATTTTGAATGATCCCTTTTAAGTGTAAGCTTGTATTTTTTTTTTTTTTTTTTAAGAATGCAAATATTCAAAGTCTTTTAAACTCCAATTTGACTTGCACTAAATTGACTTATTATAGAGTTAAAAATTTTCCAAGGTTGAATATGCGACCTTGCATAAAAAAAACAACTTGCTAAACTTGAATCAATCAAGTATCAGTTAAATTTGTATTTCTTAAAATTAAATATAAATTGTTAACTACTTTTACAATTAATTATTTTCAATTTTTTCACACTTATTTTCCATTGCTTTTTGGTTTTCTTTAACGATTATTTTGTTGGGGGTAAAAATGTGAGGTAGCAAAATAAAATGAGAGAAAATGATATGATTTTAATTTTTTTTTTCTCATTTAGTTGAGAAGAGATTAAAATTACGAAGAAATAAAATAAATCTCCTATGAGTCATGAAAGTTCTCTCTTCTTTGATAAAAAAAAAAAGAGACAAAATAAATGATTTAAAATAGTAATTTTATTATTAATTTTAAATAAGATAAAAGATGAAAAATCATTTAAATATGATTTTTTTTTTTCATTTTTCTTTTCAATCAAACAGTAAAAAAAATTAATGTGTATGAAACTTTCCATGCATATATATTGAACGTGAGTTCTTATACTATCTTAGATTTCAACTCGACAGTCATGTCAGAGTTTGAACTGTCATTGCCATAAGCTTATGAATTTTTTTATTGTTTAGAAAGTAAAAATCTGTTTCTATTCCTGTTGGTAACAAGATGTGAAGAAATTAAGAAAATGTCAACATCGTCATAATTTGAATAAGTTTCATTTTATATTTTATAAATGACTTATTAATAAAATATTACTTGTCATATAAAAAGATTAATTTGTATATACTTAATTTTATATTGTTAGTTAATATAAATATAAAAAAATTAAATTATATTAAATAGTTATCCATAATCAAGATTATTATGATTTATTTTTTTATATTTTTATTAATTAATATATGAAATTATTTTATACTACCAACATATATAAATTAATCTAATCATATAAATGGCTAGCAATATAAATATAAATGAGTAGATATTTACATACACATTCACGCTGCCCCATCGAAGGATGTTGTTTCATGACCTATTTAAAAATGTTATTTGTCAAAAGAAATGCTATGTGAATAATATATCAAAAGAAATTTTTATATAATCTAAAATATTACATAATTATACTTTTAATTATTTATATAAATATATTTTTATAAAATTATATATTAATAACAAGCCTATATAAAATATAATTATATAATTAATCTGAAAACACAGCCTTGTACTACTCTCCAGCTATTGCAATTATTTCTCTCTCTTGTGCCGTTCGCGCTCGTGGTTGTTTGCCAAGCCTAGGAAAAGCCCACAAGGCGACAAAGAAGTTTGAAAATTTTGGTTCCTCTAATTCTGGTGCTTCCATCCGCATCCGCATCCGCATCCACTCCCGGACCAGAAGAAGTCGAATAGTTACCGTTAGTCCTGCCAAACACAAATCAAAATCCCCGAAACATTAGTACGTTTCCCAAGGCCTTTTCAAATTCAAACATCCTTATGATTACATGTATCGCACATTAACCAGCATCAATGCTCGAGTGAGCCACATCTCTGCCACTCTTGCCCCTTTCCCGTTCGATCCACTCTCCAAAGGGACCCGCATGTCTGTTGCCAGCCTATTACCACTACTAAATGCCTCAACCTCAGATGCACCCTAACTTACTACGTCAATAAAATCTATCATCTAGTATAGGAGCATATAGTACCAACAATGCATTCACTTACAATGCAACCAAGAAGCAAAATCTAGGTTAGTTTAGTTTTTACCCAATTCTTCACCTTTTCTTTTGTCAAATGTGCTGGCTGCTTCCATTCCATTTCAATCTTCAAATCGCAGTAATGACAAGTCTCGTTCAAACCAACCAAAATCCAGCTTCCATCTAAGATTCTTGCTGCTAAACCCCACAAACGCAAAAGCAAAACCTGTCTCTATCTTTCTTTGTTGGCGAAGCACGATGAACAGTTGCCAAAAATCCTCAATTTCAGGGCAGCCTTACAGCTCTCTGTATTTAAATCCGCTCACTGAGGCTGAGACTGAGGCGAGGCACACTCGTAGCTGCAGCGACTATGGCCGCTTAGCCTCCAAAGGCGTTGACTTTGAGGACCCCACAAACAACAACAAGGAAAATGCGGTGCCCATCAATGGCAATGGCAATGGCAATGGCAATGGCTGCTCCTCTTCTCTGCTCCCTAATCCTAAGCACTTCCCAAAGTCCAAGTCTTTGTCCACTGACAGGATTTTGAAGCCCTCCTCCCTCCAGTTCTGCATGCAAATGAACGAGCCCGAAAGGGCTTTTGGGTCCAAGTTATGGGATCCTCTTGAATCCAGCTCTTTGAATATTTGGGACTACTCTGACTCCGAGGCAGCTCCTGCTTCTTCCTGGTCTACTTTGCCCAATAAGTGAGTAACCTTTCTTTTTTGTTTTTTATTTTGTCTTTTTCAATTTTCATTTGCAGTTTAAAGTTGATCTTAGCATGCTCAATGTGTGTTGTTCAGGTCTTTGATTTGCAGACCCTTGCCTATAGATATTGGAAGGTGTACATGCGTTATTGTGAAGGAAGCAACTGCACAAGGACTACCCCTGGGCACTCTGTATTCTCTTTATACCTATGTAAGACTTCTGCAATTTCTTATTCACATCTTTGCCATTTAAGAGTATAGTGGCGTAACCACTAAGTTCATAAATCATAACTAATCAGCTGTTAATTACTGGCAAAATTCAAATGAAACTCTGTTCCGTTTGATTCAAGTATCTCCTCTAGGAGAAGCCTTCTGTTAATGTGTGTCGTCATCCTTCCGTACTGTAACAAGAAGCTAGAAGCTTATGGTTAGTCCAGGAATTGTGAATTATGAGAAACAACTACTCTGACCAATCTGTAGTCTGGTAGAACTGAGTGCAGTGTCCTACACTAAAGGGATTAGGATTTTCTGAAGTGGTACCGGTAATGGTAACTATTGATGAGAAAGTTAAGTGCAGTTTAGGGGATCAACTGCACACTTCACTTTCTGAGTTTCTGTGTCTGTAGTGTAACATGCGCTTTAGAGGATCTTGATTCAGCAGGAAATAGGTCTTCGTAACTTCGTTGCGGATGTGGCTGCTTACATACTTATTACTTGTTGTTGTTGCATGTGGTGGCCACATTCTTGCTTCGGACTTTATCTCCATCTACTGTATCATCACTATTCACTATTTCGTTTAGTATCTTGTACATATTTTATAAGTCTTGACTTCAGGTTATCTTATATTATAGGAAGGTCAGGGACGGCAGAATAGAAAACTAGCTGTGGCCCATCACAAGCGGCGGAATGGGAAGTCTCAATTCACAATAGCTCAGAATGTGAAAGGACTGCTGTCCAATTCAGATGATAGTTTTCTTGGGACCGTAACAGCTAACCTCATGGGCTCAAAATACCATATTTGGGATCAGGTTCCCTTTGCTGCCACCTGTTTGTGTGAACAATGCACTTATGTATGTGACTAGTGAAAAGTTTTGGTCTGAATTTAACCCATGATCTGTTTGATTATCAGGGATATCGTCATAATTCCCATAGTAAACAACCAAAACCACCTCTTGCTGTTGTGACGTAAGCCAATATTTTCATTTTCCTCAATCCCCACCGGGTGTCATTGGCATCTTCTAATTACAGGATTTGGTTGTGCTTGCAGGTATATACCTACAATAGCAACATGTACTGGAAGCCACAGAAGCATGAGGGCATATATACCCAAGCATCAATCTATGTCACTGAAGAACATGACCCAGGTTAACTAAAACTTTTTATAATGTGTTACCTCCACACTCGCATCACTAATATCTTGGAATTATGTTTCAAGATTATGATCAGATCTACTATGTCTGCATAATCACTTTATTTACAATTAAATTAAAGGTTCCATTTTCCAATTTAATAAAATGGGGTTCAAACGTTCCAGGTACAGCATATTAAAGGGTTGCCATTGGATTGGGAGGAAAAATTGGACAGAGTCCATCAACTATTCTCAAGGGTTCCACTTTACAACAAGGTAGGAGCTTAAGGGGATGTTTCTTTGTCATTTACAGTGAGGCATGCATCTGGACTTGATTAATTTCTATTGGCTTCCTTCAGATTTCCAAGCAATTTGAGCTTGACTTTAGAGATAAAGGAAGGGCAGAACTTGGAATCCAAAGATCGGTAAAAAATTTCCAGCTGACTTTAGAGGTATGATGAAACTGCTTTGGGCATGGGATTTCTGTTGGTGGTGAAGTGAATAATGTTATAACTTCTCTTTCCTGTCATAGAACTAATAAATTTGGTACTGCTTTTTTTCTTTTAAAAAAAAAAAAATCTTGCTCTGTACTGCATATGCATTTTGTACGGTTTAGTCCAGCATAATTTGCATGAGTACTGTTTGTATTATATCCTTAAGTAAAAGACTACAGGGTTGCCAAATGAGTTGTTTTCACACGTTAATTATTTAGCCTGCTTAGCTGACTTGGCTTTGTGGTGTTTAGGAGAATGGGAAGCAGGCGATCCTGCAGCTAGGTAGGGTGGGAAAATCAAAATTCGTTATGGACTACAGGTATCAACTACTAAATGACAATAGCTTTGTTGAGCTCAAGATTTTTTTGTTATTATTTTACAACGTGAATTAAACACCAAGAACATTTTCCTCTGCGAGCCTGCAGATTTCCTTTGACAGGTTACCAGGCGTTTTGCATATGTTTGGCTTCCATTGATGCAAAGCTTTGTTGCACAGTTTAGTGGGAAATTTCTGTTACCACACTCAGTTCAACCTCTGAACTTGAAGAAGCCGGCTTCTCGTTTCGCCCAGCCCCAATCCAGAAATTGCTGCCAGAAAATGGGATTTGATTTGGGGTCCCAAAGTTCAGCTAGGAAGATGCAATTAAGAAGTCATCAAATCTTGCAACCAAATCTTAAATGTATAAATTGCTGTACTTTTATGATCACTTTCTTTAGTGTTGCGAACTAATGAATTTGCGACTAAATATTGCTTTATCCAGTCAGTCCCTAGCTAAGTTGCATGCGTATCAGCCAGACTACTTTTCTTGACTGCGATCTTTATTTACTGTGATTGATCCTCAGTGCAAGTGTACCCACCCTTTTTACATTGCTTAAATGAGAAGGAAAGAAATGTAAGCCTGAATTTATTTCTCTCATTGTTTGATAGCAGTTTACTTATAAAAGGGAATTTGAATAGAGAAGAAAGAACTAAAGGATAGTATTTTTGTTGGTCTCACTATTATATGTATGTGTTCCTTTTTCTTGATTAAATCAAATAAAAGATGAAAAAACACTTTTCTGTTAAATGATGTCAAATGAAAAAAATCAGTAACTTTTTCTTTTCTTTTCTTTTCTTATTGTATCATATCTTAGCAAACTAATTGTACCCGAGTATTAAGAGGTAATATGAATTCTAGGTGAAAAATGAAATGGCCCACCACTCAATCCAAAATGAAGAAAAATGAAGTCATTCCTTCCTGAATGCTACGTTGGGTACACTCTTTTACCTGCTAGGTTAGGTAGCACCTCACTGTCAATCCCCAACTTTTCTTTTTTCGGTCAACCTATCAACCCCAACTAGAACATTGTCCTTACGGTAGTGGCTGAGCGATAGGGCGCATTTATTGTAGAAAATCGCCCCCCTTAAAAAAATTCAATCTTACTTCTTTTTTCTACTCTGATTCTGATTATTCCATGTAGGTCGATTCCACCTTAGGATATTTTTGGATGGGTGGAGCAAGAAGGAATAGAATAGAAGGGAAAAGAATTTTAATGGATTCCATTATTTGGATACACAAAATTATGTGGAGTGAAATGGAAAAAGGATGGAACCATTCTATCCAATAACAACATATCTTCCTATTTTTTCCCCCTCAAATCGAGAGGAATGAGATGGAACCAAGCTGCTCAACAGTCATTCTTCTTCTTCTCTCTGGTGCTTGTTGTCACTGTGAGAAGTGTGCTAGCCTTTTGCTCTTCTTACTAGATTCCTTTGCCACTGCATCAGCTCTTCCGGCGTTATATACTTTCTTTGCCAGCACATTGCGGTATGTCCAATTCCAAAAATGTAAGGGCAATGTACTAGGCAGAAATATGACTCTATCAAGATTTAAATCCCAGTTTTGCACTGAAGTAACATATCCAAGATGCACAAATGTGTAAGTTATGCCAAAAACCAAGCATGTAGTTTAAACAATGTTCATCATTCATGCATTAACATTAAGTTGTTTCCAAATTTATCTTGTTAGGCAAATGTTTGTAGAAATGCTTTTTTTTTTGGTTGATAGTAGACTTATGGTATAATTATGTCATAGTGGAATTATAATTTATTATAGTCGTTACCATGAAATTTTATGCCATTGAAATATCCAAACAATGGAGTGGAATAATTATATCACTCAACTTTATTCTATTCCATCTTATTTTATTCTCTTCCACTTCCCTACTTACTACCAATTCAAATATAGCCTTAGGACTTATGCATTAAAGTGAGATCCACATACGACATATATAAGTATATATATATATATATATATATATATATATATATATATATATATATATATATATATATATATATATATACTGATTATTCTTTTACGAATAAAAGCTCTTTGCCTCTTCCTGCAATAATATGGGAAAAGTTCTTCAACCCAAAATAGTTATTGCTCTCTATTTTTCATTTAGGATATGCTGCAGAAAAAATATATTACAAAATTATAATCAAGTTTGTTTTGGATACAATTATCTTTATCTGTGCAAAATTACAAATATTTTTATTTTATATAAAATTATATATATATATATATATATATATATATATAATGACAAAGTTATTTTTCTTTCTGAAAAATGTTTTTTTTCCCTCTTGTCAACCTTATTGAGGTTTTTTAATTTTGTTATGGGAACAGTAGATTTAAAATACAGTAATATGGGTTTAATAACAGAATTACGGAAGTGCAGGAAATTAATACACATTTCGCCATACTATAAGTAGTATCTATATTTTATTTTTTTAAAATCTGAATTCTATATACTACAGGACAAAATTTGAGACAAACAAATGCATGCATTTCGCCCTGCAGTAGGGCGAAACCTGAGAGAAAAAAAAAAGCATGAATAGTAAAGCATTGCAACAAATTTCGCCTTGCAGCACGGTGAAATGTGAGATAAAAAAAATAATAAATAGTAACGCATGCACATAAACAGTATACGCGTGTCTTCAAATAGGAACCGAAGTGTTCTTGTAGTCAGAAAAAAAAAAAAGCATTGTCCGTGATGCTTTTTGCAAATAGGTTGGAGGGGGTTGGACAGGGAGTTGACATGTGTAAGATGCATAGTAAAAAAAATTGACTAATATTAGATGTTAAATAGGAGTCAAGTATGTTATTGCAGGTAGGAAACAAAACAATACTGTTGATAGTTGGACTGAAAGCTCTATAAATGAAATTCACTTGATGCGAAGCTCAGAGTGAAATTTTTTGTTAACAAGAGTAAGAAGTGTTTGAATGTGTGAGAGTGCTAGAGTGAGAAAAATTATTTTGAATGTGTGATCTAATTTGGTGTGTGATCAAGAACAGAACGAGACGGCAAGAATGAGCCGACGCAATTGACACCGGGATTCAACAGTGGATTCAAACAGTCATATTGCAGTGCAAGTTCCTGAGGTAATATATTATTTTCAAAAATTATGTTTAAAAATTTATACTGATATTATGTTTAAAATTAATTTTAGTTTGTTAGGATCCGTGTATATCAAATTAGATTGACCATAAGACGAATATTATAAGAGGTATTATTATTTTGTGGTAATATTATGTTTGAAATTAATTTTAGTGCATTATTAGTTTTAAAATATTAGACAATTATTAAAAAATGGTTATATATATTTTTTTATTCAATCTTTTTAAGGTCTGTGCAATATTTGTTTTTCCAACTTTTGTATGTAATTTTGGTTTTATTCTATTTTTTAAGACTGCATATTTCATTTTGATAATTGTTGGGTTCAACTTTGGTGAATGGCAGAGTTACTGAAGATGCACCTCAACAAATGTTTGTTTTAATTGTTTATGTGAAAATAAAAATATTAGACAATTATTAAAAAATGGTTATATATATATTTTTATAATATATTAATTTATTTGTTAATTACATTAATAATAGAAATATTCAATAAATATTTAAGAGATGGCAATAGCTAATAGAATATAAATTTAAATTAATAAATCGGCGGTAGAAGTTTAATTTATTTTTTGGTGGTATTATTATTATTATTATTCTTTGTTGTAACAAAGAATAGATAACATAAAAGTAACATACAATTTAAATAGTTAAATTAAATTAAAATGACATTTAATTTAAATAAAAAAGTAGAATAGAAGTAATGATACTTATTTTTATTTTTGGGTTTAGAGCGATTTGTTATTTCCTACTGCTATTTACAATAATAATGCAATAATTTTTATTATAAATTTATCTAATTTATTAATTTATGATAATGTTATAGGATGGTAGACAGATGCGTATGCGAGTTAGGAACGTCAAGCCACCATATCAAATGATAGAAGGGTACTTACAAAAGGCAAGACTGCATGAAGTTGCTAGTATCAATAAATTTCATCTACTTCCAGATCTAATTAGTGCATTGGTATAACGATGGAGGCCAGAGTGTCACACATTTCATTTTCTTTGCAGGGAGTGTACCATGACACTGAAAGACGTTGCACCCCACCTTGGCCTGCCCATCAATGGGTTGGTTGTCACTGGAACAACCGATCTAAATGTACAATTAATTCGGAATATGTATGAGGCATGCCTTGATGAATGACTCGTAGCCAATGACTTTATTGGTTATGCAATCAGATTGTCTTGGTTAAAGCATCTTAATTGGACACTTGCAAAGAATGCTGACCAGCAGACAATAGAGCACTTTGCGCGTGTTTATATACTATGCTTATTGGGCTGTAAAATAATGCCAGACAAGACGTCGTCCAGCATCCATGGAAAGTATCTTCCGTTGCTCTTACAGTTGGACCAGATTGGGCAGTATAGTTGGGGTTCAGCATGCCTTACTATGCCATATCGAGGTTTATGTTATGCCTCACGAAAAGGTACAAAGGAGGTCAGTGGCTGCCTCATACTGTTGCAATCATGGGCATGGCATCGGTTTCCATTTTTATGTCCGGTTAATAGACCAATTACACTTCCTTTATATACGAAGTAAACTAATTTAACTTAATTACTTATTAATTAAAACGATAACCTAATAAAAAATAAATCGTAGCATTGCATTAAAAATAGTAATTTAAATATTACACAGATGGATTGGTGCTGAATATCCACGGAGATTTAACTATGCGACTGTCGCCAATATAAGGGGGCTTTAGATTGCGTTGGCTTACAGAATCAGGTAGCGAATACAATATTATAATAATTCCTATAATTTGATTATCAAATTATATATATATATCTCATGTTATGTCTTTTTTATTTTATAATGTAGCTGTAGTTTTTATGGCGTCCATATAAGATTCCTGCTATTATTTCATATATTCCATCACATGTGGAGGATGAACGTGCAGTTTGCTCGGCTGTCACCGCACTTGTGTGCTTTGAGGCGATTGAGTGGCACCCGAGCAACTGTGTGACGCGTCAGTTGATATAAATTATATTTTCAAATAAAAAAATTTAATAAATTATTACATGACTCACTTGATATAAATTAGGAACAGTGTCTTCATGTTACATAGTCGGATATGCACTTTGAGCATTTTTATTGTGATGCAAACTTGCTCCACTAGCTTCAACAACAACCTCTTCAAAGTCAACGTATAGTTCAATGGCAGTAATGTACTATAGATACTGCCTATACGTCCTAAACATTATTTGTATCTCTCTATCGTTGCTTATTTTGACTGGTTGAAATTGTATTTTGTCATTAACATTTGAAATCGAACACCTATATCTAATTCTCACCACTCTCTTTGGAGTGTTTATATTTATGTCTTGATAAAGTACAATATTTAGTTCATCAAACGACATGGTTTAAGGAACAAAAATAATAAGCGGTTCGTCAGATATAAACATCACACCTTCCTCTGTATTTTTAATAACAAAACCATTAAAATGTGCAATAACAGTAACATTTAAATTGTTATCCATAATTTTTCTCATTTTTCTTGTATTACTTTTCACTCTCACAACTAAAAATGGAACAAAATAGTAACAATTGAATGGGAGAATAGCAAGAATAGAGTGAGAGAAAACATCAAAAACTAAAAACAATCCGAAATAACTATAAAATGGAAAATGTATATCTAAGTGAAATTGAGAACCGTTAAAATTTTACCATTAAATGTTTCGACCATTGAACTTTAACCGTTAGAGCAGTGTTTTGTCAAATTCCTATACATAGTCGGGCGAAATATGTGCAAGTTTTTTGTGCTCTCACATTTCGGCCCCATCAAGGCAGAAATCCTGAAAAAATAGTTTTTTAACTTGCCAAATTTCTATTTGTAGTGAAGCGAAATGTGTAACACCAATTTCTTCCCCACCATGGCGAATTATGAAACACTTATCCCATATCTTTGTAATTAAATTTCAAACTTAATATTTCAGTATATAATCAACATTATTCCCATAACTAAATAATAAAGCCCCTTATTGAGAAATGTTAAAACTCACGAAAAGTATAGCCTCAAAAAAGGTTAGCGGATGAGCTAAGCCTGTCTGTTTGTATTATGGGTTTCTCTTAATTTTATAAAGGTACATTCTATGGTGTCCGAAGACTATGTGTCTGTTTGAATATATTTTTTGGGAGTATAGAATCTTTTATTTGAATAAGAATGAAAATATATAATAATTAATATATTTGGATATGTAAAGACCTTTTCTAGAATGTCTTTAAAAATTTTAAAAGGTCTTTTGGGAGAAATATCCGTGAGGTTACTTTTCAATTTTAAAAAAAGTCTTTTAAAAAGGAATCTTACTATTACTCTTACATCAACAATCAAAAATAATTTTATTTTATCATATCTAAACAAAACTCATTCTTCTAAACTTACTTTTGATGTATTCAAACCAAACAAAAATTATTCTTTTAAAAGTAATTTCTCTAAAAGCCTTTTTTTAAAAGACTTTTTTTTAAAAAATCTTCTCCTAAAAATTAAATCAAACAGACCCTATGAAGGGCATTTGTGCCCGTGTTTTACCTGTGCTTTGCATTTGGTTCTCCCTTATACATACAGTATGTTAGTTTTTTTATGAATAAAAATTATTGGTATGAAACACAATTCGTCAAATTTGTACGAATGGTATTACAATGTCACTCTTTCTTGTTTGAGAAAGTTGAGGGGACTCATTTCTTGTGGGATATTATGTCAACTTACCACTCATCCATTATTAGATGGAGTATAGACCTCATTTAGATTGGACCCACATCACATCTAATAGTAAATGAGTGGTAAGTCGATATAGTATCCCACAAGAAGTGAGTTCGTTATCATTTCTATTCTTGTTTTATCCCCCTCTCCCCTTTTTTTTCTTCCCTTGATTTGTTTTGAAATTGTTCCACGTGTATTCATGTGGTCTTTGCACTGTAATTCTTCGAGCCATTACTGTTTTTTTTTTTCTTTCATTCAAAGAAAAAGGGGAAGTGGAAAATGAATTCACTGAAAACGATAGACATACCAAAGTTAAAGTGTTGAAATGACGTTAAAATCAGGCCCTTACATGCCATCTCGTTTTATCTCAATTATAGGAATTGATTCAAGAATAAACCAATAAAAAATAGCAAATGTTCCTTCTTCTTCTTCTTCTTCTTTTTTTTTTTCGGGCGAGTTTATAGCTAGCTGTTTAATCTTACCGCCGATCCCTTTTCTTACTTTCCTTTCGATTGATCACCTTTTAGAAATTCCAAAGCATTAATAAACATCGTAAATGTACTTGAATTCATTCTTCTAAGCATCAAGCTCACAATGAAAAATTGGTGCAGCAATTGAGCTTAAGTCGCCAAATATAATGTCATCACCCTCTGTGTAACTTCCAGAATCTTGACTTTCAAAAAATGTTTGAATATCCTCGGGGAATGTACGGCGAGGAGGAGTTGACTGTGAAGGCTGTGGAGGGTAATTATCTGCAGCTGAATTCCTTTCTAACATTTCTTTGAATTTTGATGATTGTAAAAGAAGCCCCAGTGCAGGAGAAGATGACACCGTGCCAGTGCCACTACCAGATCTTGGTGCACCTGCTGTTGTTATCTCACCAGTGTTTTGGTGGGAAACAAGCCTTAATTCAAACTCAGGACTAGGGTTCGGTTCAGGGTTGCTAGGGTTTTCATGGTTGTCCAGGTCTTGGTTTTTGGGACGTAGCCATTTGATGTAGCGACTAAGGTCAAAGTTGGTAACGGCGTTAAGTCCACGGTACTCTATTGCTGCCATATCATATGCTGTGGCTGCTTCTTCTTGTGTAGCTGCACAGCAACGCAAATTGTAATTAATTTAATTTGGACGATATTTTCTTTTTTCAGATAAAAAGGGCTCTAAAAGAAGGAGATCATAAATAAATAGCTTTGAGAAGCAGTTGAGGTTTGGTGATCTACATCCCAACCAGGCAACCAACTACATTTGACAGCTTACTTTCGCCATTTAAATTGGTAAGGTTGATTTGACCTGCCGGGTCATATTTAAATGAAGTAGAAACTATCTGTTGAAATTGGGATTGGAAGGCACCGCCAAATGGATTTCCAGAATTTCAGGCATATATAGGTGAATCCCCTCTATGACTATGGAGTAATTGGCTAGGCAGAGTGTACGGTAGGGATTTAAATAGTTATTGATATTACAATATATTTGTGATAAAACAAATCTTTATACACGTTAATTAGTAATTTAATGCCTGAAAATATGTACTAGACAGTACCTAATTATAAAATTCTTCTTAATTAAGGGTCATGTTATACGTCCCAGGTTGCAAACCCCCACAAAGGCCCACGGTACAACAACTACAGCTATATTGTATCTTTTTTTTTATTATTATTTGATGTTATAAATTTGTAGTTAAATAGAATTATTAAAAAAAATTATCACAGTTCAAAATAGAAATCCAGGCTTCTCCGTGGCAACAAAAAGCCATGCCGTTTTTTATTTATCCTTGATTAAATGGCTTGAATTAATTTGTTTCCTTATTTTCTGAAAAAGAAAATGCTGACTAATAAATAGTGCTGTATTATTTTTGGAAGACTGACTCTTATGTCCTCCTAGAACATCTTCACAATATTCAATAAAGAGAATATTTCCTAAGTAAAAAAGCACATGTATTTAATATTTTGTGAATATAAAAAATATTTAATACTTTCCTTATTTATTATTTAACAATTAAAAGGATCATTAAAATGATATTTTAAGAGGATTTAACATTTATATTGACATATTATTATTTTTATTATTATACGAAGCAATGAAGCCTACGTGTGCATCGAAGTATAAGGCCATATCTTTTATCTGAAAAATTACAAGAGTTACATATTAAATGCATTGAATAGGCCCATTTTGTTAGGTTTTTCCGTATGCTTAGCTCATCCTTTGAAATTTTTAATTGCAAAATAATATATATCTTTCTTCTTTGAGCAAAACATCCCCTCTCCCGGTCTCTTTCTACTATAAACAAAACTATATAAAGAGTGCAAGTTTGCCTTCTCATGACTCTCTGAAAAATGTAATTTTATAAAATGTAGTTTTTTTTATTACAATAGTTTATAGGTATTATTTTTATTGATAAAAAAATAGGTATTATTTTTATATTATGAGATCGACTCCTTAGGCATTGTTATGATTAGAAATTTTTTAATAATTATTTTTTAAGATTTAAACATTTAATATTATTTTTAAATATAACCATTTTTAATGAAAAGAAAAAAAACCTTGCTCACCATATCCAACCCTTGTTCGTATATATAGCAATTATTTTCTTTTAATGTAATCTATTTATTATGAAGCATAAATTGAAATGCAATAGTTACCAATCCATGTCTATTGATGGAAGAGTTCATGCGCAAGGTTTTATTGAATCTGGATAAGTTATTAATGTATTAGGAAGAACAATTAATGTATAGCTACTATCCGTGCATGGACCTTAATTATGGCATTAGATCATAGTCAATGAAATTACCGTAAGTTCCAAGGTAAAGATATTTGTTGCCGAAGACTCTGCCAATTCGAGCTTCCCATCTTCCATTGTGGTGGTGTCTACACATTTAGAAACAAGAACGTTAGAGCACTTCATATATAGCCAAGTAAGTACCTTATAAGTTGTCTACTGTGGCAGAGTGAAAATGAAAAATGAATATAGGAATGAAATGGTAGTAGGTGGTCAAATGGCCCGTTGTCACTTGTCATCCATTGAGTGCCTTCTATTTGCAACCTTCATTAATGTACATTATGAACAACCGAACTTGTGGATAGGAAGGGAAGCCAGAGAGATGAAAGAACCTACTCATTCATGAAAGGCCTATCTAACAACTAATGCTTTGCAGAATATTGGGTTCTTGATCACACATGGAACCTAAACATTTTTCTTTTTATTGAGCATAATATGACCCACACAAATTAGTTGTGTACTACATATCCTTTTGAGTGTATTTGGAATGTTAAAAAAAATGTAAATAATTTGATTTAAAAATCAAATTTTATGTTTTGGTGTTTTAAAAATAAGAAATGAAGTGATTTCTAATTTCTATGGGATTTGACTTTTTTGTATTTAAAATTATTTCAAAATTGAAAGGATTTGATGGGAATTGATTTGATTTTAAAATTTAAGTACAAATTAAATCAAATCAATTTTATTTTTAGTTATTCCAAACACAATCTATTATATTATAAACATAAAAATAGATTTCTAAATCAATTCAAATCCTATTTTTATATGATCATTTCAAACATAAAATTTAATTTAGAAATCAAATCAATTCAAGTCAATTCAATTTAAATCAAATCAATTCAAAAATTTAATCATTCCAAACACTCCCTTTAATTTTTTATAAAGAATCAAAGAATTGATTTCCAAACTAGTTTTCTCTTTCTTTTGCTTTTCTTTTTAAACTCTGCTTACTTCTGATATTTTTATTTTCGAACTCTTAACCACCTCTTTTTCCACTTCCTTTAAACATTTCTTTTTTAAATTTTATGCAAGTATTTATATATTTCTTACTTTCTATTTGTTTCAAAGACATCATTGATTATGTACCAAAAGATAAAGAGATTATTGGTTCACTGTCTGATCTACCGTGGGAAAGAGACTCAAAACTCAGAACTTACTATTTTACAATAGATACAAACAAAAGATCTTAACGTACCTTGCTACGCCTCTATATTTTGAGACTCCTCGAGAGAACCCACTACTTTTTCTGTAAATTAAATAGATTTGTGAAACTCAAATACCATAAGAAATTACTTCTATGGCTGAAAAATATATATAAAACAATAAATGGCTTAAAAAATAATCTACATAATATAAGCTATTTGTAAACATTTAATAGCGAAAAACCTTCTTAAGGATCCAATATATTCTTCTTTGGATTGATCCTCCATCTCCTTAAGCTCGACTTGATAATTTGATAGCTAGAATCAACAATATATTTATGTATATGATGACTTGATCAAAATTGGTAGACAAACCATCACATATTGAATGGAATGAAAGAATGAGAAGAGTTACTGGAAAATTGAGAATGGTCTCTTGGCCCCAGTACTTCAATGCTGCCAAGTCATAGGCACGTGCTGCGGCTTCTTCATCGTCATATGCCCCTGACAACCCAAATTTGCAGTGTCATTAAATTGCCCCCGATCTGATCCCGCCGGTACTCTCAACTCTCGATTGCCATATAAGAAATTAAATAATTAAAAATATACATTTACTTTCTAGACTCATAATTAAATCATACCTAGATACACTGCAGGCAGTTGTTTTCCATCGCCATCAGCAAGCAAGACAACATGTGAAGGATGAAAATAAATCGAATAAATTAAATGAAATAAATCACAGAAAAAAAAAAGGAAGACATAGAAGAATATCAATCAATCAAAGTTCAAGAACCTTGTCGTCCTTTCTTGTTCTGTGATTCATTCCAGCAATTCTTATCCCACAAATGAGCCTCGTATCGACCTGTCCATCGATGCCTGTAACCATATATATATATATATATATGCGCACTCATATTGATCACCCGTTTCTGAATAAGTTTATTAATATAAAATGGGACAGGGGAACACGGCAGGGGGTGAGTTTAAGAAACATGAAAGAACGAGAAGCCATAAAATGAATCAAACCTTGTAACACCCCGGTAAATTGAGCTTCGTTGTGAAGGAGAGTCTCTCGGGATGCTTTTACGAGCCCGCTTTGCCTTCGTGGGTGTGGTACTGCTGTTGGTGTTAGCCGCATGCGCAGCACTGCTCTTGAGGCTTTTCTGTGATATCTTAGCCATGAATGCTCGCAGCGAGAGAGAAGACCACTGCACTTCATGCGCATACACTTCGAGGGCAAAGGAAGAGTGTTATATGAATAAGACCAAGTCATCCACTACGAAGGGCATTAATGGAAATAGCGGAGGAGAGTGAAAAAGTGGGTCTAATTCTTTCCGAGTGAGAAATGTATTTTATACTATTAGGTTGCTAGACATTTTTGGATGCCTAAAAAAAAGAAGAGAAAAAAATTTTAAAAAATATAAAATAAATGAAATAATTGATGAAGTGGGAAAAAGGTCGAAAGAAAGTGTTGGGATTATTCATCTTTTTAGATGTACAAATAATATAACTCTTTTTAAATTTATTTTTAAATAAATTTTGTCTCTACAAAGATAAGTGAGAAGTATTTGCCTTATGATTATTAAATGAATCAAAATTATGATATATTTTATTAGATTAAGAATAGATATAACTTATTTATCTCATGAAACATTTATTTTAAAGAATTTTTTTTCTCAATTCTTTTCTCGCTCTTTAAGCTAAAGACTATAGTTCGTTTTTATATATTTTTCCTTTTCTATCGTGTCACTTTGTTTTCTTGTTTTTTTAAGGGATGAAGAGGGAAGGAAGATGCGATCAAGGCAGTTGGCAGTTAAGCAGAGTGTTGAGGCGTTAAAGATGGGGAAAATATTATAGCCGGCAAGAAAGGATGGCTTTTATTGTGCGGCCGTCTTGAGCAGTTTTTGTGTAGTCCTTAATGCTTTTGTCTTTACTACTTCCACATTTGTGATAATTTTGTAACGATGTGTATGTTAGCTTATTTATGTAGCACTAATATTATAATTCAATCCATGTGCTTTTATCATTGGTTTTTGCTCTTGCTTTATTATTACTTGTTTATTACAATAATCCAAGGAAGCTTCTTTGAACGTTGAATCAAGTAACCTAGGGGGTCTTTGTTTGTAATTTTATAAGAAAAATGTTTTTTATGGTAAAAAACTTTTAAACTTTGTATAATATGTTTAAAAAAATCTGTAAAAATATATAATAAAAAATAATTAATTTTTAAACATTTTTAAGAAGCAGATAAAAAATACTTTTACTTTTAATTCTACTTCTTTGCTAATGCAATTTGCTTATCAACTTAAAGACTAATTTTTATTTATTAATAATATAAAATAATTTTATACTATTATTTAATAAAAATTATGAGAATTGTTATTTCATGATAGATAGTTACATAGAAATGGACTATATCGACAATTTTTTTATTTCTATTGGATAATAATGTAAGATTGTTTTGCACTACTAGTGCATAGAAGTTATTTTCTATATACCATGCGACAAATGTTGTTCATATATTTAATATATATTAATTTTATTACACTATTAGTATAAAATATTTTATATTATCAATCAATCATATACTAATATATGTATAAATTTTAAAGTAATTATTAAAAAAATTAAACACTTTTGATGATATAACAAAACATGATTCTTTGTATGTGTAATAAACTGCTACAAGTTATTACTTTGGCAACATTTTTTTTTTGTACACGTTATAATCGTCATTTAAAAGAATATTTTAAAGGTTTAATTAATTTGCAAATTTCTCTAATTTATCTAATTTTTCTTTAGGTTCATGTGGTGTAAAAGTTTTTAATTAATTAGATTCCTATATTAAATAAATTTTTGTAATCAATTTCCTTAAGCAACTTAATTAAAAAATTTTAAATTATAAGAATCTAATTAAAAATTGGATCAAAATATAGGGACTTGTAAATTAATTAAACTTATTTCAAATTAATCACATTATCTTTTAAAGATAAATAAGACTGTTACCATTTAACTTATTTTAGTATTTTTATAATGAAAAATTTTATTTTTAAATTTTATTGTTTTAAATTTATAAAAAGCATTCAATTGTTTTTAAAATTTTAAGTTTTTTAATTTATTTAATTATTTTAAATTTTTATGCAAATTTTCAATTAAAAATTATTTTTAAAAAAATCAAAGAAACTGGCCCTTAAATTGAGTGAGTAGTCAATTAGCCATGCCCTTTCTACCAATCGTTTAAATTTTAAAAGAGAAATAACCTTAATTAACAACATTTTTTCTTTTTAATCACAGTTTTACACGTGGCCATTTAAGCTATTACTTTATAATGTAACGTGATTTATTATATTAAATTTATCAATTTAAAAAATTATGTAATACAATCGTATCTTTATAAATTCATGGTAATATTAATGTCTTTTAGTCACATACATATTTTGATATCTTTTAAGATGAACAAAAAGTAATTCTCTGGACACTAATCCTTCGTTTGAATGCGGAGGAGAAAAAAAAAGGAAAGAAAATGAGAGGAAAAAAAAGAAAAAATAAAAATGGTATAAAAAATGAGGAAAAATAAATCTTAATAATATAAAATGATATATATGTCCTTATTGTAATAAAGTATAATATGTTGTTTATATTTAACTTTTTAATATTTTTTATAAATTACCTAAGTAATAATTTTATGATAATATTAATTAAAAATTTAATTTGTTAATATATAAATTATAAAATTTGATTTAAAAATATTTTTAAGTAAAAATAAATATAATTTAAATTCAATTTATAATATTTTCATATATATAATTATGTAAATATAATTTTTTATTAAAACTATCCTTTTTTTAATGAAAATATAATTCTTTTAATCTAATAAATTGCTCCATTTCACTATTAGAAATGTGTTAATTACTGATGGATTTACCAACAAAAAATAAAGAAAAATTTGTCAATATTAATTTTATCGACAGATTAACCGATATAAATAATCCCTCAGTAAATGACGCGTCAGTAATTAAAAAAAATAAAATTACTGACGGAAGAATTATCTATTGATAAAAAATATAAATACATCGATAATAATAGTGTAAAAAGTGTCACAGATAGAATAATACTGACATATTTTTTTATATATACTGGCGAATAATCCATCGGTAAGTTTAAAATAAAATGTTAATTGTAAATTTACCAACTTAAAATTAGTTGGTAAAATAAAATTATTTACTTTTTAAAAAATATTTTTAATTTTTTATTTAAAATACAGAAGAAATTAAAAAATTATTAATTAAATAAAAATATATACAATCTCATTCAAAAATATTTACAATACAATTCTAAAAAAAAAACTCTAAAATCTATAAATACTATTCATCATTAGTATCCGAGATGTCGTCATCGACATCGTCTTTGACTCCAGATAGGTGGTGGTGCGGAGAAGGTTGGGGTGGCGGAGGTGGTAATGCAGCGGATGAAGAACTGTCGCTCTACATTTGCTCATAAAAACTATACAGAGTCATCATCCTCTATTCTATGAGCTGTATCTGCTGCGACCACTGCTACTTATCTCTCTTGTGATGCTCATACAGCTCCATGTACCTCTGCTCGGGCTACTCAAGCTGTCTCTACCCTGACTCATTCAGTGCATCGACCTGATCACGGATGGACTTCGGATCGGTCCCACTAGGCCTAGCTCCAAACACACAGCCTAGAGAATATAACCTGTTGTCCGCCCCTTGTAGCGGCTGCCAACTATCTAGGTCCATACCTTATCATCGCTAACAGGTGAGTCAGCAGGAGTGCTCCTGTCCCCTTACTGTGACTGTTGTAATTGGGCTTCAGTTAATCGTTGGGCGAACTCACGCTGTAATTAGAAAAAATAAAAGATATTATATTTAAATAATAATAAATATAATAAATTTAAAATATTAAAAATTAAAATAATAAATACTTACGTATGTGGTCTCTGACCGCATATCAACTCATTGGAACTTATCCTGCTTCCGGGTGTGGGTCTCCTAGAACATCTCTCCTACAGTCGACAGTGTAACATCAGGGGTCTGCACAAAACTAGGATGCAGGGTGAGGAAATTCTCCTCAAATACCTCGATAATCCTGTGCAGCCCTGATCGTGATGGAATCCAGCTGTGTCATAAAATAATATATTATGTCAGATATCTATTAGGTAAATTTTCTATCACAATTAAATATTTATGATAAATTTAAATTTTAAATTATTTATTACGATTTACCATCGTATCTAAGCTCCACTCGCTGGTTCATGGAGCCCTGTGAAAGGGTGGACAAGGCAGCCTAGACACCTTGCGAACTAAGCTGACTGGGGGTAAGGGAAGGCGCAGAAGTGGGCTGACTGCGGGCCTCACCTCTTGGAGGTGGGGGTTAAAGGTGGAGAAGCCTACTGCTGGGGGAATGAAGGTTAAGGCCTTGAGTTATGATACCTAGGGTTGAGTATTATAAAAAACTCCTGGGTATGTGGACTAGAGGGACAGAGCGGCCATTACTCGCAGGAGTGATGGATGCAGGCGCAATGGAGGTGGTGGGTGGGACACGGGGTGCAAGGGGGTAGACTATACTTCCTCGGTCTACCTCTACCTCATCCAAAGCCAAGTGTCCATCCTACCATAACTAATTTGTATAATATATACAAAATTAAAAATATAAGACATATATTACCTAAATAAATGCATAACATATTTACCATATCAATAATTATTTAATTCTAATAATATTTTATTAACAAAAAAATTTGGGCAAAGTCTTCCCTTAAATTTGGAGCATCCACCAAAAGTAATTTAGTATTTTAATTCATATAATTTAATATTTTAATTCAAAATATAATTCAGTATTTCAATACCACAGCACAACCAAAATAAATTGCATAATTATAACATTCTAAAGTTAATCCTAACAACTGTTTTAGAGCGCATAACATTACAGTACACAATTCAAATAATGGGAAGGAACTCAAAGCCTTTTCCTAGTCATGCAATTCAATTCTACAATTCAATTGTAGAAAATTTAAATCTCTAACAAAGAAAATAACTTAGTTAAATTGAGAAACATAAAATTTCAAGTAGAGAAATGGAATTAAAAAAAAAGACTAAACTAAAAAACTAAATTGATTAAAATGTTAAAAAACATATCAGGAACACAATGATGGTCTCGGATCGTGAAATGGGGGCCTCGGTGATGGTGAAATGGTAGAGAGAGTGTGAGAGAGCAAGAGAGAACAGAGAGAGAATGAGAGAGAAGTGAGGAAGAAGAAGAAGCAGCCTCACGTTTTAAGGATTTTTTTGTATTGACGGATAATTGGTCGATAATAATAAAACGAAACAAATTATTTCATTAATCGAATATTACCGACGGATAATCCATCGCTAATATGGAACATGGGAAGACAATGGCGGTGAAATCCAATTTTTAAATATCGACGGATTATCCATCTGTAATATAAAAAATACAAATTTCTGATTAAAAAAATAAAAAAATTAATTTATTTCAATTTTACCATTTGTCGATAAGTAATAACAATATTTTTAATTCATCTGAAAAAAATGAATGTTACTTACTGACGGTTTTACTGTTAATAATTGTTTGGCGCAAAATGGTAAGAAGGTTTATCGACGTTTTTACCAGCGGATATTTTTTTCATCAGTAAATTAACGCGTCAATAATTTATTTAATTTTACCAATGGATTGTTGCCGTTGGTAATATCCGTCAGTTTTTCACAAATTTCTACTAGTGTTTGAATTAGTCAAGCTATTGCTATTGATTTAGTTTAAAAAGGATGTTAATTTAATTATGGTAACTAAAAAATAATAAAAACTTGATATAATTAATTAGCATTTTTTTTTTGACATGGAAACCTTGTTATTAATTATTAATTATTCAGCAACAAATGGCACAATACATCAAATACAAAAAATGGCACGATGCATGCCAGTGTCGGTTTGTGTGTGTCGGTTTTTAACTTGAGATTAGATGGCGTAATTGTCATGTTGCTAGTTTTCTTTTTTCCACTACAGTTTTCTTCTTTTTTGTGCAATGAAAAAATATAGGTGGGTCTCGTGCTTGGTTTTATTCTTTCTCCCATTTTTTTTTTTTTGTCAACCAAATGGGAGATAACAGCAAAATCTCCCATTTTCTTTCTATCATTTTTTTTCCTTTCATAATCTACTGATCCAAAAGATGGATAAGAATAATTACTAGGACCAGCTTGTGAAAGCTTATCAAAACTTTACCGACTTCAAACCTTTTTTTGATTAGAAAAGGAAATCAGAAAAGACCCAAAAAAAGGGTACTATTTTAATATTTTATTAAAAAAGTCTTAAAATGATCCTCTATGGGTCCACGCCATAATGATTGCCCTGTGAAAATAAAATAGATCTAGTAAAGCATTAGACATCCTCATGTAGAGCATTGGCTTTCATTAACGAGGAGATTGGTTTCAAGCATCCTTATGGATTCGTGATTGTCTGTACTAAAGAGTTTTTGTATAGAGATTGGCAGGTGCTCATTCAACGCATTTACCCTGAGCGTAACAGGGCTGCGAATTGGTTGTCTGCTATGAGTCATTCCTTGAACTGGATGTTTGTTTTTATTTTGTTCCTCCCTCTGACTTTGGTGTTATTTTGAGGGATGATTTGACTTAATGACTTGATTTTGTTTCTTTTTCTTACTGTTTTGGGCATGTTTTACCTCGTTCAATTAAAAAAAGTACGAAAAAAAAGTAAAGCATTAAACATTTGATCGCGGAACCTTTTTTTTTTTTTTTTAATGGATCTGGTTTTGCTTAGCACATATTATGTTGGCAGTCTGATTTCACTTTATATATCTAATTAAAGAAGATGCTGAGGCCCCCCCCCCCCCCAAAAAAAACAACAGAAAAACAGGAAGAATTAAAAACAATAGTTACATTAATATGTTGATATAAAGAGGGCTACGTTGTTATCCATTTTAATATGATTAAAATTTTTTAAAAAATGTTATAGAGTAAAAATTTTTGCTAGAATTCAACTGTTAAACGATGTGATATGTTTCTTGACTATTGAATAAATAAGTGAGTTATAAATAAAATTTAATTCTAACAATATTTTTTTGACTTAATAGCATTGTTTAGAATAATTATTTCTTATATGAAATTTTTGTGAAAATTTTTGAAAAATACAGTGTTTTTATTTTTTATTATTCTCTCTCTCTCTCTCTTCTTTTCTTTTTCCCCTCTCTTTTCTCTCTCATCTATCTTCTTCTTCTCTCTCGTTCCACAGTATCTTTATCTCTCCAAAAAAAAAAAAACACACAGGCGCGTGTACAACACACACAATACAAAAAAAAAATTGAAATTATTTTTTTTCTTCTCCTTTTTATTAAAATAATGGAATTTAACTGAAAATAAAATCGAATCCTCTTTTTCTCTCTCCTATTTTTTATTAAAATAATGAGATCCAGCTGGCAGTAAATCGAATTCCTTTCAAAATCCCATATTTTTCAAATTTTACCAAAAATCTCATATATCCCCAATAAATTACTCAAAATAACATATAAAAAAAATCACCCCATTGTTCAAAAGAAAATATATCTCAAATAGTAGTATCAAGTAATGATAATTGAATTATGATTGTTACAAAAACATGTATGCATCAGATCTACTACTTAGATGATGTCTAGAGTTTGTTTGGAAATTAAGTGTGAAAGAAAATGAAAGATATCAAATGAGAATGAAGGGTAACGAAAGAAGAGAGATTCCAAGATTTAACTTAATTCTTATTTAGGAGTTTAAAATAGAAATAAGAAGGAAAAAGATAGTTTATGAAACCTCCTATTTTGAGAAAACCCTAAGTATCAACTAGGATTTTTAAATATTTTAGAGGATTTATGAATGGTCTCTCATTTACTTCCCCTTCTATTACAAAACCCCCAAATAATGGAGAGGCATATACAAAACTTTAATCTAACTCAAAAATATATGCGACCTGATTAGAGGGAAACAATACTTTCAATGTGCGTTCTGTGGCCATATTTTAAAAATGCGGCTAAACGCATTTCAAAACCGTGATTTAACAGAAGCAAGAGAAACTCCTAACAGAAGGAAATCCCAAAGCTCCGCAAGGAACAGAAGTGCGAGTTGGCAACTAAATATATATAAAGCAAGAAATGGCTTCAAAAATAATCTTCATACAATCAAGAGTTCAATCATCATTTTTTAGGCCTAGCCTGGAAAAGTAATAACTGCAACCACCATTTAGCTTCAGCAAATTTCGATTATTAAAACTCCAATCCACAGCAATTCTTTCGTGATCAGCTGATGACTCAAGATGGCAGAGCATCAATTATATTCATTTTTTGGAGCGCATACTTGATAATTTGATGCATCATAAGGTAACCGAATGCAATAAAGTTGATGGAACACTGAAGATTGAGAAAGATTCACGAATGGCTTACCTCCGACTCAGACGTAGATCCAAAGCAAAATGTTGAACTAGGCGGAGCAAGCCCGGAAACACTTTTCCCCAAAGAACTGAATCAATGATGAAAAAAGCCCAACTACTAATTTCAATGATGGAAACACATTCAAGATTAGGTTAATACAAGAATTTGGGTTTCAGATTATTTTGGGGCATTTGTTATGAGGACCCAATTAGGTCCTAGGATTAACGACAGAAAAAAACAAAAAAAAAAAGGATTCTAGTTCTAGAAAATTTGGCTCACATCATGACGACGAAAGCTCTGAAGACAAATATCATGACGGCCAAAGAAACCAGTTAAGCAAGAACAAAAGATACTAGTTAATAAGGATCTTACCGTTGGAAGTCTAGGGAAATATTTTTTTTTTTTTTTTTTAGTACGAGGGAGTCATAGTTTAGTTTGGCCTAAGGCCGGACTTGATATCTTGTCAAAGAAATGCAATTAGTGTCCAGATAGTCATGACGATGATGATGATGATTATTTGTCATTATTAAAATCAATTTTCCGATTTTCCACTCATGATAGGACGGTTTATATTGAGAAATAAGAATGATACACGAAAAAATGGAAAAACCGTACTCATTCTTATTTTATTAAACAAAATACTTTGGCAATGTTGTTCATTATTTAAACTTGAGAGCACGGCAAACATAATGTTCCTCATCATGATACGGCAAGCAAATGTACCACTAGTTCATCTCCCCTGCTATTTTCTTTCTAGGCTTGAGTTTCACAAGGAGGGGATGGAGCTTGTGGGTGGTAAGGCCCACTGTATCCACATTCTCTTCCTCTCCTTGACCCAGCTCCCATTCAAATTCCTGAACCAATCTGCCAATTGCTGAGCAGGCTATCAACTGGGCCTGGAGAGCGCCAGCACACACCCTCTTCCCTGCTCCGAAGGCCATGGTCTTGTACAAATCCATGGCGTCATACTTGTCATCAAGAAACCTCTCCGGCATCCACTGCTGAGGATTTTCCCACAGGTTCTTGTCCATGTTACACCCATATATGTTTATAGCAATCTGTTAAGATGAGCCTCTCTGTCATTACTGGCAATCACATACACATACACAAACACAAACACAAACACAGACACAGACACAGACACAGAGAATAGAATAGTAAACTCTCAACAGATAGATAGTACCTCGCTTCCAGCAGGAATATGATATCCTCCTACTTGGGTATCTTCATTAACATGTCTTAGTGGGACAATCGGAGCTGGACTGTGCTTCCTTAAAGTTTCATGGAATACAGCCCCTAAATATGGTAGCTTAGCTAAATGGTCTTCTGTAACCCTTTCATCTCCGCATACATTTTGGAGCTCCGCATACAGACGATCCTGCAATACAAAGAGGAAACCAGTGACACTAACACTGTCCATAAGAATGGCAGAGACGACTAGAAGACATTTAACCAAACAGAAAGAAAAGCGAACAACCTGACGATTTTTGTCTTTAGCAAGTTCGTACATAGCCCATTCCGTTGTGACTAATGTAGTATCTGATGTCTCTATAATGGTCTCCCAAAGCAGCATGGTAATTTGGTCTTCAGTTAGATCTTTTCCTTCCGATAACAGGTAGTCAATATAACAATTCACTTCCTGTAGCATTTCAAACCATAAAATTAGCCTAACTCTGTCATAGGCTCTGCTCTGCACAGATTTTCAGTTGAGTTGTGCACCAGAAAACCCTACCTTCCCTGAAGCGATTCGCTTCTTCTGCTCATTGATCAAGGCTTTCATAACAGCTTTTCTGCGGAAGCACATTCTCTGAATTTTGGTCTCCATGCTCCTATTTGGAAGCCATCTCAAGTATGGAAAGAAATCTCGCCAATCCACCTCAATTGCACCCTCCATTATGTCAACCACTAGAATTTGATATATATCCTGTCTTGATATTGTACTTCCAAAGTCCTTCACATAAATGGATTGTACAGCACTTCCCACACCCTGCAAATTCCCCATGCTCAGTTTTATAAGTATTATTTTATTAGCACAAAAATGTATATTCAATCTTATTTGAAAAATAGACTCACTTGCTTCAATGCTAGTCCAAAAAGTTCGGAAGCAAATATGTCCCTAAAATTAACTGCCGAATCAGAGGAGGTCTTCACATGTTCATTAAACTGCCTCGACATATTTTCCACCATTTCTTCTCTGTGGAGACGATGTCGCTTCTGAATATTTAAAAGAAACAAATAGACTTCAGAGCCACTCACCATTCAAACCAAAACACACACACACACACACACACAAATACTATATTCACACACATACATCCATACAAACATACACAGAGTCTCCAACCGCTAAGGTAACCATATAACCAACCTGTGCATTGGCTCCCAGAACGTTTGCAAGAATAAGTCTTTTGACCATTTTGTGAAAATCATTGTAATCACTTATAGCAACCATACATTTATTAGAAGTCAGAAGTGTCAGTGCATTGGATAGCTTCCTTGACGAAATCGATGAATATCTGGTCACCATTGCCTGAAATTACCATTAAAATTTATAACCCAACCAACCAGAAACAAGAAGAATTACATGGCGTGTAGTTATGAAAAACCAAAGACATTTCTCCTCTGCCTGCTAGTGCAAAATAGTCTAAACAACAAGGAAAACAGGAAAAAAGTAAAGCACTATGGCAACGGTCTCAACTAATCCGAAATATAGGGCTCAATGGTATGCTAATCAAAGTAGTTAGAGTGGATTGATCATAAAATCAGTTTGATATCAAATGCTTTTACTATTCTCTGTGATTCTATTCTTCCAACTCTCTTTTAGACAGACCAGCATAGATTCATTGAAATCATCAAACATCAAGCAGGACCACAAAAGGCCACAGAAAACAAACCCGATCATGCGAGATGCTGCACTTCCATAAACTACCGACTGTTTTAAACTTGCTTTACCAGTGCCTAATATTAGATATATACCAAGTCTTCACAAGCACCGCAATTCGTGAGCTATATATCGCCAAATAATTTAAGTCAGCTAACTTTTCTTAAACTAAAGAAAAATAAATGTGAAGGAGGCGAGTAAGAACAACAGAGGATAAAGTTGTTGGTTACATGTCTGTATTCATAAAAATGTACAGGTGACATCTTGATGTAATTACCTGTATAAAATTTATGTGATTTGAACTCATGATCGAGACTCATTTTATCGGATTGTGTTTCTTGTCTGTTGGTTGGAAGTGAGACCCAGCGTTTTTTTTTTCAGCTAAGGATTAAGAGATGATTTATTAAATTTCATAAAATGAGTTCCAACTATAAGTACAAAAAACATTTTTGACTATAGTAAAAGAGTTTAATTGGTATGTACTAATAGTGTAAAACTGTTTTACACTGTCAACCAATAGAAATAGGGAAAAATGAGAAATCATAGTAGGTCCCTCATTATAATGGGTAGTTATTTATGTGAGTTGACACTTTTTACTATTTCGGTTGACAGTGTAAAACTATTTTGCACTATCAACCAACAGAAATAGGGGAAGCGAGGGACCCAACAGAAAAACTGTTTTACACTATTGAAGCGAGGGAATCTGATAAAACCAGACATAACCCCCAACCCGCTTGGACCAGTTCCTTACTTTCTAGTCCAACGTAGTATCGGAATTTTGAGAAAAGTTAAATGCTCAACTGTTGGAATTTGGAATACGTCTATTGGGACAAGAGAATTGGATTGGAACTTGAAAGAGATAAAATTAATAATTTCAAATGTTAAAAGATATATATATGCATGAATAAAAGTAAAACTAAACTATAATTATTTAAACTAAGATATATTTATCAAGTTAATAGATTTTATTTATAATTTTTTTACTAAGTTTATTGATATATATTATATATAATTACTATTCAAATATTTAATTATTCGAATTAACTATCAGTTTGACCAATTTATTAATTAATATGACTCCATATTTGTCAAACTCAGACGCACTCTCTATACATACTTTCACTTATTAAATGAGAAATATTTCTCGCGATCTTAAGTTATTATTTTTTGGATCGCATCTGACGTTATTATTTTATATTAGTATATTTTTAATATATAATTATGATCGTTTAAAACGTTTTTATAAATGTATTTACCTAACCCTTATCTAGAATTTTGCACTCTTATTCTGACTGCAGATCACACTCATTCATACTATTATTGACTGTCATATATATCTGACGTGTGTGACATGAATTTGGATCTCTGATGAGCCTCAAATATTGATTTGTTTTATCTTTTCTTGCGGCTGGTAAAAATTTCTCTGCCAAAATATATAGCGAGAGAGATAAAAACTCAGGACAAACAATAGACATGTAAGGATAGGAAAGACTGACCTCCTTAGCAAGATGGGCAGAGTTGAGAACAATTATGGTGGAAGCACCCGTTCTGACCGAGTATATAGGCCCATGTTTCTCAGCCATCTGTGCGAACGTCTTGTAAGGTTTCTTTTCCTTCAACTGCAGCAGATTCCCTATCACTGGGAGACCTGGAACCACTGCACCAAACCCCATTCACCCAATTTGAATTAATAATATTTATATTCATGCTCGGATTCATATCATGCACAAGATAAAAATAGATGCCCAGACTGTACCCAAAAGAAAAATAGATGGCCGGGTGATTAAAAAATAAAATATAAAAAGAAGACAACAGTGAGTGGTACCTGGTACTTTTGGAAGGTTGGAAGGTTTAGTCGTCCCTCGTGTAAGCCTGAGTGAGAAGAAGAACAGGAGTAGAGACAAAGCTCCCAACGCAACTGAGGCGGCAAAGGGCTGTGTGTGAAGGGCAAGGAGGATGTCCATCGCTGTTTCTACTGTAGCAAGTAGCAACACACAAGGTCAAGGACCGTATTCGCTATGCTGTGAACGTAGTTAAGGATTACGGGGAATCAGAGAGATTGAGAAAGTATGTATATATAGAACAGTAATAGAAGAAAGAAGGTGGGTGATGATAGTAAAGCTTGAAAATTGGGCAGTCCGATGGTCAATCAGGGTATCTTTCTCCTTCCAAGGAGTGACAGATTCTGTGCCGCAACCTGTTAAAACGGCCTGCCCACCAGGCCACGATCACCATTTTAAATCATTTTCAATATCTTTACTCATTCCCCAAAAATTATATATACGAGTACTACGTATATTTAAATTACATATTATCCTTTTTTTTTTTTTGGGTGAGTTTAAAGGTGTATACTTTGGTGCTATAGTGCAGATTTCGTTTTTCCCTTATATATTTGTAATGTAGCAAAATTTCTGACTCGATGTGATAGCGCTGCGGGTGTTCGCTTGCGTCTCTTCGTCTTGAGTTCGCGGGTTTGATCATCATCTCCCCCAATTTCACATCTTTTAAAGATTTTTTTTTTAAAAGCAAAAAGAAAAAAAAGAAGCTTTTTTTAAAAGCCAAAAAGCAGGGGGAAAAAAAAAAGACATAATTAGGTTATAGCTCTTTCTGTCAAATTTGCTGTTTGCCAACTATTTCATATTTGTCTTAAGTTGGCCGGTTGATTAAGATTTTAGGAGAAGTATTTTTTAAAAAGTAGAAGTAGAATTGGAAGTAAAAATAAAAATAAAAAATTATTTTATATTTGGATATAATTGTATAAGTAATTTTTATCAAAATTAAAAGTTATTAAATTATTTAAATGTGATAATTATAAAATTATTTTATTTAATAAAATTATAATTAAGGATAAGAGAGAGAGAATGAGAGTGAAAAGAGAGTGATAGTTTTCAAAAATTTTAAGGATAAAATTATAATTGAGTGGAAAGAAAGTGATTACAAATTTTAAAGAACAACATTCTTTCTCTTCTACTGCTTCTACTTCTGGGAGAATCAACTCTCTATCTGCTTATTGAAAAAACAGAAAAATTGATTATTTTGTACTTCTGTTTGTTTTTAGAAACATAAACAAACAATATTAAAAATTTTATAAGTATTTTTTTTGAAAAATTTAAAAAAAATATTTCTTTTTATATTAGAAGCACAAATAAACTCACCCATTGTTTTTTTTTTTTTTACTATTTGGTGTTTTTCATTTTTTTTCTCTCCACCTTCTTTTTGTTTACTATCTTTTTTTCTTATCTTAATATTAATTGTTTTTTCTTTTATTTTTCTAAATGAAAATATCACTCTATACAAATAACAAAATTTATTTTATTTTATTTTATTTTTCTCTCTCCATTTTATTCAACATCCTACTCACAATTTATTAAAATCAAATAAAAATTTTATATATTAATTGTTAAAATTAACATTTATATGAAATATTCCTATAATATTTAAGTAAAAATTCAATAAATTTTTTTTTTCTCACTTCCATCTCTTTCTTTAATATCTTAAAATTAAAGTGTAATATATCTATAATATTTATTTACAAATTATTTTGCTCAAGTTCAGTATAACCTAAATTTTATATATTGTATATAAAAAATTCAATAATCTATATATCCTAAAAAAAGAGACAGAACTAGGAAAAAAAATTTCTTTTCTTTTTTTATTAAATTTTTACTTCAATATTATAGAAATATATCATATATTAAATATTAATTCTAATGATTAATATATGAATTTTTTTATTTGCTTTCAATAAATTGTTAGTAGGATGTTGAATAAAAAGAAAAGAGAAAAATAAAATAAAATTTGTTATTTGTATAGAGTAATATTATTATTTAAATAAATAATAAATAAAATAATTAACATTGAATTATGAAAGAGATAGTAATAAAAAAAAAGGAAATGATTGGCAATCAACGAATTGACAAAGGGGAAGTTAGTATTTGTTTTTTTTTCCTTCTCCCCCATTTTTTTCACTTTTTTTTCATTCAAAAAATAAAACAATCATCAAAAACACAAAAATGGGGTGATGGAGATTCAAACATGTGACCAGAACTATCATGGACGCACGCTCTAACCAATTCGGCAACGACTGCACATGCTTGTCTGGGGGTCTCAGTAATAATATATAAGAAAAATCCAATCTGCACCAAAGTGCATTTGCATTAGAGAATCCACGGAGTTGAAATTGCACATTGTCTTCTTAAAATTGTCTAGTGCATAAAAGCTTTATGGGGTATTGTTGGCACCTTTTTTAATCCAAACTTTTTCTTTGAACAAATTACATTGACTTTTTTTTTTAGAACGAATAAAATTGCTCTCCTCAATTTCCGAGAATATGGATTAACTTCCTTAAGATTTATATAATATTATATTGATATTTTTATATTTTATAAAATATGATATTAAATATTCTTATAAATATTAACATTAACCTCTTCTAAAAGAAGGTCAGTATAGCCTGATCAAATAGAAGAGAATCGCAATAAATTTTATTAAATTTCAGAAAATGTTATTATAATTTGTCCATTTTATTTTTGAGTTTATTCAGAATCTTTGTTTTATTGTTTATTTTAATTGTTGAAAATAACTTTCTTAACGTATCTATTTTCATAATTCAAATCTTTTTCTACGTAAACATAATTACTTATATAAATATAAATATAATGTATCTATTTGATTTATTAATTAAGACTTTTCTCTTAATTTTAGAATGAAATAAATTTTCTTATTTTTCTTAAATCTTAACTTTTCCTAAAAAACATTATTATAGACAACTATTTTGACTCGAACTTTTTATTTTTAACATTTTTAGTTCTTTTAAGTATTATATAAATTTAATATATATAATATATAATTACTTATTTTATCTGTGTAATATTCTCAATTAGAATATATTTATATATAACTACATCAAAAGAAATATTAAAAAAAACTAAAAGGTGTATTAAAATTTAAAATTTATAAATAAAAAACAAAAGGAAAAGAGAACAAAATGCATTGGGATTTAGTGGACTTGAGAAAGTTACAACCCATTTTGTTCAGGCTGTATAATTTTCGGTCGGGTGATTGGATAGAGGCACGGTCACAGATGGCACTACTGCTTCTTACGAATACAGTAAGGTCACTTTCTCAATGCCGACTTTTGGTTTTTAGTTTATCTTCTTTTTCGATTGTAACATTTTATATAAATAATAAATTATGATGAATAATTATTCATTTTAATAATTATTTAAATTTTTTATTATTTTTGTAAAATTTTTTTGTTATATTATTAGTATATAGAAATTTATATCTTTTAATATTATATCTTTTTATATAAAATGTGATTTATTATATTATAATGTAAGTAACTAAATTTTATTTTGTTAATATTAATTATTTTGTAATAAATAAATTTTATATTATTTATAAATTTTAAAAAATTAATGAAATTATTAACAACTCCACTGTAAAAGCTTCTTAATTTAAGTTATATATAGAAAAGGTATAAGAGAAATCACCTAAAAAATATTGCTTATATTTGTTTAAATACAAAAAATTATTCTAACTGACATTTATAAATTTAAAATATCAAATAAAAAAAATTCAAGATCAAACTGAAGTGCCTAATCTAAAATAAATTAGCATCCAGGCATAAAATTGGTAATACCGTGACATGTGAGTTATATTCTGTAAAAGTTTCCCTTGCTACATTTGGTTATATTTTTGTAGGCCCAAACTTGTTTGTTGGGATGAGAATGAAAATATATAGTAATTAATGTGTTTGGGTGTGTAAAGACATTTTAAAATTCTAAAAAGTCTTTTAGGAAAAATATTCTTGAAGTTACTTTTCATTCTAGAAAAAGACCTTTTGAAGATAAATCGTATTATTACTCTCATATCAACAACTAAAAATAATTTTATTTTATCCTATCTAAAAAAATTATGCTCTTAAACTTACTTTTAACATATTCAAATTAAACAAAAGTCATTCATTTAAAAGTAATTTCTGAATTTGTTTCAATAGATTTTTTCCTAAAAATTAAATCAAATATTGTTTTGGGTATGCTAGTAATTAAGTAAATTAGTTTACAATTAGGGAAGGCAACAAGAATCACCGGTTCTATTAAGAAATTTAACCCTTGTTTCCGTCCCCGTCTCTATCACAGATTTTCATTCTCGGTTTCTCATGGAAATTTAAATCCCCATGGATATCCATAGATTTATGTAATTTTAAAAAAAAAAAATAAAGAGAGAAAACTACATAATAAATGGTCTCAAATCTAAATAACGCATACATAATATCTATAATTCATCTTAATACTATTAACACAACACATTCCAAATTAACAATAAAAATATATGATAAAAATCTAACAGTTTTAATAAAAATTATAATCATAAAAGATAATTATGAAAATTCAAATCATAAATATCCCCACTAGAATTTAGATACGTGTATTAGTGTATATATATTTAAGATTATTTAGATAATTTAATATATAAGCGAGATGTTGGCATATCTCTATAAGATGAGAATCCGGTCCTTTGCTTTCGTCTTATTTAGTAAATAGGGATCAAATCTCCTTCTCTATAGAGACTAAAATCATCCCTATACCTTCGCCCATTATAATTAATCATTGCTAATATCGTTTAAATAGATTTTTTTTTTGTCATCTCCATTTACAATTTCAAGCACATTAAAGGAAGTGCTACCTGTATATTGAAAATAATTTATACTTAAAAATTTTTTATGAAAATTATTTCTAAAAAAGTTATATGCCCAAAATAATATTTTCTCAAAGATGCCTTATATCCTAATCCTACGTTTTCTTTCGAGTTTCAATAGAGTGCATATTCTCCATTAGCCATTATAAGGGCTATTTGGATGATATATATTTTTTTTTTAAGAAGTTAAAATTTATATTTTTAATTTTTTTATCTCATTTGATTATGCAGCATATGACTTTTAAAATAGTCATTTTTAGAATTTTTTGATAAGTTAAAAAAATTTAGCTTATCAAGAAATATTTTTTAAAATATTCAAAATAAGTACTTTTGTTATTTTATATCTAAATATAATATATATATATATATATATATATATATATATATATATATATATAAGGGTTTAAATAAGCTATTTACTTTAACAAGCCCTAATAATACGTTTGGTTAAGCTTTTTTGGATTAAAAAAATGATTTTTTGACTAAATATATTTTTTATATAAATTGTTCATTTTAATTTTACTCAAAAATTAAAGAAAAATTATTTTTAATTTTTAAGTAAAAGTTGAAATGAATAAATTTTGTAAAAAATAATTTTTTAAAAGTTAAAAAATCACTTTTTATGGAAAAAAAAAAAGAAATGAAATAAATGCACCATAAATTTATAAAAAAATTCTACTTGCTTTAAAAGTGATTTCTTATTTTATTCGAGATTTTTTTTTATAAGTTTTTATTCGAGAATATTTAATTTATGCTATCTCAACTATAACATAAAAAGTACTAAACTAGTGAACAACAATAGTTCACATAATTAATGTTTTTTTTTGTAAAGGTTCACATAATTAATGTGATAGAGATTAAATAATACAAGGTAAAGGCTTTTTCCCTTGCCCAGATGCACGTAGTATCCGTGAAACACATCCATCCTAAAATAGAAACACATCCAAAAGAATTAAGATATGTCAGATTTTCAATCTAATCAAGAATAATCACCTAATCTGATACACCTTACATATTTCCTTATATGTTTCGCCTTGCTTACGTATAAAATTTGGGCTTGATTGCGGCTATCTTCCTGATCATGCATAATGTTGCAACCTGCTGTGCTATTTCTCATCGTTTTGTTTTGGCACATAATTCCTAGTAAAAATTCTGGTCGTCTAGCATTAGTCACCATAATTCCTTTAGCCTAGCCCGAGATTTCTATCAAATTCCTAGTCCTGTTCTCCAGTACCCGTAATTCCATAATTATATTTAAGAAACTCAATATAATCAATTTACAGTTCAATCCAACCTCCTTTGGTCTACAAATGGAAGTTTAAAATACAATAAGACACAAAAAACATTTAAAAAAAAAAATCATCAAGGACACTCTTATGTCTAGTACTTTATCAATGTAGTCATCTGTATGAGATCTGAACAATAGAAACTAGAGGTTGTTGCTGCCACTTGTTGCTTAATGACGCGTAAATTAGTAAAACAACCTGCTCAAGTGAAACTGCAAGGCTCTCCAGCAAATCCCACCCTATTGTTTTTAGTATCATATATTACCCTTTGGTTCCTCTGCTGATAATTCCCAACAATGCCGGTTTCATATTCATCAGAAAGACTTGTAAGCGCCAAACAAACACGGGAAGCATCCTCTTTCACCAGATAGAATATGCCATTTACATCCACATTTAGCTCAGCATTGTCCTCAAAATACATCCTAATGGTAGGTATGTTTACTTCCTGATACCCGGTGAGATTAAAGCAGGTATCCAAAATCGAGAAGCCCGGTGCTGAAGGGTAACCGGAAAACTGTTTCAAGAACTCTGCCTTCGCAGCCTTGTAGATAGATGGAGCCAGTCTTGTGATCACTGTCCCAGAATCAATTAGTATCCCCTTGCCAAAACTCGAAGCTTGCAAAGCCACACCACCAACGTTTATGCCAGTGAGATTGAGTATGTAAAAGTTGGAGAGCTGTGGATTAGGAACCATCCGAGCGTATGCTATGGGAGTAACATTTTTGAAAACTGCAGAGTCATTGCCCATGACCAATGACCCGGAAGCTCCAGCCTCGGCTGAAGGCAAACAGTAAGAGAAAACTCCTCCAAATGTATCACTAGTTTGAGAGATGATTGAAAGGTCACTTCTTCCCAAGCCCATAAGGCCTGAGGCTACTCCAAATAAACCTTTGTTGTTCCTACCACAACCAAACACAAAATTGCTTACTGAAATACCTCCAAAGTTAAGGTGCTCGATTCCTAGTTCTCCAGTGGTGTAGGACCCATCACCATAGTTAACCACATAGTTACAAGTTGATGGATTGCTTCCACATGCTTCTGAATTCCCGCTGGCAAATTGTAGAGATTGGCAGGTTGTTGAATTGCACAGAATTGATTGGTAGGAAGGGGAGTTAGAAGGCTCGAACAGAGGTCCTTGTTGGTCATAACATGACTCACAAGGCTTGCATTGGACCCATGTCAAGTCGCTTCCAGTGTCAACTATCATGCTCATGTTCTGGCCACCCAAACCCAATGTCACAATGTAGTTTAAAGTTTGGAATTTCATGCCTGAAGTTAATGGAATTTGGGTTTCCGAGGCATCTGCAATATGGCTAGAGACCAAGCTCCGAATGCGGTTTTGAATTGCACGGACACGAAGGCCATCCAGTGCCAACTGTTTCTGAACCCTCCTATTCCAATCACCATTTTTCTCTGAGCAGTGGCCTCTTTCCTTCATTTCCAGTATAATAGCACCTTTCTCCCGTCCTGAGAATTCAGATGTAAATGGTAAGGTGTTTTATTTGTGAACCTATAAACAATTTCTTTTTCTTTTTCATTGTTATTTGAAGCACACAGTTTACTAATAGACAGTATGCAACAATCTAGACAATCTTTATCAAAGCCAGTTAATATCAACTTTAAGACACTAATTAATGACAAACATAGAGAGAGAGAGAGACCAATGATGATGGATGTTTTGCTTTAAGGAAAAAAGCAACTGGTATTAGATCCTAAACAGTGAAAAGGAAGGAATTAAGAGATCTCAAAGTGGAATGTGATATAAAGCACAGAAAAATGGTCTGCATAGATAACTTGGCCTACGAGTTTCCTTTTTCCTGCCAAACTCAGTTGATTCCGGGAGGAGGCAACCAAGTTTCTGTTTCCTCTGCAATTTTTGCACGTTGAAGTTGAAGTTGAAGGTCTTCTCTTCAAAGGAGTGAACCCCATTTGCGACGATGAGGTAAAGACAAACTAGGGAGAGAAAGAATGGCAACGTGGCCGTTGCCTCCGCCATTGATGGTATGGAATGGTGTAAGAAAAATTTGTGAAGAGGGGTCGAAAGACGCTAAGGAAGGCAAGGGAGAAGAAGCATGAATGAAAACACAGAGAGAGGGGTAAAGGCTTAATGGTAATGGGGAGATTCTGAGTGAATGGACTTTGGCATGAGAACAAAAGAGGAAGGGCTGGCTTTGAGACCCCACTTGTGCATGAGAAATTATTGGGGCTTCACGTGCACATATTGAGAAAAGAAAACAAGTGCTCTGTTTGTTGGTGGTGTGGTGTAGTGGGTCGAGGGACTTGGATTTTCTTTTCAATCATCTTATTGGCTTCTTCAGCCCTCTAAGAAAAGAGAAATGTTAATTTAACCCATGAAATATACATACTCATAGTATATTAATGTAATGTATATTTATTTGAAAGTGACCTTGTGTTGTGTATAATATCTGATAATCAAGTATAAATAACACTTCTAATAAAAATTCCGTTGCCCTTCACGGAATCAACTGTACAGTGTACTCACAACTTTCACTCAGAAGATGAAAGCAGAGCCCAGACACCATACAGAATCACTCACTAATTGGTATATGGTGCGTTTTGGCAAACTTTCTAACTGTTTGATTTTTTTTTTCTTTGAGGTAATACATCAAGGTGGAGTATGCTACAAGTTGCGTTTGTTCTTGTTTTACAAAAAACAGAAAAGGAATACAGTAATCAGTTTGAGAAAGCGATACTCAAAACAGTTCCATCCCAAACCAATCCAGTCCGTGGACTTTGCTCTGACTTTATATTAAACATGGTCTGTTTTATTTATTTATTTCACCGAGACATAGGCACTTGTGACTCAAAATGAAGCTTACTTTTCCTAGATTTCTACATTCCCAAAAAAAGAAATAATAATAGTAATAACAGTAGTATAATTCACGTATCGCAGGTATGTTGGTCTTCATTTTCTTATAGTACTATATACTTGTTGTACTTATTATACGAAATTCGCAAACTTTGATAAACTATTATATGTTTAGTTACGACATAAGACAAATCAGTAGTATTTCTGGAGCAGACCTTGCCTCAGGAATTCAAGAAGCATGCTCTTAAGAAAGAATTTGAAAATCCAAGCTAAACCAAGGGGAAGAACGTTAGAAAGGCAGCACCCTTAGGATCTCTAATACAAAATGTTGCACCACTTGTTGGTTGTTAGACATGATTTCCAGTTTCCTTCCCTTTCTTCTGATGTTTTTAGTCTATGAATCACACCATATTTAGGGGTAGTGATAATAATAGTGTGGTGGAATAATAAACTTTTATCACTTTGTAATGATAGAATACCTGAAAAAATTTTCCAATATAAAACTATTGAATTCCTTAAGTCCAACTAATAGGCATCCAATCTTTTGTCTCATAAGCAGATATACCTTTGTTAACATCCTTGGTTTTACTCTCGAGCTTATCTAATCCAAATCTTAGAGAAAAATAAAACAATTAAAAATAGCTTTCAAGGAAGTGGTCAAGACTGTTGAATTATACTGAGTTGTTGGTACTTAATTAGAATGCGACTAATTTATTTGAGTGGTGATTATTTGAAGAAATAATAAGAGCAATAGAAATATAATTATACTAATTATTTGAGGAATGAAGATAATGACACATTCTCTATCTACCCCTTTTTACTCTGTCTTTCTCAAATATAAATGCTATATACCACTTAACTATCCTTTTGCTCTTTTTTTGTAGATTTGATTTAATACATCATCAGTATAAAATATTTTATATAATTACCTAATCATATATTTTCGTATTAATAATAATATTTATAAAAAAATAGTAAAGACATTTAACTGTCATAATCATAATTCCAAAATCACACATATAATAACATATAATTGAATGATAATAATAAAATGAGTTTAATTGGTATGCACTGACAGTGTAAAATTATTTTACATTGTTAACCAATAAAAATAAAGAAAAGTGAGAAATTATGGTGAGTCCCTCATTATAATGGATAGTTATTTGTGTAAATTAAAACTTCCACTATTTTTATTAGCTAATAGTGCAAAACTGTTTTACACTGTCAGCACATTTAAATTAAATTCTAATAAAATTATATATACTAACACACTACAAAATTAATTTCTTTTCTAGTTGAAATCATCAACTTCTTTGATTAAGTAAATATGCCTATAGGACAACAGATTAGACTTTCACCACTTTTGACTTGAGGACTTTCCAGGTGTGGGCCATCAGAAGCACATAAATCAGTGGCTCGTTATTCTTTGTGGTAGTTAACTATAATATGAGTAAGAGTGCGAGTAATGGTCCTCATATAATTATTATAATTACTTGTGCAGTTTCACTCACAACTCACAACTTGCGAGTGAAACTGCACCCATGGTTTTTCTGGAGCTAAACGGCCTCAATTTTTCTTATAGATCAAATGGCCTGATTCCAAATATCTAATGCCATTATATTCTTAAGATAATGCCTAAATTTGATGTTTTCTGCGGGAGTTTGAGAATATAACACTGTCACACCAGCAAGTTGCCAAGCGAATAAATGCAGAAAATGTTAAATAAGCACAGAGATGATTTCATCTTTGTAATGGGAATATATGTTTGCGTATAAAAATACATACATATATATATATATATGTCTTCATTGACGTGATCTGATGCAAATTGCAAAGCGCGTCGGCAGTGTAAAGATGTCAATGCTAGATTTTGAAATTTAGATATGTAATGAGTACCATGGTAAGTCCGTGAACATGACTCTTTTTATAATCCCTATGTACTTTATATTTGAGAATCTAATTGTTTACATTACATTTAATCCGAACTGTGCACTCAATAGCTTTAGCTTGTAGAGTAAACAAGGATCATAGTCAAAAGAAGATAGAGGTATTCAAGGTTACAAATGCAGTAACTGACAGAGCATGACAATGCATCTGGTGCCAATGTATTAGAGTGCTGAAAATGATAAAATAAACTACAACATAATAGAATGCCTTACCAAATAAAACGTAGAAGCGAAGGAAGCAAGACAAAGCACTAATGCTGGTATAAGATAAAATATTAAACTATTGAAGCTTGTTGGAAATAATTACAAAGGACAATGTAACTTTCAAAGCTAGCCCCAACATTATTATATGGCTTTGGTTGTATCATCGAGTTATGAAGGATAGAATACCTAAAGTTATGAGCATACAAATGCTGGTTGCTGCAGGTTACTCATTGCTATGAAAATATCTTCTCTTATAAAGATTGATGTTCCTGTATAGTAAACATCTCATATTCATGCATTATGATTGCTTTGGCAGGATATTGGACTTGTATATTATTAGTAATTAATTATCTTTGGAAGCATCATGACAGCATGGGGCTGTAGAGGAAAGTAGTTTCTTCAAAGTGCCATAAACAGAGACTGAAACATTGATTATATTCAGCGCAGGGAAAAGTGGAGAAAATTCATAAGCATGTGTGAAAAACTGAAAGTGATAAGTACATACTCAATTACTTTAGGTTTTCCTTCTGCACTGCTTTGCTAGTTTAGAAAATTAGAAAAAAAATATATAATGAGGAATGATCTCTGTCCAAGCTTCTGGATTTTGAACTTCATAAGGTAGGTCTTGATAAATCTCCTTGCCTCTGCTTAGTAGTGTTAATGACTTAACTTAAAATTGTGGTAGATTGCAGAATTTGGTAGCAAAAGTGATGACTATAACAATGAAATAGTAAATTGAACGGGTAAATCTGCAATGATGGATGGACAAATGTAAATAGTGCAGGCATGATGTAACTAGAATGCAGAACTGAAGAACCTTAGAAAATTTCAAACAGAACACCACAGCTTAAATCAATTATTAGACCTACGATTTACAATCTATTAACTTTTTGGATAACTTGATAATGTGTTTGAAAAAATTGTAAGATTAAAATTATTTCAATAATTACTTATTTGTATAATGACTTTTTTTTATAATGATTATATCATAATCAATTCATGTTTAGATATTTTAATTGACAAGTAATTTTAAGATAATCTATTTTGTTTGAATTTTATAAAATAAAATTGCTTTTGTATAGTAAAATTATTAAAAAGCATATAGAATTGTTATTTAATATTATATAATATTTAATATTTAAGGTCAATTTGATAAAAATATAATAATTATAAAATAATTAGTTTCTACTTATAATAAAAAATGTCAAAAAATTACTTATAATTATCAGCTATTTTTCAACTTAAAATTATTAAATTTTAATTATAATATGTTTTTGTACTTTTGTGAAACATAATAGATTTTTTCAAACCAATGTTTTTACTAAAAAAAAAAAAAAGCTGTTTTCTAAGTGACCCAAACATGCACATCTTTGGATATTTTAACTAAAAAGTGGTTTGAAAATAATCTGTTTTATTTGAATTATATTAAAAAAATTGATTTTATATAATAAAATTATTAAAAAGGGTATAAAATATTTAATATTATATAATATTTGATACTTGAATCTTAGTTTAATAAAAATATAATAATTTTAAAATAATCAACTTCTATTTCTAGTCAAAAACTTCAAAAAGTTATTTTTAATTATAAATTGTTTTTCAGTTTTAAATTATTTATTTTTTATTATAATCGATTTTTGTATTTTTGCCAAACATAATAGATTCTTTCAAACTAGCTTTTTTATTAAAAAAAAAAAGCTGTTTTCTAAGTTACCCAAACATGCAAACACGAAAGCCTGTTGACTAGTTGCTACTTAAACAGGATGAGTCATAACCTTAATGTTGGATATTCATATTTCATAGTGGGGGAGCGATTCATTAGTCCACCCCACGTGTTAGACTAACGTTACTCCCCAGATTGAACAGTTAGATTTAACTCAATTACAATCTAACAGCCCGTGTTGAACCCGTATTTTTCTGTCATGAAATTGTTAGTAAGTGTGTTAGTTTTTTATATTTTGCAAATTAATCCCTTAGAGTTCTCGACCGGAGATGTGCTCACGACACTGCTAACGATTTGGCTGGGACACTAGCAAATGTAAGAATCGTGATCTAAGCTGGTTTTCAGAGGAGCGCTGGTGGATCTGCAGGATGGAATTTACTACTTCCTGATGTTGTTAAATATGGAAGCTCAAAATACTAGAAGACTACAATCACTGCAAATGTAATGCCAATAAGCCATAGCAATCTCTTTGTTTCCAGCTGAAATAGGGACAAAAATTCTTGACCCATTCTGCTAAAATTACTGGACAACCTCAGTTGACCGCTAATTACCTCATCAACTCTGCAGAATATACCAAAATAACCCAGATTCAGTAAGAAAGAAGGCAATTTCCTTATACTAGTTAAAGAAAATGGAGCAAATCTTTGCCCTTTCACTCCTCAAATGCACCCAACTGAGTGCATGTCATCACAAAAAAATTGAGTCTAGCAAGAAGGAGAACTTAACCAGAGACTGTTTTGCAAAATTCAGATATATCAGCAGACTAAACCATGATTCAGAATTCCACATATGAATGCACTTCTATGGAACAGCTACATGAATGTCACAATTGTCAAAAACAAATTTACATTTTGTACATTCATAGAAGCAGATGGCCTATGAAACATCGAGAAAGGGAAAGTAAAAGAGGCGAATAAAAAAGGAAGGGTAACTCATAACCATTAATCAACATCCATAGGCAGAGAGCAACTCCCTTGTACAGCCAGATGGACCTCAAAGCCCACCAAAGTGTGACCTCATAAACTACTGAAACTTGTCGGTTACGCATAGCCCTAATCCTTACATCAGCATAAAACGAAGACACCTCCACCGAATTTGCTCTAACAAAAATGGGGAAAATCAGACCGGGGCTCTATTTGCAAATAAAATACACGAGGCCCTATTTTGCAAACATGCGGAGGATGTATTTTGTTATTTCCAAAGGGGAACTAACATTAGTCCACAACATGGGCTGGACTAACAAATCATGTCCCTTCATAGTGAATGAAATATGATAGAATAGTATGAGTGGGATAAAATGATGCTCTATTTTATTGTTAGGATATATGTAAAAAAATGAAAGGGAGAGAAAATTCCATTTCATTGGTTAAAAATTGAATGGAATGACAAAGTTTTTAAGCTATATACTCTTAGTTGATTTCATTCAATCCCGTCAAAATTAAATAACTGAATGGAAAGATTTTATCTAATACCAATCTATCCCTTTTTTTCTTTTTTTTTGAAAATATCTAGACAATTTAAATCATTTGTTTAATTTCTATCGATTCAAATATAGATTTAGACAAGTATTGGCATGTTTAGAAGCCCATTTACAGCCTTTAGAATTAATTCTGACCCGAGTATTCTATTCAATTCTAGAGGAAGAATTGATTTTGGGAAAAGTAAAAAAATTTTACTTTATATTAGAATCATTTTTAGAAGAATTATCAAATATAAATCATTTTACCTCAAAATCAATTCTAATAAAATCAATTATATTTAGAACCAATTCTACAAAAATAGAACCAAACATGCACTATGCATCATATTTGATCATGTTCAAAGTTGTCAAGTGAAAATTAGTCAATGAAAAACCTTAAACATGTATTTGTGTACCAAAATTCTTAAGAAAAAGAGACCAAGTCCCTTAAGCATGTAATTCTAGGTTCAATGTCATGATTCATGTGAATAAAAAAAATACTATTGGAAGGAATCTTCGCTTAAGTAATTGATCATACTTAGAGAGATTAATCTCTTATCTGTTAGATAAGAGATTATTTTGGGGGGGATGGATACTCCTATTTTATAAAAACTAATACTAGCAAAGATTTTTTTGGTTTTTTTTGGCTATGAATAACTATTGGTTAAAAGAAACATTTATCTTGATCCAAAGTATATCAACAATAAAAATAAAAAATTTTGTTATTTGTACATAGGTGTTGCTTTGTCTATTGACAAAAAGAACTTGTGTACAAATAACTCATAGGTGTTGCTTTGTCTATTGACAAAAAGAACTTATGTACAAATAACTAAAGGTTTTACTTTCTTGATTGGGAAATAGAGTGATTGTGAGTGGTAGTAATAATTTTATCACCTGATTTTCTAATTATGTAGATGAAATTTTCACTTATGTACATATAAAAGGTTTTACGTTCTTGATTGGAAAATCGAGTGATTGTGAGTGGTAAGTAATAATTTTATCACCTGATTTTCTAATTATGCAGATAAAATTTTCACTTATTTACATATAAATTCTTATTGAATGATAACATTATTAGTTATAATATGTAGTCAATCGATTATACACGAAATTCCTCTATCGATAAAAAAAAAAAAAAAACCTCCGTAGAAATATCATTTCTCAAAGATAAATTGATGGTACATAGAAATATGCATAAGATATTAATATAATCTGCAGTAGACCCTTCTTAACTGGAATTTTCACTTATGGCAAAATTAAAGTAACGAGGGAAGTAGAGAATTCAGTATACACGTTTTGTCCCAACAACATAACTTTCTTCCCATGTTTCTTTTAATATTTTTCTCTTTCTCAATTTTATTTCAAGAAGTTCTTCTTGTTTTTGTTTTTTCGGGTAATGAGAGTAACAAATCTTTTATTGCATAAAGCAACTGCATCTTTTATTTACTTTTTATTCTCTCTATTTTTTCTCACAAAAACAAAGTTAAAGATACGGAGGAAGTTCTTTCTGTCCTACTCTTTCTCAACTCGTATCTTGTATTTCATTAGGAATTCATTTGAGAAACCCGCTGAGAGGCCTTTCTACCAAACTCGCAAAATGAACCATGCATGTTAAAAAAATAAATAAATAAATTTTGCGTAAGAATAAGAATAAAATACAAGAACTAAGTGTCCAGATCAGAATTCAGATGGGCTTTGAGTTGTCTTATTCCAATGCTGAAGTTTATCCAATGGAACAAAAGGGACCCACTTTCGAGCTTACGTGTTTAGTCATGCGACCATATCCTTACAGCCTCTGCCAGCCAATCACGCATGGCGGAGTCAAAGAGATGGAGATGGAGAACCACAAGTTTCATGAGCTGCGTGGGACCCACTTTTTAATTCCATGTCCAGTTGCAGCACCCCCAAGCCACGTCACATTCAACTCTAGTACCAGTACTAGGAAGAATATCCCGAGGACACCCGCAGCCAACCACAGTACAAATACGAATAAAATCCGAAACTGGTGTGTGAGCGAGTATAGTGTCATTATCATGGTGGAGCTACTGACATCGGAGTGGGAGGGGCGGTGGGTGAGGATGAATAAGAAAAAGGTGAAGTTGGAGGTCCAGGATGATGATGATGAAGTTTCAGTGCAACATCAACACAAGCACAAGCACAAGCACAAACGCCCCATGATGGATATTGATGCTTCCTTTTCAGCTTTCTACAAACACAATCCGTTGAATGAGCCAAGCCCGCTGGGGTTGCGTCTGAGGAAGAGCCCCTCCCTTTTGGATTTAATTCAGATCACACTCTCCCACGCCAACTCCCAACGACTTCACAATCACAAGCCTCCCAACACCATAGATAATTCTAAGATCAAGGCTTCTAATTTTCCTGCTACCATCTTGAAAATTGGGACTTGGGAGGTACGTGCCCTCGCCTCACCTATCACTATCATTAATATGGATACTGTTTTTCTGTCTTACTTAAGACTAGGAAACTGGAACTGTGCTAATTCTACTTGACTTGTTGTGAGCTATGACTTGCAGTATAAGTCTAGATACGAAGGAGATTTGGTGGCAAAATGTTACTTCGCAAAGCACAAGCTCGTGTGGGAAGTCCTTGATGGTTGCCTTAAGAATAAGATTGAATTCTCATGGTCTGATATATTGCATCTCAAGGCAAGCTATCCTGAGGATGGACCAGGAACGCTGCAACTAGTCGTAAGCTTCTCTCTCTGTTATTACCCTTCCTTATTTTTATTCTCACTACATTATCTATTCTGTCATGCATGTTAAGTTGCTGTTCACGTTCCTATTGTTTTTTTATAGCTAGCAAGAAGACCCTTATTTTTCAGGGAGATCAATCCACAACCTAGGAAGCATACCTTGTGGCAGGCAACATCAGACTTTACTGGTGGACAAGCAAGCTTACAGAGGTTGGTCAAATGTTTAGGTGTTTTACTTTTCATCTGTTGGTAATATCCACGTGGACAAAGACGTTTATCATAACTCTGTATGTCTAATTGAAATGACAGATGAAAAATACTGATAGCAATTATTGATAGTTAATTAATTGATTTCTTTTTATTTTTGTGATTTTGTTAGGCAAACTATATCTTCCGCTTATGTAGTCTGACGGTCTATCTATATGAGGAGAAATTTCTTTGAAATGATTAATACTGATGTCATTTTCTACATTGTCTCAGGCAACATTTTCTGCAATGCACACAAGGATTGTTAGGCAAGCATTTTGAGAAGCTCATTCAGTGTGATCCCCGTCTCAATTTTCTAAGTCAACATTCAGACTTCGTGTTGGATTGTCCATATCTTGAGCCAGCAGCAGCAGCAATTGGCGACCAAATGGAATCTAGTGACAGTTTTGATGGAAAAAGCCAAGAGCAGGCTGGTTTCTTTGGATCACAGAACGTGGAATCAGGATCTGCCGTTCAATCAAATTACTCAAAAAGTGAACATAATCTCGTAGGCAAAGATGTTGAAAAAGTTTACGAGGAAATTAACTCGCCTGGCTCAGGTATAACTATACTCTTGGATTGGAAGTCATTGGTTGTTATGATGATAAAATTAATGCTCTGTTGTGAATTTTTCTGTATCATCTTGATTGACTACAATGGTAACTTTGCTTTGTCTATTCTTATATGTTACAGCATTTGTGTTGATATTTCTCTATCAATGTTGTAAACTTCTGGGACTTTGCTGAGTGTAAACGCTGAACTGGCAATTTTTACACAAATAACTAGCTAAATTTATTGCTATTCTATAGCAACTTGTGTTTTTATTGTTAAAAAAACTAAATGATTAAGTGTCGATTTTATTTTCTTGTGTATATCCTTTATTTAAAGTGTCAAGTGATTATCTCAAAATGTAAACGTGTGAGTCATCCCACAGTCCTTGTGGGGGAGGGGAATTTAGTCTCTGTCGTGTCCCTTTGACAAAGAGTTGTTATTAAAGAACAACTTCTGAAGTGATTCTTGATATGTTTAGGATATTATTACCATTATACAGTACTATAGAGGAAGGCAAATGATGTTCTAATCCATTTTGTTATCCAAGCTGCTTTGTAGTAACATTTTTTTTAAGGCAATATTTTACTGCCTTGTAGTCTTTACACTTGTTTCTGTTTTATATTATGCTTTTCTTCAAGGTTAGTGAGAATTCAGCCAACTGCATTGGGTTGCTGTAAGCTTTCCCTACAAATTGTGGATGTATCAATTGTACTTTGCATTGATTTAGTGTATGGCAACTTGTTACATCAAATAATGACATGAAGAGTAGCATGTGTGTGTAAGTCTGGAGGTGGGAATGTTTGTAGCTTACTATTTGTTATCATCCATAAAGCGTGATGATTGTAGGGGATATGAGCTGGTGAGACAATTATTTAGTATTTGATTCTTACATCCCAATATTAGCGGTAGGTTTTCTGCACTCTGGTTCCTATATCTGCATTCTATTCTGCCTTCTTTTAACCATTATCTACCATATATTCTGGTTGTTAGCTTGCCTTACTATACGTAAGTTGGTTTATGTGTGGGATTGGTCATTTATTAATGTAGAAACAATTATAGCCGTGATTACATTGCTGTCAATCTGAAACTACGCATAATTTGTCTTATTTATCGTGTACAGTGATGGACATCCACGCAATCAAAGATTTCAGAAGTAGACAAGTTAAGAAGTTTCTTAGCAATTTGGATCAGATGAAACTGCATGAACTTCACCCTTCCATGTCAATGAATGATTTGGTCAGCCACATCGAGCATTGCATTTCAGAACAGATGGCATCTAGCAACCCCAACTGCAACTTCACAGGTGAAATCCAGCATAGTAAATCAATTTTGGAGGAATTCACCCAATACTTGTTCAATGACTCTCAACTTACTTCAGCCATCGACGAACAGTTTGTCATGTCAAGGGTGAACTCATTATGCTGCCTTCTGCAGAAGGGTCCTTCAACAGCAGAAGACACGATGATCAGAAATGGTAATGGCCTTGATGTAGATGATAGTGGAAAAGTTCCCGCTCAAGTGTCATCATGCAAAAGCATGGCTATTAACTTAGAAGGTCAGCAGGATGATGCTTCTGGCTGCAAGCAGGGAACTGGCATATCCACTGCCAGGAAAGAATCAGTTGGAGATTTGCTCCTTAATCTTCCAAGGATAGCATCTCTTCCTCAGTTTCTATTCCACATGTCAGATCATTCTGTTAATCAATTTAGATAGCAATGGTCTATCAAACCTTGCAAGCATCATAAAACCCAAGAAGTGGTCTTCAGCATTGTGAATGTTATATATGCAGACAGTTATCCCAAGTAACTCTGGGATTCAAAGATTCACTTAGATGAAGAATCCCGATGGAAAAGTAAAAACACGTAGAATCTTGTACTAATAGGCACACCTCACTCTAGTTCATCCCAAAGAACACGCTTGCATATGTGTAAATTCCTCGTGAAAAGTCGTTGAATGAAATGCAACCAGACTGGACTTGTTCTATTTTTCTGAGCCATGGAAACAACCTACAGAAAAGTATTTAAGGGAAGTACTCTTATATCTAATACAGAAACACCTTTAGTTTAACAGCAATGCAGGAATCGGGAAGATTAAGATTTATATTTTCATCATCGAATATAATATAACTAGTGTGTTGTACCCGAGCAATGCACCGGTTAAAAGAATGATTTTGATATATAAAAATTATAAATTAGCTTTGATTAAGTTAGTAAAATATACGAATTAAGAAAAATATATATTATCAAACAAAACAAATTTAAAACTCAAAAATTTTATTTCACATAATTTCTTTGATTTAACGGTAAAGAAATAATATGAAAGAATGAAACAATAAGCCTAATAAGCATGAATAATGCCGATATTCAATTTTAACATCTTAGTTGAAAGTACGGTCTCCATGTAACTCGTTCCATTGAAATTGATATAAATTTCGGAAACAATATAACAGTATAAAAATTAATATTAAAATAATGTATAAAAGTATTATATGATGCAATTATAATTCTGTCATTCAATTATAATTAAAAGATATGATATACATTGGTAAGGTGAGTATATTGGAAGGAGAGTAAGGTGCGTAGAAGAGAGTGAAGAAAATTTGGGAAGAGAAAAGATCAAAGAAGAGATAAGAGAGAGTTCTGGAGAGATGGTTCTAATGGGAGGTAACAGAGTAGTAGCCTAGTGGGTATAGAAAATAGAAATTGTAATTAATGATATAATTTAAAAAAAAAAAAAGAAAAATGTGTTGCTGCAATAGCACCCCTGGATAACCAACCAATTAGGTATAGATTTGTTTTGATAAAACCAATCAGGTATAGATAATTTGCAGATATAGATAATAATAATTTTTATTTTAAAATAAAATTTAGCAGTTCTCTATATTATAATTGGTTTGCTCTAAAATAGTAAGAATTCTAAAATGTGTTGGAGAAGCCATTAAGGAAAAATTACCAACTGGCAGTATTTTTCAGTTTATGATTCTAAAATATTAATAGTGTCGATAGATATGATCATCAGCACTTAATTGTTTTTTACCCTCACTATTTTACAATTTGCACTCCAATAACAGCAGCAGCAAACCATATGGGCACCCTACTAAAGCTTGCAGGTCAAAATTTAGAAAAGAATTCATAAACACAAACGCACAACACATAAAATACACTCGCTAAGGTTCGTCTGGGCCTTGGTCTTCCTCTCCTATTTGGTCATTTTGTTGTAGCATGCTCATAAGTATGTTCACTTGGTCTTGAAGCATTGCATTTTCTCTTTCCACCTGAGCGCGTTTGCTCCGTTCTTGCGCAAGCTGCAATTGCAAGTGCTCTAGACACCGTGAATCCTCATCCAGCTGTTCATTTAGTCCTCCTATCTCCCTGTCCTGCAACAAGAATCAGCAAATGACACATACGCAGAGCTGTTTTTGTTGCTTCTCAATCTACCTACGTAAGCTCAAAGTTAAGAGCCGACGACACATTTTGAACTTCACCTTCCTGTTCATTTCTTGGATGGCAATCCTTCGCATGCTCTGAACGACATCGACATTGACAAGCTTACGCTTCTTTCCTACGAGCCACCCCTTTGGATAGTTTGCGGACTCAAAGTCAGGAGGAGGATGAGGAAGTAAAGATTCAGCTGAGGGTCGTGGGCCATTAACGGTATTGTTTATAGGTTGTAATGGTCCAAACAAAGCCTTTCGACGCTCGGAAAGCACAGCAACTGCACTTGAGTCCTCAGCAGGTTTACCAGCAGTCTTGTCTGATACCTCCAACTTCCTCCCGCTAGCTGTGGGCAACAAGTTACCATTCCATTTCCAACTAATTAAGAGGTGGTACTTATGCACAACTACAAGTATGAGACGTAAGAAAGTTGAAAAAATGAAAAATGCAATGCAAAAGCAATCATCTGTGGCACTACCAAACTTGCATACTGAATTACCATGGTGCGACTAGTGATTAGTGAGATTTATTGCGTACATGAAACATCAACTAAGCCATCCCCGCCCCACGTTTATCAGATGATTACTCGTCATTACATGATATGTGTAACATTGCTGATCAAATAATACGTAAGCCAGTATTACATGGATGCTGAAGGAGTTCGAAGTTAAAACAGTTAAGAACCCGTTGCCGTTCAGGCTGTTGAATACCGAAACTTTGAATCAGAGAACCAAATCTAAGAAGTGGGCATCTTCTTTGGATTGCACATACAAATATTAAAACTTGTATATATACGATTGAATAGTGGGTTTTGTATTGTGTAATATCATGCATATAAAGTAGAAACACAAAGGTAGATGTTAACAGAGGGACTCACACGATAATCTCCTTCGGGATTTCCAGTAAATCACTGGGGAAGACACTGGAGAGAACCCATTTAAAACATCATCGATGACCGTCTTCTTATCTCTAGCATGAGTTTCCATCTCCAAGTTCAGAACTTCTAACACGTCCTTCCCAAGGCACAGAGAGACAGAGAGAGGTGTTCCGACCAAACAAGGGTCTCTCTAGCAGCCTACAACTACATCTACAACAAACAATAAGACCATGAGATGAGATGAGATGGAAAGCGCAATTTTGAACGGTCCTGATTTCGTATTGGGCTATGTCAGAGATTTTGTCCTTTCTATTGTATAATCTACGGTGGACCTTGTCTCCATCCTCGGCATTTCTTCGTTTCTAATTTTATTTTCTTTGCTTCGAATTGAAACAACCCTCGGACTCGAGACTTGGAATTGGAGGCAGCAACGATATAATGCACATATTTTCAGACAAAGAAATAACGGGGGAAGAAAAGAACCATTTTTTCATTCCACGTGTTGGGCTGCATATTCTTGGTGTAGAATCCTATCCAAAATGGAGCAGGGACTGGACTACTGCATTATGGATAGGATCCTATGCACATGACCGGGGGAGTCTGCTCTGCCGCAAGCTCTGCGCATCATCTTTATCGGGATCAGGATTCTGCTACATACGCTCAACTCTTTCGAGACCGTGTTATCTTCACAAAGACGTTTTTTCTGCATCTATGTACTTGACATTTTCTGTTAGGCCTTAAATTTATGGTTTTTTTTTTTTTTTTGGGTCATTATATTGATGCATTTCTTAAATGGCGAAAATGCCATACATTCCTTAGAAGTTTACAGGGCCATATGATATAATATAATAACCTCAACGGCAATATACTCAGATTTTACAGACCATAAATGATATATCTTATAATCTAATAACCTTCTGCCTATTCTACGCCAAAATTCTGCACTTCCTTTTTCTTACAACTGCAGAACTTTTGAGATCAAAATGGAAGAATAATTCAAAAAGACTAAATTCACTACTCGCCAAGAGCACAAGGAATGCATGGAGGATCTTTGGATTGGTCATCAGGGGTAATTCGCTCCAAGCAATACTCGTGAAAGGTGTGGCCACATGATAGAACAGCGGCAGCAGGCGGGGCAAGTGGCTGGGAAATGGGCCCTTCCGGTGAGTAGGAGAGATCCCTCTTGCACAAGAAGCATTTATGTCCAATTGGTTCGGGTGTTGGATCTGAACCAGCATAAAGTTCACACACATTAGATAGACGTATTATGCAATGCACGACAAAGTCAATATCTACAAGGCCCCAGTTCGTTACCTTTCTCACCGTTAAATTAAAACTCACATAAGTGTTTAGATATAAAAATTTATCGGTGAATTTTGTTTTTATTTTCCTGTAGCTAGAATGCTAGATGCACTTTTTGGAATTGACTTATGCACATTGATAGATCAAAGTTGAAGGGAAGCAGAGATCTTTATTCTTGCCCGTGGCATAGTGAAATTATATGCCATGTAAAGTATAATGACTGACCATAACTCAGATCAAATAGATCAAAGTCCATCAGCAAGCAAGGAATGAGTATCGGGAAAAGGAGATGGCATAAAAACAACACGTGAAAAAGCTTTCCCGAATAGAACAATCTCATTGCAAAATGAAATTTAACATCATCATCTTATCATCATGATAATGAATTTGGTTTTAGCGACTGTTGAAGATACCAAAAAGGTGAATGCTTGTCTACCTAAATACATTGTGAAGCAAACCAAATAAATAAACTTCCTGAAACAATCATGTAAGGACGCAAAAGGAATTTGCAAAGTATGAAGGAAGAAATAAAGAAGCTCCCAACAATACCTTTATATTTGATGTGAGCAATATCGGGTGGAGCCCTCAAACGTTGCTGAGCCAGAGCCTGGGCTATCCGTTGTTGGGGTGGAAGAGATGGAGTATGAGAAGAGGGTTGCAAGGATGAGATTCTCTTGTCATGGGGTGGGAGAAATTGAGCTGTTTGCATCACAGGAGGAATTGTCTGGGAGTGGGTTGTGTTTTGTGCGGATGGAGCAGATTTGGACCAATTAGTAGGGAACATTGGAGGAGCCAAAGAATGAGTAGCTTGGGGTGTGAGAGATTGGGCTGCATGGACCAAGGGAGGAATTGCTTGGGGTGTATTTGGAGCTGATGGAGCCACTCTGGTCCAAGTTGGAATTGATGGATTAATGAAGGAGTGAGTAGGTAAAGTCTTCCTGCGTTGATCCTCAGTCGACAACGGTGGCTGGGAAGCAGCTCTCTTTAGAGATGCTATGGTAGATGGCCTTGAAACTTGAGCAGTCATATTTCCCTTTCCAGTTTGTAATCCTAGATCTGAAAAAGTTAAGAGTTTATTTCTGTCATTCGATAAAAATGAAGAGATATCAAAGAGTAATTGTTATCATGATATGTTTAAGAAAGTACTCACCAAAAGTAGAATGTGGTCCAGGAGGAGAGTTTGATTGCTGAATAGAACCAACTACTTGAGTCTGACCATAATAACCTGCAGGTGGCCATGGATATTGATCATTAAATAATATCACTCACTCACCTGCAATTTTTTTTTAAGAACTGCAGAGATGTAATATCTGCCCATAAGCATAATATGAAATGCTCCCTGTAATCCATTACATCAAGCAGAACAGAATCACCGCATTTGGTTGAGCCAGGCCTCTATTCGTTGATACTTAGTTGTGCCACAATTGTCAAATTTCACAAAAACTAAATAAAGTAAACTTTCAGCAATACACTAAACTTGAGTCTTCAGGGCAGGAAGCACCATCTATTAAACTAAGTAGAAGAGTTTGTAAAAAATCCATGAGATATTCCTTAGACATGTTTGTGATACTGTTAAATGAATAATCTTTCAGCAAACAGGAGTGTGGCTGAATTCAATCGCTGGGCAGTGTTTGTCTTGCAGAGCACATTTAAAGGTTACTACTGAGCAGAAACATACTAATCAATCAATGGACCACGCATTTTCCATCCCCCCGCCCCCCTCCTCTTGTTCCGGTTTTGCTACTTCCTCCAAAATAACTTAGTTTAATCATTTCAAACACATGGATGCAATGGCTTTGGCAAGATTACAAGAAACAGTAAGCTTCCGCCTGAGTAGTTTGTGATGTGTTCCTGTTAGGACCCCTAATATTAATACTAATGTTGTTATTAATAGTATATGAAAGAAGAAATAGGAAGGGGGTTACTGATGTATATGGGACGTGTGACAAAGGCATGGGTGAGGGGTTTTGTAACTAACTGCCAGCTAGGCAGAGGAGAGAGAATATCGTGAATTTGTTAGGGGAGAGAGGTGGGAAGCAATATAGGCAAGGGGAGGGTTGTCAAGGGGGGCATCTCAGAATTGGGCAAACTTGGAATTGGGAGAGTTCTAGGTCTCTCTAATACCTAGAAACCATTGTATCTCTTTAGGAGACTGATATCACCCTGATGTCATCTTCTCTAGTGAATTAATATAGCATTTTCATTTTATTCTCCATGGTTGGTACTAGGTTCCTAACAGTTCCCTTCAGCAAAATTCAAGAATGCTGCTTTTCTTATATGTAAAAAAAAGTATAAAAAGAGAATTCAATTTATCAACATATATTGGCAAACAATTTTTATAAATTTCAAAAGGTTGTACCGAGTGAATTATGTGGTCACTGCAAATGAGGCAGATAATTTATCCCTGTTTAATTGTATAAAAAGATAATAGGTAGCAGAATTATGTCTACATGTACTTGAAAAGACAAGAGCTCAACTATTTTAACAACAAGAGAAAGTAACTTCAAATAATCTTCTAAGATCAGTAAGATAAATCATCAGTTACTTCTGAAACAGAGCGTTCAAAGCAAAAGGCTAAATCCCATTTAGTATCAACAAAATTAGATGATTGAATAATTTAAAAAGATGTGACATAAGACATATCAATATTTATGAACAGAATATAAGGAGTTAAGTAGTAGAATACATACATGAAGAATCCTGCCCTCTAGTGCTTCCTGTGGCTGTGACTAATGGAGGATTAGTGAAAGACTGTGATGATATTTTCCCACTATTTTCTGGTAGTAGCTCAGAAGGGGGCTGAGCAGTTACCATTCCAATTGAATAGGGAACTGCCTGTTCATTTACCCTGCTCTGTCCACTATCACAAGACATAGTTTGACTGCCAACATATGGCAATGAAGGTGGAGCCATGCATCTTTCAAAGCCTTGCTTTAAATAATGGTTTTGGTCAGCAGCAGCTGGCAGGAAAGCATATGATGGCCCCAAACGTAAACCAGGTCTAGTATCAAACAAAACTTCATTATTGCCAGTATGTGATAAATTAGACATGACTTCATTGCTGTTCTGAAAACCAGAAAATGCACCATTCATGTCTACACCAGGATTTAAAAAACTTCTGCTACCCAGTTGATTGTGATAAGTATTGATTGGAGGAAGAAACATCCTCTCAGAACTACCAGTTACATTGATTCTTGGTATAATAGTATTGGATTTGGAATCTCTGTTAATTCCAGAACCGACAGTCACAAATCTTTCATCAAGTTTTCCTGAAGTAAGCGATGATTCTGCACCACCTTGATTCGGATTAAACATTGCCATTCCAAAATTCATATTTAGCAGAGGCTGACCAGTACTATGGCTCATTGCTGTTCCATTGGGGTTGACCATTTGTGGCCAGCCAGCCAGACTATAACTTGGAGTTGCACATTTTCCACCATTATGAGGCTTCTCAAAACTATTTAGATTGAAGGCAGCATTCATTAAATCATCAGGGATTGTTTGATTATCATGCCTAGTATATTGGTATGGCCGTCCTGTGTATCCTTGCAGACCTGAAAAACCTGAATCTGGTATGCATGGAAGGGGTTTAGGTTCTCGTCCTTCATATGGGTAATGATGGCCCATCTGGAAATTCTGAGCACTTCTGAACTGGGAGGAATCAATCATAGAGCTACCTCCAGCTGGTTCTATTTCCTTGCTATAACACTGAGATGTTTCGTTCATATTCCAGTTGGGAAAAGGAGGCACTGAAATCACAGGTAGAGGGATGGCTGTATTATTAGGGTGATAATCCCCAGCAATCCCACGATGGTTAGCAGAATCACCGTTCATTATTCCAAATCCAACCTCTTCACTTCTTTTTTTCATGGAAGCGGAAGCAAGTGGCACGTTCTCATTCTTTCAGTTGTCAAACATGGACAGTTCTGCCGTAAATAAATGAGTAAGAGTAAGAAAGATGACTACTAAAAAGTCACTTCTGATGAATGAAAGCTTATAGTAGTTAAGCATAACCAAAAGTTACAGTCTACAGATCGCTAGTGATTCCACTAAGCATATCATACTAAAAAATGTGAGCAGCCAGCATCCAAATCAGCAAAGATAAGTCTGTGACATTCCTTCAAGCATGCACAAAAATCACCAAATCACCACAGAATTTACACAAACCCATGGAAACTCTTAATGTATGCCTGGCGATTCGCATGCTCCACACTCTTCAGATCATTGAAACCAAAGGACAGCTAGAAGCAGATTGGCTAGGCACTAGAGACAAACTGTAGAAATGCAAGCTTTGCCTTGAAAATAACAGTAAGTGAATTTATACCCATCCCATAGCATCCGAAATATGTAAGTACAACTAGACCAAAGTGAATAAATGAATGGTAAACATAATCTTACCCACAAAACTGAAGAAAATCAAGCAATCGCCTGTTGAGGAGTGAGAACCAAACAAGAGAGCATCCAAACCTGAAAAGCATAAACACCGATATACAGTGGGGTGTGGAAGCGGAAGTGAAGAAGAAGGAATTCGAAATGGAAATGGAAATGAAGAAAGATGTTAGGGTTAGGAGAGCATACCAGTTGGAGTTGGAGTTGCAGTTGCAGTTACGGAGGAGTGGAGAGCACAACTGAACTGAAACTGACGACACAAACAACACAAGGGAAGGGAGAAGAGAAGAGAAGAGAAGAGCGATTGAAAAGAATTGGGGTTTTGGTGGTTTTTGGCGCCGTAGGGAGAGAAAGAAAGCATTCTATGTGTATGTGTATGTGTATGTGTAGGTGTAGGAAGGGGGGCTGGGCTGGGCTCTCACATTTTAAAGGGTTCGGTGTGGGGTCTACCACCCTTTACTCGTCGCGCCACGTTGTCTGCCGCGTGTAGTTCCCACGCTTCCCGAGCTCACCTCTGCTATGCACTTTGCACTTTGCACATTACATCATATGCACACCATCTCCCTCACCCTCCTCTCCATGCATCATCCATCCATTACCAATCTAACACATATTTGTGCCTCCCTTTACAATTCTACCATGTAACATCATCCAAGTATACATCACACGCCATATTTTATTTATATGATTTAATTACTTATTTTATGTTTATAATCCAATTGTTTAAGAAAATGTTACAATAAAGTTTTAATGTATTATTTGACAAATATGTGCAAACAATATATTCCAGAAAAACAATTAACTCTATGGTAAAATTTTAAATAAATACCATGTCAAAAAATTTAAATAAATAAATTTTAATTTTGATATATTATTAATGTAAAAAATTATACAAATATATTATCATCTATTATTAGATAAATAAAATTATTTAAATCTTTTAATCATTATCTCAAAAATTATATATATTGCAGCATATATTTGAACAATGATATAAAATTTTATATACAAATAATATATTAAAATTAATTTCATAAAAGTAATATAACAGCCTTGTAGAAATTTATTCATACACTAAATTAATCGAATGACAATCATATATGTATTTTGGTAAAATTAGAACTAGAAAATACAAATTAGCTGTCAATATGAATTAATTCAACACAAAAAACAAATATGTATATGAAAAATATTTACATGGTCCGGAAATACGACGTGGTTGTGTTTCTGATTAATCATATAAGTGTATTTTAATTGAAATTATATGTTAGTAATGGATTCCATATAAAATACACTTACATGATCGATCCGAAAGTATGATCACATGGTGCACTCGGACCATGCAAGTATTTATCCGTGTATATATCTTCTAACATAATCTCACTCTCTTTTTATTTTTTTGATGAGTCTAACATAGTGACATTTACAGTGCTTCACTCAATAAACTAGACATTAATGATCCAGTCATATTATAGTCATTCAAATATTAATAAAAATAATACAATGGTTTAGATCATATGTGATCAATCTTACCTAATAACACATACTCGTAGAGCATGGATAAATTGGCGCTTATCCGATTTTGAATTTAAGAAATAAGAATTGTTACATTTATGAAATGACAGTAATGTACAACGAGCCTTTTGACACAGCCAATTATTGTGCAAAGTGGGGTCGCGACTTGGTTGATGGTCGGTACTGCAACATGAGTTCACTTTTTTTGTAAAAAAAACTATTACTATAAATTAAAGTTACTGAATTCATTATAGAGGATTTTACAAATTTATAAGATCTTAGTTATTATATAAGCCATGACTCTGACGAAGGAAAAAAATTATATATTTATAAAATAAAAAAAAATATACTCCATTTTTTTTTAAGAGGCTTTATGAAATAATAGTTTACTCTATTAATATTCAAAATCTATACCTTATCCTATTAGCCTAATTTCTCCACTAACATCCACTGAAATATAATAAGATGGAGTATTATTTCATAAAACTTTAAAAGGGTTAAATATGTTTTACTCTTATGAAAATTGTACATAACTCTAATTATATCCTATAATAAAAAAATTTTAAGTAAGCATTATCTACCACTTTAGTATTTAGGCATGTTATTTATATTTTGACAAGTGTAAAAATAATGAACCTTGCATCTCAATACTTGTCAATATTATACAGCTAATTAACTAATAGTCATTTGTTATATCTATCTATTAAAAATTATTAATAATTAATAATATTAAAACACAGTAAGTATCATTTATGAATTGTTATTTTATACCTAAGAAAATATATAAAATCACAAGGGTGAGAGATAATTTTGTTATTATTATCTTTTCTTTTGTGTGATGTTTTGGAATCCTTAAACTTTACAAAAATTTTGCTTTACATAGCTACAAAAAGAAAGGAAATATATAACTGAAACAAGTAGTCTATGCTTTATAAATTTTTTTTTCAGCGGCTCCTCAAAAATTGATTTAAACCTAGAAAGTTTCTTTTTTTGATTAGAAACCTAGAACCTTTATCAATCATTTGTTATGAATATTCACAATCGTTAATGCAAATTAGTATATCCTGATTAAAATCACATAATTTAAAAATGACAATTCAAAAATAATATTTGAAATTTGATATTATTATTAATAATAAATAAATATAATATATAAATATAATTAATCAATTCTATATATTTTCCTAAACACGTCTATTAGCAAAAAAAATATATATTTATCATTACTTAAAACAATTATTACAATATAATAAAAATTAAAAGTATTTAAAATAAATTAAAATAAAATGATACATATATGTAAATTTATTTTATATTAAAAATTTTAAATTAATATTAATGATTATTTTAAAAAAATATTTCATCAAACTTTTCTTGCCACGGAAAGCAAGGATGTCAATCTTGTAAAATGACCTTGAGCATTAGATTATTTAGTCTTTGCACACAAAAAAAATATGCTAGTGACTGGCTCAAAAATTGGATCATCAATATCCAGTTTATTGAGTGGAGCATTGTAAATGTCACTGTCTAACATAATGTCTTCACAAAACTCAAGAAAATTAACTGATCGTCCTTAGTGAAGAATAGCATTTTTCACTCTTTTATGGACAAAAATTTCCATTATATTGTAATTATAAATGATTCTCTCTTTTAAATAAAATTTTCATTTTATCTCATTAATAAATTGGGCACTATCTCTCTTTAACAAATTGTGCATATACATGAGTTATATATGTTTTTTATTTCAAATATCCTGATCATGCTTTAAAAATCTTTTTAAATAACATAAAATTTCATATTTTTCTAGTTTTTTTTGGTCAAAATCATAGGTATGTTTCTATTATAGACAATTCTACTCAACCCAGTAGGATTTTTATGAGTAGGCAAAACTTTTTCTTTTAAGATTTAATGTAACTGTATACTCAAGACTCTAATAAATTAATGAGTTAAAAAAAGACTTTCAAATTTTTTGAGTTAACTTGTTTAATAAATTAAATCAGTTAAATCATAAGCTCCTAAAAAATTATTTGATTTGTTTTCACCCGTAGGCAATGAAACCTCAACTTGCTTGATATAACCTGTCAAAGTTTGAAATAATGATGAGGTGTTTAGATTTAAAAAATTAAACTCAATGCTTTTTTAGGTTAGGTTTAGGTTAAAAAATTAAATTATTTTAAGACATAATTTACAAAAAGTCAAAAATAAATTATAAAATTTATTACCCTAACTTTGTTGTTTAATATATTTATAAATACATTATAAAAATATTTCAATTTTAACCTATATACTTTTGATATTTTATAATTTTTTTTGGTTTCATTGTCTGAAATGAAATTTAAATCTATGATCTCATGTAATCTACCCAATCCCTTCACCAGTAGAGAAATCCTAGTAGCTTCAATATTTTATAATTTGATTATATATAATAAAACAAGTATAATAATAATGAGATAATGTAATTCAAGTACATGTATAATTTAGCCATAAAAAGGTCATAAAAAAATTATATGTATAATTTATTTTATATATATATATATATATATATATATATAGAGAGAGAGAGAGAGAGAGAGAGAGAGAGAGAGAGAATATCCAAATTATTAATGAAAGAGAGAAAATTAATTTGCAATTACAATAATAACCCTATTATCAAAGTTGCATTTAAAAAAAAAAAGATAATGAGGCTTTTTATCTATAAAAAATAATGAAAGATATTAATCTTTTTTTTTGGGCAATAAAAAGATAGTAACCTTCGCCTAAAGAGGGGAAGGTTATCTATATAATGCTATAGTGTATACAACTTTATCAATGTTAAGGGTTCTACAAATAAATATTTTAAGTATAATAAAATATCTTTTTCAATAGATGTGAAATCAAATGATTTTAGTGTACCAATATTTGGTTGTTTCAAATAATTCAGTATTTATTATCCTTAAGTAAGGACTTAAATTTCAGTTTTATAGATTAAAAAAAAAAACTACATTGTGAGAGCTTTATTCTTAAACTGAGTTGACTCGTTTCGAGTCAAGTTTATTAGAGTCCATTCAATTCGAATATATATTGATGGTTTAGACAAAAAATAAAAAATAAAAACTTTAGTTTAAGATTAAAATTTTTACATCATTTTTTTTGTACATGCTTACATCAATTTTTGATATTAATATAATTTAACTTAATAATTTAAATGACACAATTTAATGAAGAATAGCGTTTTAGCGAAGAAAGAGAGTAGTCTACATTTAATAATTAATGGAGAAAGAGAATTTGAGTGTATTTATTTAAAAAATAAATACTAAAAAACTAGATAACAAAGTTGATCAATGAAATAAAAATATAAAATTTCAATAAAAGATCTTTTTGTTTTAATAAATAATTTTTACTGAAATTTTTCAATAATTATAAATAATTGTAAGTTTTAAATGTGTTCACATTAAAAGTTTTAATAAACTATTATAAAACATAAATATTTTTATTGAAATTTGTAAATTTGATATCATTAAAAAAATTTTACTTTACTTTTCATTAGTATTTTTATTCAAGTTTTTTAGAATTATCTATTAAAAATTTCAATGTGAAGTTATTTTAGTTTTTACAATTATTTCTTGAAAATCATATTATATTGAAATTAATAATTTTTATTTCGCTAAAAAAATTCGCATTTATTTTTAAAATAAATAAAGTCAAATTCCCGTATACTATACCAACAGGAATTGGATATAGGCGTACATCGGCAAGGTAATCCCCCATGATACGAGTAGCCACGATTTGAACCATTCTTTGAACAAGACTAAAAAATAGGATAATTACCCATATTTAGTAACCAACCATTCTTGAAACAAAATTGCTATCAATAAAGGATATTCTTAACCATTCTCTCTCCACTAAAATTTTATTCTACTATTTCCTTTTTTCATTATATTGAGTCATTTCAAATTATTAGATAAAAACAAAATTGATAGTGTGGTAGTTTTAATCTTGCACTGATATCATTTAATATTCCTGCCTCAATATATTAATATGAATGAATTTAAAGGTTGTAAATAACTCTTCATAAAGCAGTCGAGCCATGGTAATGTAATTGAATTGGCAGGCTTCAATGAAAAACAGACAAGTGTAACTTTAATGAAGAAAAATATTAATTATTAAATATAATACACTACTTCAAAATATTAATAAATATAAGTAATTAATGTAATTAAACTAAAAGTTTTAATTATAATATTAATAGTAATATATATTCTAATATTAAAAATATTTCTAACATGAGTTTAATAAATAGCTGTAGTTGTAATATTAACGGCATTATATATATTCATCTTATCATATCATTGAACATTATATTTAATTAAATGCATATATTAATTACATAAAATATATATTCATAATATTATCAAAATCAATATATTTAGTTATTAATTAGAACTTTTTATATTTTTTCTTTATTCATACTAATGTTAACGTTTAATATTCTCTCTCTTTATTAAATAAAGTAATTGTGCTTGAAAAAAAAAATTAAAAGCCCTGTTACATGAATACATGTTTAATATATACATCAATATAATAAAAATTATTTTAAAATGGTTTAATTAATCTATAGATCCCTCTAATTTCACTAAATTTTTAAAATACGTTTCTATAGTTTAACAATTTATAATCAAGTTCCTATATTATAAAAAAATTTCCAATCAAGTCCTTGTCTATATTCATTGTCACAAAAAATGTGTAGTCAATATTTTGGTATACTTGATGAAATTAGGTGCACCATACACTTTACTTATCTAAACCATTCAATCTATATAAAATAAAAATCCATGAATACAGCTAGTATAGAGTATCAATATACTTATTTAATATAGTACACTCTAGACTCTCATCACTCTTTTTAATCACATTCTCTCCCTTTGCCCATTGCCCCCACCACCATTTTGCTACAACTGTTGCCCCCTCCCCTTGCCCATTGTTTCCACTATCTTGCTTCACTATCAACAACTCTATATTTTCTTGCTTTGCTTGAGGAAGCGGAGGTTGTTTTGGTTTTTCTGCTAGAGATAGAACAATTTTTTGCACTATTCCTTTTGGAGCTTCAGGGTGTGGTTATATTATGAAGAATTGCTTTTGTGTTGTTTTACGGTGGTATTTGAAGTTTTGGTGCTTTTTGAGTTTTGGTGCTTTTTGAGGCATGCTGGGAGTGGTCTCCACGAGAGGATTTGTTTTTAGGTGTTGTTTTGGGTGATTGAAGGGTATTTTGTTTTATTAATTGGTGCTTTGTTGTTTTAGTTGTTTGTTGTCTTTATTTTGCTTTAATGTGGCTTTGGATATGTATATGTTAGGCTTCCCTTTCCATGAAGGAGATTGTATAATTTGGTGAAAAAAGTTAGATTTTTGGTGGCCTAGAATTCTTGGATGTTTATATGTATGTGTTTGAAGATGATGATAAATGTAGTACAAGGTGTTTAAGGATGGGATTTTGATGAACAAAGTGCAGACGGGGTGGGGGGCAGTGGGGGAGGGATAAGGGAGGGGGCGAAGAAGATGAAAGAATATTATGTAAGAATATTTTATCTAAATTGATATTTTTGTAATGATAGGGACTTAATTAAATTTTATTTAAAATATAAGAATTTGATTATAAATTTTTAAATTATAGGAACCTATTTAAAAATTAAAAAAATTATAGGACCTGTAAATTAATTAAATCTTTTAAAAAAGATATACATTATAATATGTAATCAGCCTTTAATTTCTTTATAATACTTTAAAAAGGTATTAATGCGCTTTTCAAAGCTAAAAAGGCTTATGTACATGCATATTTAGTTTCTCACCAGTTTAATATAAAATAAATTACTTCTTCTGTTATTAAATATATTCATTTAAAACAATTGTTTCATATTCTTCATTATTTTAGAATTCTAACAAAGAATTCATCATTTCATACTAATTTTATTTTTTTCTTCATCAACTGTAATTATTTCTCTCACTCTCATATCATCTCCTTTGTTGACCTATCATAATTATTTTTTAATTAATGTGATTCTTTAATAAGTCAAAGGATAATTTCACCTTTTATACCCTCTTTTTTGTTAACAAAATAAAAAATCAAAACTACTAAATTATTTTCTTAACCATAGTATCATTACCTTAAACGACCATTATTGTAGAAGAGAGGTAGTATTATTTAACATGCACAATATTATAGATATATAGTTAATGCAGAAAATACTATTTTATGGATCGTATATTTAAATTATATTCACTGGATTCATGAAATAAATAATTATCATATATATATTAATTAACTTTTTTTAGATGATTTTAAATTGTGTTACTATGTAAATAGAGTAGAAAAATGAATATAGTAATGTGATAATCGAGAATGAAATATATACAATATATATATATATATATATATATATATATATATATATATATATATATATATATATATGTATGTATGTATGTATATTACTTCTGCTATGTAAATATGAGAAGTTCATTAACTTCAAAAGAACCATATGAGATGTAAAATTTTGTAAACGTGAATTTATCATTGGTGCCCCCGAAAGAAGTTGGAATTTCATCTACTGTTTATTTATTTATTTTGCACACTTAGCCACACATACTTAACAGAGGTTAGTAATTAAGTAGACTACAACACAAACATACTTTACTAATAATATCAATGATTTAAATCATGAAATTATTATTTTAAGCATAATTTTATTTAACCACTACCTTAACGTGAATAATCAATCAGAAAATGATGTATTTCACGCTCAAAATCTCCGCCTATTCTGTAGAAAATATAAATAAAAAATATGTATTACAAATAATATTTTTCTTATTTTATTATTTTTCAAAAAATAATATAAGAATAATAAAGGCAAAATGATATAGAAATAAGAACATCACCCTATTAGATCGATGGGAAATTAAAAAAGAGAACCAACTCAACTGCGTTCACAACAGGTTTTCCTACATGTATATCTCTGGATGCGAAAATTAAAAGACTTCGATTCATTTATTTATAACTCAATCCATCAAATAGATTCACTAAATAAATAAATAGAACCATCACTCTCTTTATGAAAGAGACAACAAAATAAAGTTAACTGATAAAATGAACATATTGACATAATTGTTGATCCATTTAAGAGTTTGAGGGTCACATATAAACTACTTTATCAAATTTGACGAAAAAATCTTCTTACTCCTATTCTTAACTTGAGCCAATTTTATATTAGATCTTATACAAGTACTAAAATGTAGCTTCTGCAGAGATTTCCCTTTTTAAAAAAAAAAAAATGGAAAGAAGATCATTGTGCCAAAATTAAAAAAGAAAGAAAGAAAGAAAGAAAGAAAAGAAATGCCAGAGACATGGAACGAGAGAACGTGAACCAGAAATCTATTATTTGAACTTTGTATTCCTATATGATTTGAATCTGAATAAAACAACTATTTTCCTCCTTCAATTATTTGTTTTTGTAAAGAAATATGTTATTCTATATGTAGTATAATTCCTCTCATTTCATCTAAATCATCTAATGAGCTATGGTGTGACTATTATTTAAATAAAATATGTTTGAATTACGGTTTCAAGATGGATCTTGGTTTTCAATAAAAAAAAGAAGAAGATGGATTTTGGTTATGTGCTGATCTAAGACTCAATTTCAGGACTGCTCCAAGATTCACAGGTGATAAATACATGGCAATGTATACTTCATAACACGTTATACCCCCATTAAGCAGGATTGATCTCTTTCATGACCGTGCAAATCATCCATGGAGTTGAGAGCTTCATGAAAAATAGGGAACAGGACATGCAAGGCTCCCAATAAAAGGAGAATCAGATATTCATATGCAGCATGGACATACAAAGGTCCAAAACTACCAGCTTCATCCCATGCTTTTAGTGCACATATATAACGATTGTGTGTCGTTGCATCTCTTTGCTGGAGAAGTAACCTTTTTTTAAACCTGTTCGCCGCGACATGGAGTACGTAGCCGCTAAGTCGAGGTAGAACAATTACAAAGAGATAACACACACCGTGAACTGCATATTAATGAAGCTGAAAACTTGCTTTAACAAATTGTGGATCCAGCTTCGAAGACCATGTATGCTTAATCATCATTATCTTTAGAAGTCAAATGATGGGGACAAGACTGCGCAAACTTGTTAACCATGCATATAGGACCCAAATGAAAGAACTTGCTGCTGCTGAATATTTAATAAGAGAAAGAACAATAGTAAGAACATTAATTTCCAGTAAGTAAAATAGAATATGGGATGAGTTCTGACTATACTCAACAATACACATCATTTCATACTTCTACATATTATTTTTATTGATAATAATTAACTGATTAATTTATTTTTTGAAGTTCACTCCCAAGTTCCGAAGATCCAAATACTGCAGCCAGACACACAAGATCAGTTATATTTATATCCTGATCCTCCACAGCAGGGAATTTGCGCTTCTTATCCTTTTTGGGCGTAATCCAGGGTGCAGAGCTACAACCGCAGCCACAGTTAAATGCAAACCTGGGCATGACCCAAACTGGATTATACAAGATGGGATCATTGAGAGGGGTCCTAATCATAGATGCATCCGGAACCGAGAACTCTCCCAAGTCATGCACAACGGAGTTTCTGGAGAAGCCAGTGAAGTAAACGCAGTTGCGATGAATTCCCGGGCAGCATTCAGCAGGAAGAGACTCACAGCTGGAGTCACCCACAAACAAAACATGGCCTCCCAAACTGTGCACAGTTTTTAGCCGGGGCGGCTTACACTTCTCATCAACCTCCATAACATAAAACGAATTGGTTGGCCTAATAGATTTTCTGTAATAATACCTCCTCACAACCAAAACCCTTCCTCCACACTCCGCTAAATAAGGGTCCACCTTGTCTTCGTCATGCGGTTGCTGGTTGGAACCCGTGCTTGCCACCAGAACGAGCCCCTCATCTTCAAATTTGAATATGTAGACCTTCTCCGCAAGCCGGTCAACGGCATAAAGCTTGTCATTGTGAAGCAAGAGATTGCCGTATTCTTGTTCGCCCTTGTGGTTCTTCCATGCTTTGTCTCCGGGCTTGCACCAGGCCAAGCCCCCACCACTGGTGACCATTGCGACGGTGGTAGGGTTCAGGCCGGAACAGGTTGCGATGGAGAATGCTAAGGGGTTGAACATGCCGAAGCCCGCGTATCCCCTTGACCAAGTAAGAGCCGCAGGCACTATTGTGCGCTGAGTAGGGAGGTCGAGTCGCAGCTTCGAGAAGAGATTCAGAATGGCGAGTCTGTCTCTTCGGCCACGGAGGAACAACCAGCCCTTGAGGGACCCCACAATGAGGGAATACGCCAAGGTCTCGAAGGGTTTGTCGATGTTAAACACTTTCTTATCTGAGATTCTGTAAAGTTGAAACTTTGAGGCAGTGCTCTTGTTGGTAATTAGCCATGGGGTCTCTGGAACATAGAGGTAGTGCTTGTCGGGGGTACAACGATGCCACCTCTTGCACACACTGCCGAATCGAACTTGTTCGTCAAATCTCAGACGCTTCATAAACAGCTCCAGGATCGGTTCTTGCATTTGCGACCAATCTCGGTGGTCTTGGCTTAATACCACTCGTTTCTCAGTCTCTTCATGATTCTCCATTTCCATCCTAGCTCACGACATAACATAACATAACAGCGTCAGAATAATGATATATACGAGATGTATATTATACAGCAGATAATTAAGCAACTAAGAGATTAAAGAAACAAGGGCAAAATAAACAATCAATGAAGAAGAATTTGAAAGGAAAAAAGAAAGATAAATAAAACCTTCACTGGGGCTTCTCAAGATGAAGACGAACCACTGCTGAATCTGGAGCGCATTATTATCAACTAGAAGAGCAAAAGAAATCTAATGAAGCTTTAATGAGATCTGTAGTCTATTTATAGGCGAGGAGGCTCTGATTTTGATTAATATTATAATTTTTTTTCGGTAAGCGGTTTAATATTATAACAGTATCACAGAAATGCATATGCGTATAATTTCTAAATGGCAGATAATTATTTCGAGAATTTATGGAATTTTATTACCAGCTCCGGCTACTATTCAGACCTCTCGCACTCTATTACTTTTTGTTTTCTGTGGGCTGTATTTTGCCGTTGCAAAAAGGAAAAACTAAATGAATTGAAATGCGTTTTAATTTTTAACAAAAAAACAAATTGCTGTATAAGGAGTCAGAAGAAAATATAAGAAGACAAAGATAAGTTCAAATGCAAGCAAAGCAGCTTAAGTAAAATTTGATCTGGAAGGCATACTTCCAGGGGCACAGTGTCACTTGAATATAACTTTTTGGTCCCTTGAAGCAATTTAGCTGTGAACTTTTATATATATATATATATATCACATGAAATGAGTAGTTTATTATAAGAGTGAGAAAAATAAATTTAAGTCGTATAACCATACATAGATAGTCAAAGTTTAAAGTTATTTAAAGGTCACATAATTATTTAAAAAAATCATGTGACTTTATATTTTAATCTTGACCATTCACGTAAAATCTAATGGTCAAGATTTATCCTTTCACTCTCATAATAAATCACTCATCTTATATGATATATATATATATATATATATATATATATATATATATATATATATATATATATATATATATATATATTCAAATGCCAAGACCAATTAATCTTAATTTATTTTTTTTACCCTTCTGCTCTTTCCACTACATCTTAGTATTTTTAGAGATAAAATGAAGATTTTTGTGCATTGGGTAATAAAATATTTTTTTCACTCAAGAGAGTCTATAATTAGATTAACAATGATTTAAATTTCAAAGATTTGAATGTAATAATAATGACAACTCAGAAGTTTCAATCGATTTCAAGCCACTATCTTTCTCCCTTTTTTTTTTTTGGTGGACTATCTTTCTCCCTTTTAATGGTGCTTGCAAGTTACAACTTTAATGAAAGTTGACCAAAAAAAATTTGAGTTTAATTAATATATAATGTAAAATAGTTTAACACTGTCAACCAATAAAAATAGAAAAAAGTGAAAAATCATAATGGGTCTCTCATTATAATGGGTAGTTGTTTGTATGAGTTGACACTTTTTATTATTTCTATTAATTGACAATGTAAAACTGTTTTATACTGTCAGTGCTTTTAAATTAAATTCTAAAAATTTAACAAAAAAATATATTATAAAATTCTTCAAATTTAATACGTTGTTCTAAAGTTCATTAAATTGGTAGGTTTTAATTAATAGTAGGAAATATTTAATGTGTATTAAAATAAGGAAAACTAAATGCAAGACCGCTTTCGCTTTGATATTTTGAAAATTAAATTAATAGTTTAATATGATATTTACATATATGGTAAAACGTTAAAAAATCATTATACCATGGCTCATAAAAAAATTGTAGCCCACCCTGTCAAAGGTTGATGGCTAGGATGAAAGAGCAATTCCGGTCGTCTGTTTCCGCCAAAGTCTTTGTTCATGATTTCGAGGCAAACGACAGTTGCATATTCTTTCACTCTCACCGACACTTCTTATCTCATTCTTCGGTCTTTCAGTTTCATGCATCTTTTATTTTGTTTTATTCGTTTATTTATTTATTATTATTATTGGTAAGGCGAAGAAAAGAAACAGAAAAAAAACTAAGCACGAAGAAAAATAACCGGCCAAATTATCAGAGCTCAGGTGAAGCGGAGCACCTTTGAGGGGATGGGCGTAAACAAATCCCCCAGAGAAGAATGATGCAAAGCCCCACTTAAGCAAGTTGAACATATATGCTGAAATGGTTACGACATCCAAGGAAGGGAGATTCCTAGTAGCACGGATATTTCTTATATTCACCAAACACACGCTGCAAATCTTCTAAATTAACTTATTTAAAACAAACCTTGATGAAATTAATGAAAACTAAATGAGAAATGGTAAATGATACGGACTACAGATGTAAGAAGAATTTCACAAATAACATTTACTATTGGATTATGACTATTACCTCATCCCACAACTTTTTTCAATTTACCTGTGATTTTTTTTGCAAAACCTAATTCATCCTTAACTGTTTCGTAAAATTTTGTACCGAGATCATTTGTACCGTCTAGTATCGCACGTTTTTTACTTATACATGCATGAATGAACGATGCTATTAAACGTCAAGCTTTTGTGAGTCTGAATTTTTTTCAATTATGAGTGAGTATCGCAATTATATAAATAAAAAAAAATAAAAGGCTAAAGGTTTCAACTGGATATGCACTTTCAGCATAACTCCCTACATGAATTACGAATCTAGAAGTAAACAAATAAAATCTGAAATTATGAGACTACAAGTGAATTTTTTATTTATTTAATGTAAAATAATTTTGCGTCAATTATTTATTGTATATTCCATACAACTTACTTAGATTAAATCTACACAACAATCGTGTCAAGGTAAAAGCAAAGAGTTCTACGGGAATTCTATGTAAGTATAGCTGCTAAAATTTATTCATACATAAACTAGAAACTTGTTTCAACAAAATTTGGATCCGGCATCGATCCATGATCATATATAATTCATAATATTTATAAACAAAAATGAAGCAAGAACATCGCTGCGTACTTATATAGCCATATATATAGGACACATAGATCTTCCCGTGGATGAATCAGTAAGAGAATAATTGAAAGATTTGCAAGCAAGTAAAACGACACGGGAAGGGATTGAGTACTCATAGTCATAATATCAGAAGTGCTACATGTCACCAAGGGATTTTGAGGAACGTGATGTACAAATTACGTGGTAAAATCAAAATTGAGAGAAAAATGGGTCCCTTTACCATTCAAGAGGAGAGTGGGTGTGTTAAATGCACGGAAAGTTTCCCCTATTTTATTCGTATCCAAAAGCATTTTTCACATAATATTTCATACATCAGCTTTTGCATTGATAATCATTAACATATATATATATATATATATATATATATATATAGATATATATATATATATATATATATATATATATATATATATCTGTGTGTGTGTGTGTGCATATTTTGAATAAATTCACTCTGAATTCTCAGAAGATCCAAATCGCCTGCTAAACTCACACAACACATTAATTTTCCGCTGTGCAGATCTTCTTCTTCTTTCTTTTCGGCTTCCACAGTGCAAAGTCATGAGTCGGGCAGTCACACTCAAATGCAAACCTAGGCAAGACCCAGATTGGAGATTTCTTGTCGGTATTAGCAAGAGGAACCCGAATCATACGTCTGTTCTGAACTACGAACACTCCCAATTCAGATGTGAATCCGTTTCTGGAGTGGCCAATGAAGTATATACGGTCTTTCTCAAGTCCCGGACAGTGTTGAGCATCTAGACATTCACAATTCAAGTCACTCACAAACAAGGCTTGGCCATCCAAGCCATTCACATGGACCACCCTCGGCGGGGTGCAGTTTTCTTCTACCTTGAAAATATCGAAGCCAATCGTTGGTGGTGCTTCAGTTCCTGGGCTCTCATAGTACCTCTTAGCAATCAAAAGACTTCCGTTAGACCCCACCAAGTACACGTTCACCGCATTTGGCACAGACACAGTAACGCTTGGTCTAGGAGAACCTACGCTCCCCAGCGGAAGCAGCTCTGCCGACTCATCATCAACCTGGAATATGTCAATCTTGGTCCCATATCGCATAACGGCGTAGAGCTTGTGATCGTGAAATGTGAGATTGCCATATTCTTCATCACCCCTGTGGCCTTTCCAAGCTTCGTCCGCAATGTTGCACCAGGCCAAGTCCCCTCCTTTGGTGACGGCTGCGACGTTGATAGGATTCAGATTGGGACAGGTTGAAATGGCGAAAGCCAAAGGGGTGTCCATGCCAGTGACGTCGTTGGTTCCCCTTGACTTGAGAAAATCGGGCATAGTGCTCCGAGGAGGGAGATCAATTCTCAGCCTGGAGAAGGCGTTCAGGATGAATAGTTTGAGCTGGGATCGGATGACGAGCCAGCCGTTGGTAGACCCGACGACGAAGGAGCCATGGTCTTGGAAGGGTTTGTAGATCTTGAAGTTTTTCTGGAGGGAGGAGCTGAAAAGGCAAAAGTGGGAAGCGGTGTCGTCGTTGGAAATGAGCCAAGGGTTGTCTGGGGTACAAGTAGTGCTGGAGGTAGAAGAGTGCCATGTCTTGCAGACGGTGGCAAATCGAAGCTGATTTGGCATGTCGAGGCGTTTGCAACACTCTCCTAGGAGGTCTGCTGGCATCTGTGTCCAGTCTGGGAATCTCAGTTGCTCCTCCTTGCTCTCCATCGATCCTGCCTCCGCCTCAGATAACAACCGTACCTACGCCTGAATTAAAGACAGCGAACATAATGAAACTAATCCCGAGACAGCTTACAAAACAAAAAAGACAGTCTACTGTAAGTAGAATAGAATTGGAAGGGAAAAGAAAGGACAAGATCAAACCTTCACAGCAAGAAAAGATCAAGAAGACGAACAGCGGTTGTGGAGAGAGACTTCAATATATACGATATACCCACAGAAAACAGCGGAATCCCAGCGATCTGATACTACGTATCCTAATGTATTTCTACCTCTAGATATAGAAGAGAATTTTGGTCTGGGTTCTTCTTACTAATTAATTATATTCAAATTAGCACAAAATGGCAAGTAATTATCACAAGCAACTATGGACACTTACTACCGTAATAGCCTCCGTATAAAACTCTTCTCTCGTCAATTTCATTCTCTTTTCTTCTCTCATCATTTATGATTTATCATTTGAAAAATAAATGTTTAAAAAATTTCGAAACTTAAGACGGTTACTACTCTATCTATATATTCTCTAAATGATAAAATATTGTAATTTTTGAAATACAGAAGGGAACAAAGTTTGGAGATGGAAGATTCTCACTCCCTCTCATTTTCTCACTCTATTTATGTCATGTTTAATTGTGCTTTTGTAAAGTCTTGAATTATATATAGTTTGCACAAAAATTTTTCTTTTATAACTTTTCTCTAAACTATGATTTTGAAATTACAAAAACTAAACCAAATACACATTTTTTTCAAAGGGTTACTAAAGTTTAAGAAATGTTTAATGATTTCATTAATAATATTATTTAATACGTAAATTTTTTTATTTTTAATGATGAAATTATTAACACCTTATAGCGGTATTTAGTAATATGTTTTATAAGAGTGTCTTGTGTCATATTCATGGGATTTTCAATATCACATCATTTTATAAAATATAAGAGGATTGAATATAATATATCACCTAAACTTAATATGAGATTAGTGTATATTTTTGTAAATTGAGAGAATTGCCATAATACTAATCTAGAAGAAAAAATGATTGAGATAGTAAATAATTTACACTCCTTAGAAATTAAAGATGTGGGTTTAAATTTTAAGGAAATAACCTCATGAAAAGATTATATAAACTCATACTTTTATATTCAACAAAAAAATTTCTTAATATTGGGACATTGGGAAAGGGGCATGAGATAGAGGGATTAAAATATTTGTGAAATATTCAGTTACACTATTCTCTCTACATGTCACTATACATTAAACACATATTTAACTCTTCATAAGATATATGTGAAATTAATTTGATCTTTCAAAGACAGTTGTTGCATACATTTTTTCGTTGAAACAAAAGGTGCCAATAAAGGGAGGCACTCTCAATACCAACAAATAGGGGCGCCGACTGCTGTGCGCTTCGCGGTCAAACGTGCTTAGTGCATCTTGTGACGGTAACGCATTAGATGGTAGAGATTTATGAGGAATATCGATATACCAATTACCTATGATGCACTATAGTAATATATTAATTTAAAAAAAATTTAAAAATATAATTAAATATATTTTAAAACTTAATTTTTATATACTAATAATATAAAATTATATTGATAATATAAAATAATTTTATATTATTAGTGTAATATTACACTAATAAATAATATAAAATTATATTGACAGAGTAAAATTATACTGATAAAATTTTTATAATTTTTAGAAATTAATTTTTATACATTAATAGTATAAAATTATATTGATAGTATAAAATAATTTTACACTATCAGTTTATCAGTGTAATTTTACTCTGTCAATCAAAAAATTTTATCAGTATAATTTTACCCTGTCTGTGTAATTTTACACTGATGGTGTAAAATTATTTTATACTGTTAGTATAATTTTACACTGTCAGTATATGATAATTAATTTTTAAAATATATTTAATTATATTTTTAAATTTTCTTAAAATTAGATATTACTACAGTGCATCAAAGGTAATTGGTACATCAATACACCTCACAATCTCACTATCAGATTGCAAGATGCACCATACTCCTTAACCAGCTAAGAGCACTGTAGATAGCGCCACAAATAGGATGATAGTTCCCTAGATCAAATAGGATTCTAGTTCCCTAGATCGAATATTCAACTAGTTGAAGATAAGAGACACTTATTAAACTCTGTCCATGATCAATACTTACCGCACTAAATTGGGCCAGTCCAAGACAACCCACAGGATTCAATGATATTGCTCCTGATTGGTAAGGGATCACCATACATAGTTGCCCGCCAGGGGAGACTCGAACCAGTGAGATGGGAATCACGAATTCAAGACTAGGATTCTAACCATTTGTCCCAACCTTAGTTGCCTGATGCATACATTCATTTTGCTTTATTATTTATATAGGAGAAGTATTTGTAATTTTTTAAATAGAGAAGTGTTAGCCTAGTTTTTCTTATTTCTTATTACTTTTTTTTTTTGTTTAAATTATTCTTTACTTTGAGCTTTGTTTATACTTTGAGTTTAATTAGAACCAAGATAATAAAGCCCACAATTAAATATTCTGCTTTTGGGACTCGGAGAATGCATTTGTAATTGAAATGGTAGAAGTTTGGCTGGTTATTACTTTTTATTTTAATTGTAGCTAATTAATATATTTTCATTAATAATTATAAAAATATCACTTTATGTCCATTTTATGTTTTAAAATTTTTTAGAAAAGAAATAATAAAAGTAATGTGACAATTTTATAAACGTTAATAAAAGTATATCAATTAAAAATTAAAAAAAAAAACACATTAAGCACCCCTTATTTACCTGTTTCTATTTCAATTCTTTTATATTTTTTTACCCTATACACAGTAATTGATTTTCGTCTGCGGTAATGCGGTCTTCAACCGGTGTCAATAACCCATTATAATATCTATACATGATAAAAAGAAAAAAAATTATCACTTTCTTCAATTACCTTTACGTCCGTTTGGTGTTTAGAATTAAACATAAAATTAGAATTTGAAATTAGAATTGAATTTCTTAATTCTTATTTTTATATTTTAAATAAGATATAGAATTGGAATTATAATTTCACAAATTAATTATATGAAACTGAAAAAAAACCTATGATGATATCTTCTTAATTTATAACTTATGCTTTGAAAATTAACAATTCTAAAACTTAAAATTTTAATGTCTATCTCCTCGTTAAAGTTTTTATGATTTGCTCTTTTTTATTTATTTGTTAATGGTCATATTTTTTAAAATTTAATATTTATAATATTTATAAGTTTATATTTAAATAATTTTACAAACAATATTTATAATACAAGATATTACTATAGGATATAAAATTTTTTTATTGTATTAATATATTTGCTGATTTTAAATTTTGAATGACACCTTTTAATAATAAAATTAGAATTAAATTTATAATTATTTTAATTTTTTAACAAATTTTTTAAAAAATTTAATATTTTAAGTCAATTATAATTTAAAAAGATTATAATTAAAATTAAAATTCTGTATTACAATTCTATTTATGACGTCCATACAGAACCTTATAACATTTATGAGGTTTCAAAATTGAGTTGATGTTTATTTTTCTGTTGAGAATCTTTATTTGGTTTTCAATGTCACTAACCCTTCTTATATTCAGTGTCACAAGGTGTAGCTGTACTATTAATTTGTTGAATCGATCTGTTTGTGCATAAGATGCTACTAAATATCCGCCGGTCTCTATGTTGCCATAAAAACAACGAGATCGCTGATTCATTTAGGGTATACTATTACAAGAAGCCGGGCAGATTTTTTTTGGTAATAAACTGATACTTTTAAGATGGCCTACGTGTTGTTGTGCATATACTTTCTTGTGACTTCCTCCGATTATGTTATTTATTTTGCTTGTAATTCCATTAACCGTTGCTTGCTCGTGCGCAGCTCCATCCTTATTTATGTGTTCTTTGTCCATTGCTTTTCTCTCTGTCTCATGTTTGAATGCCGCCGCACGGCTCAAGCCCGGAATGGATGTTGACGAAAAATATGCTGTAGATAATGGACGGTTTAATATTGCAAGTCTTGTCATATATATATATATATATATATATATATATATATATATATGAACTGTGATCTAATATTATTTAAGATCAATTATGGATAACTATTTTACTTTCCTTCCTAATGTCGTCGTATAATTAGCTAGGACAAGTAGTAGAAAGCGAGCAGAATCGAGAGGCCACATATGTACAATCAAGTAATTAAGTTTTCTATATCGTTACTAATTAACATGAGTATGCTTTAATAAGCTTACTAACGAGTGTCTTTTATGGACCATTACCAATTCAGCTCCCTAAATATTGGACCAGTGGAATATCTTGTCAACACTCCAACCAATACTTGAATAAACAAACACAAGCAAACACACAACATAATTGATATACAGGAAGCTGTTCTACTTAAAGCATATAGATCGCCTGATAGTATATATATCCAAGCAGATAGAGTAAAACCAAAGCATATTATATTGACGTATCTTCTAGCTAGGGCCATCTGCCTAAGTAAGTATTTCGTTAATCATGCTGAAGCTGCATACGGATTAGGAGGAGATTTGTCAGGCACAGGATCCTGAAGAGCTGGTGGGTATTCAGAAGCTGTAGGTAGTGAGCCTATAACAGTGAAAGGCCTTGGACTTGGAGGAGATCTTCGTTTCGGGAGAGGTCCGGGTGAAATATGGGGAGGAGGTGGTGGTGCAAGTCGTGGATATGTTGAGCCTCTCATCACAACGTATCGACTGGGAGGAGACTTCAATTTGGGAGTTGGTCCGGGTGAATAGCCTGGAGGAGGTGGTGGTGGTGGTGGTGGACGTCGTGGTCTTCCTCCTAAACCTTCCTTCATAAACCCACAATTGCTCTGCCTCCAACTCTCTGCTTAAACAATATATACAATAGAGGTGCCATGCATGACATGTTATTAGATCGATATGATGTTCATCAGGTGCCCCTCTTTATCATCTAATTTAACAATTTTTAACTCTTGAGCATATAGACTTATGACTTTGTTTTGTCATTAGAAATAAAAATGAATTAATATCGCTTGCTAGTCAAAGTTAGCATTCTTAATTTTGTAAGTGAATTGCGAATAATTATCGATATGTCAAATCATTCAACACGTACAAGTACAATCAATGATCACTTGATTTCAGTGTCAAGTCTTTGTAGATATGTTCCTCCTGTGCTCCAGTACATGTGAAATAAATAAATAAATAAAAATAAACGAAAATTACCCAGTGTAAGCAAACTTCTAGCTTCTGTGGCAGCAGAAGCAAACAGCAACGCCTGAAATGTAAACAGAGTAACGAGGAAGGCAAGGAGAGTCTTCATCTTGAACTGATTCAATAGAGTACAGATTGACTAATGCATGTCGACATTCCTTTTAACTATCACTAATATATAAAGGCAGGCATGTGGAAGTAGTTGATGGATCCAAATCACATATTAGCAAAAGGATCCACTGCCACTGCTCGTTCTTTTTGCATTAGACAAAACTTTGAACCAACTTGGCTAATCATTTGAAAAATCTAATCTTATTTCCAACATTAGGTTAATCAGAGGTATGCGTAATCATAAGGACGTGTTATGCAGACCTCAACCATCCTAGATGTTAATATATAAGTGGATTTGATATGATTATAAGTGGATATGTTAGTATATGTATAGATTGAGCTTCTCATCATATATACTTTCATACCATATAATTTAAATACAATAAAAATGAATAGTGCATCCTTAAAATTATTACTATCTCATTTAAAATTTTTAAGAACTTCTGCCGTCTTTGTGATTTAAAATTTTAAAGATGGCAACATAAATTATTGGGCTATATTATTTTGCTACGCTGATATTTGAAGAAAATGTTAGTATTTTAATGACAAAAATTGAATATCACATATTAACGCACAATGAATATATTAGAATTAAAGAGATAGCAAACTAAAATATTTTTGGTAATATATATAGAGTTTAATTTGTATGCATTGATAGTGTAAATTTTTTTTACACTGTCAACTAATCATATATTATCACATAAGTAAATATGCATGACTCTCATCCCCACTACTCCAAAAATTATGTAAATGAGAGAATTTGATTGGATAATAATATAAAAAAATTTTACACTATCAATGTATATAAATTAAAACCATATATGTATATACACACATATCTTTTAAATGTCTGACTGAGATTGTACACCAAAAACTTCCGAAGCGTCATATTAAAATGATATCCTCCCATTCATAACTTCCCCGTTTTCTTTATATATTTGGTTTTCGTGATAAACATAAATTATGCTAAAATTAAAAAAAAAAAATTATATACGTATGTCAATAACCAAGAAGCAGGTAGCAAACTAACAATCATATCGCCAGCAAACAACCTGTACCTAAACCTATCAATAAATAAAAAGTCATAACTTAGTTATATATTTGTATATAGGACTAAAGGAATAGTTATAGTTTGTGAAAAATTTCTTGGACAAATTCCCGTAGCCATACGGCAATATGAAGTGGATGTCCCATTGTTATAGTCAAAAAAAAAAAAAAAAACAAAAGGACAAAAAAGAGAGAAATGCACCTGTAGAATTAAGAAGGTAAAAGGGGATTTTTGGTCATTTTATTTTTTTATTTAATTTGGCCTCTTATCTTAATTTTTTTTAATTTAATCACTTATATTACAAATTATTTTCAATTCAATTCTTTGTCACTTTTCTATTATATAATTAACACAAAATATTAACACGACATAAATGGTGTTGACATGACATTTATGTAACAGAAAAGTAACTAAACACCAAAATAAAAATAATTTGTCACATAAGAAATTAAATTGGCAAAAATATAAAAATAAAAGACTAAATTGGAAAAATAAATAAAAATAATAGACCAAAAAAAAAAAAAACCTATTTTGCCAATTAAGAATATATAACTAAGAAAACAGCAGATCGTTGCTCGTGCACCCTCCGTTAACTATAACTGAAAAAAAAAAAAAAGAAGCTTACGTATTAAGTGAATAAAAAACTTTTACATCAATAATATATTAAAATTAGATTCTTAGATAATAACGAAATAAAAAAATAGAATGAATATAGACATAAAAAAATAATCTATTTTCTTTCCTTATCTGACATGATGACCATAGTTTACAATATATCATACATTAATTATAGTGGCAATACTCATGAGAGACTCCATTATATCACACATGCATTTTGGTACGAGGAAGAAAACAGGATAAGCGAATAATATTGGCACAGTATTTGGATAAACAAATACTACTACTATAAAGTCTTTGGTTTGTTTTTGGGTCAAATATACTAAAAGCATTATCATTAAATGAGTGCTAGGCTTGCAATTTGTCCACCAACCGCAGTTGATAGCAGAAAAAATGGATCACGAATCCGAAAGTGGCCCCTGCAATGTCATTTTCTTGATTTTCAGTGAAAGATTTTGAAAGGGGCCCTGTGATTTTGTGACATTCTAAAATGATTGTGCTATAGGTCCATTTACATCCTTCTGCTTAACCCTATAGTTAACCTTATTCAAGTAAGTAATTACGATATGTTTTGAAGTTCTGATCCATTATAAGAACTAAGGACTATCCTCTTACGAAGAAAGTATCTTTACATTTTATGCATTCATTGCATATGTGACCGAGTATTTGAAACAAATTGACAGTTGGGTTGAGGGTTCTTTGTAGAAATTAGCACTCTTGGGTTTAGTTTTTATTGACAACTAGACATAAATAGCCATGCGAAATAAAATATTAAAATAACATATAGTTAATTATTATTATTATTATTATTATTATTATTATTATTATTAGGGGAAAATAGTTGTGATATAAACAGTCATATATATATATATATATTTGAGCACTTTAAACAGCATTAAATCGTATATGTATTCTTCGTGTGGATTTTGTCACCAAAATAAAAATTTAATTTAAAATTTTTTATGGAAGCCTAGTTTTTTGCCTCTAATTATATTATATTAAATTATAAAATTACCTCACGTTAATATACAAAATTTAAATTCAAAACATTCTACAGTCAAGCATTACACTTACCCATGTCAGTTAAGAAATTTAAAAAAATTAAAATTCTTCCAAAATTGATTTTAGGTAAGATTCGAATTTAAGTTGTCTTACTATACTCAAATTTCACACGTATTTCCGTTTTAGAGTGTCTTGTGTTAGTGTTTTTCATTTTTATCTTTAGAATAATAGATATTATTATGAGAATAAATTCTCAAGCAGTCTCGCGGTTAAAACATCTTCTTAACAATTACTTTTTTCCAGATTCAACTACTTCATCAATCCTTAATTATTGGTTGTTGTTTATTAATGTTTTAATACTATATATATGTTCTTCGTCGGCACTCGGTAGGCATTAACTACCTAAAAAGTTCATCAACTTTTTTTTGTCTTCCAAAATATGGGATAATTTTGTCTTTTTCTTCACCGCTTTCAACTTACTCTTTGTCTCATGAAGAGTAGTGGGGGTTTCGGTAAGAAAATGTTCGGGGACACATATTTTAGGATACAATATGAGATATATATGAAAAAAGTGAGTAAATGATCAAAAAGTTTGGATAATAAATCTCACATAATTATTATTATTTTTATTCAATTTTTTTATTCAAAAATTTACTAGCATTTGTCAATAATATCCTAGTAAATTTTTTTTTATGCAAAACTTACTAGTGTGAACAATTTACATACTGATAAATTTTTGAAAAAAAAATTTAAATAAAAATAACAATAATTATATAAGACGCATAATGTAAACATTTTTGTCATTTTCTCCCTTTTTAATATGCGTCGCATATACGATCACTATTTGTGCGTCCCCTATCAATTCTTTTCTACTAATGCCTTGCAATATTATTTTATTTTCTTGGCCTGAACTGCCTTGTTTTGATTTTGTTTTTGCTCCATCAATGGGTTTTTTTTTTTTCAATCAGCAACGGGCCTAAATCCAAAGAGCATTAAACATGAACAAATCTAGGATTACGATAACCAGTGATATCAGCTAAGAACTGCAATGAAATACAATGGCTTATTTTATCATTTCCTTTGGGCGTTATTTTATTTTCGGTCGATGAAATTACTTTATTCGTATAGGGTCATCTTCTAACATAGCTGACGGCGGACGGACACGCAGTTAGTAGTGGATAAATGGGCTGTGCTTTCTTGGCCAACCATCGGGCCGTTTCTTTTTTGCTTCAATGCTTTTCCCGTTGATGTAGCTGGATCAGCCCTTTACTTTTCCCCGTAATAATCCCATTCGGTTTTCGCTATGCTTATACAGCTTGTGGGCGCCTGGTACTTTGTTAGTAAGGCTGTAAGAAAATCTTACCAAAAATCAGAAGAAAAAGCACAACGATGATGCGTTGGTGCATGTTTCTAGTAACATCAACGATTAATATCAAAGGTGCAATGACACATTACACTCATGGTTTGATGGACTAGGCGATAATACTAACGAAAAGTGGAACACAAAAGCTATTACGCTGTTTCGATCATCGCTGTGAAGTCAAAGAGCAACTATTTCAATAGTTCTTAGTTGCTCGAGATAACACCGAGAAGACGAAATTAACCAATTTTTTTCTTTTTCTCTTTGTCCTCTGCATAAAGTCAACGCAAAAGGTAGGTCTACCACTGAAATAATAAGAAATAGGAAAATGATCGCACAAAGCTCCATGAAAGAGAATGAGATGGAAAAGGAGGCCAATTACATTATAAAGTATAATTTTTCCTTTTTTAATTTTTTTTTTTCATCTCTCACAGTTATTTCGCAGAAACAAAGCCAATGCAAAATTATATGCCTTAAGTTCTGAGTACATAAGTATTCAAACATTCACACATCTAGATGAAACAAAAATGTAAAGAAATTTTTAACTTGTATTGGGAAAAAGAAGAAAAACTGTCTGGTTTAAAAAACTCTTGCCCTTATGAGGTCAAGTGTGCATTACACAGCAAGTCTGCATTTTTTATGTGAAGTATTCTGAAAATTTGGTTGTTTCTTACCATTTGCTTCTTAGAACTTTCATGTTTTTAACCATACCTCTTGATCTAATATAATAAATATAATCGACTTATAATAACCCATTGCATTTTTTTTTGGAGGTCATTATTGATGAGTCCCATGCACATTTCTGAGTCCCATTTTATCAGAAACGGCAAAATACTGGAGAGTCACCTGAACTGATCATGGTCCAATCAATGCCGATGGCATACATGGTCAGGTATCAGCTACGTACATGGAGGCTGCTGATCTGATGCTGATACAGTATTTCATTTATGGATGGAGCTAGCAGAATGGTTTTTCTTTGTTTGGAATGGCCATAGTAAATCTTGTAAAACTGACCATATATAAAAATTAAATTCAATCCAAGTTTATATTATCACCGAATCAAAATTAAATTCTTATGGTTATGCTTAATTTTGAAAAGTTAGGTAAAAGGGGGGGGGGGGTTGAGAAAGTTGCATTCCATCCAAAATGATGCCGTTGACGAATGAAATACATCTCGTGTGTTTTGCACACATTTGCTGACTTGGCTACCCTTTCCTCAACTTCAGATGACATACACTAATTATGTCGCTGATGACCAGAAAGAAAGCCAGCTCGAATAGCACGTGCATAAAGCCACTAATAGATAGGCATTCATAGAGATAATCACAAGTAGGCATTCAAAGAGATAATCATAAGCGGTTGCACCATGCCAACCACCTGTGGTTTGTGTTCTACAACTTCCACTCGTACCCTTCATGCTCCCATATATATCCATTCCACTGAAACCAAAGAAGAGCCCAGATGCTAAAAATGTCAACTCCATTTGCTTACATTGGTACATGACGTTTGTGACGACGGCACCATGCTTGCACAAAAGAATGCCTCCTACTTTTTTTATCACTCATTTATCATAATCTTTTCCTTTTTGAGTGCTGCTCAGCCATTCTTACAATTTAAAATGTCAACTAGAGCTGTTTAGGTGAGTGCGCTACTGTTTAGTGCAGCACGAGATTGCAAGCTGCAGAGGAATTTTATGCGCAAAAGGTTGAGAATAGATCATGCCCACATCTCTACCATTAAGAGGATAACGTCACCAGTATCTAGCACCAATCCATCCTTGTCTCCTTCCAAATATAAATTCAATTGAGTTGAGAATCTACTCGTCGCCTGTTGAGCTTTTCTTCCACTAATCATGCGTATCGAGTGAAAATTCTCCATGATGCAGGTATTATTCCCACCTTGGCTCATGCCCGCCACACTGCGTGATGTTAAAATCTCAACGCCCTAAATGGATGGCAGTAAGACACGAGAGGAAGGATCTTATGTCAGAAAAGTATTTAGTACAAAGGAGTATTTTCAGCCAATGCAACATGGTTTTCCTACCAACATTGTTCTTCTTTCTACTTGCAACATTGGGTCACTCCCTTCACCACCACCCCACTTCTCATTCTTTGCTAACAGATAAAGCTGCTCTTCTGGAGTTCAAAAGAACAATCATTTCAGACCCGCATTCCACACTTGCTAACTGGGATGAAGCTGTTCATGTGTGCAACTTCACAGGTGTTGAATGCGGCGAATTCCGTCACCGTGTTACACGGCTAATCCTACATGATACTGATCTAGTTGGGCTGCTTTCACCCGTCCTTTCCAACCTCACCGGCCTCCACACACTTGAGATTGTTCATAATCACTTATTTGGCATTATTCCACCTAAATTCTCCTCCCTCAAACGTCTTCACTATCTCATTCTTCAGGGAAACAATTTGCATGGTTCAATACCGGAGTCCTTATCCCAGCTTTCCAAGCTTAGACTTCTACTTATTATGGAAAATAACATAACAGGTTCACTTCCTCCATCTCTCTTTTCTAATTGCACTCTACTAGAGGTTGTGGACTTGTCTAGCAACTCCCTAACTGGTCAAATCCCAGAAGAGATTGGAAATTGTCCAGGCCTGTGGAGTCTCAGTTTATACAATAATCAATTTACTGGACAGCTTCCTCTCTCTTTGACTAATCTATCATTGCTTGTGAATCTAGACATTGAGTACAATTATGTGTCAGGTGAGTTGCCTACAAAGTTTGTAAGCAGCTGGCCATACCTTCTTTACCTTCATTTATCATACAACCCTATGACAAGTCATGATAACAACACCAATCTTGATCCCTTTTTCACTGCTCTTAGAAACAACAGTGCTCTAGAGGAGCTCGAATTGGCAGGCATGGGCCTTGGGGGAAGGTTCTCCAATACTGTCGCTAGCCAACTTGGCGCCAGCCTGAAAACTCTACTCCTCCAAGAAAACCAAATATTTGGATCTATTCCTCACACCTTAGCAAACCTTTCAAGACTTTCAATCCTAAATTTAACATCCAATCTTCTAAATGGAACTATTTCCCCGGAGATTTGCAGCCTACAGAACTTGGAACAGCTTTTCTTGTCACACAACCTTTTCAAAACTACAATTCCAGAAGAACTTGGAAAGTGTCTACACCTTGGTCTGCTAGATCTTTCACACAATGAATTTTCAGGTAGCATTCCAGAAAGCTTGGGAAATTTGGTTGGACTAAATTCTTTGTTTCTTAACAATAACCTTCTCTCAGGAACAATACCTCCTACATTAGGAAGGTGCAATAATCTGTACAAGCTTGACTTGTCCTATAATAGATTAACAGGGAGCATCCCACTAGAACTCTCGAACTTGCATGAGATCAGAATTTTCATAAATGTCTCTCATAATCAGCTTGAAGGTCCCCTGCCAATTGAGCTCAGCAAACTAGAAAAGGTTCTGGAGATTGATCTTTCATCAAATTACCTAACTGGAAGTATCTTCCCTCAGATAGCAGGATGCATTGCTGTTACAATGATAAATTTTTCAAATAATTTTCTTCAAGGTGAGCTCCCAGAACCCTTGGGTGATTTGAAGAACCTGGAATCTTTTGATGTTTCAAGAAATCAATTATCTGGATCAATACCAGCATCACTTGGTAAAATTGACACACTCACTTTTCTCAATTTGTCATGTAACAACCTGGAAGGAACGATTCCATCAGGTGGTATCTTTAATTCAGTGTCAAATTTGTCTTTCTTAGGAAATCCTCGACTTTGTGGCACAATTACAGGCATGCCTTTGTGTTCTCAAAGGAGACGGTGGTTGCACACCCGAGTGTTCTTGATTATATTCATTTTAGTCATCTTCATAGCAACATTCGTTTCAACAATATGCTGTGCAATCGGGTGCAAGCGTCTTCAAGTAATCATCTCCTCTCAGAGGACTGAGGCAGGTGGAAAACCAGCTAAACCCGAGTTGATAAGTAACTTCCCACGAATCACATACAAAGAACTATCAGATGCCACTGGAGGATTTGACAATCAAAGACTTGTTGGATCAGGTAGTTATGGACATGTCTACAGGGGAGTTGTTCCGGATGGGACACCGGTAGCAGTCAAGGTGCTGCATTTGCAATCTGGAAATTCCACCAAGAGCTTTAACAGAGAATGCCAAGTCTTAAAAAGAATCAGGCATAGGAATCTGATAAGGATTATCACAGCATGTAGTCTACCTGATTTTAAAGCTCTAGTTCTACCTTATATGGCCAATGGGAGCTTGGAGAGCCGCCTCTATCCCTCTTCAGGATCATCTGACTTGAGTATTATCCAAAGAGTGAATATTTGCAGTGATATAGCTGAAGGGATGGCGTATTTGCATCATCATTCTCCAGTCAGAGTCATACATTGTGATCTAAAGCCAAGCAATGTTCTTCTCAATGACGACATGACAGCTTTAGTTTCTGATTTTGGGATTGCAAGGTTAGCTATGAGTGTTGCAGGAAATGCTACAGCTAATGATAACATGGGGAACTCCACAGCAAATTTGTTACGTGGATCCATTGGATACATTGCACCAGGTATTGTATTTAGATCTTGCCTCCACAGTATGTCTTCCAAAATTAATTAAAAATAGAAATCCTTGGGAAAAAACATAAAACCAAGCCTACGGAAATCTGAAAACGGTCACCTGTCGCCCTAAATATCAAAGACCAAGTAATTTAGTTCGTTCTTATCAAACTAGTACAGCTAGCCAGCCCAAGCAAAAATTGTCAGTTTGACACCGACAAAAGCGTGCCACACAAGTTTTTGGATAGTGCATTATTACATGCATATACTAGCAAGAATAACAATCTTTTTTATCATGTGGTTATTGTAAATATTTAAGCAGCCTCTATAATTTTGGGAAAATTTAATTATAGTTCAAACAAGTCAGCAACATTACTTGACGTTTTCTAATGCAGAATATGGATTTGGGTCAAATACATCTACCAAAGGAGATGTCTATAGCTTTGGCATTCTGGTTCTTGAGATGGTGACGAGAAGAAGACCAACAGATGACATGTTTGTTGGCGGGTTATGTATGCACAGATGGGTAAAGAGTCACTATCATGGAAGGGTAGAAAAAGTGGTAGACCGTGCATTGGTGGCAGCTTTAAGAGATCATCCCCGGGAGGTCAAAAAGATGTGGGAAATTGCTATTGGAGAGTTAATTGAGTTGGGGATCCTTTGCACACAAGAGTCGCCTTCAACAAGACCAACCATGCTTGATGCAGCAGATGACTTGGATCGTCTCAAGAGATACCTTATGGGGGACACCACTGGAACTTTTGCCTCATCTCTTGGAATCTCATCTTCAACTATAGGTGATGATTGACGGTTTCCCCTTGTTTTACCAGAAAATGGGAAGTGCCAATGTATACTGCCTAAACCCACCGAAGGATAAAATTGAATTTTTCGCATAATTCATGATCAACAAGGACGTGCCTATTAATTACATGTAAACTGCATTTCATTTCCTCTCTCTGTCGTGTGCCGATAATAAACAACGGATTGTTACACCATAGTAATCCATGACTTGGAATTTTCCAGGGTTATTTTTTGACAAATTAAGATATATACAATGACCCAAATACAAAGCCATTTTGCTACTGAAGAAATGGCACTTAGCAGTGCCAACAGTTTTTCATATGCAAATTACAGAACCACTAACACATTCTGATTTTCTACACTATACACAACATTATAAGCGTTAGTTGTAAGTTATCCTCACAATTAACACTAGCCAAATGACAATGGACAAGGACTGTCAAATGATACTACAAATCTATACCAAAGACTTCAAGCAAAAGGAAAATGGAGAAACCAACCAACCAGTAGCCTGCTATAATCATACCTGGAATTGTAAATGTCATCTCATATTGTCAACACACTTGCATTTATCAATTTGCGTCAACTATTGGTGTTGCTTGACTCAACCTGAAAACTTTTTTGGCTGTAACTTCTCCAAATCATTGCTCAGACATCGTATCTTAAATTGCTTTGTCCAATAACTGATATCTCCGTCTCAAACGAGAAAACGTCAAAAGTAGCAAAATTGAAACTCATAACAGTGAACTTAGCTACTCAATATTTTGGTGTGTTTGGAAACCCGTTTAAACCCTTTAGGATTGGTTCTTTTAATTTTTGATAATATTTAATTTTTATTGTTCAAAAAAAATGAAATTTTTTTAACTTTATACTAGAATCACTTTTAAAAAAATTACTAAACATAAATTACTTTATATCAAAATCAATTCTAATCAAATCAATTTCAATAAAACTAATTTTAGATCACTAATAAAATCAAGCCCAAATTATTAAAAGCAAAGAAAAATATCAAGAAGAAATCACTAGTGGATTTTCAAAATGCAGGGTCGCTGGAGATATACAGTTGTTGCTGTATTCTTCCCATCATCATGAATAATGCAATCACCCCTCCATTTAGGCATTGCACAATCTGCCGTAACAGTACAGTAATATCAACAGAGTTGTAAGTTTTTCTAATCAAGAAAGGAAACGAGAGAGAGAGAGAGAGAGATTGGAAAACACAAAGTGCAATTTTCACTTTTTCGTTCTTTTAAAAAGGGAAAAAGTTACAATTTACACGTACTATGTTTATTGTTGCATGACATCCTCCCCAATTGACACAAACAAACAAAAACCAAAAACCAAAACCAAAAAACCATTACAAATTTAGGAGAAAATCCATATAGAATATCCCTTCGGTTTTCCCTTTTCAGTCCACTTCTTCAATCTTTGGGCCAGCACCAGAGGAGGAATTGGAATTGTCATAGGAGCCATTAGGGATGTCGGCTCCACCAGCACCTTGATAAATGTTGGCGATAATGGGATTGCACAATCCCTCCAACTCCTTCAACTTGTCCTCAAATTCCTCCACTTCCGCCAGTTGGTTCCTGTCAAGCCACTCAATTGTGTCATCCACAGCCTTCTCAATCGTCTGCTTATCCGCGGGATTCAACTTCCCTGCGAATTTCTCATCCTTCACCGTATTCCTCATGTTGTAGGCATAGTTCTCCAAGGAGTTCTTGGCCTCCACCTTCTTCTTCACCTCCTCGTCCTCTGCCTTGTATTTCTCTGCCTCGTGCACCATCCTCTCAATCTCCTCTTTGCTCAGTCTCCCTTTGTCATTAGTTATCGTGATCTTGTTCTTCACCCCTGCAGTCTTGTCCTCCGCAGAAACGTTCAGAATACCGTTTGCATCAATGTCAAAGCAGACATTGATTTGGGGAACTCCTCTTGGTGCCGGAGGGATGCCCGTGAGCTCAAATTTCCCGAGGAGGTTGTTGTCTTTGGTCCTGGCCCTCTCTCCTTCATACACCTGAATAAGCACTCCCGGTTGGTTATCAGAGTAGGTAGAGAAAACCTGCTCCTTCTTGGCGGGAATGGTTGTGTTCCTCGGAACCAGAACTGTCATCACACCACCGGCAGTTTCAATACCCAGGCTGAGAGGAGTTACGTCAAGAAGGAGCAAGTCTTGGACCTTGTCGTTCCCTTCACCGCTCAGAATAGCAGCTTGCACAGCAGCCCCATACGCCACGGCCTCATCCGGGTTTATGCTCTTACACAGCTCCTTGCCATTGAAGAAATCCTGCAGCAACTGCTGTACCTTGGGGATCCTCGTCGACCCGCCTACAAGAACAACCTCGTGAACTCGACTCTTGTCAACCTTGGAGTCCCTCAGGCATTTCTCCACGGGTTCCATGCACTTCCTGAACAGGTCCATGTTCAGCTCCTCGAACCTTGCTCTCGTGATGGTAGAATAGAAATCGATGCCTTCGAAGAGAGAGTCGATCTCGATGGTGGTTTGTGCAGTGGAGGAAAGGGTCCTCTTGGCCCTCTCACATGCCGTCCTCAACCTCCTCAGAGCCCTGGCACTGTTGCTGAGATCCTTCTTGTGCTTCCTCTTGAACTCTGCCGCGAAGTGATTCACAAGCCTGTTGTCAAAATCCTCGCCACCCAAATGTGTGTCCCCAGCAGTGGCCTTCACCTCGAAGATGCCTTCCTCAATGGTGAGCAGGGAAACATCGAAGGTACCACCGCCGAGGTCGAAAATGAGCACGTTCTGTTCGCCGGACCTCGAAGCCTTCTTGTCCAAACCATAAGCAATAGCAGCAGCAGTTGGCTCATTGATGATTCTCATGACGTTAAGCCCTGCGATGGCACCAGCGTCCTTTGTGGCTTGCCTCTGAGAGTCATTGAAGTAAGCAGGGACAGTGATAACAGCGTTCTTGATGGTCTGGCCCAGATAAGCCTCTGCAATTTCCTTCATCTTGGTCAAGACCATGGAGGAAATCTCTTCAGCAGCGAACTGTTTTTGTTCGCCTTTGTAGGTGACGACGATCATGGGCTTGTCGGCGGGGCCGGGGACAACCTTGAATGGCCAGTGCCTCGTGTCGCTCTGGACGGCAGAGTCGGAGAACCTGCGGCCGATGAGGCGCTTGGCGTCGAAGACGGTGTTCTGTGGGTTCATGGCCACCTGGTTCTTGGCGGCATCTCCGATGAGGCGCTCGGTGTCGGTGAAGGCCACGTAAGAGGGGGTGGTTCTGTTGCCTTGATCATTGGCTATGATCTCAACGCGGTCGTTTTGCCACACCCCTACGCAGCTGTAGGTGGTGCCGAGGTCAATGCCAATAGCCTTCCCTTCTGTCTGGGCAACCATTATGGAATATGAAAGAATGAGCTAATTGATGTGTATGTGATGTGTGTCTCAGAAGATGAGAAAAAGGAGAGGTTTTGGTTCAGGAAAGAATGTGTGTCACGTTAGGTTAGCTTAGCTTTGTGGTTTAAACGTTGCTTGTCTGGTTGGATTGTGGGAGAACAAAGAGAGAGGGTGAGGTATATAAAGGGAGCAGAGAAGTGTGAAGAGAATTCGAGACAGGAACGGAGACCGTGAGACACGGTTTAAACTTCAGTTAGGAAATAATAACAAACAAGAAACAACCAGAGAGTTCTGGAGAGTGGAGAGCAAGCAAGCCCAATTTGGTTTCTTCGTTTCCTGACGGAGGACGCATTATCCACGCACTTTCTACAATATATAATAAAGGGTCAAATAGCGTGCTTCAAGTCACGAAAAATAATTATTATTAGTCAACAATAGTAACCATATTTTTTTTATAGTCAACAATATAGTAACCATTAGAGCTAAAACAAGTAAACAAATATAATGCAGAACAACGTAGGACATTTTCTTTTTCTACAAAAAGAAGAAAGAAAATATAAAGAAAAGAGTTTAATTAAAGAATTGAAGAGAAAAATCTGTAGCAAACAATCAAGAAAGAAAAAGGTTCGGTGTACACAGTATTATTTTTAAATATATGACTTTCTTACAAAATAAATTGTGGTTTTCATATTAACGTTTATAATTCTATATTTGTGTTTATTTTGATAAGCGTCTCCCACAGGTGGGATTTATCAGGTTACATTATTATTTGAAAATAGCATATCATTAGCTTCTTTATAATATTCTATTTACAAATATTGCTTGAGTTATTTTATTTTTCCTAAAAATTTTGAACTTATTACACATTCAAATTTTCAATTTTTAATAAATATACATCAAATTTGAGATAATATCTTTTAAAAGAAAACTTTTTAGAAGAATTACTTTTAAAAGAATAATTTTTGTTTAGTTTAAATATGTCAAAAATAAGTTTGAAAAAATGAGTTTTGTTTTGATAGAATAAAGTAAAATTACTTTTGGTTATTGATATGAGTGTAATTTTTTTTTTAAAAAACCTTTTTCTAGAATAAAAAATAACTTCAAGGATACTTCTCCTAAAAGACTATTTGGAATTTTAAAATACTTTCTAAAAAAATGCCTTTACATATCCAAATATATTAATTACTATACATTTTCATTTTAATAAAAAAACCTTCCCAAAAATGTATCTAAGCAAGCACTAATACGTTTATTATTTGAATTTAGTTTTGATGTTTTATTAGTATAAAATTTTTTTACAAAAATATTCAATTATATATTACCACATCAATATAGTATTTAGCTCAACTATTTATTACTTTAAAAGTTTTACACTTAGATGACTATGTAAAATCCTAAATCCTAATTGAATGACCGTGTAAAACACTTTTATATTGATAATATATATAAATTAATCTCTTATTATTTTTCAATGATATTATCAAAGAAAAAGTAAAAGGAATAAGAACTTTTTGAACCATTTAACGCAATAGGTTCAGACATGCTATATACATAGTAACGCAAGATGTTAAATACATTAGAAAACTAGTGAACTGAATTTTTTATTTTTTTTGGGTCATGGATACACATTTTCTCTTCTTTTTTTTCTAGTAAAAAACGCGTGGGGTTGTCTCACTCGAAACCGAAGATTGGTTGGGTCAAAATTCCATTGGGCTTGGAGACTGCAGAAGGGCCGAAGCAGTACCTTAGCAAACCCTTTGACACCCAACTGACGAATCAACGCTTAGTGGTGGAGAAAAGCCCATTTGGCGAGATGAATAGGTTGGGCCACATCATCCCAGACTATAGGACGTTCTCATTCAATCAAGATCCAGTAAATGATGCAGCTGAAGTTGAATGCAGCGTCAGCGAGCCAGCCAAGTCACGGCTGCCAACTCAAGCGAAGTCCAGAACTCTCTGGTGTTCGCTCTCTCTCTCTCTTTTCTTTTTCTCGGCCTCTCTTTCTTTCTCTCAACTTCATCAGTCCCTTCCACCACCTTCTTCTCTTTCCGCCTTCCTTCACCAAAAATATCTTCCTTCTCTGCCACATCATATAACACACAATGCCCATCCCTATAAATTTAAAACCCCCCAACGACCCAGTCATTCATTCACAAACCTAAACAAAATTCCAGCATACAACAAACATATCATTTTGCCTCCTTAAGCTAACCAAACCTCTCTGTTGTTCCTTTTCCAAGTGAAGCGCTGAACTCTCTGTCTGTGTCCTTTTACAACAGGCAACAACAACTAGAAAGCAATGGCGTCCACTGAGAAGGCCATTGGCATCGACCTCGGCACCACCTACAGCTGCGTGGCCGTGTGGCAAAACGACCGCGTCGAGATCATCGCCAACGACCAAGGCAACCGAACCACTCCCTCCTACGTTGCCTTCACCGACACCGAGCGTCTCGTAGGCGATGCCGCCAAGAACCAAGTCGCCATGAACCCTCAGAACACCGTCTTCGACGCCAAGCGCCTCATCGGCCGCAGGTTCTCCGACCCTTCCGTCCAGAACGATATGAAGCTGTGGCCATTCAAGGTCGTTTCGGGCCCCGGCGACAAGCCCATGATCGTCGTCAACTACAAAGGCGAGCAGAAGCAGTTCGCACCCGAAGAGATTTCTTCCATGGTGCTCACCAAGATGAAGGAAATTGCAGAGGCCTATCTGGGTAAGACCATCAAGAACGCCGTCATCACCGTCCCCGCATACTTCAACGACTCTCAGAGGCAAGCCACAAAGGATGCTGGCGCCATTGCTGCCCTCAACGTCATGAGGATCATCAATGAGCCCACTGCCGCTGCTATTGCTTACGGTTTGGACAAGAAGGCCTCAAGGACCGGCGAGAAGAATGTACTCATCTTCGACCTTGGTGGTGGCACCTTTGATGTTTCACTCCTCACCATCGAGGAAGGCATCTTTGAGGTGAAGGCCACTGCTGGTGACACCCACTTGGGTGGCGAAGATTTTGATAACAGGCTCGTCAATCACTTCGCCGCCGAGTTCAAGAGGAAGCACAAGAAGGACATCGGTGGCAATGCCAGAGCTCTTAGGAGATTGAGGACTGCATGTGAGAGGGCCAAGAGGACTCTTTCGTCCACTGCACAAACCACCATCGAGATTGATTCCCTCTATGAAGGCATTGATTTCTATGCCACCATTACGAGAGCCAGGTTTGAGGAGCTGAACATGGACTTGTTCAGGAAGTGCATGGAGCCTGTGGAGAAGTGTCTGCGTGATGCTAAGATTGACAAGAGTCAGGTTCATGATATTGTTCTTGTTGGCGGGTCAACAAGAATCCCAAAAGTTCAACAACTTCTACAGGATTTCTTCAATGGCAAGGAACTCTGCAAGAGCATAAACCCCGATGAGGCCGTCGCTTATGGTGCTGCTGTACAAGCTGCAATTTTGAGCGGCGAAGGGAATGAGAAAGTTCAGGACTTGCTTCTTTTGGATGTCACACCTCTTAGCCTCGGTATTGAAACCGCTGGTGGCGTGATGACCGTGCTGATTCCTAGGAACACCACCATTCCCACCAAGAAAGAGCAAATTTTCTCTACCTATTCGGACAACCAAACCAGTGTGCTTATTCAGGTTTATGAAGGTGAGAGGGCAAGGACCAAGGATAACAACCTGCTCGGGACATTTGAACTTAAGGGTATTCCACCAGCACCGAGAGGGGTGCCTCAAATCAATGTCTGCTTCGATATTGATGCTAATGGCATCTTGAACGTCTCTGCCGAGGACAAGACTGCAGGGGTGAAGAACAAGATCACCATCACCAACGATAAAGGGAGACTAAGCAAGGAGGAGATTGAGAGAATGGTACAAGAGGCAGAGAAATACAAATCAGAGGATGAGCAGGTGAAGAAGAAAGTGGAGGCCAAGAATTCCTTGGAGAATTATGCTTACAATATGAGGAACACTATCAAGGATGACAAGGTTGGTGGGAAACTGGATCCTTCGGACAAGCAGAAGATTGAGAAGGCCATTGAGGAGACAATCGAGTGGCTAGATAGGAACCAGTTGGCGGAGGTAGATGAATTTGAGGACAAGTTGAAGGAGCTTGAAGGTTTATGCAACCCAATAATTGCAAAGATGTATCAAGGTGCTGGTGATGGTGGGCCACCGGGTGGTGCTGATGGGATGCCCCGCGGTGGGTATGGCAATTCTGCTTCTGCGGAATCTGGTGCTGGACCTAAGATTGAAGAGGTTGATTGAGCCTGAGACTTCAAGTCTGACAAGGCTTCTTTAAGCTGCACAATGTCCCTCTTCCCATGTTACTATTGCTTTTTGGTTTTTTTTTTGTTAGACGCCTTTGGTTCGCGGTTTACTTCTGAAGTGGGATTTATAAATAATGATGAGGGACTGTAATATCCTAATACTATAGAGTGATGTACCAGAGTGGTTTTTTTTTTTTTTTTTTTTTTTAATAATGAATTCATCTGTAGCTAGCTCCTTTTAATGTGGATTACATCAACTTTGCTGTTTCCTTCTTGCAATTTAATATTAATCAAAATTTCTGTTATGGAAACCGGCACACAATGAACCAGTTGATTCGATAATTGACATTTATAGAGAATTAAAAAACATATATAAATTTAGAAAAATTGATCGTTCGAAAGCACTAGACAGGAAGATGTCTGCAAAATGGGGCAGATACTGTATGAATAAAGCGAATTTCAGACTCATTGGCTTGCTCTCCTACTGTTGTTACACTTACCCTTACAATGTTATACATTATTCGAAACAGAAAATCATATGTGTAGTCGCCAAGATTATTTGCTTTTGTTGATGAAAAAGAAAGGAAAAAGGACCCCAACTATGAAGATCCGGACGCCAGAACAAATTCAAATATGTAATATGGATCAGTAAGAAAACAGACCGTTATAATGTATGTCACATTCTCATGTGCTGCCCACTTATTTCACTTTGGGGTGGCTGAAATAATATATGTAGTCGAAACAGAAGATAATATATGCAGTCGCCAAGATTATTTGCTTTTGTTGATGAAAAAGCAAGGAAAAAGGACCCCGACTATAAAGATCCGGACTTTGCCAGAACAAATTCAAATATGTAACATGGATCAGTAAGAAAACAGACCGTTGTAATGTATATCACATTCTCATGTGCTGCACACTTATTAACTTTGGCGCGGCTGAAATTTTGTAGACAAAAATAAGTTCTAAAGGCATCTGAGATATATGGAATACTTTCTTGTCGATGCAACCATATAGTATTCTTATTCCTAAAGGAGAAAGCGATCCACCGCACATTGCTTTTTCCCATGTTTCACTTTTTATTTTTTACAGCGAACTAAAGCCTCTGTCTCTATGTCTTCTCCTTAAAGCTACTTCTATAGTGAAGAATCCTAAGGCTATATATCACCCACATCCACCTTTGCTCAATCGATCTCCATCATTCAAAGCAAACATACACCTAATAGCGTACAGAGAACATAACAATCCCCTGCCCCTACAATGTGGCTAAGATTTCTTACATGGCTACTCTTTGTTTCATGCACTCGAGCCATATCAAGCTCAGATTTTCATAGAAATTTCAGTTCAGAACAGACAGGTGTAAACCCCTGGAACAGCGATAGTGTGCAAACACAGGAACCAGTTGGTAAGTTAAGACATCTCTAGCGTTAATGTTTCCCTAAGTTTTAGATATCCCACGAATTTACTTTCAGTCTTTCACTATATTTCGTACTGTGTATTCAGCTATAGAGAAAGATGGAATCATAAAGGAGGCGCTAACGTTGGACACAAAAGTTGAGGAAAAATACAAACTATTTGATGACTCAAGAACACAGAGAGGAAAGGGAGCATACGGCGGTGCAAATGTTAATTACCGCCATAGTCGCTCTACAAACTCCGCAGCGTCATTATTACCGTGGATCTCAACTGTATCTGTGAGCCTCGCTTTAATCCTAGTCTATCTCTTCAACCTGTGCCAAGATGTTCTAAATTTGTAGGTCTGTAGAATACTTTGTCGTTTAGGTTTAATGTTAGCGTGTTTGAACTCTTTTATTAGAGCATCTTTGCAGTTTTCGTATCAGAACTTTCGTATTAAGTTTTAACATTAATGGATGCTTTAGGTTGTGCCAAGTGCCAACCAGATGTTTGCGCCACACAGTGAGATGCAAGTTATTGATAAAATTCTTGAACGAGCTTTTACACTTGATGAATAACCATGTCCATATGTACCTCGAGTCAAAAGCACTACACCAGCTAGCCACCCCAAGTTCCCAAAGCTTTCCCCATCAAACTTTGTATGCAAGTTGTCATTGCCAAAATGAAATGTAGAAGGAAAGCAATCACGTGAGGAGAGCAGCAGCTTGATGCTAGAGCAATGATAGTTGCACTAGTGGCTTCCAAATTATATAATAATATTCTTCAGTACTCATCATGTCAAAAAGCATGCACATAGAGAAACTAGACTTATAAGCATCGGCAAGTTCGGTAAAGAAAAGAATACGGCATGGTGTAAGGGAGATCGCTTGAGCTGACAAACAATTTTTATCAGAATGTGATATATCAAATCAATAATATTACAATTGTTTCTGGAGTCCATTTGTGTGTACAAAATTATCACATTTTGCCAAGACATAGTATTTTGTAAACATAAACAAATCCCTAATTTAACACATTTATACGGTTCATAGAATGTATCTGACGAGAGAAGGAGAGAAAAAAAAGAAGGGGGGGGGGGGAGAATAAAGCACCACCTCAGAAACATTGTGGCATGTTGAATCGCTCAGATGTCATAAAACAAGTTCTGAAACACTTTCATATGATCAGGCTGCAGGGCAATTGCCACAGATAAGCTCCCATCGTTTGTTGAGCTTGGAATTATGAAAGATAACCCCTCGTATGCAATGCCGCCAGGTCCCATGAAAATGGGCCTTCCCCAACCGAAGTCAGCATCATGGATTGGAAGCCTCACCCAGCTAGTGATACCAAGATTGGGACACTTGAAAGTATGTGCTCCTCGAACAAGAGCTTTTAGATCAGGCTGCAGCTCTAGATAGTCAAGAGCCGACTTTAAGTACTCGTTGTCCATTCTTAACAATGCGTTGTGGATTCTGCTTGCAGCATACCATGTTGGTTTTGACATGAGATGACCGGCCACAGCTATAGGTGTGGCTGTGAAGATAACATTGCCAAAGTAACCGGGTGGGAGGGGAGGTTGCAGCCTTGACCGTCCATCAGTGGCAATGTACAACTTGGTCTCTTGATCATGAGGAAGTGCTCTTGCCTTGCAAACACTTCTCCATACATGACCAGCCAGCATCTCATAAGAGCTATAGGTGACTGTGTTGCCATCTTCCTTGGACTTGCCTTTCAAGGAGTTCAACTGGTCACGGGTCAACTTGAAAATAGAAACAGCCGCAGTGTCTGAGCCTGGTTTCGGGGGAGTCTTCATGGGCATGGCTGGTGGGGGCTGGTATTCAATGTGCTCAAAAGCAGGTCGAGGTGGATCCCTGGCACGGAGTAGCGTCCGGTCAATGAATGGTGGGATGCAGACATCCAGGCCACGAGCCACATCAGACCATGCATTGATGAAGTGAAGGCCAGAAGCACCATCTGCCGCATGGTGTTGCATACCAACTCCAAGTGAGACCCCTCCACATTTGAAGTATGTTACCTGTTGATGATATATAATAAATAGTCACACGAAGTCCATAAAATAACAGGTGAGATAGGTGAGTCAATCACTCTGCAGCTGCGGACACAGGAGAGTATAAACATGCGGCTATGCTTTGGAACAGGGGGCACATTTAAATTTCATATTCTGAATAATAAATCGTACATCGCACTTCCATTTTTGTTTCCTATTGCTCTCTGTTTGTATACTCATAATTAAAGTTGAAGGGAAAATAGACAAAATTGTCACATTATCTTGAAACATAATTAATGAACGCTTCTATAAGGGATTTTTGTCATTAATTTTAAATACAACTTCATAAATTCTAAATTTTAAACATTCCGATTTAAAATCACACTAAAAATTAGAATTTGTTGAAAATAGTCTACACTTTGATCCAAGCAGCTGTTGTTCTCTCTGGTGTTGGTTGATGTGGAGTCGTTGTCATTAGACGCTTCAACGAAATTTTTAAAGCTCAAATCAGTTGGGAGCTCTCAATCAACAGAGTGGTTTTTATGTTTTCCATGAGTTTGTGAATCATCGTATTCAAACTCTTCTACAGAAATTTAAAAAGAAAGTTTCTGCCAATTAAAAGGTCAAAAAAATATGGAGAAGAAGACGAAGAAGAAAGAAAAAGAAGAAGGGACGAAAAAATATAGAAAGGGCTGATCCCTGATGTCTCGCCTCACAGATGACTCATTTTGACGTTGGTTGCTGGACTTCTTCCCACAGCTCTACAACTAAAGCCCCAATTTTTTTTTTTGGGTCCGTGCTAAAGTACCAATATGAATTGCCAACATTGTTCCTTTGTAAGCTTGAATTGGCCCAATTGGGCTGTAGGCTATAGCTGCCGTACGTGCATAACGAAAGCGCGGACGACGTTAAACAGTTGGATTATCTTCCCTGCTGGCGGTAGGATGGCAGCAACTACCATTAAAGCCGTCGGAACGATTTTCTCAATTAAAAATTTTATATGATTTTATTATGTGTTAATTTTATTATTAATTAAAAATATAAAATCAAATATGAAACTAATAAAAATATCTAATTAATAATAAAAATTAATCTATCGTAAAATCATATAAAATTTTCAATTAATACAATCAATTTTCCATTAAATTCAAGCCCTTTGCCAAGGATAGAATCGTTTTTCTTTATTGGGTCTTCGAAAGGATAGATTATACCAGAGAGAATTTCCAATAGAGGATCCAAATCCGTTTTGGATCATGATAAATCCGTTGTCCAATACTCGAATCACGTCCGAAATATTTTCATGTTATATAATCCTAATTTGATTCTGACCCAAATTTTTTTTTTCCTACTCTGATTTGGCTCATTCAAGATTTTTAAAGTAAAAATACAATGATATTATTCGCAAGCGTTGCGGGCAAATGATTAGTCCTACATTCTGAACTATAGAATATAGTACTTTTTACAATGCGAAATAATAATCTTCGACATTAGTGTAAAAAATCATTCAAACCCTCGACAATCTTTTATGTATTTCTTTTTTAGTAGTTTGTTCTAAACATTTAAAAGATGCCTACAGGATATAGTAACCACATGAATTTATACATGAATATTGTAATTCGATAATCAGTTGCGTATATTATTTTACATATAGATTTAGTATTCTAGAAGCAATTGCGTAGTACATGATTGTAATCAAGTAATTATATTACAACTTACCTCTCTAAATCAAGCTAGGTGAATGAACAAGTAATTAATTAATTAATGTTGCTTGCAGATTAAAAATTAGCATTATTATTGAATACCATAAAAAAGACAAAATTTTAGTTTTATTTATTATTAACAAATTATCAAATATCTTGTCTCTTTTTCCTTTTATAATCTTTATAAAAAAATCAATTTTTATATACAGATAGTATTATTCATTAATATTATTAGTTTAAGTTTTCACCTTATTTTGAAAATTTTGGTAAAATACAGAGAAAGCATTGGGTCATCCATCAACGTCAATTCTCCTTATACATGAAGCAAGTTAAAATAATAAGCTTTGCCCAAACATGCGTCTAAATGGTTAGTAAGAATGAAGTTAACGCCTAACCTAACAATAACATGAAAGGAAGAAACGCACCTGCAAAACCAGGAGCGGATACGTTTCGATTCCCTGGGAATAATCGACGGCGGGGATGAGCTGGCGGAGCTGAAGGGTGGGAGCGAAGTCGCCGAAGTCGTCGACGACGGCGGAGGTGTCAGCCTCCACGAGCAGCACCCCTTGCCCCTGGCAATCAAGCTCCACGCGCCCGTCCTCGTCGCGGCGGAGACGGGCGGCCATTGGGTAGAAAGGCACGAGGGCCTTGCTGAGAGCCTCCTTCAGAACTCTGCCGTCGAAGAAGTTGGAGGCTCCGTTTGGCCTGTAGAAGTAGACGCTGGGGGTGTGGAAATTGGGCACCACCAAGTCCACGTTGGAGTTCCACAGCGCCCTCCGCGGCGTCTCCTCCGCCGGACGCACCATCGTCGATTCCCTCACGTTTATGATCATCTCTCCTCTCTCTTCTGCGGAACCACAGCACCCACAAAATCAAAGAGTGTTATATGTTATTACATTACATTTTACATGTTAGTTATGGTAAAAACGTACATAAGTACTGTTTATGTTAATGTATATGACAATATTGGACGTGATAACTGATAATATACAACGTTGGACTTACTATAGATAAACAAAACATTAATTGATTAAGATTATGACAAAGGAAATTGAAGCGATGGCTCGCAAGTTGTAAGTCGTAAGCCATTTTATTAGCTAGACAACAAAGAAGAAATGAAAAGGATCGGAGAACATTGATCGAGGGGAAACGTACGTTACCGGAAGCTCTGGGAATGTGGGTTTGAGGTTGAAAGGAAGACAAGAGAGATGTGGAGATGAAACGATGTGAGTTGTGTGATAATTAGTTGAGGGGTGAGAGGGTGAGGGGTCGGCTGTTGGAAACGGTAAAGCGGAGGGAAGGTGTAGTGCGGGGGTTCTGCGGTGGTCTATTTGGTTCGGGTCTGCCTCTCCTCTCAACTCTCGAGTCTCACCACCCTCACTAATCCATACTCATTTTCCATTTTCAAAGCAAAGAAAGTAACTTACAGGAGGGAGGTTGGGCCCACTCACCAACCCCCGCCAACTACACCCGCCAATGCTGCATCGCCACGTTACCAGCACTCGTTGATCCTTTCTCCTCACCTATGCAATGCACTAATCATATCGTCTCCATTCATTTCTCCTTTTTTTTTCCCCCTTATTATTAATTACTTTATATTTAGAAAAAAAAATATTTGTTTACACGTTTATATTTTGTAAGAAACATATTGCATACGTTTAAATAAACTAGAAAAACATAATTTTAAAATAAAAATAAAAGTAAAAATACCTTTGTAACCTATTTCTTAAAAAAATAAAAAAATTATTATTCTTTTTTTTAAAATTTATATAATCTAAATCAATTACACTAATTTATAAAATATTTTCCATTAAAAATTATTTCTTATAAAAAAATATAAACGAGCGCACTTGTTATATCACGTTACCTTCTTTTTTTTTCGTATTACGTTACGCAAGATTATTTATACTTTCATTACTACTCCTTCAAGTATCAGGGGATGCAAGAAAAGTAGGTAAGATGGTGACCTGACCCCAATTATTTTTTAACTAAATATACTGCAAAGTACATAAATAACCATTAATGTTGGCACTTAGGATTTATCTTTCCCAATAATTTTTATGTTTAATTTTAAGTAAAATTACACTTTGCTCGAAAAAGATTTGTGTTTTAATACTTTGATTCTCATAAAATTAATAGTATATACTAGAGTCCCTCAAATATTTATTATTATAATATTTTAATTTATTATTATTATTTTTTGTTGGGCTAAAATATTATAATGTTAAATTTTTGAAAAAATTAAATATATATAGGGGATTGAGTTGTTATAACATCAAAATTTTGGAAAACTCAAATGTTACAGCTGACTTTTGATGAAACAAAATGTTAAAATATAAATTTTTTAAAATATTAAAGTATAAATTTGCTATTTAATTTTTTGTTAAGTAATAATATGATTGGCTAAAATATTCTACAAAAATGTTGGACGCAGATAACTTTTTTAAAGACATAAAAACCTATTTACATAATTATTGGATTTATAATAAAATTTCTTTCACCGATGACCAGTCACAAGAAGGGGCAGCACCAACAGAATCACGGTCGATCTCCAACTCCCTATTTTCTTTTCTTTTCGTTTTTTTGTCCTCTCCAACTCTCTATTATTTCCCGGATAGACAAGCAAGGAGGTGGGCGGTTGCCACATCAATGCTAAGGGGGTAAAGACGTGGATCAACACAATGGTTAATTTATTGAGCGTGCAAATGAGGTTGACACAGTACGACTGACTGGGTGGCAGGCGCCGAGAAAGTTGGTGAAAGTTGAGGAACAGCGTTGGAGTTAACACGTCAGTGAGTCGCCACCGATGACGTTTCACATTGTTGCAATTTTAATTTAAAGATTGCAAATATATATATTATATATAAAAGATAATAAATTTTTATACATCTGTCATCTATGCTTACTATTCTATTTTATACATTATTAGTCATTTTGTCTACACATATTAATTAAGAAATTTATTAAATTAGTTTAATTTAATTGGGAAAAATACTATTATTTAACAAAATTGTCCTTAAGTTTCAATATAGTCTATGATCTAAAAATTTCCACAAGCTTTTCAAGTATTAGCTGAGAGATTGTGTTAGTGGAAATAACAATATATAAGTAAGGGTAAAATTAAATAAATAATTAATATTCCTTATTTTGTTGAAAAATGATAAATAATCTCAAATAAAATAATTTTAAAAAGTGTAAGCATGAAGTAAAGAGAAGAAACCGTTAAAGATGGGATGCCGAAGAAGTGTTCAACTTTAAGGGAAGTCGTTTCTCTTTTTGTTGATGGATTTCCTATGGAGATGACTTGAAAATGGTTGCTACAAATTTTCAAGACAGAAGAGGACATCATTGATGTTCATGTTTCAAGGAAGAGAAGAAGTCACAATGTTGGGCGGTTTGGCTTTGTTCGCTTTAAGAGTATGGGGGAAGCTAGTAAAGCTGCTAGAAATTTGAATGGTGCTATAATCAAAAGAAGGAGCATGAAGGTGTCTTATGCAAAGTATGATACGAATGGCATGCCATGGAAGCTTACGGCTCCAAAGGCAACTGGTCATATTTATGAGCTAAGGGGGAGAGAAAACAAATTTAGGAATGCTATAAATGGTGGGAGAAGTTTTAAGGAAATGGTGGTAGGTAGCCATCATCAATCAATGGTTGAAGAATGGAAGTTGAAGGAGCCCAGATGGTTGACAGATTCACATGCTGAAAAAGGTGGAATGGAAAATGTTAAGGTGAATCTAAAGGGGAGGATTTGGAGTGTGATTGAAGAGTTCTTTAAATCAAGAGATAGTGAGGAGATGAAAAAGGAAATTGGAGAAGTGGTAGAAGATGCGATGAACGTGGTACAAAGAAAAGAAGTGAGCTGGGAAGGGATGCTTAGTTGCAAGAAGAAAGGCAGAGAAACGCAAATGGTAGAGATGGATGAATAGTGCAGGGTATTCTTGGAAAAGGAATTGATTTCCTTGATGATGCACAAGTATCAAAGTGAATCGAGCTCTCTCATTGGGGGCGTTTGAATATTCTCTACTACTGGAAGCTTCCGAATTAGGTTGCTCAGAGGTGGGCCCGACAATAAATCATATGGAGGAAGCCAAATCTAGTTGTGGGCCAAGTCTGGACGGGCAAGCACCCACGGTCTTGTACGTAAGTAATAGCAAAATGGGCCTTGAGGAACTAGTGTGTAGCGGTCCTGAATGCCCACTTGGATTTGAAGATTGTTTTGATGTTGTTGGGCCATCAAAAAGTCCTCTTCGATAAGGCTCATCAAAAGGACCTAGTGGAAGCAAGGATCACATGGGATATTAGAAAGATGTTGGGGTTAGAAGTTAGTAATGAAAAGGTCATGATTGATGCACTAGCCGAAGTTAAGAAATGTCAAGATTTTGTTCTTCCGAGGAGAAGGGGTCGCCCAAAAAAGAAAAAGGGTTGTGTTGAAGATTAAGGTGTCTTGTGTCCTTCGCGTTGCCGAGATGGGGGTTAGTGTTGGTTTGGTATTGGGATGGTGTTGATGCTGTGGCGGTTGGCCTGTTCAGTTGGTTTTTGGGTTTTCCTGTTTGGTGCTTCTGTATGAGAGGCCGATTTTTGGAGTTTTTAGTTTCTGTGGTGGCCAGTTTGTTGCAGAATTCTCTGTGCTTTGGTCTTCATTAAGGCTCTTTAACTTTTAGTGATGGTGCACTATGGGTAACTGATTTAGGTATTCTCTTGTTAGTTTATCTCTGGTTGCTTTCTAGCCTTTTACATTTGTGCTCTTTAGAGATTCCATGGAGATCTCTTTGCTGTTCTGTCTTGTTTTGATGATCTTCTTTTTTCGTTTCTTGGGTATCTTCTTATCTGTTGTTTTTTTTTTTTCAACCTTGTTTTGTGTGGCTCTTGGCTCCCCACTTGTCATGTAGGTTGAGTATGTTTCAAATTATCAAAAAAAAAAAAAAAATTTTAAAAAGTGACTATTATTTAATAATCGAGAAAGTACACATGAACCTTACTTATATAAATTTTTCAGGTGCAATGACTTATATCATTCTAATGGAAAGTTAAGGAGCTTATATTTGAAAATAACCTAATATATTGACATGATTTAATTCATAAAGATTTTTGTGTTGCTGATTTAATATTGTCGACGCCACAAAGTTGATTTTAGTTCTTATTGGTGTAGGTGCTCCACATTAGTACAAAAAGCACAAGATGAGGAAATTAACTAATTAAACTGAAAAACGCGTGGGAAAAAATAACTAACTTAATATAAAATGAATTTATTTTTTATGCTTTTACAGTACTGTTATATTAATAAAATTATTTTTATATCAAAAATATTATTAAAAGTGTTTTTAATTCTTGCCACCATAAAAAACATATATATAATATCATATAATTTGATAGTAGTGTAAAACTTTTATAGTATTTCAAAACAAAATTACAATAATATTATATCAATATTAATCTCATTTAAAATATTCAATATGAACTAGATGTATCCAATTCGAAAGTTGAAAAATGATTAAGAGACTTGATTTAAAATATGATGATTAAACAGTTTCCTTTAAATTATTTCACTTGTGTAGTATGGACGGTTTTTAACCATAACTTGAGCACCATCAATTTTTTGATATGAATAAAATAATACATTAGCAAATTTAGGTTAATGTTGTACATTATAAAATATTGGTTAAATATTTATCAAAGTAGCCGAAGATAATTACATAATTTATACTAACTTAGTAGCTAATTTGAAGGAAAAGGCTATAACCCTTCCTTTTTATCTCACTTTCTCATCACATGGTGATTCGATCGTTACTCCATTTGATGAATTTTGCTCCATGGCAGCAATGTCAGAATAGTTTGAGATGGTACAAGGCTTTATACTTTGTGGTTCTCACTATTGCATGATATATCAGGCAACATCAGAAGATTGATGCTAGTTAAAATGGGGTTTATCTTCGGTAGTCTAATCATCATCTTTTATGTTGATATGTTAGTACTGTAGTATTCAACACATTGTTTTGGTAAAACCTTGGTTAAGACATTGTAATTAGCGATTTAGCTTTCAGTTGACACCATTCCTTCTTTTAAAAGTTCCATCAGGACCAAAGATCAGGGAGATCTTTGTGAGTTCACCTGTGCTCTTATGATTATTTGTAATGTCAAACATAATCGTTGATATGTTGTAATGTGTTAATTTGTACATTGTCAGTTTCCAAGTTCTCAGTCTAATATAACTATACAATTGTCTTTGATTACTTATCAATAAAAATATATATTGACAAAAAAAAAAGTGGAAAGTACATGATAAGATAAGAGAAGAGAAATATATATATAATTATAAAAAAGATTTAATTTATATGTCCTGTTAGTGTAAAAAAAATTACACAGATATCTAATCATGTATTACTATATCAACAAAAATATTTGTCTCAAATATTCATTACCTTAAAAATTTGACAAACACAAATATATAATCGAATGACAGTATAAAACTCTTTTATACTGTCTATATATATTAATTAAACTATTACGAAAAAACAAACTTTAAATTAGTTATTTTGAGGATTAGTTCAAACTTAAAATTAGTTTAAATAAAAATTAGTTATAAAAAACCTAAATAGTTACCCAACATTATTTATCTAAAATCTAACCTTAATTTAATGTACTTAAATAATTAATTTTTAAAGTTCGCCATATGGATCACGATAAAAACTGGAAATATAAAATTATAAATGACTAAATGTCAAATTTGGTCACTATTTTTCTCTTTCACGACTAGTTTCCCATAACTATTGACTGGAACCGTCGCGCCACACAAATCTTAACCCAACTAATTTTTTGGTTTACAAAAGAAAAATCTCTGACTCTTTTTCCCCCAAAAAAACTCTCTCTCTCTCTCTCTCTCTCTCTCTCTCTCTCTCTCTCTCTCTCTTTTGGGTCAGCTCAGTTGTGGGTGTTACATTGATCCATATGTCGTTGGATCATGTGATAGTCCCTTTAATTTTACAAAATTAACCTTCTAAGATTATTAATATCACGAAAGCACTCCTATACGTCTTCTCCATTACAACTGCCACCAACCCCACCTACATTGCCGCCCGCATCGGCGCTCAACCTGGTAAAGTGGCAGTGCCACCTCCCTCGCCTCATCGTCACCTTGTCCTTGTTGTGCAAGTTGTGTGCATCAGGTCCTGCATCTTCTTCATCCAGAATATGGTCCGCAAGCAGTGAAGAAGTTTCAGAATAAAGCATGATAATAGTAGGGGTGGAGAGGACAAGAAAAGTCAGAGAAGTCACTTTCTTCTTCTTAAGTGGCATACCCCAAAATTACATCCTTATTTTGATTTGATTTCATCGATAACATCTTTTTTTTCTTTGCTCGATTCATTTTATAACTAATTTGTATATGAAAGAAGCTTGTTGAGCTCGGCTAGTTGAGAAACCATGATTTGATTAATTGATTCTTGGATCCAACTTCATTCTCTTCGCTGAAGTTTGCTTGTTCCACTATTGATCGTGTAGAGAGAGAGAGAGAGTAGGGAAGAGAAGAAGGGAGGGGGAGAGAGAGTAGAAGGGTTGAGGGATAATTTAATATATTTAAAAATAAATTCTCTTTTTTAAAAAATATATAATATTTGTTTGCTCTTCAGTTGAACTGTTTATTTCAATTGTTATTTAATCTAGTGGTAAAATTAAAGGGACCATCAATATCCATTGCTTGCCTCTGGCAACCCCGGATGCACTGCTGCAAGGGCAAAAGAATGGCCAGCTGATCTAGGACCTTGCGTGCAAACCTTTGCTTAGAAATAATCTGAAACTCAAACTAGTTGTTAATTCGGGCCGCTATGTCGACGCAGTCTTCTTGGAATTAGACAATTAAAGCCCGATTCGATGTCATACCTCTATGGGCTTTTTGGGTAGATCCGCTATGGGCTATTGCACTAATCAAAATATGAGTCCCGTTATGAAGAAAATACAGAAGTTATAGGTTCAAACAGCTTGACCAAAACAAAGGCCAAGCAGCTACAAAAAAACAGAAACAAAAAGCTCTGTCGGACTTGCATGTTGAAGCATTGGTAAGCAGAGTAGGGTCACGGATACTATTCCATATCCAGACTCAGGATCATGAATTTCAGAAATACTGCTCTGTCTGCTTGTTCATCGGGCCACTAATTGACTTTTATATAACGTTAACATGCAGTTAAGTAAGTGTGATATGAAAGTAATTAAAAGGAAAAATATTGTTCAGCTCGGCAAGCCCATACTTACCAATGCCAATGACCGGTAACTGGAAGAACAGATAAAGATTCGAAATCCGTCGTTGAAGATGAGTTTCTTAGGGATTCGGTGTGATGTATGGAATTTCCAGAGATGACATTATGTGCTTTGTGCACTAAAGGGTAAACGCCCTGTAGTTGGTTTGATGCACCTGTGATGATACCTTCGCATTATCCTTATTGATTAATGTTCATTTTGTTTTTGGAGATGACACTTCAGCATTGATTTATTTACCTAGTTGAGTTCTATTGACATTTGTTTTTTAGAAAGTAAATGGTATTCTAAAACGAATAAGCAGAACATGTTTCATGTGCTAGGACTTTTTTATTTTTTATTGTGCAGCGACCTCATTTGATTCGAATCTTAATGTGGACCATAATGCTAATGTGGCTGCATGTGAGCCACGTGGCGGATACGCTGTGACTCTTATAGAATCGTTTGTATCCAATCAATTATTTTCACACTTCTCACAATTTTATGATCACCTCCTCCTTAGCCTTTAACCTTTGCCGCGTCCAGTCAACACGTGTTAGGTGGCCCCAATTGTTTCTATTTCTTCACGTGTTAACCTCTAGTTTTTTTACCATAAGTTCAACCCGAAATACTCTTTTTATTTATGTGGTCCAAATTTACGGTTATACTGTTATTAGTTTTGCCAAAAAAGCATATATATGATAATAATTGAAGAACTCCGCTTTTATTTTAAGTGTGGTTAGTTACTTTATACGTTGGGCATGCCATGACAAAACTTACAATGTCCTATAGCCAACATGCAATACTTAAATTTGTTGAAACAGAAAATAATTCCGTGGAAGTTAGAGGGTAGTGAAAATCCAAAAGACCCAGAATATACCTAAAAGCATACTACTACTAAAATAACAGTTTTCGGACCTATTACGAGATAAAAACAAACAGATAAACATGAGCCCAAAAATTATCCTTTTTAAAATACAGAAGCCCAACATTTTTAGTAGTTATTAACCTGAACCACGACATAGTTAAATAAAAAAATATTCGGACCACGACCAAGACTGCAACTCTGTTTTTTCGTTTGTCTGACTCGCTCTTCTGTCTCTCTCCCAAAATGCAACATTCCACGTCATGCCACGCCCTTCTCTGACCCAAATGGATAAGAACGGTGAGTCCCACATTACAGCCCCGATCCCCTTCTCCATTCTCAGTCTCCATTGACATTTCACATTTCCTCTCCCTCTCTCAAATTCTAGATATACCTTCCTGAGCGTCGTTTACATTGACAGGGTAGAGCATTTTATCAATATCCCTTCCTTATCCTTGATCTATTCTTCAATTATTGAGTTTCAAACGAAACCCACTATTTTAGGGTTCAAACACGAAGTCCCATCTCACGAAATCAACTTGCCGTGCCCATTGATCTATCCTATTTCTTCATAAAATAATAAAATTCTTTCAAAGTTTGATTTTTTATAGCCAAAGGCTTTGTGGGTCTCTGTTATAGATTTCTGATTTTCGGCATTACGAGGTGACAATGGCTGCCACTGCTGCTGCTGGGGTTATTGGTGGTAATTCATGGATGCAATTTAGAGGCAGGGAAAAGAAGCAGAAGAGGGTTAAGATTTGTTGCTCCTCTTCTTCTTTGATGGATTCTTATAAGACCTTAAGAATCCAACCCGGTGCCTCTCAATCTGAGGTTAAGAAGGCTTTCAGACAGCTTGCTCTGCAGGTATCATTCCAATCTTCTTAATTTTATTATTCCCAAACTCGAAGCTTCTTTTAACATTTAATGCTTGGTTGTATCTTTCAAATTTGAATTGCTGATGTTAATTATTGGATTCATTTGGGAGTGCGGCTACTTCTGACGAAAAAAAGCTAATATTTGTTATTTGGTATTTTGTTTTGTTTCAGTACCATCCAGACGTATGCAGAGGGAACAAATGTGGGGTGCAGTTTCACCAAATCAACGAGGCTTATGATGTGCGTTATCCTGCTTACGCTTGCACTGAATTTCTGTTTCATACTGCATGAATTAAATAGTGATCATTTCATTTGTTTGCACTGCATTTAATGGAGACTGAAAATTGAAAACTAATGGTCTTTGGGACTTCCGTTTGGGTTATTACTTGTTAGTTGTTGTACAATGGTGGTTTGATTTTTCCCCATAATGCTTCCTTTACATGTTTATAAAATCTTCAATAACTAAAAGTAACATGTAGTTTGGTTGGTCATTCGTATTACTTACTATGAGGGTGACGCTGAGCCAAATCATAGCCTTTTTGGAATGATTGATTAGTACAAAAATGCTGAGCTCTTGAATTGGGATTAATAGTTGGTATAATTTTATTAAACACCCCATAAATATATTGTTAAAACTGCAACAAATACAGCTAGCAGAAATTAGGCAATAAAATAACGAGACAACTATTTAATTGGGATTTCGATGTTGCTTATGTGGAATGCAGATTGTAATGGCCAATTTGAGAGGAGAATCCAATGCAACAGAATTGTACGAGGCGTGTGAATATGATGCAGGCATTGATGAGCCAATGAGGGGAGTGAATGATCCAGATTGGGACTTGTGGGAAGAGTGGATGGGGTGGGAAGGAGCAGGAATTCGTGATTACTCATCTCACATTAATCCTTACATTTGAGATTTCTCTGTAATTTATTAATTTTTCTTTGAGTCATCATCAATTCAGCATGTATTAGTTAAAGTTAGACCCACTTGTCCCTACCAAAAGTAGTTGGTGTTCTGTGTACATATAGTTCAAGTGGGTGAAAAGTCATGTCCTCTGCATAATTAAGCCGAGGAAAGACTGTGTGTAAACAATACAAAGAAATCTTGAAAAGAATAAAAAGCTTCATTGCATATTTGTCTGAACAATGTGTAACACGTCATATCTTTAATATTGTGTCATTCCTGCAAATAAAGATGATTTTCCTGAATATGAAGCCATCTCGAAGCCACACATTTTTTATTTTCTATAAATATAAATGAATGAAGAAAAAAACAAATCTTATTTGTACTATGAAATTCTAATGAAAGTCAAAGGCCGTGGACAAAATTCTGCCTTCTAGATTTCTGGTTGTGCCCAGTTATCGCCATCACTTAGCAATTATCAGGGACATCAAGAGTATTTATTTTGGGGGAGTGGAATAATCCTCAGTGTCAGAGAAAGCAAATCAAAGTGCAGATTATACTGCAAAAAATGGGGTTTTCCTAACGGAGGAGACTGGTTCCTACTTCGTGGCTAATTGTGCAGCCTTAGCTGATTCATCCTGGGCTTTCTTCCCTTTTTTTTTTTTTTCTTATCCTGAACTCAGTTCTTTGCTTTTTCTTTGATCAGTACCCACCCCCCCCCCCCCAAAAAAAAAGGCAAAAAACAAAGGATCTATACACTATTTGTGTTGGAAAAATAAGTCAAAGCATTCTCTTAGAATAAGAAAATTCACTAATATATTTCTATTATTTCTGTGATTTACGTGAATAGTATTTCATTACCACGTATTTGTGTTTTGTAAAACCTATACAAGGCTAAATGTTTTGTGCATGTAAATATATAAGAAAAATATACAATCTATGTTATTCTCTTTTTCTCTTCATCTTATTTTGTTTTATCTATGCTATTATATAATAGTGGTATCAAGAGCTTGTTATCCTGGGAATGTGTTTTTGATAGCGCATTCTTAGCAGCAGTTAAATTATTTTCCATTTAAGTTTTTCTTCATCACCCATGGCCTCAGAGGACAATTTTGTGCAGTTAGTCATTCCTCATTTTGATGGTCATTATGACCATTGGAGCATGCTGATGGAAAATTTCCTACGGTCAAAGGAGTTTTGGCCAATTGTTGAATTTGGTATTGGAAAACCCGCAAAAAAAGCAGATATGACCGAGGTCCAAAAGGCAGAGTTTGAAGCAAAGAAACTGAAAGATTTGAAAGCAAAAAATTATCTCTTTCAAGCTATTGATTGTCTCATCTTGGAAACTATTATTTGCAAAGAAACTTCCAAGGATATTTGGGATTCAATGAAGAAGAAGTATGAAGGATCTGTTAGAGTAAAGCATGCACAACTTCAGGCCTTGAGAAGGGATTTTGAGACCTTACAAATGAAGGATAATCTGTTTCTAGCTATTTCACTAGAACTATGGAGCTGTACAATAAAATGCGGTTCCATGGTGAGAAAATGGTGGAGGTCACCATTGTGGAAAAGATATTGCACTCCTTAACACCAAAGTTTGATTATGTTATTTGCTCCATAGAGGAGTCAAAAGACATAGTTAAACTTCTGTTTGATGAATTGCAAAGCCCTTTGTTGGTCCATGAACAGAAGATGAACCGAAGTTCAACTTTCGAGGAGCAAGCACTGAAGGCTTCTACTAGTATCCATTCCTTCAATTTTAGAGGAAGAGGTAGAGGTAGAGGATGAGGAGATCGAGGAAATAGAGATGAAGGTAGCAGAGATGGCAATAAAAATCTTAGAATGGACAGTGGTAAAGAACGTGATTTTGCCGAATCCAAGGTAGAGTGTTTCAGATGTCATAAATTTAGTCATTATCGCTCTGAATGTTATACAAGGTTGCCTAATGACAAGGAAGAAAAGTCAAAGTTTACTAAAAAACAAGGAAGGAGAGACCTTGTTGACAGTGTTTCAAGCTGAACAGGAATCTAAGAAAGATGTATGGTATGTGGATACAAGATGTAATAACCACATGAGTGGAAGTAAGTCTTCTTTTTCATTTAAATGACAACTTGCACTCTACAGTTAGTTTTGGTGATTGCTCCACTATGGATGTGATGGGAAATGGTGACATTAGAGTTAAAACAAAAAAATGATTTGATAGAAACAATATCTAATGTCCTATATATTCCTGCTTTGAAAAGCAATTTGTTAAATGTTGGTCAATTGCTGGAAAAGGGATATGTTATCACTCTTCAAAATTGTGCTTGTGAGATTCTAAATTCTTCTAGAGGAGCTGTTGCTATCGTACAAATGAATTTTAAAAGGTTGTTCCTGTTAAAGATTGAGAGTGCACAACCTTGTTTGATGGCGGAAGTGAAAGATCCTTCATGGCTATGGCATTTTCGATATGGCCATTTGGCTTTTAGTGGACTGAAAACCTTGTAAAAGAAAAGTATGGTAACTAGTCTTCCTAAAATTGCTATTCCTTCTCAAGTTTGTGAATAATGTGTCATTGGGAAACAACACCGTTCTTAGTTCTCGAAAGGCAAGTCATGGAGAGCCAATGAAGTCCTAGAGCTTATCCACTCCGACATTTATAGTCCTATAACTCCTGCTTCCAATGGAGGTAAGAGATACTTTATCAGCTTTATTGATGACTACTCTAGGAAATCTTGGATCTTTTTGTTACAAGAGAAATCAGATGCCTTTAATGCATTCAAGAATTTCAAGGCTCGTGTTGAAAATGAGTCTGGAAAGACCATTAAAGCTCTTTGAACAAATCGTGGTAGAGAATATTGCTTAAATGAATTTGAAAGTTTTGTGATAGTCATGGAATCAGAAAAGAGCTCAAAACTGCATATACACCTTAACAAAATGGTGTGTCAAAAAGGAAAAACAGAACACTCCTTAACATAGTTCGTAGTTTGTTGGCAAAAGGAAGAATTCCAAAGGAGTTTTGGCCAGAGGCTATGAATTGGAGCATCCACTTCTTGAATAGGAGTCCTAGTCTTGCTTTACGAGATATGACAACAGAGGAAGCTTGGAGTGTAGATCACTTTAGAATTTTTGGGTGCATTACCTATGCACATGTCCTAGATGCAATGAGAAAAAAGCTTGATAATAGAGGCTAGAAGTGTGTATTTCTTAGTGTTAGTGAAGTATCTAAGGCATACAAGTTGTACAATCCCTTGACAAAGAAAATTGTGACTAGCAGAGATGTTGTTTTCGATGAAAAAAATACATGGAGTTGAGATAAGAAGCAGCCTACTCAAGTTCTTACTGATAACGAAGCTGCAGCAATAGCTCCGTTATATGAAATTATAGCAAAAACCATTCCACCAGTTGCTGAAAGTTTACCATCAATAGGAGAAGAAACTAGTGCAATGACTCAAGCACTTGGTCATGTTAGAAAAAGACCTGCATGGATGAAAGATTATGATGTAGACATTGATGAAGATGAAATTACACATTTTGCATTATTTGCAGATTGTGATCCAACAAACTTTGAATGTGCTATCAAGGAAGCACAGTAGAAAAAGGCAATGGATGCTGAAATTGAAGCCATTAAAATGAACAATACTCGGGAGTTAACTGATCTTCCAAAAAAGCACAAGACTATTGGTGTAAAGTGGGTCTTCAAAACAAAACTCAAAGAGAATGGTGAGATTGACAAGTACAAGACAAGAGTGGTGGCTAAGGGATAAAAATAGGAGTATGGAGTTGACTATACATAAGTTTTTGCTCCAGTTGCAAGGCACGACACAATCAGATTGGTGGTTGCATTGGCGGCACAAAATTCTTGGGCCATTCATAAGCTAGCTGTCAAATCAGCATTCTTGCATCGAAACTGGGAAGAAGAGGTATTTGTTGAACAACACCCTGGTTATATTAAGATGGGAAATGAGCACAAAGTTTATAAATTGAAAAAGTCTCTTTATGGATTAAAACAAACTCCATGAGCTTGGTATAGTCATATTGAAGCTTAGTTTTTGAAAGAAGGTTTTCAAAAGTGTCCATATCAGCACACACTTTTTGTCAAAAATGGAGATGAGGGAAAAATATTCATTGTTTGCTTATATGTTGATGATCTTATATATACTGGGAATGATACTACCATGTTTGGTGATTTTAAGAAGTCAATGATAGATGAATTTGAAATGTCTGATCTTGGAAAATTGTATTATTTTCTTGGCCTAGAAGTAGTATAATCAGATGATGGGATTTTTGGTTCCCAAAAAAGGTATGTATGAGGTTTTGGATAGGTTCCAAATGAAGAATTGCAATCCTATAGACACTCCAACTGAGTTCGGCTTGAAGTTGAACAAAGATGAAGAAGGGGAGAAGATCAACAACACACTTTACAAGCAAATTGTAGGCAATTTGATGTATTTGACTACTACAAGGCCAGACATTATGTATGCAGTGAGTCTTATAAGTAGGTATATGGAAAGCCCAATTAAAACACACTTGCTGCCAAGAGAATCCTTCGTTACTTGTAAGGAACCAAGGATTTTGGATTGCTCTATAAGATGAGTGAGAAGTTGTCAAAGTTGATTGGATATATTGATAGCGATTATGCTGGAGATCAAGATGATAGAAGGAGCACTTCGGGTTATGTCTTCATGCTTAGGATAGGAGCTATTTCGTGGTCTTCTAAGAAGCAGCCTGTTATCAGCCTGCAAGTCAAGCAAGAGGGTGCTATTACCATCTTTTATGACAATAGTTCGGCTATCAAATTGTTAAAGAACCCAGTGTTGCATAGGAGAAGTAAGCACATAGATGTGAAGTATTATTTTTTGAGAGATCTTTGCAATGAAGGGACAATTGAGCTTGAATATTGTCAAAGTGAAGAGCAATTTGCAAACATCTTTATAAAATCTCTCAGGCCACTCCCTTTTCAAAATCTGAGAAGATTGATGGACGTTACTACTAAGTAATTAGATGTAAACTGAGGTTTGAGAGCTTTCAGTTTAAAGGAAGGATTATTGGAAAAATAAGTCAAAGTATTCCCTTAGAATAAGAAAATTTACTAATAAATTTTTTTGTTTTTGTGGTTTACGTGAATAGTATTTTACTACCATATATTTGTGTTTTGTAAAACCTATATAAAGCTGAATATTTTGTGCATGTAAATATACAAGAAAAATTTTCAATCTATATTATTCTCTCTCTCCATCTTATTTTGTTTTATCTACGCTATTATATAACAATTTGGTTGCGTTTCTTTCTACATGGAATCTAATAAATCCAACTATCCAAGGCACCGTCTTCATTTCACAGTTAAGTCTAAAATAAGCCGAAAAAAAAAATAAAAAACATTTTAATTAAGATTTCAGAATCTCATATAGCAAATTTGACGAATTGGGTGGAAAAGAGGCTTGCATAAGCAACGAGATTGAGGCGATACGAAGAATGGTATCAATTATTATTCTTCTTAGCATTCACTATAGCTAACAGTAGCATGGCAGAAAGACACCCTGTGTTGCTTAACATGGCTCACGGCACACTCCGGAGCCATTTAGTGTTGCCATTGAAGCAGTAGTTAAATGGATTAACCATAAAGAGTAGAAGAAAAAGCAACTTCAGACTCAGAAGTGAAATTACGTAGATATATCATATATACTTACTAGTTACAAAGTTCCGAAAATCCTGTTGGTGTTTTCTTTTTCTACTTCATTAAAATAAATTTTTTTGGCAAAGCCAAAATCTGATTTTAGAATTTATTTCCGTGTAACATTACTTGCTTCCAACTCCGGATGGATCGCTTTTAATTGTACATATTGGTGAAGATAAAGATGTCTGAACATCATCTTCAATGATCTGAAAGTCTTTCCTCCAATATATTTTATTCTTTATTTATATTCATATCTATCTCAATGTAATATTGCATATAGATTTGTCATGCTAAAATTGATCCTATAGTAAACAAGAACTGGTTTAAAACACATAATTTGCAAGAATATATAGAAAATCTTCACTCCTGTTTGTCAATTTCTCAGACTAAAACTCTTTCATCCCTACCAATGTAGAATTGTAAAAGATTTAGGGTGTATTTCTTTGTATTTAATTTAGGAAAAATATTTTATGATAAAAAGTATTTTTGAATCTTTTTTAACTAGTTTGTATAAATATTTTAAAAAATTAAAAAAACAATTAATTTTATATTTTCTTAGATATAGATAGAGAGATATTTCTGTTTCTACTTTTGATTTTCATATTTTTCAAGTAAAGCTTAATTTACGTTCCTCATGTTTTACATGATTTAAACTTAGTCTCAAAATTTTTTTTTGTTCTATTAATGTCTCTAAAATTTTTAAAATATTTTAATCTTGTCTTTTCGATATATGACATATAAATTATAAAGAAAAAACTTATATTAAGATCAAATTTCAATATTAATGATATCCAAACACTAATAATAGATATAGTTTGCCTTCAATTCTCCAAGAAAAAACTTCGGATATGAGTTTTAGTAGAAGAAGGATTAATGGAGTGTTAAGAGATTTTAAATTAAAATGAAAAACTTTTATATTCTACAAAAATATTAAAGGAAATGATAATAAACAATATCATTTCATTCAAATAGGTAATAAGTATATCATCACTAATATTATAACCTAACTTTTATATCAATTTTTTCCATTTATAATTTGAATGTTGGAATAGTAATATTAAGATGTTTTGAAAATATTAGAGACGTGAATAGAGCAAAAAAAAAAAAAATTATTGAAACTAAGTTAAAATCACTGTAAAATATAAAAGACGTAAATGAGGCTTCACTTTTAAATATACTAAAAAAAAAACTTTTTTAAACACATCCTTACAAGATCTGTATGCAAGATTTTAGCTGAGTTTCACTTTATTATTATTATTATTTTTTTACCTCTATACAAAAGAAGTCCAAACTAAACACCTTCTTGAGAGTTTTTTTTTAATCATTAATTACCGTAGAGTTATTTACTTAAAATTTATACTTTTATTATGATGATTGATTAAGGTTGGGTATCATCTCAGTCCATTATTATTAGTATAAAAATCATACTTACATAGATTCATTCTCACAAACTTTTTAAACACTTAAAAAAATGAAAGAGAGAAAAGAAATAGATTTGTGTGAAACTTGTGTGAGCAACTATTTATGTAAAGTGCCATTATTTTTTTTTTTGAATGGTTCAAATCATTGTATAAATAAACTTATGAAATAGATTTTTAATTTTTTAATTAAATTATTTTTAAAGAAATATTTATTTTACATATAGATATAAGATTTGATTATTTATAGTAAAAATCACATATACTAAAAGTTATTATCTTGTTACTTATTTTAAAAGTTTAGAATGATTATATTTTAAAATCAAACAACAGCTGAATAACCTTTTTTTTTTAAAATCAAAACACAATTAAAACATTTATTTTTCTAAAAAAGATATAAGTGCTTATTTAGGGGGAAAAATGACGTCTAGTGGTCTCTAGATCTATGTTAAAATTGTGTGAAAATTTATTAGGAGTGTGTTTGGAAAAATTAAAAAATTAAAATTATTTCAATAATCGCTTATTTGTATAATCGTTTTTTTATATAATCGTTTGTATGGGAATTAATTTATATTTAGATATTTTAACTAAAAAATAGTTTTAAGATAATATATTTTATTTAGATTATATAAAAAATTTATTTTTATATAATAAAATTACTAAAAAGAGTATAAAATAATTGTTTATATTATATAATATTTTATACTTACTATCAATTTAATAAAAATATAATATTATATGTACTATATAAACATTTTTTTAATAAAAAATACTCAAATTTTAGCTTTAATTTTTATTTTTCAAAACAGTTTAAATTCTTAAAAATTGATTATAATCTATTTCACTAAAAATTATCCAAACAAAATTATATTTTATAAACAGTTTTTTTTAATATAAAAATAACTTTTTTTGTTGTTTCCCAAAAATGCACTAGGATATCGGTAATATAATCATTACCTTGTGACGCTCTATTTCATTGGTGGGATGATACCTAGAGTTTTAAATACTAGGTTTTATAACTTGTCGTCTGGATTGATCTAGGTAGTATTTACTAACTAATTATTCAAGGTCTGGCCAAATCCCGATCTGATACGCCGGTTCGATTGATTGATAGATATATCACGGATTTTACTTTAGCACCTCACTCTCCCATAAGTTTTCATTTCTATGTTATTGTCGAGATTCCTCGAAAATAATTGTGTTTAAATCCATAGAAATTAAATATATCTTAAATTATTGAAATTTTAGCTATTTATTTTTTACACATAATAATATTTAAATTCGATACAATAACATATAAGATAATGCTATTTACATATTACAATTATAATTTTGATAAATTAGACCTTCCAATGATAATTGTCCAGATGTCCATAAAAGTTTCCCATCTTTACTACGAAACCTGCATCCTGAAAAAAAAAATTGTAAAAAGTTCGCTATACAATTAATAGGTATTGGAAATTATTTGCTTGCAATTAATTAATTAATACTGATAAATTATCAGCAGATTAGCAGAGTCCTCTGTTTTATGGTGCAGTGTGTGTGATGAAGTCCACAGCCACAGAAATAGCTCGCACTTCCAACTGCTATTGCAAGTCTTTTTCTTTTTTGATTCGGCGGCAATCAATCACAGTCTCAGGTACTTTCCCATTAACTCCTCTCCAAACCAAGTTAAGGGTTTCATCCTTCTCCTTTTTTTCTTCGTAGTTTCGAATCATTCCTATTTGGTGGCAGAGTTGTGTTAATCGCATAATTTCAGATACCCACATCGGATTTAATGCGCCTTCCCCATATCATCTGATTTTCTGTCAAAGAACAACTAAAAATTTTTCCCCTGCAGGTATGAATATTTGTACAAGTCTATGCGGGTTCTGTACATATACTAAAATGCACTTGCTTGAATTTTTTTTATTGAATAATTATTTTTGGATGTCTTGTGCAGCTTTGGAGAGTGAAGAATTTGTGTTATTATTTTAAAAGACCCCCTTTTTTGGGAAAAAAAAATTATATATGTTGGGTGAAGCATATTACTGATAATGCGTTGCTGGGTCTATAATTTGTATGATATGCTTTTATTCCTACGGTATCTGGTACTTGGGCTCGTAGTTTTTCCGAACGTGGGTGTTTTCTTTTTGATTGCACTCTTAAGAAGTTGATAATCACGGTCAAGTTAGTATTAGATCCTCAGCGATCTAATTGATTACACCACTTTAAGGTGCATTTATTGCTCCTCGAAAACTGATAAATGGAGACCGCTGTGCAATTATGGTGTGGCCAACCAAATCAAGCTTGTGATTGTGAGAGGGGCCGAATAAGGATATGGTCCTCATCCTCCCATAATGTTGCACTTGTCTGAGACTTTTATCGTTTTTCAGACTGTGATGCCACTGAATATTATGCCAGTAGATTTGTAATAGATGCATGCTTCATCTGTTGGCGGCACAAGTATGTTGAGAATTTGATAATATGTTTCTTGACAGATTGATACTATCATATGTATGATATTATGTTTGCATAGTGATACTGGAATTTGGAGAATAAAGTGCTACAGTGGCTAATTCTCTTACCTCATATATGCTTTCAGCAATTATCAAACCTTGATAATGGCAGATCTCAAAGAGCGGCTGCTCCCACCAAAACCTGCATCAGCTCTTAACATAAGAGAGGCTGCTAACCGACCATCTGCCTCTGGAAGGCAACCTTTGCAAGGAGTGGATGTTCTCGGGCTAAAGAAGCGAGGCCAAGGCCTCCGATCGTGGATTCGTGTTGACACATCTGGAAACTCCCAGGCCATCGAGGTAGACAAGTTTACAATGATGCGACGTTGTGATCTACCTGCACGTGATCTTCGCCTACTCGATCCTCTGTTTGTCTACCCATCAACAATCCTTGGTAGAGAAAAGGCTATTGTTGTAAATCTAGAGCAGATACGGTGTATTATTACAGCAGACGAGGTTCTTCTCTTGAATTCCCTTGATAGCTACGTATTGCATTATGTAATGGAACTACAACGACGATTGACATCAACTGGGGTTGGTGAGGTCTGGCAGTCAGACAGTTCTGACATGAACCGAAGAAGAGGAAGTAGGAATTTTGATAATGTCTATAGCAACACTTCCCCTGATTATTTACCTTTTGAGTTCAGGGCTCTTGAAGTTGCCCTGGAAGCGGCATGCACATTTCTTGACTCCCAGGTTTGTAAGACGTACAAACTTAAATTAGAGGCTAACTTCTATTTATTTTTGGATTATGATTTTTCTTTCTTCCTTCAGTAATTTACTTTAGAATAGATAAATGGTTGCTATGAACAGAGATCTTGCTTTTCTATAGAATAGTCCACATAATAGCATTCAATTTCTACAAATATTAACCTGTGTCATATGGGGAAGTATTATCATATTAAGTTTAAATGAAATAATAGATAATTTTAAATATTCTGGCCATGTATATAATATTATGTTGTTTTGATGTGTGCCTACTGATTAAGGCCAGAAGGCCCTTTGTGGTATGAAGAGGATACCAAGTCCTCAGAATCTTCTGTTGCAATTTTTTAGAGAAAGCCACTATCTGTACCACCAACACCTATAGTGGATCAATATTACTTTTGTTCCAGTTGGCACTCCTCCAGTGCAGTTACTCCTTTATGTGTCCTTGAGTGTAAGAGCTTTGTTCTTTATCCCATTGAGAGCAAACAACCAGCGGATGTCATCTATTTTTCTCCTCATTGGGTAGCTTGGTTTTCTTTGTCATACGTGCTCTAGGATTTATATACATGGTTTCTTTGTACGCAGAGGCCACACCTCATATTCATGTGCTTTACAAAGCTATGGGAGGATCACTTGGCTGTGCAGTAATTTCAACAAGTACCATTGCTTCCTTGTTGTTTTAGGATGATTTCAGTTTGATGTGTAACGTAGCTTCAATGGTTTGTTGGTGGTGCAATTGTCTAGGTGTTTCTTACTTATAACTTAAAAGAAGAAAAGGAGACAGAAAGAAGTAAAGAGAAAAAGGAATTAAATATGGATGTGCACATCTCCCTCGCAGTGTCTACATGTTAGATTTATTGTGGCAAAGAGTGGGAAAGAGTAATTGACAGTAGATAAAGATGGGATTTACATATTAGAGAACCAATCTGATTTTATACTAGGGTAGTCAACCATAGAGGCTATATCCATATTTTGAGGTTTGATTTGAAAGTTATTGAAGGCATAAATAATATCTACACATGGCTTTCGTTGATATAAAACTTAGAAGCCAATGATAGGGTGACATGAGAAGTCTTATGATAGTTTGCTAATGCACAAAATTCTTGACCCATATGCTTGCATGAAATATTTCTTTCTTTTCTTTATATGTTCTTGTTCATTTGATTTTGATAAATTAGTTAGTAACACTATCAATTCTGTTCTTGCCATTTCCAAAAGGCAGCAGAGTTAGAAATTGAGGCTTATCCATTGTTGGATGAATTAACATCAAAGATCAGTACTCTGAATTTAGAACGTGTTCGTCGGTTGAAAAGCAGACTTGTTGCCCTGACTAGGAGGGTTCAAAAGGTGATATTCATTTATATTTTCTTCTTTCTTCACGATTGCAAATGGTAGGTATCACATTTTAGGTCTTACTACTTTTGGCATTGCTTTTATTGGATGCAAATATTCAGGTTAGAGATGAAATAGAGCAGCTTATGGATGATGATGGTGATATGGCTGAAATGTATCTGACTGAGAAGAAAAGACGGATGGAGTTATCATTTTGTGGAGATCAGTCTTTGATTGGATATAAATCTGTTGATGGTGCATCTATTTCTGCCCCAGTCTCTCCTGTTTCATCACCTCCTGATTCTCGGAGGCTTGAAAAGAGTTTGAGCATTGCTAGGAGTCGACATGAGAGCACTAGGAGTACTGAAAGTACCACAGAAAGCATAGAAGAGCTTGAGATGTTGCTAGAAGCATACTTTGTTGTCATTGACAGCACTTTAAACAAGTTGACATCAGTAAGCAGTGTCCTCTATGCTAAGTGCTAACCTTTTTCTGTCTAGCTTCATCAGAGCTTATCGATCATTGTTTCTTGTTTCTTATTTCAGTTGAAAGAGTACATTGATGATACGGAAGATTTCATTAACATTCAACTGGTGTGTTTTCTTTCCTTCCTTTCATTTTCATAGTCCCCAAAAGGTTCATGTGAATTTTATTTATCCTATTTTGGTCATGTTGTTTATAACTGACAAATGAACACACATGTTCACACAACCAGTGTAACATTGGGAGAGAGAGGGGAATTTCAACTTTTGTTGCTGTGAACTGAAATGGCAAACTAATAGGTGTTTGGGATTTTGATAAGTCTTTGGCATTACCGATTATCTGATGGGTTCTAGCGGTTGAAATGATCAAAAATGATTATACACCGTGCTTACTTTTGTAGATGATTTGGTTGTTCACTTAACTGATTTAAGACTTAATTCTAGGAACAAGTGACTTAATTTTTTTCTTACAGGATAATGTGCGTAATCAGCTTATCCAGTTTGAGCTTTTACTCACAACTGCAACATTTGTAGTCGCCATCTTTGGTGTGGTAGCAGGAATATTCGGGATGAATTTTGAAATCCCATTATTTAATGAACCCTCTGCATTCCATTGGGTCCTTATAATTACAGGAGTTTGTGGAGTCTTCATATTCTGTGCTTTTGTGTGGTTCTTCAAGTACAGAAGACTGATGCCGCTGTAGTAAGCTAGACCACCATCAAGAAGATTAGATCAATTAATTTTTATACGTTCGGCATGCAATCATAAAAATCAAAGGAAGAGCCTGCTCATGTCAAGTGCAATTCTTTCAATTCAATTTTGTATCAATTTTAGGCGATTCTTATGGTATTTTGATTCGGCAATGTGTGTAAATTAAGACTAAGTTAATAGTTGAATCGGTAAAACTATACCTCCTAGTTCTTATTTTATCTTCAGACTCACTCTGTACTTTCTGCCGATATTATATGTTTGGGGGACGCTTGGACGGGGACATGTTATGTGGATATCATGTCAGTGACCCCACCTATTTTGGAGAAAACACTAATGACGTTGGAGCATTGCGGAACTACCCTGGTTGCTTGATTGCTGCATGCTCATCAACTCTATGTATCATTCTTGAAATATGCTGAGAAACACTGCTATTTCAAAGTTTCAACACGCTAGAGCCCGTTTGAATATGCCAATTGCCAAGAAAGTTAACTAGTTAAGTTTTGGAAGGACTGCGAAACGGAATTCCACCTCGAGTTAGAAACACTCCTTTCGCTCACTAGTCATAAAACAGCAATACTAGTTTAAATTCGCAATTATGCCCAATTGACAGTTGGCAATAACTCGATCATTGTTTTAAGTGAATATATATATTAATTTTTTTTATTAAGATTTGAAAAATAAAAAGACGAATACATGAATATATATATGTTTTAAGCAATACTAGTGATTTCTAAAGTAAGCCATAAAAAGTAAAGTTTAAACTTAGATAAATATCAAAATATCTATTTACAAGAATTACAATACAATTTAAATGAATTTATTAATATATATTAAAGCTTTGACACTTTGTTTTGAAAGAGATCAAAATACATGAAATAGTTTTGGCAAGAATGTAAAATTAGATGTTATTCATGTTACTGAAATGTTGCAACCCAAAAAAAGAAAGGGTTAACTAATGCGATTTACAGACCTATGTGAACCGTAGGTGAGAGGACTCAAAAAGGCTTAAGCAGCTCAAGGTTACTACTTTGGTCGAGCCGCAATGGCTCTACTACGCTGCTACCTTTCAAGAGTGCTGTGGCTTAAACGTCCCCAGCTAATAGGAATTGCAAACAACGTTTTTCCCTCTGCCTTTCTCTCTCAGGCATTTCATCAAACAGTTTCATTGCCCTCTCACTCTCAGTGCCCTTCTCCTTCCGCACCCTTCAAGTTCCATTTCGATGATCCACAAGACCCACCTCCACCGCAATTCCTCGAATTGCTCAAAAAGGTCGCCAATGTTTCGTCCCAAGCAGAGGCAGCCACCCATCTCGACCGCTCAGGTTTCCAAGCAAATAGGGATTTGATATGCTCTGCAATTTGGGCGTTGAGGGAAGAATGGAAACCTGCATTCGTTGCCTTCAAATGGGGCGGCAAATGGCATTGCTTTGATGAGAAAGTTTGCAAGTTCATGATATGGGTTCTGGGAACTCATGGAAAGTTTTCCACTGCGTGGTGTATCATTCGAGATATGCATCGATTTTCTCTCTCCACGCGTCGGGCTATGCTTATTATGATTGATAGGTAACACGGCTCTTGCCTATTATTTTGTATCGTAAATTCATCTTCATAATTATTTAACTAGCAGCTTATAGCTGAGGATGATGATTTTCCTTGCTATTGTAATATTAGAGTTTTACTGCCAGCCTTATTAGAATTTTTTGATTTATGTCTGTTTCCTTGTGCTGATGAATTTCATGAATTCTTGTGGTGCCATGTCAACTCTACTGATAACAGATAATTCATTTTTTCTCCTTTTCGCTTGTGGTGTTTTGTTTCAATCAGATATGCAGCTGCTAATAACTCAGCCAAAGCCATTCAAACATTCAACTTTATGGAGAAATTCAGATTGACTCCTGACCAGGAAGCATTCCGTGCACTTTTGAATGCTCTTTGCAGACATGGGAATGTTGAAGAGGCTGAAGAGTTTATGCTTGTAAATAAGAAGCTCTTCCCACTTGAGGTTGAGAGCTTTAACATTATTCTTAATGGATGGTGTAACATAACATGTGATGTATTTGAAGCAAAAAGAATCTGGAGAGAAATGTCGAAATACTGTATAACGCCAGATGCTATTTCATATAGCCACATGATCTCCTGCTTTTCAAAGACTGGGAATCTTTTTGACTCTCTTAGGCTTTATGATCAGATGAAGAAAAGGGGATGGATCCCTGGGATAGAGGTTTACAATTCTTTAGTATATGTTTTAACTTGTGAAAACTGCTTGAAGGAAGCTGTCAAGATTATAGATAAGTTGAAGGAAGAAGGTTTGCAGCCAGATTCTGCCACCTTCAATTCCATGATACGCCCTCTTTGTGAAGCTGGAAAGCTAGCAGAAGCAAGAATTATACTAAACACAATGGTAGAAGAGAATGTTAGTCCAACCATTGAGAGCTACCATGCATTCTTTGAGGGAACTGATTATCAAGGAACATTGGAATTTCTGAGTAGGATGAAAGGTTCTGGTTTGGGTCTAAATGGGGATTCCTTTCTCATAATTCTGGTGAAATTCTTCAAGTTGAAGCAACCTGTAAATGCACTGAAAATTTGGATTGAAATGAAGACATACGATGTGGTGCCCAGTTGTATGCATTACAGAACAATGGTCGAAGGGCTTGTAACATGTAGGTGGTTCATAAAGGCTAGGGATTTTTATGAGGAGATGGTTTCTTTTGGATGTTCAGAAGATCCACAGCTTAATAAGCTCTTTCAGAAAGAAGTACTTGATAGCGTTTATAAAGGAAAACAGAATATTAAAAAGGCTAATAGTGATACAAGTGTGAGCATTCTGAAAGCAGTAAGATGAAATGGAAATCCTTGAGACCAGTCGAGAAAGAAGCATGGAGCACAGAAACAGATGCTCCCAATGTCTATCTTGCCATTCTACATTTCACCATTGCGAATACCATAGCATTGAGAGGTAACATTATTTATTATGGTGGGGTTTCCCGAGAAATGCTCTTTATTTCAGTCCTGACAGCTGAGGCAGTCTGGCTTTAGCCCCTTGACTACCTCCCAAGTATCGAATTTTATTCCAGGAGCAGATGTACTGAATACAGGGGAAAATATTGAGTGAATCCGTAGTTATCTGATGTTTAAATAAATGCTTGATAGTTTTGGTTGATGCTGCATGCTGCTGAGTCCTGACTTCATACTCCCTTGTTTTCATAGTTGTGGCTGAACATCACATGAAGTTCATATTTTGGTTCTGTTTCTTCCTGGGAGGTCTCCATGGTTAGTTGGCTATATCTTCCATAATTGTAAATTACATTCGTTTCCAACCTAATGTCTATTATGATTATGAAAATAGCATGATATGCCTTAAAATCTAATTGTATGTATTCTACCATCAGTTATTTTGGGAAGATAAATTTAAAGTTAAAGGAGGTTGAGCCATGGTGAATTGATCATATGTAGCTGCTTGATATTTTTTTAACCTTGTGTGTGTGTGTGTGTGTATCTAGAATGCTGCGTATCGATTTGTTGGCTAATACTTTATTCCAGAAAGTACGAACCTGCAGGATTGATTTCACTTACTACTCACAACTTGGACATGCTGATTTCTCGAGTGTTGTGGGGAATTGGAAGATTTTGTTTTAACTGTTGGTCTTCCTTAATACTGATTTTTGTGGAGATGCACTTGGATAATGAATCTTTCTATCAAAGAAAGCTATTGCATTTTGCCTTTTATACACATATGTTGGATTGGATGATTCGTCCACATTTGGTCCCTCCTTTCCCTCTCATAAAAAAAATAGAACACGGGTTCTGTTCTGTTCTGTCTGTCTACTTCAGAATCAGATAACGTGTGTGTTGGAGTGCATTCTTTTTGGCTCAATGACTCCGTCTGGCGCTTCCATATACACCTAATACTTTCAAAGTGAAGCTGGCAGTGCATTCATTGACGGCTTCTACGTCTACGTTGCCCCAAGCCAATCCCCAATAAATAACAGTTAGGATGCATGATATTTTTTGTTTTTTTGTCAACAAAAATTTTGATGCAATAAACGCAGGCCAGGAAAGGATTTTGGCCTCCGTTTCCTAGACAGGTAGCACTCGTGCTCCTTCCCTCTAAAGATAAAAACATGTGCGTACACTATTTCAAAATTCCTTTTTCTTTTGGGGTAAATAATGTATGTTTCATTTATTTCAAACATCAAAATTCTAATGTGACCTTGCATTCCAATTTTCATCAACTCACCCAAAAACAAAAATATTTTTCCAATTTTCATTAACCTATATATATATATATATATATATTTTTTAAAAAAAAGAAAAGCCTGCTGTAATCAAAATTTGACGACCGTTAGAAAAGGGTAGAAGAGGGGAAAAAGAAATAATAAAAGAAGATATTAAATAGTTATGTAATGTATTCTTTTTAAAAGTTATTTAAATAACAAACGAATATGAAAGGAGGATAAGCGAGCCCAGCCCAAGCAAGGCTGGAGCAACGGTAACCAGTGCCAGAGCCTCAGACCAAAAAAAAAAAACCAGTGCCAGAGCCAGAGTGTGAATCTTTGTTGGATCCATTTCTCTTCCATTTGTTATTCCGTATATAGTAATTGTTAGCTGTTGCAGTCATGTCATCTCATCCCATATCGTAGCTTAGCTTTACAAGTAGCGTCCCGAGTCCAAGACCAAGAGTAGTCAAAAAGGCGAGCAATTCCACCCCCCTATCTATCTTCTGTAGTCTGTAGTAGGTAGAGTAGAGTAGGGTAGAGTAGAGCAAACAAAGCATAGCCATAGCCAAAACTTGGATTTGAACAAGAGAGAGCGAGCGATGTTGAGGTTGGTGTCATCCTCATCCTCATCCGCATCCTCACCCCAACTCATGTGTGCCCTGACCCTGTTGGTGGCGGCCACCCTCTCTCTCTGTGGCTGTGCTGTGCCTGCCACTGCCACAGACCATATTGTGGGCGCCAACCGCGGCTGGAACCCTGGCAATAACTACACTCTCTGGGCCAACAACCAAACTTTCTATGTCGGCGACCTCATCTGTTAGTCTCTCTCTCTCTTCCCTCTTTCTCACTTCTTTCTACCAACTACCAACTGTTAGTTTATGTAACTTGGATGGGATCCCTCATCAAACATTGCAGATCTAAACTAAACAATAAACTTACTTCCCCTTTCGGCTATGCCTATGCTTACCTTACCCTTTATTGAATTTATCTCAGAAATAATGTCTTTTTAATATTGGCATCCAAGTATTAATTACCCAAAAGCTCAAATATTTCTTTGTTGAAGATTAAACTGCCACAATATTGCTCACTCTTTTACTTGCTCTTGGTTATTTTGTTGCTAAATTTACATTCTTTTATTATTAGTTTAGCTGGATTACGTATGTTATTCATCCATCCACCACTTGAATGGGATTTTGATTTCTCTATGGTTTTAACAGCATTCAGGTACCAGAAGACCCAATACAACGTGTTTGAGGTGAACCAGACTGGCTATGACAACTGCACCACAGAGGGGGCTATTGGCAACTGGAGCAGCGGCAAGGATTTCATACCCCTCAATAAGTCCCAGAGGTATTACTTTATTTGTGGCAATGGCCAATGCTTCAATGGAATGAAGGTCTCTATACTTGTCCATCCCCTCCCTCCTCCTCCCGCTTCTGCTGAAGCTGCTGCTAACAATTCCACGCACAAGTCTGCTGCTTCACTTGTCTCCAACTGCGGGCTCCGCACTCTGCTGTTTTCTTCTGCTTTAGTTTGGTATGGTTGGATCTAGCAAATGCGTTGCCTCTCCTCAGCATTATTGTCTAGTGCGCAACTCTTTTAGGCCTTATTTTGTTATGTCATATGACATTCACATTTGCTTCGAATTCACACCACTTCCTCTGTAGTCCTGCTTTTAACTCTGCTCATCTTTTACGGTGTGTGTGTACACTTCCTTACTTGCTAGCAAGTGGTGAATTCTTTAATTTCGAGTGCGGTTTATCCTTGCCAATTGTGGGTATAATTGTGTTTATGAGCCTTATGTCAATTCGGATGCAAAATAGCTGTTGGTGATTGAAATAGCTGACAGCTGATTGTAGTTAAATTTCAGTAACAACACTGAGCGACACTGCTTTGTGTCAATATATTACATGCCTCTGGATTAAGTATATTTTAGATGCTTTTATGAGCAAAGTCATAGCGCATACCTCGGTCTGCTAATCAAGGGGTTTATGTTGGGATGAGAGGTCTAAAGTTCAAGTAACGTGCATTGTACTTGGAGAAAGCTTAACTTGAACTATTTCTTCCTAAGGTACATGGAATAAAGCTCTCAAATTTCAAATTGGGTTAGACAAAATTCTGGTTGGGTACTCTTCTACAGCTGACCCTGTATGACCGTATAGTACCGTGGAAGTCAATCCAAATAATGGCGTATATAAACACGAACAGTTTGAAGCACATGGGATGTTTATGGAGACTAAATTTCACAGTAGTATGACATTTTTGAAAATGGATCGCTATGCCTACATATATACATTTAAAGTCCGATGCTATAATGAATGCTTGCGTCTCACTAGATTTGTATGGGAGAGGAACGACTAGAGGGTTCACTACTATAGAGTCATTTTCTTGCCCCATTCACTGTTATCTGTAGCTTTTATGGCATTTATAATTCACTTATCGGTCTACTTAGTATAATGCGAATCTTGTGTAATCCGAAACTTTACAATGAATGTAATTTTGCAGATGAGATGGATCTGATATTAATCTTATCAACTTTCAATGACTTTTGGGCCTGCGTAGAAAACACTGATAAAAGTCTTTGTGAATTGAAACTCAACTTCTATCAATGAAGAGTGGACAATAATATATTTGTTCTGATAGTTTTGGTGAGAAATTTCTGTTAAACAACACAGATATAATTGGTCACTGTATCTAACGCCATGTATTTGGTCAAGGCATCTGCCGATCAAGAGGACGTGGCGATATATTCTGTTTGCCAATTGTAATAATTTATCTTTTCCTCTCAAAAAAATAAAAAAATAAAAACTGAAAAATGGCACATTCATGGAATTTAAGAAAACAGTGTCAGTTGGATTTGATGTTTGACTCATTTTGATTGAAAATGTAATCTTCTAATGGGATTATTTAGGTCCATATCTGAACAGGAAACTTTTTTTCCTCTCCGGATTCCCTGTCCACATTCCCCTTCCCCATGGTTGTGCCTCTCCAGGAAATAAAAATGACTGGGGGTTTGTCTCTCTCTCTGTTTTTTTTTTGGTCCATTTTTTTGGGCACGAAACCTTACAGCCCCGGGTGCATTTAACAGAGGCTGACATATTTGCCATAAGTGTTGAGCCTCACATGCAGGGGTTTGTCTCGTTTGTTTGCGTGATTTGAGCGAGCAATTGGGCTGGGCAGGTTCATTCAATAAAATACCATCTGCATATTTTATTTTGAAATCTGAAGCTTATTTCAGTAGTCTGTATGTACATATGTTAGAGCATGACCTTTATTATGACAAGAAGCTTTCCGTGAGGGCCAATTCTCTGAGGGATTGGCCAAACCGTTGGCCAAACAGCGAATTTTGTGGATTTTGTATATATTGTATAAAATTATCAGTATTTTTAATAAAATTACTAGTATTTTAAATAAAGTTATCAGCATATTATATAAAATTACTAACATTTTGGATAAAATTGTTAGAATTTTTCTGGATATTGGGCTTCTATTGATTGGTGGGTTTTTATTTTATTAAAACGGGTTGAATGGATAGCCTGATATTTTCTCTGGAGATCCATAATATTATGTGATCCATTATGGGTTTTGGGATTCACCATGTGTTGTTGGGCTTGGGCTCAACAGTGAGTGTACTGAAGGGTGTAAAGAAATAAGCCTAAGTCTTTGATGGACACAACTGGCTTACTATATATATTAACATTATGGGCAGGATCCCCACTCTACTCTATTATCTCTTGACGGCTCACTGCTCCATCGACGTGACCTCTGGAATAGGAGACGGAGAAGGAGTGGGATTATATGTACCTGACGTATACCACATGTGTACGCTTCCACGATTAATCTCATATAGTAATATGACTTTAAGAGATGCACATATTATCATTATTTATTGTGGTTTTTATCGATTGATATTTGGTGCTCTAAATTCCTAGTATTTGATCCGTAAAATATAACAAAAATTACTAACATATTATATAGAATTGCTTAAAATATTGATAATTTTACTAAAAATGCTAATAATTCTATACAATACACTCGTAACTTTGTCAAGTCCACCGTGGCAACTGCCTTCCCTCATAGCTGCAATGAGAAATACCTATAGGGGCCGTGTGGTAGGGGGTTTTAATTTTTATTCCTGGGAATCTTAATCCCAGGAATATTATCCCCGGGAATAGTTTTCCCAGGCATATGTACTTTGAGGCGTTTGGTAGACGGATTAAATTCCCAGAAAAATTTTGTTCATTTCCAAAAATACCCTTGACAGTCTGACAGCAAACGGTGATAGTCCAGTGACGGTCGACGGTGGCCAGTGGTAGTCTGATGACGGTCAGTGGTGGTCCGGCGATGGTAAGTGGTGGTCCGGTGACTGCCCGATGGCGGTTGGTGGCAGTCGGCAGTGGTCCAACAGTGACCGGTGGTGGTTCATGGTGGTTGATGGTGGTCTGGCGGTGGTCGATGGTGGTCTGGAGGTGGCCCGCGGTGGTCCGGCGGCGATCGATGGTGGTCCGACGGCAAACGGTGGTGGTTCGACGGCGGCTGATGGTGGTTCGGCGGCCACAAATGACAGTGGCTAACGGCGGTCGGCAGTGGTCTGGCCATAGTCGATGTGGTCCGGCGACAGCCGGGGGTGGTCCGGCGGCTACCCATGGTGGTCCGACGGCGGTCTAGCGGTGGAGGGTGATGGTGGAGGGTAGTTGGTGGAGGGTGGTAGTAAGGATAATTTGGTCTTTTCACCAGAAAAAATATTCCCTTACCATGGGAATGTTACAATCCCATGTATGAGATGAGAATATTTTAGGGGGAATCTTATCCCAAAATCAATCCCAGGAATGTAACATTTCCGGGAATATTTTTCCAAAACTTGTACCAAACATAGGCATCTTCATGAGATTCCCGAGAATCCTATTCTAAACCCTCTACCAAACGCCCCCATAAGCGGTAATCTAGAGGGAGCTGTGACGCAACATTCAACACACGCGGTGGGTTACATGGTCTTCTTTAACAAATAGGAAGTGCTATCACAATAATATGATTACTTTGTGTATCACAAGTATTACATTAGAAAATTACTTACAAACTCCTGGAAAGAACTTTTTCTCTATCCAGCTGAATTTCAACTATCAAACTTTGAAAAGTACGAAACAGAAAAATAATAAAAGATAAATAAATAATGATTTAGATGCTACATATGGAGCCTCCAGTAATGTAGGAGTAGAACAGCTCCGACTATTAATAACGTTTAACGGTGTCTATCTTGACCGAACCCTGACCCGGTTCATTTTAGGCTTGGTTTGTTCATACCCCAAATTTTTGGGTTGGCGGCATTTGATGTGGCTTTGTCATCTTTAAGATTTGATGAGGATAAAGACGACGAGATGATTGCATGTCATGCAAAATCACGGAAAAGAAAAATATGTCAAATGACATTATGACATACGTTGGTGAGGGACAGAATTAGCACTCTATGGTGGGTTAATGATGCTGTTTCAATAGTGACTCACTTTAGTCTGTGATTATGACTTTGGTGGTCCATAACCGCGTGGCCAATCGACTAAAAACAGGCCAGAAGTGACTGTACAATCAATATCAGGCTATTTCAAACCATGTATAAGTTTTGTTAACCAGAAAACAACTTAGTTGTTGGGTGCCATTGTTTTGTCCTCTTGTCACGTGTAACTTTTTACTGCCAATTCCATAAAGCCAGATTACTAGAAAAAATAAAAAATAAAAAAAGATAACGGAAAGTATGTTTAGCCTCAAACCTCATTGATCTTCTTGTTCTTTCATTAAGATGAATTGTTTAAAGCTTTGGTGGATCAATGGACAACATGCACAAGGTTGAATCAGTTGAACTAGAGCTATGCTTTTAATATATGACAATTAGGATACATATGTTGACAAGTAAGTATCACAACAAAAGTGAATGTTTTCTGAACACAAAGAAAGCAGGTCGGTCTAATCTTAATTCTTAGGTAAACTTGTGTGTGACTAAGAATGCTTTTCTGTCAAGAAGTCAAGGCAAGCGCCATACCAAACAATGTCTTAGAAACAAATTGCAACTAATAATACATAGCCTTCTGCCCTAACCTATTACAATGAAAAGCTAAGCTAACCATCCCAGACCCAGTTCAGCTGCAAGTGCAGGCTTACTAGGGAGACATATAACAGAGTATTCTAACATAGCCAGCACACACCGAGGACGATAAGTGGAGATTGAATTATCAAATCAAGTTTATGCACCTTTTAGTGGAAAAGCACAGATAAATTATCTGATATACATACAACGTGAATCTCACAATACGAGTGTTTTCAGGTCCCAAATGCAAATCCCCGTACTGCACTCTTCATGACCTGATCTTAACATTGTCAACAGCTGACTTGTAAAGAAACCCTCAACTTTACAAAACCTATTCGACAGTGCCCTTCTGTTTTCTCCTTGATCTGCTGTATAATTTGGAAGGTGGTGAAGGGGAGAACTCAAATGGAAGTGGTGGAAGGTCCATCTCCCCTTTCAAAATCTTAACAATATCCCCAATATCTGGCCGCAACTCTGGAATTTTCTGTAAGCACGCGAGAGCCAAGTTAATACACAGGCTTGCTTGGTCCTTGTTGTAATCTTCTTTCAATCTCTCATCTACTAGTTCTAAAATGTTACCAGCTTGAGCCAAATGCCTACACCAGCTTATTAAGTTAGCTTTCTCTAGCTTCATGGGGGATGCAAGAACATGTAGTGGCCTTCTACCTGACACAATCACAAGAATCAAAACTCCAAAACTGTAAATGTCAGCTTTCTCCATTAAGAACCCACAGCCTCCATATTCTGGTGCCACATAGCACAGTGTCCCTCTCATGCTAGTTGTGCTGCTGAGCTCGCGGCTGAAAAGATCTCCACTCCACATATCACTTCCAATGGAACGAGAGCTTTTCTTCTTCCAACCTCTTCTGAAGCTAAACTCCCCATTTTGATCACACTCATTCTGGCCTTCCTCTCCAAAGTTCTTTCGCGTGCAAAGATAGAACCTTCTACCCAAATCAAAATGGGGCACTTTCAAGCCTTTCTTCCACTTGGCTTGAAGATTTTTCAGGTTACTGCTCTTCTTGCTTAACTCAGCAATATGCTCTTCTTTCCACCACTCTTGCATCTTCCTCGGCTTCTTCTTGTGATTTTTCTTTCCCCTCGGCTCCTTCTTCTCAGTCCCATTATCTGTATTTTCTATACCGAAGACCTGTTGTAATTGGGGTCCATTTGCATCATTGGCTTTATCCGTTGGACTTGAATTTTCCAACTCAACTTTCTCGCTAATGTTGTTCTTTGCATCATCCCAATCAGCGTTTGATGGACAGATCTGACTCCCTATCCACTCCGTGACATAGTCTCTACTGCATAATTCACCACTTCCATCTTGTTTCCACCACCAGTCTTTTCCCCATTGCTTCCCATTTGCCTTCTCATCATCCACCAAAGAAGCACTAACAGTTAACTCCTTACTATAATCAATGCTAGAAAACTCATCATCATAAGGAACAAACTTACTGCTCCAATCATCCCCTCCTATATCAAAACTTGAAATTTCCTTGCCCTTTGCATTTACACTCCTGATTTCACCTTCACTGGCAATATTGGCATTATAATTCAAAGAATTCAAGTTCAAAGCTCTAACGTTAAAACAGGTCTTGCTATTCTTGGATGAAGAAGAGGCTTGCAAAGCAAGAGCAAAATCTACTTCATTAACACTCTCAACAGGAGTACCAATAGCAGGAGTTTCTGCAGTTAAATTACCTGAAAGGTCTTGGCTTTTCCATAGGTCCTGGCTCTTCCCAAGGTCCTGGCTAAACAAGTCCACCCCAAATTCACCCTCCACTTTAATCCTTGACAAGCCGAAGTCTGAGATCTTCCCACGGCACTCTGCATCAAGCAGAACATTGCTTGGCTTGATGTCCCCATGGATCACTGGTGGATCACATCCAAGGTGCAAGAACTCCAACGCTCTAGCAACATCCATCATTAAGCAGAACCTTCTCTCCCAACTCAAACTCAAACACGCTTGGCCATCTCCAAAGAGGGACTCCTGCAAGCTTTTGTTGGGCATGTACTCGTACACCAACACTCTCTTGTTCTTCTCCACACAGTACCCCAAAAGGGTAACCAAGAAGGGTGATCTTAACCCTCCAAGAATCTGCAGCTCATTCTGAAACTCTCGCTCTGTCTGCAAGGACAAGGCGTCAAGGCGCTTGATGGCAATCAATTTCCCATCTTTGAGTATTCCCCTGAAGACAGTGCCAGAGCCACCTTTACCAATGATATTGGCAGTGTCAAAGCTGTTGGTGGCTTGCTTCAAATCTTTGTATGAGAACCTCTGGAGCTTCAAGGGAGCACTTGCATCAAAGGGGATGGTTTTAGCTCTGTGTACAAGAGAATGCCAGAGATGGTAAAGGAAGTAAAGGACTGAGCAGAAAATCACAACACAAGCTGAAATGGACAGAGCCAGGAACAGGGCCCTGGTCTTGCTGAGAAATCTGGGACTTGGAGGGAAGGGTCTTGAAGGCATGGTGGAGATGATTTATGCTGCTGGGTCTCAAGTCTCAACTCGAGGACTTGTTGTGGATACTGAGCGATCACAAGAACTGATGAAGAAGAAAAAGTGAGTGAACAAGTATGGGGAGATGGGCATTCTCGTTTTACATTCCTTTTTTCAATGGGTATCCAAAGTGGATTGCTTTACGATTAGATAATCATCAGGGGACGGGAGGAGCTGTATTCTTCTACAATTGTTAACTTGGTTTTGTTTTTTTTCTCGTTTTCCTTGATTTGTGGTTTCTATCTCTTATTCTAACCGTTGTTTTGTATGCCCTTATTTATTTATAATAATATGATATGATAATATGATTTGTGATTGTGCAAAGGAGAATTAGAAAAAGGGAGGGACGTGAAGGGACGAGGGAGGGACCCAATGTGCTTTTGACTAAAGAGAAAGGTATGCTGGCAAAGTCATTAGATTACTTACATGAGGACGAGGGGAGGAAAGGATAGGGAAACAAAAATACAAATGAATTATGATTGTGAGAAAGCAAACGCACATTAAACACTATACATTACATTAGGGGGCAGATAATATTGGTTGAATCATGGGAGGTCTTCTAAGGAGTTATTTTGTCTTACGCGCCATGACTAGGGCACGTGCACTGTTTAGAATGTAGGGATACTGCCCTTTTTTATTCCTTCTTGTTTGTAATTTTTGACCAAAGGGTCGCTCTTCATACTTGTACAGGTTCGCATGGTTGGATACCAATAGCTTATTGTCTTCCATCATTCTCCCATTGCAGCTCCGGTCCCATGTTGCACTAAAATACACCATAATACAAACCTTCGATTACTAGATCCTTATTATTTGGGCCACGGTGGAAGATATATATTATATTATTTCATTACGCTAAATAATTTTAAATACAATTTCACCAAATGATAGAGCATCTGATTCTTATCATGTTTCATTTACATATCAAAATAATTAAGACTTCTAGAATACGCAAGTTATTAGAAGTAAGGTCACACGTGTTTTGTCCCCCTTTGAACTTCAAATGAATTTTACATGATAAAAACTTTGTCAATATAATTCACTTTTAGGCATGCGCTCTGCTCATGACAAATTTGAGCAAGTTAATCATAAGATAAAGAATTCAATCAAATTTTTTTCTTAAGGAATTCCCAGACTTCTCTTTACCTTTTTTTTTTTTTTTTTCCTGTCATGAAAATAAGAAGTTGGAATATTCTTATAATTAGAGAAATTATTGTTCTTCACCTTGCATGCTACAGGACCTATAATTGTACCTTTAATCGTCGAGGCTCTGCTTTCTACTTTCCAGAGATCATTAGGATGACACACACAGCTCAGCCTCACCCTTTCACGTTTTCTTATAGAAGCACTGAACAAAGTAACAAATTAAAGTTCTCGAGTTACGTCTTAGAGTGGTGTCCACTTTGTGGAGGTCCAAAGCGGATGATCTGCATTGGGTTGGCAATATGCATGCCATGCCATAAGTACTCTCCCTCTCCCAGAAAAGGCAAGTGCACATAGTTAGCTGTCTTGAGGGAATAGTAATACTAATAGGTGGAATGTTGCCATTGCGCGGGCCTGGATACATGTTGTGTAATGCAGTGCACAGAGACAGAGTTTGCTTTGTGGGTGCTTCAACACTCGAGCATGGGTGCTTGCTGGTGGAATGCGTGGGACCTTTAATCAAGTCCATTTTACCAAGAGGTCCAAGAATGCGATATCTGTGGTTTGTGGGTGAGGTGGCAAGCTTTAAATTCTCTCTTAATTGTATTTTCGCTCTTTTTATTTGGCATGCATTGATATGGTACTCTTATGGGAAGAATTCCCTTGCAGTTCCGGCACATTAATTGGAGTTGAAGAAGACCAAACAACGCATACCATGCCCTACAGAAAAGATCATTACACTGATATTTATTATTTTTTTTATAACTTTTTTTGGGAGACTGGAGAAAACAAACGAAAAGGCAACACTAGCAAGCACTGGCATTCATAACTTCAACCGAAAGTAATTACTAATAAGGCAATCTAACAAATAACAACAAAATCGATTCTATTTGAACTTTACATGAAACACTATATTCATAATTTCATATACTGTTGTATTTACTTCAACATTGACCTACCTTCTTGTTGACTGATGCTTTGATTGTTGCTTTCGTTGGCAGTTAGTTTTCTCCTTTCCTCTCCATTGCAAAGAAAAAAATATCTTATAAAAATGCGATCAATCTTGGATATGCTAAGACTTATTTATCCACTAGAAGAAAATGACCTAATACCTGCAAGTTGTTTATGTTTTCAATGTGTTTACACCTATTTTATCCGCTAGAAGAAAAATGGCCAACTACCAGCAAGTTACATGAAAATTTTTTACAACAACATAGGAATTATTTACCTTTTTTGGGAATTTCCAGCAGAAAAATAAATAATAAATTAAACTCCTTAGTGTATGAACTGAATTTTTGGTTTAGGGTAGAACGAGAATGTTTTCCTTGAAAGGGGCAAAATAACACTTATTTCATTTTTTATTTTCTTGTTTTCAGAATTTTATGAAGAAAATAGTAGGAAAAAAAATAAAAATCCTATTTTCTGTTTTTATTATTTCATTCACAAAATCCTAAAAACAAGAAATGAAAATAGAAACCAATCAGACCCTAATAAACTTATAAATGCTGACAAAAAATCTTCTACCAATTTGTGTTTTTCAAAAGCTTTGCTAACTAAGATATCTGATCCCATATAATCCAGGATTGAAAAAATAAAAAAAATAAAAAAAACAAAACAAGAACCCGATTCCAATATTACATCATTCAGGCACTAATCATCATCATCACCCCTCTTCTTCGGCTTGCGGTATTTTTCCTCCATAACTTTTGCCATGATCAGGGCAGTGTCAGCTAGCTTCTTGATGTTAGGAACTTGATAATTCTGAGCCACATAAACCCCACAGAACGTCCCTGCAATGAAAGAGAAGCAACTTCTGATTATACCCATAGTTGCTTGAGAGCTTGCTATGAATTTCTGCTATTGAGTGATGGCTTTAGAAGGAATCACTGTCAGAAAAAAGCAAATCAGCATTTGGTCAAAATCAAATGAGAAATGTTCTTAGAGGTTTTGTGTGGTGAACAATACAGGTTTGCATAAATAAACAAGAAAAAAGGAAAGATGAATGTATGTTTTGAGGTCATACTACCATAAGTAATCGTATAGCACAGGAAAATTGATTATATAAACAGAAAAATCAAATCAGCTAAGTAAAACCAATGCTTGAACTGGAATGAACATTCAAAGATTATTTCTTCGCAATGTTATCACACGACCACACTGTCAAATTTGCTGCTACACAGGGATTGAGAAACCTGCTCTATTTGCACACTGCAAGCCCTAACAAATAACGATGCCACCTTACTCCTTCCTTCCCTTTCCGCTTTCCACCTCCATACTCAACTCCAAATGCGCCGTTTTCACTAGGTTGCCCCCCCCCTCTTAGAAACTACATCTTTTATTATAATAAAACATAAATTTATGTTACTCCTTCAGTTTTAAAATAACTATCACTTTGACCAAATTGGTACATTCATAAATTTATGTTATTCCTTCCATTTTAAAATTCATACTTTATAGAAGGACTTAAGAATTGGGGGCGATTTTAAAGTTTTGAAAAGCCATAGCCTAGAGAATTCATTTAATTTAGCCTCTCCTTCCATCCTTATTATTTAAGGATTTCTAACAAGTGAAGGGTGTTCACGATACAATTTGAATCAGTTTTGAGCTAAATCTGCTCCAAAGTGGTTCAGTTTGAATTGGGTTAGATTGAATGATTTGGTTTTTGAAGGGGGAAAAAAATCATTAACATAAAAAGATTCCGTGAAATATTTGTTCATTCATTCACATTCCATTCCATAATACTCACTATTCCATAAAACCATATCAAATCATCAGCATTAAAGTAGATTTACACAACTAGTCTAAAAGTAACTCATCAACAATCTGAACAAAGTAACAAAACAGCCAAAACTAACAATAGAAAATAAGTCCAATTAGATAAAGCAAAATTTTAACCACGCTAAATCAAAATTCTATCATGCTAAGGTAGTGAAATTCCAACAGCCATGCTTGTACATTTCCAAAACTCCTGCAGCCATCACCAGCAGTATTCCCAATTGATTACAGAATAAAAATGCATCTACTCACAGAAAGCAAACAATCGTGGATCAAGTATGGTATAGGTTCAGAAATAGCCGACACAACTCTCTAACTTGAATCTAAATGCATGGGGCAACCCAGCTAAACTAAATAACAGTCAAGATACCAACGCTATCAGAGAGATAATTTTAACAATTTTACGTAAGACCATACACACAAAAGCACCGAACAAAGCAAACAATGAAAAACCAAGATTGAATTTTTTTTATTTTCCTATTCAGTTTTTGTTTTCAACAAGGTGAGACTTTAACCTTTGAACTTTGTAGACAAAGGGATCAGGAAGCTCACCTGAACCGCAGGATGCAGGAAGGAGAGTCCTCAGCTTACGGACAGTACGGCAGTGGCGTCGTCGAGCGCGGTGTGAAGGTGGGGGCGGTCGGCGAGGCGGAGATGAGAGGGGGATGGGTGGAGAAATGAGATCAACCTCTTGTTACTGTTAAGAGTGTTAGTATTAGGGGCTACTGGAAGATGCAGTCACAACCGTGACAGAGAGTGCCGGGGAATCAATAACCCATTACGGAGTTTTGGGTAGTGGGCTGTAGCTTTTTCTCCCCTCTTTTTCACATGTAGAATTGGGCCAGGATTTTCCACGATCTTTTGACCTATAATCAAGTTCAAGAGCTGACCAATACAAAAAAGTTCCAAGAACATGGAGGATAGCAATAACAAAAGAGTTTAATTGGTATGCACTGATTTTATACTGTTAGAAATAGGAGAAAGTGAGAAATCATGGTAGGTCTCTCATTATAATGGATGGTTATTTATATGAGTTGACACTTTTCATAATTTATAATAGCTGACAATGTAAATTTCAGTATATTTAAATTAAATTCATAACAAAATAAGATGATCACGATAGAAAAAAAAAAGGATGATTTATTTATTATAACCAAGAGTGTTTACCAATAAGTGCGCAGAAGAGTTGGCAAGGGCTGATATAGATTAAGTAAAGGTCTCGAGTTTAAGTCTTAGATATGTAATTGTATTAAAATAAAGAAGAAAATATTTGTCACTCAAATGATCTTACTTGACTCAAGCAAAATTGTCTCCAATTAGGAGGATACCTGTGATTTCGACCAAAAAAATTAACAAGGGTGTTTATGATCCAACTTGGTTTGATATTTGGGAAAAATTTTTAACCAAATTAGATCAATTGTTTTATGTCAAACACCATCCATTCGATTTTGTCTTGCTTAGTCGAATTGAATGGACTATGATTGGTTTAGTTGAGTTTGGTATTCAATTTTTAAATTTTTCAAAAAAAAAAAAAAAGTAACATATTGAAACCAAATCAAAATTAAAATCATGAACCATTGATTACATAAGCCAAATCGGAAAGCTACAAAGTTCAAACACAAAATCAAACCAAATTAAAATCAAAATCATGAACCATTGATTATAGAAACCAAATCGGAAAGAAACAAAGTTTAGAGACAAAATCAAAATTAAAATTAAAATAATGAACCATTCATTATAGAAACCAAATCAGAAAGCCATAAAGTTCAAATCAAATTAAAACCAAGATCATGAATAACAATAACACAACATATTCAAACCAGATCAAAATTAAAATTATGAGCCATTGATTACAAAAAACCTAATCAGAAAGCTACATAGTTTAGAGACTAAATCAAGATCAAAATCATGAATACTTTAAAACAAAATAGAGAGCTACAACATATTGAAACCAAATCAATATAGGCTCATTTGTTTACCATCCAACACTTCTTCTACTCCCTTAAATTTTCCCTCCTAACACTTTTCTCTCTAGTCCCTTTACCCTTGACCTTTTGTGAGAGAAAGACAGGGTGCACAAAACTGGGGAGAAAAAGAAAAGAAATGAGAATAAAGAGAAAATGAGAAACCAATTATTGAACTAAGAATTGCAGAGATCTAATTTAAATTTGAATTAGAAGTAAAAATTCGCTCCAATTTCATTTCGAGTTGTTTTTATCAGTGATAGATGGTAAAATAAAAAGCTAAAAAAAATCACAGAAAACATTCTCAAGAAGCTTCAAATAAGGAGCAACAACCCCTTATCCTTGTCGATCAGGGGTTGTGTGGCAGTCTCACAAGGGATTGCTCAAGGGTGTGTGTGCGACGCAAGAAGAGTGAAAGGTATGGTAGTGGTGCTAGGGTTGATGGAACACGGACAATTTTGTTCATGTATTAAAAATATAAAGGTATATACAGGGCTTCGTTATTTATATATGGGATTATAGTATCAATATAACGAGGATATTATGTTTTAAATTTTATTACCAGAATATGGGGTCGATGTTAGAGATTTCACCCCCAAAGATGTAGAATTGTGTAATGAAAAAAATTTGTTAAAAAATTCGCCAAGCAATAGGTAGGAAATCGAAAAAGGTAATCTAACACATTTCTACTTGCACAGTAGTGAGATGTGAGAAGACGTCTTTGGATTTGTAGCAGAGGAGTGAGAGTCTTTGGAAAGTATTTAATATGGTTAAGCAAAAGTTTGGACCATTGATGCTCCAAACTTTTGTAACCATTGATATATTAATAGAAATAATGTAATAGTTCAGATGTAATAAAATAAAATCTAATATAATTATATAGAGTAAAAGACTATTAATACACCTAATTGACCAAATAAAATGATTTATTAGATGTGATAAAATGGGTTTAAAATTCTCTTATACTAATAGTATATAAAATTAAATTTTAAGATAAAACTATGTAATTAAATACATTTTGTATATATTGCGAAAAAAAAAGGATCGAAAGCCAAGATCATTAACTCAAATACAATCAGGTGCCTAAGTGGATATTTGAACTCCTTCCACTCGGACCAACACCTTGTTGGTGGCCATGACTTATTATTTACGTTATATTTGTATAATATTAATAATTAATAATAATACATATTTTAAGAGATAATATATAAAAAATATAATTGATTTTATATAAATTGCAATTGATTTTAATACTCAATTGATTTTATCATGTTCATGACAATAATTATAGTCTTACAATTGAATACATTAACCTTTATTAAAAACACAGGACCGAATAAAAAATACTCAACTACAAGTGGTGTACTTTAACTTTTATTTTTTAACTAAAACAAGATTTTCTCAAATCACTAAAAACATAAAAATTATTTTGTTTAATTAAAATTATTTTTTTATTTTATAATACAATTGCAATTTTTATGATATCCCTATGAGATTTCTACAATTATTTCATAAATTCCATTACATGTAAAGGAAGACCGCACAATGCGCTGAGCCATCACTGCACTTGTGTGCATTGAGGTGGTTGAGTGATTTACTCGAGTGAAAATTATTTATGTAATATAATTTCTTTCTTATTTTGTAATTTATTAATTGATTTAATTGTATAATTTTGTGACCATCAATTGGTTTAATATATTTATTTAATTAAATATGATTTAACCGATTTAATCAATGACCAACTAGTTGAACCAGTGATCTAATAACCTAGTGATTTGATTGAGTCAATTACCGGGTCAAATTTTATAACTATGGTAGAGAGAAAACGAGTGGTTTTGAAATATATCATATTTAAGAAAACTATTGATACACCTCATATTATAACCATTAAATGACAAAGGTATATCAAACACCATACTTAATAGAGTGCGTAGCATTCGCCACCCACACTTTAACTTTTTGGCTACATATTTCACCGTGTACCAGGGAGAAATGCTTGCCAACACAATAACTCACTGATATCTTAGTTTTCGCCATAGAAGAAGTAGATTTTGTTTAAAAAATTATCAAATACTAAACCTACATAATGTATGACGAAATGTGTTTGACTTTCCCATACTATCGTATTTTTTATCTGTAATTCCCATATAAAAAATAAAAAGTCTATATTCGGTATATTAGGTTTTTTATTATACTTATTCGGTAAAGTTAAGTTTTCGATTAAAAAATGTTCTGATCGATTTGTTTTTTTTTTTTCAAAAAAATTGTGTGGTTATATGGTAAAAGTGCAACACAATGTGTACCTAATTAACTCATGGTAAAATTATGAAAAAAAAAATCACAATACAAACAATTTGACTACTTAATATTTAATTGGATGATAATATATTGAAAGTAAATGCAAAATTAAAACCTACAATCAATATTTTCAGCTAATAGCAAGTGATGATCATCCGCACATCTCCTTGTATGAGGAAAAACTGTACCAATTATCATCTATGGTCTTTTCCATGCAATCTGCATAGGAGGAACATGAAAACAAGGCTCCATAGAGAAGTCTCGATCACAGGGTGGAACCGGGATGTTCTTGTCTAGTAACTGGTAAAGAACCCATAGCTTCAGGCCTCCCAAACTTTGAGCGACATACCCAAAAGAAGATTCAGAGCTAGTCACCAAAACATCACATAAACTTAATAGATATATTTCTGTCAACGCCTTCATGTTGTGCATGTTATCATTAAACTTTTGATGCTCTTAGTGACTTGGCTGATGGACTGCTACGATCTCCCGGTAACTGTCGGTTTTGTCATACACAGTCTTAAGGTTCTCACCATACTCAGGATACAATGATAATGTCACAGTGCATTAAAATTAAATTCAACATAATTATTTTCAAAAACAAAATTTGACAAACGGATGCTTTATTTGTTTTATCAGAGGTAAACTATTTTATGTTGGATTCTACGTCCTATAACATATATATTATTGTGATAATTGGTGAACTAATTAAGCGCAAGATATTAGCAAATAATTCAGTGCTCATGTGTAAGTATGTTACCTAGCGATTATCATTGACCACCTTTAATCCGCTTTTTACATCTTCACAATGCTCCATGTGATGAAAAAGGGAAGTGAAATCAACAGTTCTATTGGCACTACATTCATACTTGGGAGGATAGTGGAAACAAGGCTCCATGGACATGGCTCGTTGACAAGGTGGATTTGGGATGGTTTCACCATATGCCCTCTTCAGAATCCAGGGCTTCAAACCTCCAAGACCATGAGCAACATACCCAAAAGTAGACTTGGGGCTAGTGATCAATGCATCACACAAAGTCAGCAAATATATTTCAGTCCATGCCTTAATGTTGTGCATGTCATCATTCGACTTTTGACGCTCTTCATGACTTGGCTGATAAACTCTTATCACTTCCCCGGTCACTGTTGTATTTGTCAGATACATATTCCTCAACTTCTCACCATATTCCGAGTATAAAGATGCTACTAGAACAGCTTTTGAGGTCAAGGCATGGTTCTTCAAAGGAGAAGTTGCTGACTTCTGCATGTCTATTTCAGGCAGCAGCTTATGGTTAAGGCTGCAGGCTATAATTTCATTGATGATGGTTTGATGTGGTGCTTTATGAGTATTGAATACTCTAATCTGCATACCAATCTTCTCATTTGCCTTGGCAAAGTGCGCCTGATAGAACTTGCTAATTAGTTCCCATGCCTTGTTTGATGGGTGGAAAAGGTAACGTCCTAGATGGTGAAAAACTGTGTCTTTCTGAGGGAACATTTTGCTTAAATCTTGTCTAAAGGATGGAATCATAAAAAGAGAAGGGACGAAATATTGATCTGACCACAAAATCAGAACTCGAACTCTCTGGAGAAGATCTTGACTTTGATCACAATGAAAAAAGTTATTATGACCATCATGGGTGTGTTGTAGGTTAAGAATAAGAAATGACGGCAAAGGCTCCTTTGCATTGTTTCTCTTGTTTAGCATGCTTTCATACGTTTCAATATGTTTCTGATCTTTCCAATAAGGAAAGTTCTTGGGCAATAACCATGAGGAGTCAGAAAATGGCTCGCAAAAGAGACCAGACATATCAGTCCCAAATTTGACAAGAAGAACACGGTCTGTGAGGATAGCATAAAGAAATGCTGCAGCCAAGGTTATCATTCTGTTCCCTAAGCCATTGGAAGCAGTCCAGACAAGGTATTTGCACTTCTCATCTGCATCATTTTTGCTAGATTTTGTGCTCTTTCTCATGATTTTGTCATAGGATTTGGTATTTGGTCCACAACTTCTATGAAGACGTTCATAGTTTCGTAGCTTGGATATCAGATAAGCAGAAGGTTTATGAGGGGAAGGTTTGCGGTATGAGTAAGATTGATACCTGCTAAGGCATGATCCTTCATCAAATGTGGAAACTAGAAGTCCATCAATGAGTCTGTCATTAGCAATGCTAGTAGTAGATAGGGATGAATCATTCTTCTGATCTTCAAATGAATGATTCTCTGAACCTGTATACATGGAGATGAAATTTTTCTTTTTTCTTTTTTGAAAAAAAAAATCATACCACAAATCTATATAATGTTTGAATCCAGATTACGATGTGTTGAAATTTTATTTGAGTTATAGCAGATTTGACCGTATGAAAGGGAATGAATAAGATGAAACCAACTTGGTGCTCATTTTGATGCAAGATCCGGTTAAAAATGAAAATCTGAGTGCCTTAACCAACGTAACCTACCAATGCTGGTATTAAATGGAATTTTTCTCAAGTATTCAACTCAATAATAAAGCAAGAAGTCTTAAGTGTGTTTGATGCAAATAGATCCTTATAGTGATCTTAAAATTTGATACTAATCCTGCCTTTATATAGCACAAGCATTGTATGATGAAAATAATAGAATGAAAAACCAAGTAGGCAGATCAAGAAATAAAATAGGCTGAGATTAAGCTGCAAACAATAGTATTACTAATACCTGAGATTGTTTGTGTCTGAGCTCGTTCTTCAAAGATTTCAGGTAATCCATTTTGATCTTTGCCTCCCAACATCTTACCTTACATACAAGTTAAAGAGATCAAAGGTTGAGGAAACCCACATGAAGTAACAAGTATAGAATTAAAGACATATGAGTGGGGAAACAATAATGAAGAACGCTGCAGTTAATATAGGAATAGGTTGCAAACAATGGCCTTACCTACCACTGACCGTGTAACATCCTGGTCTTTTCCTACCCCAGCTTGAACTGTAACATTTTGAATCCCTTCTTTTAAGACATTAGTAGTAGCATTCTGGGCCCTTCCAGCCAATATGTTAATCTTAGAAACTTCCTCAACGAGATCATAGATAGAGTTTTGGTGCATCAGAGTAAATATGAATAAAATAGGGAAGGTTATGGAACCCACAACCAATAATGTTCTGAATCTCTTGAAACTCAATTTATCCATTGTCGCTTTGAAAGTTTCCCCCCGGATTTCTACATGGCCGAGCGTTGATGGCAGAAATCAACCCCTTCAGCAAAGAGATGCATGCAACTTCAGATATCAATTAATTGCCTAGAACATGTATATGTTGATGCAGATCAGATGCAGGGCCTCCAAGTGCAGATCCTCAACTTTGCTTGTGTTGTGTTGTGTTGGGTGTGTCAGACACGCTGAATTGAATGGATGGAAACTGGAAAGGAAAGGTTTTGGCAATGAGAGAGAGAAAGAGAAAGAGAAGGTAGGCAAATTCAATAATCATGAAAGGATAATCGCTCGCTCGCTCTTCAACAACATCTCCGTCTGCGGCTGTCGAGTGCAGTGCAGTAACTGGATTGGATCATTTCATGCTATTGCTACTCTACTTTTGTGAAACTAACAAGATGCGAAGTACTTTCCCCATCTCTGAGCTGATTCATCACTCTCTTTTCTTTTTGACCAATTGTATGTTTTCAGCGAAATTATTCAATAAGCCAATGATTTTTAAAACAATTTTGTTTATGATGACTATTCACTAAATCAAAATTAATTATTATTATAATGTCATCTTAACAACTTTAGTACTTTGTGAAGGCTTTTTTTAAGTATAAGTGACAATGATATTAGAATTTGGAAATTTATGTAAATTACTCAAATATTTTATTGTTGGGCCACTTTTTAGTAAAATCTGAATAAAGTTATAACAATTCATTAGTATTAAAACGATATAATTGAAATCAAAACATTTTATTCCCATCTTAATTTCAATAAAGAAAATTCAAGAATAAAACTGTTTTTGTCTTTAAGAAAAATGAAATAAAACTCCTCCTTTTCCTGAAAATTTGCCAAAGATGTTGTAAAGCTTGAGTTTTTAACCTAATAAATTTTTCTTATGACTCTCAAATTAAAGTTACTCAGTGAATCAAAGAGCTTTTGAGAGATATAAAAGCTCATTTTTTGTTGAGTTTAGGATTTTTTTCGAATTGAAGCTTTGTAATTTTGATAAAATAAAATAACATTAGTTAAATAAAAAATATTCAGCCCGATGAAAATTGGAGAATTTCCGTTTATATATATATATATTTTATTTTTTTTTTAAAGTGAAGAAAACATTGCGCAGTACGAATGTACAGATTAGAGAGTAGAGACACAAGGCTTGAATGTGTTCAAACTGGTCGTGTTGTGTGACAGCCGCACTCGCCCGAAGTCGCCTCCCTTGCAACGCGAACTCCATCTTTGCCAAGGTTGTCTCCCTTCTCTTTCTTTCTCTGCTGTTAACCCTATCTATATCTATTACTATTACTATTACTATTTGTCCACGACCACGTTGCTCCTTATTAGATTCCATTTTCTCATTTACTTTCCAATTTTTTCTTGTCTTGTGTTTGTGCGGTAATTGCCATCACCATTTACAAAATCTCATTTCGTATTTTGCCTACTTTCTGTACATTTTAGTTCTGTTCTGTTCAATGCATGGATCCTTGCAGCTATTCAGCTCCTCAGATTCTCTTCTTCCTAATTCATGACCTTGGGTTGCTACAGTTATGCTGCTTTTCTTCTGGGTTACCCCCCCCCTTTTTTTTATTCCTTTTTGTTCTAAAAGGGACAATTTTGATACTATGCCTGGCCTCATTTCATCGATTTGTTACTGCCCTTTTGGTATTCTTCATTTTTATTGTTCAAAGTGTGCTCAATAGCTCCCACTGAGCTAAAGGTAGCATTCATTCAACTACTTACACTTGTTTACGCTTGAGCATGAATTGTGTATTTTTCCCATTAAAGAAAAGGTCTAGTTGAAGCCAAATGCATTTTCATTGTTTTGGATAAGACAGTTTGAAAATATATTTGATATTTCTATGCTTAAAGACACCTAGCAACGTTATCGACTAGAGAAAGTGGAGGAGAAAAAAAAAAAGGGAATGAAATTGGTTAGGCCGTGAAAATAATTTTCTTTTGTAAGTAAATAAAAGAAATTGAAAGGGAACTAGAGAAGAGAATTGGTTGGTTGTATTAATAGGGAAGAGAAAATAGTAGATTGCTTTCTCTTTTCTTTTCCATTTTTCCAGTTTCTGTCCTTATTATGTTCCCAGACACATCATAATAGCTCTTTTCTTTATTTACAGATTCAAAGCAGAGGCCATGAAGGTGTTTAATATAAATGGAGCCGCTCTTTCTCTTGCACTATACACTGACGTCACCAACTCTAAGTTAGTCGCTTTCTCCTGCTCTCTCTGATTATTCTACAAAAATTCAGTTTCACAGTAGTTAGAGTTCAATTTGCCTCTTTTGTCTTGTCACAGCATGTAACAACATGTAGTGCTATTAATGCAGTTGCGGCGGTTAATTTATGATAATTGATAAACCAATTGCTCCTATCTAATTGTTTTAAGAGGATACTTGCAAAATCTTTGCTATTTATGTCATTCACCAATCTGTAAAAGCAAATATATGGGATACATTGTAAAATAGTTTATCTATTTATTTGTAATTGATTCAAAATATTGGGAACCTGGTGACCTGCTCTTGGCTAAATTTTATAATGGAATGCTTGTTCTCACAGGGAACTCTTGGAAAGTATGCAAGCTGGGACACTGGAGCCAGAAGTTGCATTCCTCAATGCTTTACTTGTAATTTTTCTTATATTTGTGCTTTATGTCATGTCCAGCACCATATACAAGATAATAAGCAATGTGCTGGTGCTTAAACTATCAATGATGACTGTTATACACACTTTTACATCTTTCTAATGTTACAACTGTTATCAACTGAACCAGATTCCAGATATTTTCCCTGTTCTAGCTGCTGCCCACAAGACACTCGTAGCCAAGTCACGGGACTCTTTGACCACACGCACTCTTCATTCAGAGCTTGTTTACAATTACTCAGGGTCCAAGCATGTAATTATATATTGGTATTTAACCTATTATTGTTCATCTTTCCAATTGGATATGATAACTTTGGCTTGTATTGTGTAGATTACTGAATCTTTGAAAAGATGTGGCATATCTGATGGCACAACATATATCCTTGCCGCTCGATTTGATGCCATGCCTGATGAGGTGAGATGATTCTACAATAAAGTATGACACCCATTTTTTTCTTTTAATCACATAACTAAAGTGATGTCCATCTCTTCACTAGATAAAAGCCATAGAGAAGCTCATTAATGGCAAAGAGATCGACCTGGAGGTGCTGGAAGGGAGAGCTAACCAATCCCAGATACAAAAGGTTTGCAAGGGCACTGATCCAGATCACTTTGTATCATTTTGTGCAAACTAACATATTCAATAATTTGTTCTGTTTCAGCATTACAAGATATCTGCCCCAGAACTTGGAGTATCATCACTTGCGGATGCAATTACTTGCCGAATTGCTTCTCGTGATGCCTTGTGAGAAGAATGGTTGTAATCTGCATGTACACTACCAGTTTTATGATATCTCCTTGATCTACCGTGGAGTGTGTTATGGAAATTCAAAAGAAAGGTTTTAGCTCCCATAATAGGTACTTTATCATTTCATGTTTCCTAAATTTGATATTTGTTTTTAAGCAAACTTACTTCAGTAATATTTCTTATGGGAAGCCCAAAGTATTCAGTGACATTTCTTATGGAAAATCCAAAGTAAGTTAGTTGCCCTTGGGACTTGAAATCTATTTTCCTCCCCTCTCTTCATGCATAAGGGAAAAACAAATCTAGAGAACAGAACGCTGGAGGAGTCTAAAGTAACAGGAATAGTAAGGAGTGCACCAAGGTTAAGTTAAATCCCAGTTAAAGGCGAAGGAGCTCAAGGATAAGTGCAGCATAATGATACAAAGTGTTGTCACAAGTCAGGCTCCTTGTGCTAACGACCGAGACCAGTTGGAGGGTGCTCCTGATAGCAGCTAGTTCAGCATTAAGCACTGGTTTGCATACCTTAACAACCAAGGCAACATAAACCAATTTCCTGCGGAATCCCAGATTGTCACGCCCATGACCAAGGTTGCCAATGACACTTCCATTAATATTTTTCTTTCAAGAAGTCCAAGGACAAAAGCATTCAATTAAACGATTCTAACATTTTATGCCAAGAGAAGCATCCCCAAAGTTTGCTATGCAGTTATCGAAAATTCAGCGAGCATACTGAACTAAGATCATGAATAGAACGTACATCTTGCTTAACACTAAATTCTTTCTATATCGTCACACTCAACACTTCTCATATATCACTGAAATTGGGTAGTGCCCAACATAATGGAGCGCTAGAAATGTTCATTTTCACCCGGACTAGCTCGACATTTTTTTCGCCACAAGAAGAAAACTCCGCGTCTTGTCATTGCTAAAAGTAGAATACATTACTAATTTTAAAGCCTCGTTTATTGTGAAAGATTAAAAGCATCACAATCATAAAATGGGAGGAATTCTTTAAGAAAAAAAAATAAATCAAGAGTAAATATTAGACTGTGAGAAATGGTGAATAATAAATTAAATTCTATCTTGGATTCACTGGTTCACTTGATCTGTTATTTTAACCATATGTATAAAGAGCTAAAGAACTTAAAATTAAGATTTAATTGGAAGAATATTTACTAAAATACTCGTATTTAATTTTGAATATATAATTAATTCATTTTATATCTTATCATAAATTATGTTTATTGTCAAATTACTAAAATTGAATTTGTAGCAAAAAATTATTAAAATTTAATTTATTTCAAATGATTTTGCCTATATTTTTTTTCTTCCTCTGCTTCAATCTATTGGGCTGAAAAAGATAAAATGTTAGAATTTACACATAGTATAGGTAATATTAATGTACTAGGTGAAGTAATGAATTAAGAAAAATATTTATACACCTATCAAACTTAAGAGGCCATTTTTTTAACCAAATAAAAATTAAGGGATGAAAAAAATAATTTTTAAGATTAAGAAGTAAGTTAACCAAAAATAAATAAATAATTAAATAGAAGAGGGTATGTACGCGGTTTGATCTGTAATGGCGGGGAAACATACAACCGTCATAACCGTCTTAAGCAACTCGAAACATGCATCCTCGTCGCGACAATGTTTCTCTATCTATGGATCTCTTTCTCTCTCTACATTCTTATGGTTGTCATTCCCATGCAGACGACTCCAATGCATCCTCTGCTTGTACAATCAAGGCCTCGAAAATTATTAGTTTATTACAGTAGGTTCATCCTCAGATCAGATGTTTTTGTTCATTTAATTTAGTTGCTGATCCCTTTTTTCATCCTTCAGCAATTAAAATTGCGGAAATGGACAGCAGCTGCAGATGATGGTCTCTGACAATTTAGAATTTCGGATGAAGTTGTTGAGAAAACCAAACATATTTCCATGGCAACATCCTGCCTTACCTGTCTCTGTCTTCGTTGCGTGCAGGAGCATTAAACTTTCTTGTATGACAGGAATGTTCTAGAAAGTTCCTGGTATTGCTGCCGGGTCTCTCTGTTATTTCTTCAGAATGTTTGACTGTGGTTACAGGTCACAATACATAGGTGGCAAGAAGGAGAGCTTTACCAGGTATACAATAATGCAATACATAGTTCTTTTACCCATCGCGTTTAATTCTAAAAGCAACATCAGTCCTTGGCGCAGCATGTTCGATAGGATTTCCGAGTTCATAGCTTGAATCATACATTTGGTTGTGATTGATTTGATGAGGAGGGAATATAGATTTCAATTTAGCACAAACTATAGCCGCATGTTAATGATAGCCCTTGTGACTACTTTATTTTATTTTACCATTATTAAAAAAAAAAAAAAAGAGCTTTCATTAATAACCCCCGCACATCAGATGAATGTTAGTGAACCTTGAATTTTCTTCTAGGATATGTATTTTAGTTCATAAAACTCTTCCTTTTTACGTTGAAACTATACACATGAACATGATAGACTAAACTATTCTTAGTTCAGTCTTAAAGCCTTAACTCAAGCGACACCAAGTCTCTTTGGAGACTATTTGATCTCAGGTTCAAATCTTACCAAGCCCCATTTTGTCTTAACTTTAGCATACCTTTCCCCTTCCCACACTAGGTCTTGGACCTCCTCTGGAGCCGAAAAAAAAAATGATTCAGATATGAAAGGAGACTTAGTGTCTACAAAGAACCTCCATGCATACCAGTAAATGAACTCCCAATTGCTGTAAGCACTATCTCAGTTTTTATGTTCCCCCATGGCAAGTAAGGATTAGTTACTTTCACTTAAAATCTTATACTATTCTTTGATTTGCTTATAGTTTGTTAAATTCTGCGTTAGTTTTTCTTGGGCATGTGCAAAAGCTAAGTTGTCATGCTGACATGCATTGGATGATGCAGGTTGGATGATCAGGAATCTAACGTGTCAGTGTCATCTAGCACAAGTGGGATGAAGAAACCCAGATTTAATTTAAAGGGTCTACCCCTTACTGGTCGCGGAAGGAAAAATGCGTCAAAATCATTTAGGCTAGGAGTGAAAAGGGGATCAGATGGGCTAAGGATATTTGGCAGATCACTCAAAAGTGGAGTCACCTGGGCAGTGTTCCCAGAAGATCTTAAAGTGTCAGAGCGAAAAATATTTGACCCTCAAGATAAGACCCTCCTGCAGTGGAATAAGTTTTTTCAGATTTTATGTATTCTTTCTGTATCTTGTGATCCCCTCTTCTTTTATCTTCCGTATTTCAATCACAAATCATTTTGCCTCGCCATAGATAGAAGGCTAGCAAATTATGCACTTACAATGAGAACAATCTTAGATGCTATTTATCTCCTCCGCGTAAGTTTTCAGTTCCGCACTGCTTTCATCGCGCCTTCATCTCGGGTATTTGGACGAGGTGAACTTGTCATAGATCCTACAGAGATTGCCAAGAGATATTTGCGACGTTACTTCATTGTTGACTTCATTTCTGTGCTTCCTCTGCCACAGGTTTGAGATATTATCCATGCGTACCTTCTTTAATTTCAGCCAACTGCATCACTGCTATATTCATGAAAGCTTATTATATATATTAATGACCAAGGAAAGAAAATGCAAGGGTTACTGAACTCGACTTCTAAGTACTAGGATGACAAGTTGATGATTCACGTTAGACTTGATGATTTTTCTTTGCCATTGTAGTTGTCATATCTATGCTTTTACCGCAGATTGTTGTATGGAGATATCTTCGCAGACCAGGACGAACAAAGGTATTGGCCACAAAAACAGCACTGTTGAGAATTGTCATCCTCCAATATTTACCAAGATTTGTACGCTTTCTACCTTTAGCTTCAGAGGTTAGCAAGACAGCAGGTGTTTTTTCCGAAAATGCACTGGTCGGTGCTGCATACTACTTGATCTGGTATATGCTTGCTAGTCATGTAAGTGCATGTTGTGAAATCATGCTTCTTCTATTGAGTTCTCCTTTTGCTCTCAATATATACATTCATGCATATGCATATATACATAGATATGTGCATGAACTTGATTTCTGGACACCGGAGTTTTATTGATTGAAAGAATAATTACTGCTAGTGGTTCTTGCCTTGAATCAATTTCTTTGTTGACCAAAAAATCATTTTCCCCCTATAAACTGTATTGGGCCAATTCCCACAACGCCCATTCCATGTCTTGAGAAATGGTCCTCACCCAAGCCCATTTTTGAATCCATTCATTCACAAAATTCTCATGCATACGAAAGTCAAAAGTATGGTCGTTTCCCTCGTCTCAAATTTCTCGTGTGTCCCATCATTGAACTATGTAAGTAGGAAGATGGAACAAATTTTACAAGCATATCTACTCTTGATCTTGTGATTCTAATAAGTAATGTCTATGTGACAGATAACGGGGTCTGTGTGGTACTTACTAGCTATAGAACGTAATGACAGATGCTGGAGGAATGCTTGTATGGAAGTTGAAAGATGTCATGCACAATACTTGTACTGTGGGAATTCGAATAAGCGTATTCCTGGCTATGAAGATTGGAGAAAAATCAGCTCGAAGGTCCTTAAGGCTCACTGTTTTGTTGATGATGATAACCCAGCATTTAACTATGGAATCTTTGCTCAAGCCATAAAATCTAAGATTGTTGCATCCATTGATTTCTTTCCTAAACTCTGTTACTGTTTGTGGTGGGGTCTCCAAAACTTAAGGTATATTCCTAAACTCTGTTCCTTACACATAGAAAGCGAACAAGTAGCATGCATGCCTTAAACTTTGTTAATACTTATTTAAAGTATGAACTTCATTCAGTGTGATTGACACTTCAGATGACATGTTGACACTTCTTAAGTTTTACCTCCTATATCTAACCGGTGCAATTGTTATGAGTGATAACTTCCTGCAGAATCCTCTAATTATTTCTTAATTACTGTCTGCACCGAGCATATGTGCATTTCAGTGTGCTTGAAGTTGTTGTCTGTTCCCAAGTTTTACAGCCCTAATCTGCTTCTGTTTTGCTTTCCGCAGCACACTTGGTCAGGGGCTTCTAACCAGTACCTACCCTGGAGAAGTTCTGTTTTCCATAGTAATAGCTATTTTGGGGCTTGTCCTTTTTGCTCTTCTGATTGGGAAAATGCAGGTAAAAAAGGGATTGTGCCATAATATTCACTTAATAAGGCTGATTGTTTATATGTTGATTGATACTTCCAGTGAGACTCATAGCCAGAATGTTGACCCTTTTTTTCCTCCCATATATATATATATAAATATATATGTTTTCAGAATTAGTGACTTAAATTTAGAACGACAACTTTGCATGAGACTTAAAACCTGGATTTTGGGGTTTAGGGTTTTGGCAAAGATACCTTTCAAGTGAAATCAACTTCTGTTCCAATTACAACTCAAAATCAATCAATTACATTGGGATCCCTGATATCTTACTTCTCGCCAAGGCTTTGTTTGACATGAATAGGTAAAATACATTTGCAGAAACTTCAAGACAAAATGCTTTGTACAAAGACTGTTGTATTGTCAAATTACGTGCTGGTGTTCTATTGGCTAAAACAAAGATACGGTGCTTCCATGTAACCCAAAATTACTACCAACTTCTTCCTGTGCCTCTCTTTCACTTGAAATGACCTAAACTAAAACTACAGTATATGGGCAGATGCTCTTGAAAGTGCTAGTACAGGGGTTGGATCCTTATCAATGCATAACAGATTAGCCTTGACATGGTTACCAGTTAACAGTTTAAGGGATAGATAACTCACTCTTGATGTTTTGACATGATATGGCACTGGTTTACATGTCCATATGAGGAAACAAAATTTACTTATACTAGTTTCACAAGTTCTAAGCTTGAAGTTATGATGCAATTGAGCAGACCTATCTTCAATCAATGTCTGTCCGTCTTGAGGAAATGAGGATCAAAAGACGTGACTCTGAGCAGTGGATGCATCATCGCTTGCTTCCTCCGGAGCTAAGGGAAAAAGTTAGGCGCTACGATCACTACAAATGGCTGAACACCCGAGGAGTGGATGAAGAGAGCTTGGTTCAGAATCTTCCTAAAGATTTGAGGAGGGACATCAAACGGCACCTTTGTTTGAATTTGGTCAGAAGGGTGAGCAAACTATCTTTACCCTTTTGAGATGCTACTTCCAAGTCTTCCTTTTCTCAATTCTCAATAGTCTTCTCTTCTGTACATGACATGATCAGGTTCCTCTCTTTGCTAACATGGATGACCGCTTGCTTGATGCCATATGCGAGCGACTGAAGCCTTGTTTGTACACGCAGAGCACTTACATAGTTCGCGAAGGTGATCCAGTTAATGAGATGCTCTTCATCATACGTGGGCGACTAGAGAGTGTGACTACAGATGGTGGAAGGAGTGGATTCTTCAACAGGGGTCTTCTCAAAGAAGGTGACTTCTGTGGAGAAGAGCTACTGACATGGGCACTGGACCCAAAATCTTCTGCAAACTTGCCATCATCTACTAGGACAGTGAAGGCCATAAATGAGGTGGAGGCATTTGCATTGGAAGCAGAGGAGTTGAAGTTTGTTGCTTCCCAGTTCAGGCGCCTTCATAGCAGGCAGGTGCAGTACACCTTCCGTTTCTATTCACAGCAGTGGAGAACATGGGCTGCAGTTTTCATCCAAGCTGCATGGAGGCGCCATAAGCGGAGGAAATTTGCAGCACTGCACCTGAAGGGAGAAACAGAAGAGTTATACGAATCCGATTATGAAGGAGATAGTGATGTTACAAGGACCTTGGTTTCACGTACTGATAGTGATACTTCATCTTCTGGGCCTGGGCTTCGGTTTGATACAACTATTTATGCTTCCCGCTTTGCTGCTAATGCTCTTCGTGGTCATAGGCTCCGCACTTCAAGTTCCAGGGCCATGGGGCTGGGGCTCGAGAAACTCCAAAAGCCCCAAGAACCTGACTTCAGCCATCTTGATGATGCACAGTGATTACTCTTTTTTTCTCCTACAATATGTGGACTGTCTTTAATGTCTTGTGCTCTCAATCTACGCTTGAATTCATTAACAGATAACAGTTTTAGCTCATGCGGTGTGACATATAAATCAGTTGTTTGGGTGACCAAGAACCAAGTGTTCCTTGTAGTTTAGATAAATCTACTCAGCTTACTAGCATGTTTTACACATCTCCCACGCCTCTGTAGGTTTGCTAGCTAGTAACACTAAGGTGTCATGCTATGAATATATTTAAATTTAACTGATGAGTTTAACATAATCTACTAGTTCAGAGAGAGAAGTTCCGATGTTTCAAAAGATGAGTGTGCATATAACATTGCTGTTGTTGGAGTTAGAACACTGCGAATCTGTTAGGAACCTGGCCATCAGAGATAGAAATAGAAGGAAATTGTTGTATTAAGTCACTGGAGAAGATGATATCAGTGTGATATCAGTCTCCTAAAGAGATACAATAGTTTCTAGGTATTAGAGAGACCTAGAACTCTCCCAATCCAAGTCTTCCCAATTCTCCGATGCCCCCCTTAGCACCCCTCCCCTTGCCTATATTGCTTCCCACCACTCCTCCCTAACAGATTCAGGATATTCTCTCTCCTCTGCCTAGCTGGCAGTTAGTTACAAAACCCTTCATCCATGCCTTTATCACACATCTCATATACTTTAGTAACCCCCTTCCTTTTTCTTCCTACATATGCTATTAACAACAGCATTAGTATTAATATTAGGGGTCCTAACAATACTCCCCCCCTAAAAAAATCACCTTGTCCTCAAGGTGATGTAGCCAAAGGAAAATAATAATGCTGAAAAATAAAGGGCTTCCTCCGGGGTCCCAAATCTTGAAAAAGATGGGAGGAAGTTTGCTTGTAGCATAGGGATGTCCACCTGGGTCCCATGGATCTGAGTCCCATCCAACCACTCGAGTTTCTTGGTTTTCAGAAATAAGCAGCAAGTAATCTTCATTTTCACAAATCATAACAGCCTGCACTCCTTCTAAATCGTTGATGCCAACCCCTCCATCTTGCTTGTCTTTGCCTAAATTCTGTTTAGTTGAGAACTTTCCCTGAAACTTGATTCTTCTGGTCGCTCTCAAAAGCCAAGGCCACATAAAACCCAAAGGGTAAGTGGAAACCAAACTGAAGAGTTTAAGCTCACTCCTATGTAATTGTAATTCCACGTCATTAATAGTAAATGGAATGGCTGTTGGTGCATAAAACTCATTCCGTTTAAGGGAAAAATCATCAAAATAGGATGTCTGAATTTTCATATACAAAACCAATGCAGCAGAAGCAGAACTAACAGTGATGCATATTTCTGAGTTTCGATACCTCCTCTATCATCGCCAAAAGACCCTACATTTGTAGGCTCACCCATCTTCCGTGAGTGATTCACATCTACGCTCTCTCTTCCTTCACCGCCATGCATTCCCAAAGACTCAATTTCTCCACTATCCACAAGGTTTGCCCTCATTCCATATAAATCAGTGACACCTTTATCAGTATTAAAGGTATAATTGGCAGATGCACAGCAGGATGGAACACAATCAACTTCTGCCCACGCTTCAGCTTCCTCTGCAATAAGTAATCCCGCCTTGATGCTATTTGGTAGTTGCAGAAGATGTCTCTGAGGAGCATAGACCATTGCATCCCCACTTTTTCGAGCTTGGCCCATCAATTTCATATCATAATTTCTTCTCATTCCTAAGCCATGAGCAGTGGCTTCTATTAAAACGATGCTAAAGCCCACTAAACCTTCTCGAACAGTAGCAACCTTTTCTGCGTTTCTGGGCTTGAGCCCAATATTAATTTCATCAGGCACCTTATTGAATTGGGCTCGGTTAATCAGTTTCCAGACATATCTTACTTCATCAGAACAGCAACTCTTTTCCCCTTGAATTTGGGTCTGGCCCATTAGGTCAAGAGGTGAGCCCCTTTGCCCGAATTCCACTTTTACCCTTACATCCCTCCCCGTCTCACTCGCGATACTTCCAGGGACGGGGTGTGGCGCCGCTGCCCTTGTTGTCGGCGCCTCATCTCGTTTCGCCGCTGGGAATGGCTCGTAGGCCGTCGCACATGGATCCGGGCCCAGCGGTTTTGGCGGCGAAGCTTGATCAGCTTTCCCGTTAATCCAGATGCCGCATGACTCCTTCTGCGTTTCAGCTTCGTCCTCCACAGAAGGGAATTCGCCGGCTGCCGCCCACGGGTCCGAGTCCAGTGGTTTTCGCGGAGGTGGCCGAGCGACTTTCATGAAGCAGCTCGGGGCATCATGTTTGGCATCCACCCTCTCTGCCAACATCTCCGCGGCCCGATGCCACGGCTATCGCACTGACCTCCGGATCTGGTGGTTCTGGTGGTGGACGTAGGCCTACCTGCCTTATCGAAGCCCGGAGCTCAAACAAGGGACTCCACTGCACGTCCCTTCGTATCTTAGTCTTGCCCTCTGTCCACAACGCCACCGTCGGTGCTTTAACGAATGATTTGGCTGCCCCTACCTCCTCTTTAGCTGTCTTCCTTTCAAGATCCACCACCAGCCTGATCATTGTCTGTGATTCCTCTTTATTCGACTTTTTGAGACCTTCTTCCTCAACCCACACATCTCTCTTGGGCTCCATCTTCTCGTCCTCCCCTTCCTTCAGTGCTACCTTCTCTTTGATAATCTTCTTCGGCTCTTCAATCTTCCCCGCGTCTTCTTCCCTCAATTGAGGGTGTTGCTGCTCCCCTGCTTCCCTGTTGACAAGTTCGCCCACTACTTCCTCCACTGACTCATTGTCTGCTTCCTCCTCCTTCTCTTCATCTTCAACCTCTTCTTCTTCCTCATCTAACATGCTTTCGAAAAAAACACGAACATTAGGAGCCCAATCTTCCATGGAAGATCTCCTCCTTCTCCTCCACCACCAAGCTTCATCATCCTCCCAAACTGGTAGGCGACGTCGCCTGTGTTGTCTTTTTCTCAGCATCCTATCAATTTCTTTCATCCTCCGCCTAATCCTTTTCATGCGCTTCTCCCAACTCGACTCTGATGCAAAGGTGGCATGGTTTCCGGCATAGGGCTCCCAAGATCGGGTGCTCTGATACCAGTTGTTAGGAACCTGGCCATCAGAGATAGAAATAGAAGGAAATTGTTGTATTAAGTCACTGGAGAAGATGATATCAGGGTGATATCAGTCTCCTAAAGGGATACAATAGTTTCTAGGTATTAGAGAGACCTAGAACTCTCCCAATCCAAGTCTTCCCAATTCTCAGATGCCCCCCTTAGCACCCCTCCCCTTGCCTATATTGCTTCCCACCACTCCTCCCTAACAGATTCAGGATATTCTCTCTCCTCTGCCTAGCTGGCAGTTAGTTACAAAACCCTTCATCCATGCCTTTATCACACATCTCATATACTTTAGTAACCCCCTTCCTTTTTCTTCCTACATATGCTATTAACAACAGCATTAGTATTAATATTAGGGGTCCTAACAGAATCATTTATGAAACTACATCAGCTGGCACTTGTCTTGAGTTTTTAAACCATGGGGTAACACGTCTCGGTTGTATCTATTCCATTCTAAATGATCAAAAGAAATTGTTATCTTTATTCAAAACTCATGTTGTAGCTGCAGCAAAGCATGGGTTTAGTGCTAGTATTATAAGAGCGCCTGTATTTGCTGCATGAATTGGAAGGTATTTGGTTCGGACAAAAAGTTTAATATTTGTGCAAAACAGAACAAATCAACTTAAATCATATATTCATTCACATAAAAATTCAAAGTTCAGAAGTTTGAGTTGGAGGGGAGCTCATATAAAATCCCAATCAAACTTTCCCTTTACAAGTGCAAGTGGAACTATGACATGGATGGCATGTGTGAGGCCATTTCTATGCCACCAGTTGCTCACGAAAGTAAGCTCAGATTTCAATGCAGCAGAGATTCGTGGAACTTTAATCCCTTATCCCATCTTTCAAATTGCTTTCTTTATGTCTGATTGCACTACACATGACTATGAATCTAGTTTCGGATTGTGGAGTATCTTTATCGTTTGTCTTCCTGTATAAATTTCCCACGTAAAGGAAAGTGCTCGGTAAAACACTTTTTTTTTTCTTTTTAATTGCAGATCCACAGGAAACGGTCATTCATCATTATCTTATAAATCTCGACCAAAAAGCGTTATATTCTAAAAAGTTTCTTAATTTTTCTGAGAAACAATAACGCCGAAGAGGAAAAAGCCCTGAATAAACATGCCAGGAAAAATGATTTATAATAGCGTTCCAACTTGATTATTTTTTTAAATATAAATTATGGGTATTAAAAATATATTAAATTTTAATTAATCTAATTTCAATCAAATTAGTCTATTATAAAAATAAAGATTTTTCTTAAATTTTTTTATTAAAAGATTCAAATGCAAAATGTTATTTAAAATAAACAAATATGGTCACTTGAATTAATCAACCATTGGTTTTCAATGTGATTAATAAAAGTTAGAGAATTGATTTCGCATTTTCCAACAAACCAAAGTCAATTCTAGTTGAAAGTGATCTAAATTTAACTTTTTTTCTTAGCCATAAAAAGGTGACTTTAAGTGAATTTAAATCACTTGAGATAAAAATCAAAGTTTGAGTCGGAAGATCATATAAATCTCATGATTGTGCGGTACGATTAGTCTCTACTAAAAATGAAGTCGATCATCTAATCATTATTCCAAAGGTAAGTTTACCTAATCACCATTTAAACTTATAATAACATAAATAATTACTTAAAAAGTTAATATGGTTTTATAAAAAGTTAAATACAGTTTTATTTCTAATTATAAACAACTTTTCTCAAGAAAAAATTTAGGTTTAATTCTTGGAGAAAAATATTGTGATAAAGTGTTTTATTCATTCTGTTATTAGGCTAAAGGTAAACAAACAAATGTGTTATTTGAATATTTTAACAATCATGAATAAATAAGTAGAAATTTTAGTTATATGAATCTACTTATGCAAAAATATAAAATTTTACTAACATGAGGTTAGTCGAAATAGTAGGTGTCTTGAACCTTTAATTAGAGATCTTAAATTTAAATTCTGAAAATAAAAAAAATTCTTACTAAAAAATCCCTACTTTCTTTAGAGATCTCCATCGAGTTAGATCAGATTAGGCGGATTCTTAATAATAGGATCCGAATACTATTAGTTCTATTCAGACAAAAAAAATATATATATAACTATATATTAATAATAAAGAGTTGAAGTTATTTTTTCACTGAAATTGATAGAAAAAAAAGATTATAATTTATTATTAATTATATCATTATTCTATTATAATCTTCAATAACATAATTAAAATCTATATTTATTTATTTACAACTTCTTGAATATCGAAATGGGTGTCTAAAGCATACATTAAAAAATATTTCTCACAAATAAAATCCTAAAGTGGCCTGTTCTCACCTATAACCATGCGTTCGTAATCACCAGAATTTTTAATTTAAGAAAAGGAAATTTAAAAAAAAAAAGAGACAGCTTTTTCATTCATTTATTTACATGCTGACATTATACTTCCCTTTCCGTCAATGCAATGAAACTTCGTAAACACAGAAAAACAAGCTGCAGCATTGATACTTGAATAGTTGCATGGAAACGACATATAATATAACCATAAGATGCAACACCGCACTGACACTACGGACTGACCCATTCGAAAAACAAAACGAAACTGTGTCTTTCTCATTCGCTCTCTCTCTCTCTCTCTCTCTCTCGTTGTGTCCATGGACGACTTCCTCTCTCGTGTTTGCCCTAATTCCCCATTCGTACGCTTCTCTTCTCCTTCTCTTCTTACTTTGTTCTTCAGTTCACTGAATTGAATTATCTGGCCCTGTTTCTTTTGCCCTTTTAACAATGAACCAACACTTATCACACTATAACAGCTATCATAATTTTAATCTTTTTGGTCAACTTGGAGCTCTTAACTTGTCAAAACTTATAAATTCTAATGTTTAACTAACTACAATGTGTTGGACATATGTTCATTTTGAAGTCAACCCGAGGGGACTGTGATTATTTTTTGCATCAAGACTTTCAAACTACATTTGTTATGACAATTTGAGTCAGAGTCATCATATTCTGTTTGTTGCTGTATCCTTGGCCTGTGGGTTTCTCAATGGTTGCAACAAACTCGTTGGAGTTGAGACTATATAATTGAAGAATTATGTGCTTCTCAATCTGTTTATGCTCTTCAATTGAGTTCAAAATTAATTTTAACTTTGATGACCGTGCCACCAGAGCAGCTAATTATTTCTGGAATTTGGAGAATTGATTCAGACATAAAGGGATATTAGATTCTGCATTAAAGAGTACAACGTTTAAGATCATAATGGTTCTTGTACCCCCAAAATAAAAAAGAAAAAATAAGAAGATCATTATGGTTCATGCACTCATGACTTGCACTTTTTTCCCCCTGTTTTACAGGTATGGGATGGAAAGGGATTCTCCGAGTGTTTTGAAGACATATATCCTTTTTGCTTTTTTTTTTTTTTTTTTCATATTTTAATTTTCAATTTGTGCACTGAAAAAATTGTTTTATGTATATAAATTGATTTCCCTTAATAACACCTACTGTTTTAGGTTTTGGAGTGAACATAGTGACTACTATTATGATTGTTGTGTTTGGATGTAAGCAAAAGATTGGTCAAGGAGTTCAGAGATCAGATGTGCAGGTAGTAGCTGATCTTAAAAAGTTTATGAGATGCCACTAGAAAAACATCACCAGGAAACATGTCAAATATTCATAATGTATTGTATCAAATCAAGAGTGTGGCTTCTGTTTACTGTTTTCAGAACAATTATTTGCAAGCCGTCAACTGTTATCCTTTACTGTTACTCTGTACGGTGTTCTCTACAGCTCATTGATTGTTCAATTGTTCATTAATTGTCAATCTTCGTTGGAAATTGTATGAATCATGCAGGAAAAATTTATTAATATCCCCACTTATGATCTTTGTATTTTAAGCATGTATCTAAGATATCTTCTTATGTTGGTGCTTTTGCACTGAGTAAACAGGTGACCCTTCTAGAGAAATTTGTCCTGGATTTTGTACCACCTATTGGAGCATGCCTTTCAGTCTTGGACATAATTTTTCTGTGGCAGAAGGAACATAATAGTCACTTTGTTGGATATCATAAGTGGTTTTATAGCTGTTCTGAGTTGATTGTGTGGGTAAGTAAGATTCCTAATTTCTAGAGTTTAGCTACAGTGTTCTGTAGAGTATAAGGCATTTGATTTCAAGTGATCTAAATCTTTACTTATGTCTATATGTAGACAAATGTCATTCTCTTCTCAAGGTGTGCGAGCAGTCATTACATAGTCCTCAACTGTGTTTTATGCTTCTGGTGGATTCTGAAGCCAATTTTGGGGGTCTTCCATTTGATGACTACATTTCCATCATTGGAGGTGCTATTATTTGTTAGCATGGATATCTTTTGGCCGTGTCAAGTTGACCTTTATTACTTATATTATTTGTTCATTTTCCAATGAATCCTGTCAGTTTATTAGATGTGAAAATTTGGCGTAATTCTCATTGCAGGTTTCAATGTGCATAATGGAAAGCTTGGTTGTTCTCTTGAATATCACATTTGGCATAGCTATCAATGTGATTAGGGTAAAGAGACAATCTTCCAAAAGCAGGTATATACTGGCCTGTCATTCTTAAGCATGGTCACTTTCTCTTTAAGATTTGTGATAACCATTTAGCATTAGATAAAATTTTAAAAGGGAGCATAATTGATTTTCTCTCTCACAATACATGTTACTTAAACCCAACCTGTTTGCCATGTGTTATGCCTAGCTGTCCTTGGTTATGAACATATGGTTCATTACATCTCATTCTGCTTATCACTTATTCAAATGATTTCATCCAATTGTGATAACAAGCAGAAAGGGCACTCGTTTGATTGTCTATGTTTTTTAGTGTATAGTAATGAAAGTTATATTTTGTTTCAAGAGTACATTAATAAATCTTTACTGAATCTACTGTCATAATTTTAGTTTATTGGGAGATCCACTTCTTTCCCATGATGCAGACCTGGAGGAGGGTGGCCATTGTGACCTTGTAAGTGCATTTCATCAATTGTAACTCTCTTCTCAGAATCTTGTGTTTACCCTCTTAAGATAATTAATTAGTCTCCAATATATAATGGGATGAATCCAGGCTATATGCATTTTTTTAATTTAATTATTGCATACTGTTTTGTTAAAACAACTGGATAGTGATGAAGTTAAGGGGGAAATGCACAAAGCCCTGTTAAATTTCGGGCTTTGGCAAATATAACCTTCAACTTTCAACTTTGGCAGTTGACATCCTGTAACCTTGAAAAACGCCCCAATAGCTAGACTTTGTTGGGACATTATTATGATTTTGAATATTTATACTTTAATTTTGTATAGATAATTACATGCATGACCTATTTCCAAATGAAAATCCACTCTGTTTAATGCTGTCTAAGCATCGGCTCTGTTTTTTTTTATTTCAAATATTTAAGGTTGATATGATCTTACTAGTTGACTTTTTTTCTTTTTTCTCTTTTTTTTAATACTTTCTTCCTAAAGGGAAATAATGGGAACATTTGGGATATGATGACTTTCAAATTCATAACTCCAGTAATGAATCATGGGGTGGTAAAGCAATTAGACTCTGAAGATCTGCTGCAGCTACCTACTGATATGGCTCCTTCTTCTTGTCATGATATAATTTTATCCTGCTGGCGAGCTCAACTAACTAATGATGCTTCAAACCCATCCTTGTTTAGAGCACTGTGTAGTGCATATGGATGGCCATATCTCCGCCTGGGTTTATTGAAGGTATTTTTTTATACTAAATCGCATTTTCCTCCCCTGTGCTACATAAATCTAAGTTGATACAAAATTGATGCATGTGCATTAGTATTTATACACGATATTTACTTTATTTGGTTAAGCTGTTATAGACTGGTCATTGTAATCTAATTCTTCTAACTAAGGCAATCTTAAATTCATTGAAACTTTTAAATTCCGCCATAGTTTGTGTCTAGAGAAGTTGCTTTGTGTGCTCTGCTGTACAGTGCCTTTAATAGCAGAGCAATGGTTCATGACTTCATGGGCCATTGATCAAACACACTGATAGTTTGCTAACTTCTGCAATAGATAGTAGATTGTATTTGTGCCTTGAAATTCCAGTTATTTCAGTGGAAATATATTTATTTTATGACTGGTTGCATAACATATAGCATATTTTACACAGATCTAGACGTCTATACTGCTATATTAAAAGGTTTGGGTCATTTTAATTTCCCTCTTGGTCACATTTCACTTTTCACTATTTTCCTTCTCTTTAATATCTTTTACCTTTTAATTTTTCTTAACTTCTCTCAACTTCTCTTAACTTCCCTTAACTTTTCTTAACTTCTCTCAATTTATCTAACTTCATGAGCATTTTAGGAATAGTCAAATTTAGACACCAAAAAGGAAAAAAAATAGTTATTCACTTCAATTTAATTTTTTAAAGATAAATAGAAATTAATTTTCAAATTTATAATAAAATTAAAAAAATCCACTAGTATTTATTAAAAGGCTGTGGTTCTTATCTATTTCTGGGTGAGAAATGTGAATAGTCTGTATGTAATGTCCAATATCCCAATTTTAGTGGTGCTGATGCCTTGACATGTTTTAAATTGATAGAAGCTACATGGATTATCATGTAAACTTCAAAACAGGATTTTACTTAAATACGATTGCATGGATTATCATTTATAATGCCAATTTTAATCTTGTTGACACGTAGCCATATTTACTTATTAGTTGACTAGCAAGAAAACCGAATGTTTCCAAAAGATATTGAGTCCTTGCCTGGTCCTTGTTTGTATTGAGATACCTCATGAAGTACATTTATGTCATTTATGTCAATATTAAAATATCACTTATTGTCCATGAAGAAACCAAAAATTTTAATCAAACTATACTTTTTTATTTATTTATTTATTTATTTTCAATTTATGCTCTACAACTACACAATATTTTACTTCTTCCAGGTGATTAATGATTGCATTGGTTTTGCGGGACCATTGCTTCTCAATAAGCTGATCCAGTTTCTTCAACAAGGTGTTGCAACAGTGAACAGTTTGCGTTTATCCATTGTGCTCATTAAATTTTGGCATGCATATATAGCTCTATTTATACTCTTTCTTGTCATAATATCAATAATTATTATAAAACAATTCTGGTAACTTATTGACTTTTGTGTACTTTAACATTTAATTCTGTGACTTCTGTTAAACATATGAAAGGATTGTGTCTGGACAGATTAAGCGGCAATATATATCAAGTGTAGGCATTTTATTGTGGTTATGCTTCAACAATAAGTTAAAAATATGAACTTTTGATAACTCTTATCATGGTGAAAGAATTGAGTTTAGACCTCTCTATTTATGCAATATGGAAAATCACAATTGGTCAGTTTGTATCATGAAACAAGGATGGCAATCCTGTACCTTTTTTTTTTGAAAAAAAATTCTTCTTGCTGCTTGTTAGTCAATTGGGACAAAATATCATAATAAAAAGTTGATTCCACTTTTTTACAACATTCAGGTTCAGTGAATTCAGATGGGTATTTATTTGCAATATCCTTGGGTCTCACCTCTATAATTAAGTAAGTATGGTTCTTGTATTTATAAAATTCATTGTGTTTTTCCTTTTTTTTCCTTGTGGTGTACGTTTCTAGGCATCTCTCTACTTGCCTATTTATTGCTGTTATTATGGTTTATCCTAAACTACACAAGATTAAAGTTTATGGATAGACATCTTTATGATAATTGATTAGTTCACAACTCATTAAGTTTAACTAGCCAGACACTAGTATCATTGTTAAAATATTGCTCATCAGTCTAACTGTTATATAAAAATGAATAACATGAAACTGTACAGATTAATTAACTGCTCATCATTCTCCCATTATTAATTTGGTACTATGCCTACACAGGTGCATAAACACTAAACAGCATAAAAATAAGGAAGACCGAGAAGTGAAAAACCATAAAAGGTTCATTATTTCTTTTAAAAGAAGAAATAATGTTTTGTGTGATTGAGATATAAAACCATTCATAGACTTCCACATAATAGCTTAAATGTTTGGGTTTTAAAGACAATGGAAGTTTTGCTTCCAGGGGAGTGGTCGCAGGAGTAAAACCAGTGAGAGGATAAAATAGCCTCCAAATCAAACACACTGAAAGAAAGAGAGAACCAATGTGGTTAAAAATGCTATAAAATCTCTCAGCAAATCAGAAATATAAACCCCCTTAATGCAACTGTGTACAGAACAGCAAAGACAAATGACACTCTCATTGATCCGACGGGCATGTCTTTGTATCTTTCAATTCCCTCCAACTTTGAGCAACCCATTTTTAATCTTTATGGATTTATATAACTTCCATGACACTTATTTTGCTGTATTTACTGGTAACAATTAATGAAACAGTATTGTTTTGTTCTAGATCCTTTTTAGATACACAATATACTTTTCATCTTTCCAAACTGAAGCTAAAGCTGCGATCTAGCATCATGACTCTAATCTATGAGAAGGTATGCCACTCTTTTTGTTCTATGTAAATGCCAAAATTATAGATTTTTATCACCATGATATCCTAGTGCTCTTCTTTATTTTTATGCTATTGATGTTATTGATGCATAGTCTTCTATAATTTGGCTGATGATCATGCTTTCATACTAAAACATATATATTGTTTCATGTGTTTCAAGTGTCTGTGTGTGAACCTAGCAGAACGTTCAAAATTCACAAATGGAGAAATTCAGACATTTATGTCTGTAGATGCTGACCGAACTGTCAACGTGTGTAATAGTTTCCATGATGCATGGAGGTATTCCCTTCATTAGAAATTTCTTGATGCGAACACATTACACCAAGCTACCTTTTGCTTATCTCTTTGAATATCTAGTCCAACAGACTTGTTATCTTGTAAAAGACTCCTCCTTTTATGTCTTGCAAAAATGTTGTTGGTGTTCAAGTTTAATAAAATTTCCGTGACTTATTTTTATTAAGGGTTAAGTATGCTTTAACCTACTGTTGAGTTTTTATCTGTATGCAATAACATTGGATTTTATATAGATGTATTTGATAGAATTTATATGACTGGAAGCCATCCTCAATAGCTTAAATTTGATGTCAAATCATGAATAATGTTTAATAATGATTTATATAGATCCTAAGCACTGTGATTTTTTTTTTTTTTTTTTTCAGCTTGCCTTTACAAATTGGAGTGGCACTTTATCTTTTGTACACTCAAGTTAAATTTGCCTTTGTATCTGGATTAGCTATAACCATATTATTGATACCAGGTAGAAATATCAGCCTTACAAAATTTTTAGTGGCAGAGAAGCCAGACTTGTTACATCATTTTTTCAGTTGATTTTTAATTTGCTTTTCGCCTGCTTGAAAGCATCATTACGAACATGAATGAATGCGGTATCAATAACTGAATTTGTTTCCTAAATCCTATGAAGGAACTCTTTTCTAATTTATTATCAATAAACATGCATTTTTGTAGTCACTGTCAAATCCTTACATTGATTTTACTGCTTGATTAACTCTTTTTTTCTTTATCTTGCTTTGTCCTTCTATAGCTGTAATGTTTCTGTTTTTGCAACTGGGCAGATTGCCTGATATTCCTTTTGATTTAGCAATATCTAAGAAGCCAGTTCCTTTTTATTATTTTTGCAGAAATGTATACTTGACCTTCAAGTTTATTTATTTATTTTTAACTTCTTTTGAAAACTAATGTTTCTTATTACTAAATTTTAATTGATGCAGTGAATAAATGGATAGCAAAATTAATTGCGAGTGCCACTGAACAAATGATGAAGCAGAAGGATGAGAGGTATCTATCCATTTGTTGCCTTCTCTATTGCTTTTCTTTGAGTGATAAATGGATGTTTGTAGTTTCTAAAAGTGTTGGGGGTAAATCTGTTCATATTGCCTGCGAACATGATGCAATATTTTTCCAGCTGTTGCATGCTTCTTTTCAGACTTCCACGTTCTCATTTTCTGCCCTCAGCATTATCATTGTTTACCCAATTGTAGCATGTTACTTCATTCTGCACTGTCACAATGGGTTATATGTATCAAAGCTGCTGCTGCATATTTACAATATTAAAATTATGCTTCTTACAGGATTCGTAGGACAGGAGAACTTTTGACTTATATTCGCACTTTGAAGATGTATGGATGGGAACTTATTTTTTCTAGTTGGTTGATGGAGACAAGATCTTTGGAAGTGAAACACTTAGCTGTAAGACTTCATATTTTGATTTTACTTATTTAGAGGTGAAACTGTATAATTTTTCTTGAAAGCCACCAAGCTAGTGTTCAAGAATGACATACTTTAATGGATTACTTTTGTCTTTTTCTTATTTAATTTTGATCATCACGTTTCATCCATGTTTTATAGACTCGGAAGTACTTAGATGCATGGTGTGTATTCTTTTGGGCTACTACACCAACACTCTTTTCTCTTTTCACATTTGGACTCTTTGTATTGATGGGACATCAACTTGATGCTGCAATGGTATTTTCAAACTTGTTTGACCTAATCTTATGACAAGTTTTTCTTCTTTTTTGTTTTGTATTTCACTATTTTTTTGTCATAAAAAAATTTGATCTGGTCAAAAAATCTTAATTGCAGGTTTTCACTTGTCTTGCTTTGTTTAACACACTGATTTCACCACTGAATTCATTCCCTTGGGTGATTAATGGACTGATTGATGTGAGTATCCTGTATTCGACTGAAGTTTTATGGACAAAGTTGGCTTGCATTGCACACACTAATTGATGATTAGAATGAAAATATTCTCTTAACTTCATTGTAGGCCATTATATCCTCTAGACGGTTGAGTAGATTTCTCTCTTGTCCTGAACATAGACTCAAAGTGGCAGAGACCAGTTCCTGTTCGTCCTCTTTCCCAAGTAAACAACCTGATTCTTTACAAGGTTTGGCTGTCTTTGTCCAAGATGCATCTTGTACTTGGTCAAGCAGTGATGAACAAACATTAAATTTGGTGTTGAATCATGTGACTCTAAGCCTGTCCAAGGGTTCCTTTGTTGCTGTTATTGGAGAGGTCAGATCCCAGCTTGAATTTTATCAAGATTGCTTTAGCCAATCAAATAAAAACTGCATCATATGATAAAGGAATTTCAATAGATATACACCTATCAAATTTCACAATCACACTTGTTGAAAATGGATATTTGAGATCCACAGTTCAAAGTGTTTAGAATAGGGTGTGGTTACTCTTGCTTAGTCTTCTATATCTGTCAATATCATCAGCATTTTCATTTCACAATTCAATCTGATAAGTGGAATGGAAAGAAATATGCACTTCATCTAACATCTGAAGTACTATATCAGTTATATCTATTTCACTTTTCCAACTGCATATGTTCAGGTTGGTTCAGGTAAATCATCCCTGTTATATTCAATTCTTGGAGAAATGCGGCTTGTCCATGGATCTATTTCTTCCGACGGATCCGTGGCTTATGTACCACAGGTCTGTAAGTGATAATGCCATATACTTAGCCCTCGAATGAAAATTCTTATGTTTTGCTTGAAATTGCAGGTCCCCTGGATTTTATCTGGCACTGTACGTGACAACATACTATTTGGTAAAAGCTATGATCCTATAAGGTATAATGCCTTCAACAATAGGATTACTTCCCCTCATAATTTTGACCTGATTGAAGCTTAGACTTATCTGTTCTGCTTGATGCAAACTTGATCTTTACAAACATGTTTTGAACCTGAAGAATTAATGTCTTCTCAATTTATTTTCTCCATGCTATAAACAGGTATACAGATACACTGCAGGCATGTGCGTTAGATGTTGATATCTCGTTGATGGTTGGAGGTGACATGGCTTATATTGGAGAGAAAGGAGTAAACTTGTCTGGTGGACAGAGAGTTCGTCTTGCTTTGGCAAGGTGATGGCTTACTGTTCTCCTTTCACTCTACTAGTCTGGTTGGGCTTTTTTTTTTATGCCTTAATTATTATCAAGAAAAATGTTTTAATAGTTGGGAAATTAACAGGGCAATGTATCATGGCTCAGATGTTATTATGCTCGATGATGTTCTGAGTGCAGTCGATGTACAAGTTGCTCAGTGGATCTTACACAATGCCATTCTGGGTCCTCTTATGCAGGGAAAAACTCGATTGCTCTGTACCCACAGCATGCAGGTTACTATGTATTTTCTTTTACAATTGTTATTCATTACCTTAAATTACACTGGTTTTGTAAGGCATTTTACCAAAATTCTGATGAGCATAATATTTTCACTGGCACTTTGAGCTGTAGTTAAGGAGAGTATTCTTCAGAAGATATGTATTGTATATTTTGTATTTTTATAAAATGTGTATATTAGTATTAGCATATTGATGTATCTAAATTTATGTGCAGGCAATATCTTCAGCTGACATAATTGTTGTAATGGACAAGGGACAAGTAAAGTGGTTGGGAAGTTCAGCTGACTTTCCAATTTCTTCATATACATTATTCTCCCCATTGAATGAAATTGATTCAGCTTTACCAAATCGCACAGAATCTTGCAGCACAAATTCTTCAACCAAACCCAAGGAGCAATCTTCTCCTGATGAAGTAATTGTGCATGCTCTGGAGGGAGCAGAGGAGATAGTTGAAGTTGAGTTAAGGAAAGAGGGCAAAGTCGAAATTGGAGTGTACAAGTGAGTAATAGACACATACATCATTGATACCAGAGATATACAGGAAGCTTATGTCATCAGTCTTGTAGATTGACTACTGTGGTCTCTGGATAACAATTTCAATTGTTGGTTGACAATTTAGTGCCATTTGCAGGAACTATGCTGTCTTCATTGGCTGGTTCATCACAGTTGTTATATGCCTGTCAGCTATTCTAATGCAAGCTTCTCGTAACGGAAATGATTTATGGCTATCATATTGGGTTGATACAACATCAGAAATCGGTCAAACAAGATACTCTGTGTCCTTCTATCTGGTGATGAGCTGATCTGCAGTATTAGTCTTCATAGTACATTTCTGTTGCTGGACATATGACTGATAGACAATTAGATATTTTCTGGCATTGAACATCTAATGCAAGAAGCACAACAAAATAGTTTTAATTCAAATCTTCTTCTTGTTAATTATAATAGCTCTGAGTAATATCATGTTGGAGAATGGAGTAGTTAAATGAAACTAGTAGCAATTCAGAAAATTTCAGTTTTAAGCATAATTGAAAGTTCATGCTTTGTTTACTGTATATAACATTGAACCATTTGTTTATGTGGTAAATTGAATGTTACCTAATCGTTTACCAAGGCCATCAGGTACTAATAAATGTAGCTTTCTAATTTGTTTGAGATGACAATTAATGCTGCAGGCTATACTATGTCTCTTTTGTATTGTGAATTCCTTTTTCACATTGGTGAGGGCATTCTCTTTTGCATTTGGTGGCTTACAAGCAGCAACTAAGGTACACAATAGACTGCTTAGCAAGCTTATCAATGCACCTGTGCAATTCTTTGATCAGACCCCCGGAGGAAGAATACTGAACAGGTTAGAATAAGATGTCTTCAGTGTCAAAGTCTACTTTGAATGGCAAAAGATGTCTATTGCCTGAGACTTCATTCAATATATAAAGCTAGGTACAGAGAATAATATGCTGAAATCTAGGCTAAATTATAGGGATTCCTAGACTCTTTTGAGGTGATTCTATTCTATTCTATTAATGGCTGATTCTATCCTATTTATGTTAATACAACAGAATAATAACAGCTGTACACAGTAATATAAAAGAATAATAATAGCTGTACATAAATATAATCTATATAAGGCAACATCCCCCCTCAAATTGATGCTAGTTTATCGAGAAGCATCAATTTGCCTACAAGAAACTGATGACGTTGTCGAGTATGAGACTTGGTGAACAGATCAGCAACTTGCAAAGTGGCTGGAACATGTGGGAGAGAAATGAGATGTGTAGCAACAGCTTCACGTATGTAATGACAGTCCACTTCAATATGTTTTGGACGCTCATGGTAGACTGGGTTGGTAGCAATTTGAATTGCACTTGTGTTATCTGCGTGAAGAGATGTGGGGTTAGATTGTGAAAAGCCAAGTTCAGCCAGCAATGCCCGAAGCCAAGTGATTTCGGAACAGGCAGCAGACATGGCACGATATTCGGACTCAGCGGAGGATTTGGAGACACGCTGTTGCTTCTTAATTTTCCATGATATCAGGGAGTCCCCAAGGAACATGCACCAACCAGTAACAGCTCTACGAGTATTAGGACAGGCCGCCCAATCTGCATCAGTATATGCAGTGAATTGGATACAAGAACCAGCAGAAAAAAATAAACCACGAGAAGCAGTACCCTTGAGGTATCTAATGATGCGACGGACAGCAGCCATGTGAAGATGTCGAGGAGAGTGCATAAATTGACTAACCTGCTATACAGCAAAAGAGAGATCAGGCCGTGTAATGGTTAAGTAGTTGAGACTTCCTACCAACTGTCGATACAGCAAAGGGTCAGAAAGTTGCTCGCCCTCATCAACATGATACTTAACATTCACCTCAAGAGGAGTATCAACAGAGGAAGATTCTTGAAGACTAGCTAATTCAATTAATTCTTGTGTGTACTTATGCTGATGTAAGAAAATGCCAGAAGGGTCCCTATGCACCTCCAACCCCAAAAAATAAGTAAGGTTACCAAGATTTTTCATGTGAAAAGACTCCTGAAGATGCTGTTGTAACTGGGCAATTAATAAAGAATCAGTCCCTGTGATAACAATATCGTCCACATATACCAAAAGAATGACAATTCCAGCAGCAGTTGTGCGAAGAAACAAAGAGGAGTCATATTGGCTCTGCACAAGATTAAATTGAAGCAAAGTGGAGCGAAATTTCTCAAACCATGCACAAGGAGCCTGTTTGAGACCATATAAGGAGCGATTCAACTTACAAACTTCTTTGGTAGAAGAGGAAAACAAACCAAGAGGAGGCGTCATGTATATTTCCTCTTTGAGATCAACATGTAGAAAAGCATTCTTGACATCAAATTGTTGAAGGGACCAGCCTTGTGAGGCAGTAATAGCAAGAATCGTGCGAACTGTAGTCACTTTGGCTACGGGAGCAAATGTCTCCTCATAGTCGATCGCATATTCTTGTCGATAACGTAAGGCAACTAAGCAAGCCTTGTAACAATCCAAAGACCCATCAGAGTGAAGCTTAACTGAGTAAACCCACTTACAGCCAATGGGTTTGACATGACTTGGACATTGAACAATGTCCCATGTCTGATTATCTTGAAGCGCCTGAAGCTCCTCCTGCATTGCTCTTTGCCAACACTCATGTTTAGCTGCATGTGAATAACAAGAAGGAACAGAAATATTAGATAACGTAGCAGCACAAGAGGTATACCGGTTAGGAGAGCAAGAAACTCGACTAGACCGTCTTGGTACAATAGGAGCAGGATTAGTGGGAGGGGTTGTAGTTGAAGAATGCCGTTGATACACAAAGCCAGGCTTGAAGCGTTGGGCAGGCATTGGGGGATCATCAAAGTGTGGAAGAAGAGCCACTTCAGGGGAGGAGCTATCATGAGATGGAAAAAAATACTGATTCTCAAAGAAAATAATATTTCGAGAAATCCAGATTCTTGTAGAAGCAGGATCATAACAAACAAATCCTTTGTGATTAGTGTTGTACCCCATATATGCACATTTAACAGATTCAGCAGACAGCTTGTGACGTATATGAGAAGGCAAGTGAACAAAACACACATAGCCAAAGGGACGTAGATGCTTGTATTTAGGATATTGACCATAAAGACGAAAATAAGGAGAGTCAAGATTTAAATTTTGAGAAGGCAGTCGATTAATCAGGTAAACTGCAGTGGAGACTTCTACCCAAAATGTAGGTGGAACGGAGGATTCAAGTAATAAGGTGCGAACCACATCCAAGAGATGGCGATTTTTTCGTTCAACCAGGCCGTTTTGTTGAGGTGTATATGGACAAGAACGTTGTGAGAGAATGCCTTTTTGATTCAAAAAAACATGAAATTCATTAGACATATATTTGCTACCAGAATCTGATTGAAGAGCTTTAACAATTTCAGTGAATTGAGTTTCAACATAAGCAAGAAATGTTTTAAACACTTGAAGCACTTCAGATTTGGATCGAAGAAAATAAATCCATGTAAATCTACTATACTCATCAATGAACATCACAAAGTATTTATATTGTGCATGAGAAATAACACGAGAGATCCCCCAAACATCACTATGAATGACCTCAAAACAACTTGTTGCACGACTACCCGAAGTTGAAAAAGGAAGAATTTTACTCTTTCCCAATTTACAAGTTGAACAGTCAAAATAAGGATGAAACAGAGAAGTCTGATCAGATTGTCCTGATAAACCAGAGGTGAACAAGTGAGACAAAATAGCCGGATTAGGATGCCCCAAGCGTTTATGCCACACTTCACTTTTATTGGTAATTGAAGAAGACAAAGCAACATGACTAGGAATATGCAGCGGAAAGAGTTGTCCAACTTTAGGGCCCTTCGCGATCACTGTCCCGGACACATGATCCTGCACAAAACATCCATCACGAGAAAAATGGACATCATAGTGATTGTCTACCAATTGACCAACAGAAAGAAGATTATGTGAGAGCCCAGGTGATACAAGAATATTGTTGAAAGTAGGGGTAATATCTCCAACAGCAGAAATTGGAATAATATTACCATTAGCAACTTGAATATGGTCAGAACCATGATATGGACGGACATTTTTAAGGAAACTGTTGGAACTGGTCATATGATTGGATGCAGCAAAATCAAGAAGCCAAGACTTAGTTTGTGGAAGACTCTTACCTTGAATCCCCAAAGCTGAAAAAGCTGAGATAATCATCTGTTGCACCATTTCAGGCGTAAGAGCAGCAGGTGCAGGAATATGAGCAGAAGCAGGTTCAGGTGTGGGCCCATTTTCGTGCTTACCAGCAGAGGAAGGGACAACATTGGCTTGAAAGGCAGTGGGCTGATGTCTTGGAGGGCGAATAGAGCACTCTTTGATGATATGGCCTGGCTTTTTGCAGTAATTGCAGAATTTTTTTTGTACAATTTGCAGCAATATGGCCATAGTTCTTACAACTGAAGCACTGAACCTTACTCATATCCCTATTGTTGCCTCTTCCTTGCGCTGCAAAAGCCACCTGGGAAGCAGTCAAAGTGTCTTGTTCAGGGGTGGCTTGGCTGAGAAGACGTTGCTCTTCACGAAGCAATTCAGCAAAATAGGTATCCAGGGATGGAGTAGGATCATGACTCATCAAATTAGAATGCACATTTTCAAATTCTTAACGCAGTTTCATCAGAAACTGATCACACTGGTTGGTCGCATGGACTTCCAACACAGCAGGGAGTGACTCTTTATAAACCGAAGCATACACAATATCAGAAAAGTCAGCCCAAAGATTTTGAAAACCAGAGTAATACTGCTGAATACACAAGCTGCCCTGAGTGTAGCTAGCAATCTCATACTCCAATTGAAATCTTCTGGCTGAATTAGTTTGATGGTAAACCTTCTTCAAATACTCCGACATAGAGTTGGCAATCTTATGGGAGCGTAGATGAAGAACAATTTGTTGATCACAAGACCCAGTGATCCAAGACATCACTCTAGCATCCTTGACACTCCATTGAGCCAGTTCTGTAGGGTCCCGAGGGGCTGGTACAGTGCCATCTATATGACCCCATAATTCCTTTCCAGAAACAAACAACCTGAATTGAAATTCCCATAGAGAATAATTCTTTCCAGTAAATTTGACACAACTCAGAAGTGGAACCAGCCATGATGGGAAAGAAATGACAAGAACAGACCAGGAAGGAGAGAAAAAATTCTGAGGCAGCCGCAAAGGTGCAGAGCTAAGAGAATCCAAGAAGATCAAAGGCAAGACCAAGATGTTGAACAAGAGGCTAGAGCAGGAAAAAAAATTTCCTGCGCTAGATTATCAAAGAGAAAAAAATGGAATCCTAGAATGTAGGCTCTAATACTATGTCAAAGTTTACTTTGAATGGCAAAAGATGTCTATTGCCTGAGTTTTCATTCAATATATAAAGCTAGGTACAGAGAATAATATGCTGAAATCTAGGCTAAATTATAGGGATTCCTAGACTATTATAAGGTGATTCTAATCTATTCTATTAATGGCTGATTCTATCCTATTTATGGTAATACAACAGAATAATAACAGCTGTACATAAATATAATCTATATAAGGCAACATTCAGACCATAGCAGATTAAACTAATGCAAAATTAATGTAACATGTTTTATGAGTTATATTGTTTTATGCAGGTTTTCTTCAGATCTTTATACAATTGATGATTCCCTTCCATTCATTATGAACATTCTCCTAGCTAATTTTGTAGGCCTGTTGGGTATTGCGATAATTTTGTCATATGTACAGGTATACATAAATTTTTCCTATTTTACCAATGAGGTTCTAGGAAATTTTGAAATTTGCATTAGCTGTCCCCATCACCAACATATGTTTATCCTTTCATTTTCTGTAGGTCTTCTTCCTAGTCCTGCTGTTGCCATTTTGGTATATCTACAGTAAACTCCAGGTATTCATTGTTCTTATTATCATTTTCTTTCATCTAACCACTCTCTTTGTTTTAAGTTGTAACTGTAAGGATTATTTACGTTATTGTACTGTATAATTTGGAATTCTTCATAATTATGGTATGAAAAAGTTGGTTTTATAGACTACAAATGCATTATGAGTTGTTTACAAATCAAGGTCACTTGACTTTCAAATGTTTAGAAATTAGAACTTTATTCTTTGACTTGGGTATGATATACAACATTCAACTGATTATAGAGTGGCTTCAGTTCTTCTACAGGTCAACATCAAGAGAACTACGCCGATTGGACAGTGTTTCTCGTTCTCCAATATATACATCTTTCTCTGAAACACTTGATGGATCTTCAACTATTATGGCATTTAAATCTGAGGTAAATATATAGATACCATTTCAAAGAAATAATCATAAAATGACTTTCAAATCCTGTCACTACCATGTTTTAAAAGCTAATTTAATTTGAAAATGGGAGCAGCAATCACTGAACTTTGGATCATGTGGTGAGCGAGGGTTTTGTGCCATGTTGAAGAAGAACTTAACTGGAAAATCAAACTGAAACAATAGACAAAAGAGGGTACCTGTAAAACATATCACATCGATAAGTTTATCAATGAGAAACAGCAATTTATTTAGAATTTTTTTTACTCCTTATCATACCTATGAGCCATATGAAAATTTGGTGCATGGGATGGAGCTACTGAGATATATATATATATATATATATATATATATATATTGTTTCAAAGAAAAACCACCTTTACTGTGTGAAATGTAGCAATTTAAATTTTTTCAATACAATTGGTTGTCCTTATTCTGATTAGGTTGACTTTTATTGCATCTTTTCATAAATTTTATTGCACTTTATTATTGGAAAGTTTTGTTTCTCCGGTCTTCTGAAGGGACTAGTTGCTTGCCCTATGTGTTATGATTTTTATACTAGCCTTGTGAATTTGTGCAACTATTTAACTATAACACAATGGTCATTGCGGATAGGACTTTTTCTTTGCCAAATTCATTGAACACATCACATTGTATCAGAAGACTTCCTACACAGAGATAGTAGCAAGTTTATGGCTTTCCTTGCGTCTTCAGGTATGTCTGTGTGTCAACTATATTTACTGGCATTTCAAGCAAACCAAATACAGCAATTCACCTATGGGTTATGCTTTATAGTATTTATTCATCCATCACTAATGTACGTATTCAAGGACAGGTTTGAATTTATGAAGTCTGGAATATCAGTTGTTTCTAATGATGAATTTCTTCCAGTTATTAGCTGCATTTATCATCTCATTAATAGCTCTGATGGCGGTTGTCGGATCTCATAGCAGTCTGCCTGTCAACTTCGGTACCCCCGGGCTGGTTTGTCCGTTATCCTTTTATTAATCTCTGATTAGATCAACTGATTAGTACAAAAATTGAACATGGCACAAATTTTTTTTCTACAGGTAGGATTGGCCCTCTCATACGCAGCTCCGATTGTATCCTTGTTGGGGAGTTTTCTAACAAGTTTCACTGAAACAGAAAAGGAAATGGTTTCAGTTGAAAGAGCCCTTCAAGTATGAATAGGACTTATTTCACTTTGTAGAGACATGTTTATAGACTTATTTATACAGAAACCTCACATTCATTAAACGTTTTCTAGTACATGGACATTCCTCAAGAAGGACAAGCTGGATGCCTACACTTGAATCCAGATTGGCCAAATCAAGGAGTTATTGAATTCCAGAATGTAACTTTGAAATATATGCCATCTTTGCCAGCTGCACTCTGCAATCTTAGTTTTACAATTGCAGGAGGGACACAGGTTACTGCATGATACTTGAATGTGCACTGAAGTTTTCTTAGATTATTATGCCCGTTATGTTTAATACTTTTTACATGACATGTAACCAGGTTGGAATAATTGGAAGAACAGGTGCTGGAAAGTCTAGTGTGTTAAATGCCCTTTTCCGCCTTACGCCAATATGTTCAGGCTCCATCACAGTTGATGGCATGGACATTAAAAATATTCCTGTCAGAGAACTACGTGCACATTTAGCTATTGTTCCTCAGAGTCCATTCTTGTTTGAAGGATCATTAAGGTACTCCAATGGAATGTTTTTGCAGTTAATGCTTCTGATAATTCTGATTAGTTCCATTTCAGCTATAATATTCTTACTATCTCTTCGGGAAACGTTTGCATTAGCAATTATTTTGATTGCACCTACATTTCATGTCTACTTAATATCCTGTATTTTGGACGTCTTTCAAAACTCTAGGGATAACCTTGATCCATTCAAAATGAATGATGATTTAAGAATTTGGATTGTTTTGGAGAAGTGCCATCTGAAAGAGGAAGTAGAAGTAGCTGGAGGGCTGGATATTCTCGTTAAGGAATCAGGGATGTCATTTTCTGTTGGCCAGCGGCAGCTTCTTTGCCTTGCACGTGCACTTCTTAAATCTTCAAAGGTAAGAATGTAAATTTTAGAGAAGTGGTCACACTTTAATTTGCATCATACAGTGATTTTGTTGTTGATGAATAATGATAGTATCTTCCTTGAGCAACGACTTCATTATAGTCCATTGTATATCTTACAAAGGATATCAACGTCAATATCTCTACATAATATTACAAATCTTTTCCATATCGGATCATTAGGTTATTGAGATGTTCTTGCTGCCCTTCTAGGTTCTTTGTTTGGATGAATGCACGGCCAATGTAGACATTCAAACTGCTTCGCTGCTGCAAAGTACCATATCCAGTGAATGCGAAGGCATGACAGTGATCACAATTGCTCACCGGATTTCAACTGTTTTAAACATGGATAACATTCTAATTCTGGACCACGGGAACCTGGTATGCTTTATTTTCTTTTACTTTCCACGTGTCAAAAGGGCAACAAGTAGCTCAAGGTTATTCTTTTAGTGAGCTTCATTGGTTTATTATTACAGCTGAATTGTCCATGAATAATTGGACTTATGTCCATGAATTAATTTCGGAATTAGAGAAAACTGAATCCTTTTGAGATTCTCTCTTTCTAGAAATTATTTTATGTAATATGTAGGTCTTAAAATTTCAGAAACTTTGCTAACTTATTACAGTGTGCTTTTCATGGGAGAAAGCAACAATTTTTCTTGTCACTGCATCGTCTAAGAATTTCATACAGTGCTTTTGCATTGGCAGTCACCAATTTAAAGGTGCCCCCCGGGCCCCACACTCTTTATTAACCACCAATATTGTCCGTGTAGGCTGAACAAGGAAATCCACAGGTTCTTCTGAAAGATGACTCTTCTATATTTTCTAGTTTTGTCAAAGCTTCAGCATTGTAACCATCGAAGGCGGCTGCTTACATTTTGTTGATGAGATCAAACAACTTCAACTCTGGTTTGCTGTTGGTCTCCAGTCATGCGAATACAGTACTGTTGAACCCATTATTTAGCTTCACACATCATCAGCACTCAGCAAAGAGTGGTAGAGATGATTCTCTGCACTGACATCATAACCATGTTAGGTGCTTTGGATATTTTCTGTTAGTCAGTTTCTTGTGAAATATTAGAACTGAAACTAGCATGTGTCTTGTCGGATGCAAGACCGTAGATCATTGCTAATGCTACGGAGTTCCGTCCAGTTCAGTACAAACTAAAAAGCATGTTCTACTTTTCATCAAAATTACGCACCTATATTCCGTGTAAGTTAGAACCATTTTTAACATGGCAAATCTGACTGATAAGAACCTTCAATTACCATGTCAAATCCTAGCTAATATAATATAACTACATAAATTATCGCAGCATTTGACACAATATTTTATAGAAAATTGAGCAAGTATCAATTTTTACGGAACCCGTTGGCGAAATCATGTCAGCTGATGTGAAAACGTTTCATTTTCATACAAAAATATTTGGCATTGTTCCTGCACCTATGTTAGCAACATTTCTACAAGTCTTGCTGAAAATAGTAGTTTCAAGAAGTAATCCTTATCCACTCTCTTACTTCAGTGCTGGCAAGTTAACAAATTCAATCAACTAATTAAACATGATGGCTTCCGTCTAACCCTTTCGTTATTTCATTAGTTCACTGTTAAATATGCATATATCTGCTATTTCGGTTCTAAAACACTGATTAGTGATGATGAAAATGAAAGGGATGGATCATCTGACATAGATCAAACCACGAAGCTCATATACAACTTTCATTGTTGGGTTTTCCTTTATTATCGATCCGTTATTCCGGTTTTAGCTTGATGATCTTCAATTATAATTTTCATTTCCACCCAAAAGAAAACGACATATAACAACATTCCAGAAAACCAATAGGACTTCAAAGTTTAGAACTTCGAAGTTTTGCTTTTGAAATTAAATTTTGAAAATAATTTTTTTTCTTATGCTAAAGGGAACTTTGTGTAATTTTCCGAACGTTGATTTGAATATTTTGTGTTGATGCCATGGGTTAAGAAGTGACCCGTCTTTCGAACAAGAAGCACATCACGTCACACAGTTCTCACATCGCGTTGGAATCTTTGAGCGTATTGTGCTCGAAGTCATACAGAAGTAAGCAGAATTTTTCACTGTGTGCCTACCGATTTTAATGATTCGACACACCTCGTACACTTCTCAAACGCATGTCTAATAATAACATCTATTTAAATGGTTGATTGAGGTGATAAATAATTTTAACCTTTGAGTGAAGACAGAAGTACAACTCTCATAAAAGGATCATACAGAGAGATAATATAATTTCCGTACTCTTACAGTAAAACAAAGATTAGTCTCATATATCACATTAAAAAAAAAAAAAAAACGATTAGTCTCATATACGATTTAAATGAACTTAAAAAATTATAGCTAGTTGTCCAGAAAAAATCTCCGCCTTCCCAAATTAAGTTAACAATGCCACACATTTCACTAGGTTTGTTTGCTGTCCTTAATAGTAATTAATTAAGTTTTCTTAGTTTGTTCACCCGATTGCACCCACCCCAACAGCTTAACCTAGTGATCTATTCTAGCATTTTTTTTGGGGATACATAATCTCTACTATAGGATTTGTATGTACTTATAAAAATAATTACAAAATAATAATAATAATAATTTAATTTTCATATAATATATTATATGCCATTATATTATAAAAATATTAAACTCTTTAACATTTGTATAAAGAATTTAAATTTTATATATTAACCAATAAAATTTAATTAAAATATCAAATCATAATAACTAACTATATATCATGACTTTATTTTATATTATCAATTAAATTTGTCTCGTCTCAAAATCACTCTTTTAATAACGTCATACAATTGTGTTATAATGTAAAATATTTTAGCTCTAGACTTCATCCTTAGTCCTAATTAAACTAACATTGACCGGACAACAACAACAACAACATTGGACACTGAGGGGCAAATCGGAAAACAAAAAAATAAAAACAAAAAAAAATAAAAGTTTGTATTAATGTGCGTTTCATTTTAATTTCTAAAATTAAAAAATTAATAATTTAATTCATAAAATTACAAAAATGTTTATATTAATCCCTTTAATAATTCAAATTAATTTCTATTAATACCTTCTTAAAAATTAATTTGAATCAATTTTTATAATTTTAGAATTAAACCATTCACATTTTAATTTTATCCATTAAGGTGAAACGCACGTAAATCAACCTTTACTCCTTTTCGTACATTGGAGTTTCCAAAGGTTGAATTGCCATAATCGCTACTTTCCGTAACATATTGTTCGGAGCTGCCTAAGATCATTGTTTCTTCTTCTGTCTCTCTGTCATTTTCTTTGGTCTCTCTCTGTCATGGCCTTGTTTCTGCCTCTCTGCTCTGTGTTTACTTCTGCATTCTTCTCTACCATATAATATAATATATATTGTAATCTCAATATATACATATAAATATATGCCTTGTATTGTATTGTATATTTTTGTACTTCGGTTTTGAGCGTTGTTGTTGTTGTTGTAAATGGCCAATGCATCCGGGTTCTTTACTCCTTCGGTTCCGAAGCTGAGAGTGAGGGTTTCCCCTCTCCCTCTCATGGCCATTCATCGATTTGAACGATTCTCCGCCAAAGTTTTTTGCTTTGGTTCCATCGAAGGAGCTGACAAGCATGCTTCCACTGCTTCCCCTTCCCAATCTCGCATACCCAGGTCAGTTTTCTGTTTCTGCGCGATCTGAATTCATAAAGATTTGATTTTGAACTTTGTAATTAACGCCCCACCAATTTTGCCATCTCAGACATCAACACTTGTACTCATTCTAGGTTATAAATCAGGCTTTTCCTATGATTATGATATGTCTTAAGCCAAACATGGCCTAGAGGCATGGGCACTTATTAATGATGTTATTTGGGATGCCAAGCAGATTGTTCTAATATGTTTGTATCTTATAATTATATAATTCAAGTGTCTACACTCTACAGGCTTGTGAGCAAAGGCTGCAAGTTAGTTGGATGTGGTTCTGCTGTGCCAACTCTTCAAATTTCTAATGATGACCTTTCAAAAATAGTTGATACTTCTGATGAATGGATATCTGTACGCACTGGGATTCGTAGGCGACGAGTTCTTTCAGGTTAGTCTTTGGTATTCGTTCATGCTAGTGCCAAAAAAATTATTGGGTACAATGGTTAGAGTATGCTGCCTGCTTTCAGCTTTGGCTCTTGGTGGTGTATTGGCAAGGGTATAGATCTAAAATTGGGCATATCAAGTTTGTTTCATAGGGTGAAGTTGCCTTTTGTGGAGCATTGCCAGCTTTATAAGCCCCATTCTTGTTTTCATAAGATAATCCCACAAATATATAAATCAAAACTTGTTTAAAAACTTCTTGGAAGTTTTATGATATGGTATGGTGATGGATCTGGCTTGCTATTGCTTGATGTTGTGCTTGCAGGCAGAGATAACTTGACTGCTTTAGCGGTAGATGCATCTAGGAAAGCTCTTGAGATGGCAAAGGTTGACCCTGATGATCTTGACCTAATATTGATGTGCACATCTACGCCAGAGGATCTTTTCGGTAGTGCTCCGCAGGTACGGGTTCAGATGTATTGTATTGAGAATAGTTCTTTACAGTCTGCCTTTCTCTTTATCCTTAGAAAAGTAATGTATATTTTTACATTAGCACATTTTAAGAGATTAATTAATGGAGCATTTGAGGAATTGTGATGTTGCAAACTTCCTCTTGCAAATGATTGAGTATTGAGCCTATTACTGTATTCATATCTCTGCAAGTCTGGGTATCTAAACTTTGTTTCCTTATCCTGTCCTATTATTTTAACTGTTCTTATGAGTTTCAGATTCAAAAACAACTTGGCTGCAAAACAAATCCATTGGCTTATGACATTACAGCTGCATGTAGCGGATTTGTGTTGGGTTTAATATCAGCTGCTTGTCACATTAGGGGTATAACTTGGTTTATTTTGTTGAATTAATACTTGCTAAATGTGGTGAAAATCATTGTCATTTCTCTATGTGAATGCAGGGGGTGGATTTCATAATGTTCTTGTTGTTGGGGCTGATGCTTTGTCACGATATGTTGATTGGACCGACAGAGGGAGCTGCATTCTTTTTGGGGATGCTGCTGGTGCTGTACTAGTACAGGTAATTTTATATCTTCCTGGCATTGTCCAACATTAGTAGCATAATTCAGTTACAAATTTGGATGTTGTTTCTTGGCTAATACTATTAGTTTATTGATTATATTTTTCTTTTCTTTGTTTAAGATGAAGGCAAGGTTGAGAGTCTTGTGTAAAATTTAAGACAATGAGAAACTGTTGTCCTAATAATCCTTAAACTAATTGTTCAAGATTACAAATAAAATATTATTTAAGTTCTGATATAATAAAGTCTGCTGTCCCTAAGTTCTCCCAAGATTTTATTGTTGCTTAGGAATGACAGTCAGCTGATGCCTTTTTCTCTTCAACAATAAGTCATTTATAGCAAAGGGATATAAATTGATTTCATTGCTCCAATGTTATGATTACATTGTAGGCCTGTGACAGTGAGGAAGATGGTTTATTTGGTTTTGATTTGCATAGTGATGGCAGTGGTCAAAGGTATGTACTTTCCATATTACTAAGAAGAGTTGTTCTCTTCTTCCTGTAAGCTACGTAATCGAACACCTTCTCTCACTTCATGCAGGCATTTGAATGCTGCCATTAAAGAACACGAGTCATATAAAGCATTGGATTCAAATGGTTCTGTGTTAGACTTCCCTCCCAGGCAGTCCTCATATTCTTGCATTCAAATGAATGGCAAAGAAGTCTTTCGCTTTGCTGTAAGATGTGTGCCACAGTCAATTGAGTCTGCCCTTGAAAAGGCTGGCCTCCCTGCATCTAGCATTGATTGGTTGCTTCTCCATCAGGTACAGATATCTAACACACACACACACATATGCAAGTTATAGTGATACAAAACTTTGTATACTTACATCATTCTATAATTTGTTTTTATAAAATATAGTTCTTATCAATCTAGCCGTTAGATTATAATTATCTATCATGTATATCATTTGTGTCAAATTTTGAAAAAATTGAACACTAATAAGAATTTGAATAAATAGCTCTTATTTTAATACATTTTAAAAATAGGTATTACATTAATTTTGATGTGTATGAAAAATGGATTTAATTTGTATGCACTATCAATATAAAAAAGTTTTATATAGACATTCAATCATATATTACTACATCAATAAAAGTATTTGACTCAGCCATTTACTACTTTCAAAGTCTTACAAACATAAGTATGTGATTGGATGAGAGTGTAAAACTCTTTATACTGTTAATATATACCAATTGAACTCAAAAAATACATTAAACGATTTTGAATTATATAAAATTTTATATTTACGATATATAAGATATGAACTTCTGATCCAACAGTAGATTTTGTAAAAAAATTCGCCAATAAAAAAGCTATTTGATGGTATAAAAATTGTTTAAACTTATATTGATGTAACTTGATCTTGACTATATATATATATATAGGAAGTGGACAAAATGGATATATACTTTTGCATCCATTTTCCGTGCTTGAATGATTTGTGGCATCTGCGGAGGATACAAGGGAGCTATTGCTTTTTTCTGTTTTATTTTTTTTTTCTTCTTGCTAAAGTGGCTGGTATCAAGTTCATTCATTCTTTTGTTTTCTAGTAAACAGAATGTCAAATATAAATCGAAAGGGTGGGAAACATGAGCTATTCGTTAAAAATCCAGCAATTCATTAGCTGCTCATCTGTGCTATAATATAACTTTGTTGAGTGATAAGATTAATTTTATTATTTGAGATAGAATATAACTCGAGGGAACTTGGGAATTGCATAGCATACATGATAATATCTTAACTGGAGAAAGGAAGGTTGTATACACTTACGGTGCCTTACTTCCTAATAACTACAGGCAAACCAGAGGATTATTGATGCAGTTGCCACTCGGTTAGAAGTTCCCTCAGAACGGGTGATATCAAATTTGGCTAACTATGGCAACACAAGTGCGGCTTCCATTCCTTTGGCTTTAGATGAAGCAGTTCGAATCGGGAAGGTTAAGGCAGGCCAAACTATTGCAGCTGCCGGCTTTGGCGCTGGTCTTACTTGGGGTTCAGTGATTATTCGATGGGGCTGAGAGCTTGCTTTCCACAGCAGGACTGCAAACAGAGAAGAAATTCTGGTGCAAGAGCAGCTGTCCAAGTACCCCTGCTCTGTTACAAATTTTTAGGAACGGGGTTTTGGGAGGTTGCAGTGGGAAACAGTAACATGCAGCACTCCATCAACTTGTTCTTTTTTGTCTTCAATTCACAGTCTCCTTGGTCAGGTCTTATTTTCTCAAGTACAATTTTCTTTTTCAGAGGTATGTATTTGTCATTCAGATTGATTTTAGACGAGGCTATTTATGTTTCTTAATGGGACTTGTAAATAAGAATGCGGCACTGAAAGTGTCTGCTTGTTTGTACTCTAATATAATCGTAAACTTGTCAACATCAAGCAACGACTTAATTTATAGTTCTTTGGCTAATGATCCAATTTTTGTAGACAATGTAACACTGCAGGCCATTCATATGCCAATCCATGCCGCATTCATATTTTGGTGAGCCCAAAAAGCTTCTGAATGACAGCAATCAATTTCTTTATGGATTCACTGAGTAATAAAGTTAACTAAGAATAAGACTTGATCGCCAAATCAATAAATATACAGCACAACAACTTGTATGTTAAAGTTGAGAATTACAGAGGAAGGCGATAGTAATACTATAAAATCACATCGCATCATTGAGGTTGATGATACAGTCGATGCTTTCCATAAGGAAATACATAAAATTGTTAAATATGTCCGGGGTTAGGTTCTGCAGCTTGTGGAATTAGCACTCATCAGCATCTTCAAGTCACGTCAGTAATAAGCCGATAAATTGTAATAAGCATGGGAAATGCTTTTACGCTCCAATAGTGAAAAAGTCTTTGCTTTATATAATTTTTACCACTCTGGATGTATAAGTTGCTATTATTTCTTACTTCAATAATATTTTTTAATAATATAATTAGGGTGTTACACATTAAATAGGATATAGCAACATTTTTCTTTTAATTTGCGAGCATTTAAAAATTTTCATGATCTCACAACCTAATGTGTGTATGTACTTTGAGAAGAAGGGTCCCCCGCTAACTTGAAAAGCCTATTAAGCACCAAGCATTCATGAAAAGCTAGATTTTGGGTGCTATGTTGGTGCATTTTGTCGAGGAAGGGTATACTAGTTTTTATGGGACGATCACTGATCAACAACGACTAGTGTGCATGGGAAGCGGATAAAAGGGTATTCTAGACTTGTAAGTGCTTGCTTCTTTGAGAACTAAGAATGGAGGCAGCACTCGTTCTCACAGGAAGTCAATTATGGGTGAGATGGCTAGGTTAGGCAACTAATAATGTGACTCTAACACGGAATGCTCATGACAAGTTTATGACGGGCGTCCATTCAATTTTTTATCAGAGGACATCCCTCGTCTCAATAAACGCATCCGTAATTTTAAATTTTCTCATAAAGATAGTAATAAGTTGTCCATATATTCGTTGCTGGTTTATATATATATATATATATATATATATATATATATATATATATACACACACATTAAATGTTTTCTTTATAAGCAATTTTTAGTCGCGGCAATATTTAATGATTAATTTTACAGCAGTAGTCGTCGAGATGGATATCTTAAAAGAAAAAACAATGACATATATAACACATTAAATTAAAGTGAGGAGGGGCCCCTTTATCTTCTCTTACGTAACATGGCATACTTGATTCACAGACATCTATATTCTCCACCAAAGGCGTCGCTTTTGTTGCAGTTGTCCGAGTGTACAAAGGCCCAACAAGATTATGAATGGACGTCAGCGATTTACTCAGACAGATAAAGAGATGATTTGCTCTGCCCATTCATCTCTCTTGCGTGCTTTTATTCTCCGTTTTGTCTTGTGATTTGGTTTCTTCTGCCTCTATTTCTTCTCTTAAGTCTTCTCTCTTTCTTAATCTCTTTATCTCTACTGTAGCTATTACTTTGAAGAGAGACACAAAAAAAAAAAAAAAAAAGATGGCTGTGGCTATGGCTGCTTGCAGTCTCGTACTACACTTGAGTGCTGATAATGGCTTGAAAGCTTTGGAAAAAACCATTAGCAGCGCCCCAGTCTTGAAAGCCTCCTCTATGTTTAATGCTACTAATTCTAAACCATGTTACATTCTTCACCAAACAAGGTATAAATTTTTGGCTACTTGTGTATGTCCCGATTCCTAAGTATTCTTTGATTGGGCTTGTTAATCATGAGAATTAAGCTGGGAACCTGTTAGCTTAATATCTTTAATTATGTATATGCCCTTCTCTTATATTTTCTGGAAGATTCAGACACATTTAAAACTTGAAAAAGTGGGTGTAACCTGCTTGTACTGCACTACAATGATGTGTCCATTCTCCGTTAATTATATGTATGTACGATTTTCTCAGATTGTCATCTTCACGAATTACAAACATCCCCCGAGCAACACCTGTTACTGATGTGGAGGTATTTAGCAGAATCAACCAACATGGTTGTCATTCATTGCATGTGAATAGCCAGTAGAACTTCCTTTTTCTCGTGCTTGTTGACTGTCCTCACCGAAACATTTGCTTTCTCAACCTTTTCCGTGGACAATAGGATGGAAATCAAGGTGATGCTGATACCATTCCTACTCCCATAGTCATAATTGATCAAGACTCTGATCCAGATGCAACTGTGGTGGAGATAACCTTTGGTGACCGCCTTGGGGCTCTTCTTGACACAGTAAGTAAGCCATTCTCTAATAAATTTGTGCTCATGTTTACTTATATAAAACTTCATATAGAATTTGTGGGGTAAGCAGTTTTCCATTGTGCATTTTATCTTTTTATTTCATTGAGAAATAGTGGATGATGAACATTAATAAGAAGGTTGAAGAAACTTAACTCTCTACCTGGGTTGCAGATGAATGCATTGAAAAACTTAGGGCTCAATGTTGTTAAGGCAAATGTCTTTCTGGATTCCTCTGGCAAGCACATCAGGTTTTCCATCACAAAAGCGTAAGTATTACATGTGTTACGGAATATGCATGTGTTGTTGTGTTAGTAATAATACATTGTCGTTGTCCTAACCTACATTCCTACAATTGCCATTGTAATATTTTCCTTAGCTATGCTAAATTGCTAGGTGGTTGTTAATAATGGTAAACTTTTGTCATTGGAAGCAAGCTGACTAGGATCCTCTATCACTCAATTATGGAACAGAGGCAACACCAATAAGCTCATGTGAGCTAATGTCCAACGAAAATGAATGGCTAAATAATTTTAATTGCTACTGATGGTTTTTATATATCTTATCTTATGGATCAGAATTTTAACTAGATTCTCTAGTAATTCACTGGATATGCTGGTGGAGCTTTGTTTGCAGTGATACTGGTAGAAAAGTAGAAGATCCAGAGTTATTAGAGGCAATCCGTTTGACAATTATAAATAATTTGATTCAGTATCACCCGGTATGCTCCTCAACTATCATTTTCTTATCTTGGACCCTGATTTGGTTAAATACCATCAGGGAGATCAGTGCTTTTAATCAGAGCTACTTGTTTCAAACTGGTGATCAAGGAATCAAGTGCCCAATTAGCTCTGGGAGCAGCTTTTGGACTTGTGCCTCCAAAGGAGCAGGTGATGAATATTCATATATTAAATTGTAGCTGTAAAACATGAATTTTTCATTCTTTCCTGACCACGTATAGATAAATTTTCTGAATTTCATGAGGTTATAAGCTATCCTAGGTAAAAGTTTCGTTTTATATTAAAAGAAAAATAAAATGTCTTTAATATATATTTATTGTATCACAATTAACGTGATAAAAACCCAATGTGTGAGGCCTCTTCTTCTTTGTGTTGCTTGGCATGCATGCATTTCTGACCCAATGCACTTCTAGCCCTAATCATTCTCTGGCTTTATTTTTTGAATCTGGTTTATATATTTCAGGTTGATTTGGACATAGCAACCCACATAACGATCTCTGACGATGGCCCAGATCGAAGGTGATGCAAACATCTGCTTCTTCCTTAACGTAATAGCTATTCTGATCCAAACGGAAATTGCTACAAGAAAACCATATGCTCAGCATTCTCAACACCATGGTTGAATTAGTATGGTGCTTCTGGGAAATGCATGTATGCTGTTGCTTACTTGTTTTGCCTTTTGCAGTTTGCTCTACGTGGAGACAGCTGATCGGCCTGGATTACTGGTGGATCTTGTTAAGATTATCACTGACATTAACATTGCTGTTGAATCCGGAGAATTTGATACAGAGGTACATACATATCATAGCCAGAATGTGCAAGTTTTTTCTTCTAGCCCTAATCATTCATTCGAAGTCCGAATGTATCAATCTAAATATCAAGGAAAAAATGAAAATAAATAACAAGAGAAAAGGGATGTGCCAATTACATCTGAAAGCTTTGCTGTCAAACCTAGGGGCTCTTGGCAAAAGCAAAGTTTCATGTCAGCTACAAGGGTAAAGCCATCATCAAGCCTCTCCAGCAGGTATCTCGAACAATTTTCTTGGATAATAAGAAACCAAAGTTGATTCATACGGATACGGTGAAGTATATTGTAATGAAACGCAACAATCTGGTGGTACACTTCACATGTTGTCAGAATGACAATTCAGTTTCTGAGCTGATTAAATTTTATGTCTACCATCTGACAGGTTCTTACTAACAGCTTGAGGTATTTCTTGAGGCGACCTACAACTGAGGAAGCCAGTTTTTGAGTGGCAACTATTACAAGTTGCCACGAAGTGCTGGACATTGTATTTGCTTTTGGAATAACACGATGGCATTGTCGGATGCATGCATTCAGAAAATTATAGGCCCTTCAAGTTTACACTGGTCAGCAACATATTTTTCAGATAATTTTTTACACTTGTTTTGAAAAAAAAAAAAAAAATGAAACCAAAACCATATTGTTAACGATAATTTTATTACCTGAGCCAATTAACCTGGGGCCTTGAAAATTTTATTCTCTTCTATTTGTTTTGTTTTCTTACATATTATTACTATTTTTTTTTTTCTGAAAAGAGTTGATACTTTATCATGGATAAAAGTAATATGGAGTCACACATTCGCACCCTAAAGTAACTGTATCACTAATAAGATCGTTCACATAAATTTTTGTATTAACTATTTGCAAATGTAGTTCTAACTAAGTTAACAAAAGAAATTCCATTTGGTTATACTTTTGGAAGGTTCAAAAAGCCTTTTATTGGAATGAGAATGAAAATATACAATAATTAATATATTTGGATATGTAAAAACCTTTTTTTAGAAGTTATTTTGAAATTTCAAAAGGCCTTTTAGAAAAAATATCTTTGAAGTTACAAAAGACCTTTTGAAAAGAAATTTTACTATTATTTTCATATCAATAACCAAAAATAATTTTACTTTATTCTATCCAAACAAAAATTATTCTCTAAAACTTATTTTTGATATATTTAAACCAAATAAAAATTGCTTTTTTAAATATAATTATTTTAAAATATTCTTCTTTAAAAGATGTTTTTTCAAAAATTAAATCAAACACATCTTAAGTCAGCCATTGAACTCAAACAAAGCCAGCATAAATATTCACACATTGATTACAGTTGACAATAAAACAATTACTCAATGACTAACTTTTGAATTAAATATTCACACTAAACGGTTAAAGAAATGAATCAAATTATTATTTTGTATAATGACTGGCGTTCTATTTCATGAGATAGTTGGTTTACATTTTACAATGGCATTATGGCAGAGAGAAAAATATTTTAGAAACATCTTGACTTTGTCCCCACAAAGCTAAAAAGAATTACCATTAACAAAAGCCATGAATATATGTAACGTCATCAATACATGGTACCTCTCATCGTGTCAAAAATCGCGCGGGTCAACGAAAATTACAGGCGAAGAAGATGATCTAGACTTGAACCAATCGGACGGCCCACATTTCTCCTCAAGATTCTTAATGCACCAAATGTCCTGGGCCCAAGAGAATTGCGTCCAATGTGGGACTGCGTCTCTAACTGGGTCCCATTGGGCCAGTTCAGCCACAATGGCCCCACAACCAGCATCATCTCTAGCCATGTTATGCACGAATCCGCAGAGGCCCCTCATGAGGCGCCGGCCACTCTTTCCTTCCATATGGAGACCGTACAGAAAGTAAACACCAAAGGGCCTAAACACATCAGGGAATGAAGGTAGCCTTAGGCATGGCATCCATTGGTCTAGTAACCTTGTCCCTAGGCAGCATGCATGTGCGAATGGTGACGCCCCCTTTACTTCCAATTTGAACACTTGTTTGGTGTTCCAAACACTTAATATGGCAAAGTTTGGAGGGACAATGCTACTTTTTGGATCCCATTTGGGGAGGTACTTCTTAGGGATGGCCATGAATGTGCCCAAATTGAGCTTGCTACACAAAATTAGCTCTATGTCACTAGGATAAAATTCTGAGTTGGCAAGCATGTGGTTATACTTGGACCCGGCTAGGAGTGGGGGAAGGGGAACCACGGCTATGCTGGAGCTCATTGGCTTGTAGTGAGCATGAACAGGTTGCACTAGCATGATTAGATTCCTGAACTTCGAGTACCCGCATCTTCTTGTGAACAAGTTTATGGAAGGCTCATTGCTATAATCAGTTGCCATGTATGCGTAGTTAGCCCCCTTTTGCTTGCACCACTCTTCCAAATGTTCAACTAATTTTGTCCCAATGCCAAGTCTTCTGCATATGCCAAGACAAGTTTTTAACTTCTATTGGCTTTTGCTTTAAGTATTGAGATATTTATAGCATTTTTTTTTTTTTAAGAAAAAGGGTATATCAATTAAACCTAATGATTAATCAAACAGGAATTAGAATTCTAAAGTGAATGAATAGCAAAGCATACTTTTGCCGATTATGCTGCGAAGATATATTAATCAGAAGTAATGAAGCAAGAACTACTTTTTTTTTTTTGCCCCCCGGGGGGGGGGAGGGTTTGTTTTCTATTATATTCCTTTTTATTTTTTTTTATTTTTTAAAAGAGTAGCCATTAATTAAAAGTAGTCAACAGGACTTGGAATTTTGAACTGATTAGAAAAGTAGACATTTGTGAATCATGAAATTAATACCAGTTTCATTGAACTAGATGACTTAAGAATAAGACATCCTATCCAACAACTGGTTTCTTAGTAAAGTACCCTTAGTGGATACTTGTGTTATTGTCTTGTTGACAGGCTAGCTTGCTTATGCTTTTTAACCTTTCAGTGATACGAGAAACATTACCTTCTCTTTTTCTTAGAATCTAATCCCCACTGCTTCTCTTTTCCGTTTCCCTTCTTTTACAAGGTCAGAGTGAGATCGGAACCAATAAAACACACAACATGTAGAGAGAGAGAGAGAGAGAGAGAGGGATGAAGAGAAATATACAGTGGCAAACAGAAGTTAAACAGTTTGTAAGCCCCAACTGTTGTGGAATAGGAAAAGAGCAAAAACTATTGTTATAAGTGTTTATTTCTTGCTTTTGTTTAATCTAAAACGCACGCAAACATGGAAGCAAGCCAAGAACATGTATGAGCAGAGTGGAGTTAATTATATAAATATAGAACCTGTGTCGGGGAGAGACCCTGAGCCCCAGAAGATTTGCTACCCTTACGTAAACCGAATTCTCTCTTGTAACTGTTTTTACACACCCTCTTATAAATCCAACAACCTGTCCTTCTCCATATTCTGCAACCTGTTCGGATCAAGGATCAAAATATACATTAATTAGCACAAACCAAAAATGTTACCGTGTAAGCGTACCCAAGTTTAAGCAGCATTCATACTAATTATCTTACCACTTCAAGTCACGAAACTATAAATATATAATGATTCTACAATAGCTTGTAGCAGTACGTTTTACCAATTTACACTCTTATATATTGATGATTGATCTAATGTTTCATTGTTAAGATAATCTAAACCCGTAAATAATGGCAAAATTCAAAATTAGAATTGTAGTTGCTTACCAGCATGATATGTAATGGAAAGTGACGGATACGGCATATGGGATCGCCCATGAGGTCAGTGACAAGAGTTGGCTTTCCTTTCTGCCCAACTTCACAAAGCCTCTCCAGTTTCTCTACTGCCACCTTGTGTCTCTCTTCATCATACTCTCTTACCGTCAACAATGGCTCCTCCACCGTCTCCAAGGGTGGTTTTTGCCAACTTTCGGCTGCTATCTTCAGAGACATAGTATCCAGATGAATATGATAGTAATCACCTGAGGAGGACGATTAGTCTGCGTTGTGCTATTTATTTGTATGTGTATATTTACACATGGAAAAAAGAATACTCTGCAGTTTGCACACTGTAATTATAGTATTGATCTGTGTGCAAATAACTGAAGTTAGTATATTTGATGATCGATAATCAGTGCATATTATATGACAAATGTGTAAAACATAGTACATATGTGAGTAGCACAACTTCTTACATATTTGACCCTCAATAATATGCTGACGCGGCACCTCCCCAAAGTTAAGTGGGCCTTTTTCTTTTTGCCAAAAAAAATATAGATATATATGGAGAGAGAGAGAGAGAGAGAGAGAGAGAGAGAACACATCTAAACTTTCAAGCTGTTGTTTCTATTCCGTAGTATTACATCATGCTTATAGCTTTCTTTGTTTGTAGTGCGTGATCCAATCCCATACATCATGTACATATCCAAATTAAAGGTGCACTTCCGTCGTATAATTTTCTTTTAAGAGATAATAGCATAGCATACCAGATATTATTTTCAATTATTGTTGACATTTGAAGTTTATTTGATCTTCACATTAAATGGGCAGAAAGAAAAGGAATAACAATAAGTTAAGGTACACCGTACACTACATGTCTAAACAGTCTTCGTATTCACAATGTGAAATACCCACAAGGGGATAATGATGACTTTATAATGATAGCAGTAGCAGTTCAAGATAAGGTTTATCAGCAGTCAAAGCTGTGGCCTAACTTTGAAATAATTGCCCTTTCTTCCACATAGAAATCTAGTTATTTCAACCTAGAAGTTAAGGGTTGAAATATAAAGGTTTCAAAACGAGGGAAGTTTTGTTTGTTCTTGTAGAAAGTAAACCATGTGAGCTCTGATCAGAAGACTAATTTGGCTATCTACATTCTGCTCTACTAGTTAAATTATCTACCTTTTCTCTTTTTTAGATTTTTTTCTTCATTGAGTTAATGTTAGAGCAAGCGGTGAACCACTTAGTTTTCTTTAGAATCATCATGGCAGTTGGTTTCTTAGATGCACCCAGCAGGTGCTAGAAAACCAGAAACTTCAACCTCATAGAAACAAATCACTTATAGTCTTATCACATTGCTTTCGCCAATTATTGGGCAGGTGGGCCGAGAAGCATGCCTTTCACTACAGTTTGGTTCGGGAGGGGGTGTGTATATTACCAATTTACCATTATCATGTGCACATATTAAGCCCCTTATTCCTTTGGCTAGAGTTATAAAAGAAAAAAGAGTCTCATGGCTAAGCGTCACTGCTAATAACTAAAAAGCTTCATTCTTAACACATAAAATACCGCGTCTTGTGTCTTGTTCTAAATTCGGATGAATCTTGATCTTTATATCTGGTGCCTTGTCATCCAATGTACTAGAATTTACTTATTTGGAGAAAGAAAATTTTAATTTAGAATTTAGGCATTTTGAATCTTATTATTGCCTTATTGCCAAATGATACAAATGCATGGTACAAAAAAGAACTCTACATTTGAAACAAAGAATTCATCTTATAGCATTGAAAAGCTATTGCATATATCAAAGTTTTGATCAGGTTTGCAAGGTGGACTACGATCAAATTGTGAAAGCTGGTCAGGATGGATTTGCTAAATCCGATTTGCCAATACCATATTGATAATAATGATTACAAAGTTTATTGAGTTTGTCATTTTTCAGGAATTTGTGTTCATAGTCCATATACCATGAAAATCATATCCAAGTTTGTAATTTTGGTAAACAGTTAGTGGTTAATGGCTTCTTTTCGGTCGAATTCAAACAAATACGTTTTCTTTTTCTTTTTAGTTTACATGACTTTTGTTTGATTGAATTTGCTCTGGAAACAAGAAAGCCAATCATTAAACATAAAAGTCGTGATCAGAAAAACATCTAATTGTCGAAACCACACTTATCCTGAAGTATTAATACCAAATCTTTTGCAGAATATTGATGTTTAGAAAACAAAGGGAATTGATGTGACTGCATCTATGTGGGTAGGGGGATAAGACCTGCCGACCAAGCTTTTGGTACTAAGTTTACTTCAATAAAGCTGAATTAAAATAAATAAGAGAGATTTACCAACATATGTAGAAAGATAAATGTCTAGAAGAGGATTTGTTTTTGTATTTAAGGTCTTGCAGCCCTTCTGCTATAGAAATGAAAAATTTCCATATTCCTAGCTACGATCAATTGCAGAATAACAAGTAAAAAGGTACGAAGTGTAGAATAAAAACTAAATTCAAATGAAATAGCCTGATACCGTGATCCTTTCAAGGATACCAATACCTTTTACTAATAAGTGGTTATTATTTAATTATAAATCCACTACTTTGAAATATATTTTTATATTTTAAGTTCTTATCAAAAAATAGCATATATAGCTTAATATTAATCACTAACTATTACAAGATACAGAAATCCCCCTCTTTTAATTTAAATTTTTTGGACATATTTTTATCCTTTTTAATGGTTCAGTGAACAACATGAAGCATAAAATTTTGGTGGTACAACTTTCTTTTAACTGAGATATGACTCAATTCAAGTACCGGACCAACAGCATCTTGGCCCTTTACTACTATAGCGATGTAAATATTTGACGTCTGCCGGGTGACCGGAGTCCCACGGTACGAGTGAATCAATCAAATCTTTCATAACAAAATTCAACTGAGAAGAGAGAAGCATGCTCCAAGAATGTGCCACCTCTCAAAACATAAAAAGCAACATTCGAAAATTATAGATAGGCAGGCATCCAATTTCTTTGCTCACATTAGTGAAGCTCATGAAATTATATTTATTGTGATTAAAAAAATTAAGGTTGACTTTCCTTTATCCTGCGGCACTTGGCATCACATGACATGAACAAGGTGGTCCCATCACCTTCAAAAAGGTCTGACAAGGGAAAAGAGGAACGCGTCAGTATATTTGTCAACTAGATATAGACCCGCGAGAGGATAAAGGTGGCGAAATAAATATATTTTGTTGTGATGCAAGAGAGATATATGATATATATTATTTAATTTAATATAAAAATAAATTAATAGATGCTACATGAATAATGTAAAATATGTTAATTATTTAAAGGAAGAAAATATTTTTTATTCATAAAAGAATGAGAGTGCAATAATACAAAATGAAAGAAAGGTATATAGATTTTTGGCTATTTTGAATGAAGTGAAATCATATTGATCCATATTATTTAAATAAGTTTCTTCCTTTTAACTCTATTTTTGTGTTTATCCTTCTTAATATTCATCTCTCTTTTTGTATTTTTGGCACCTTTTTTAGTTAGGTTGCTTATAAGTTTTGTTTGTCTAGAATCGTTTCTTTTGAGACCTCTAATTACGACTAGCTTTTCATTTGATGATAATGTGTCCTTATTTCTATTTTTGTCTTTCATCTTCCTTCATAAATATTATCTCTATAATCTTGTCTTTGGTTGTGATTCCTTTTCATTGAGCTTCGTATAGATATGGACTCCTAATCTGATAATTGATATTAGTTTAGTGATTGTGATTCCTGAATTATATTATAACTAAATGTTAGAGCTAAATTTTGGAACAACATAGTTGTGAATTATATTTGAAGGGCAGTTACCTGTTTGATTTCTTTGAAGATAGTTGTGGTTCAAAGATGTTGTTGGGACAAAAGTCCCCGTGATATATAAAATAATTGTAAAAATTAGTTAGGCTAATTAATTTTGTGGAAACAATATATTTTTATGAGATAATTTTAAAGATTAGTGTTATAACCTGTTTAATATTGTTCTTTTGCCTACTTTTTCTGAGGGGATTTGTAACAATCCAAATTCAAAGTATTGACATGGAACGTTAATAGAAGGATCATTGTTTTTATTCGTTGGTCTGTACTTCTCATTTGCAATTGCTACTTTAATTTCAAATTCCTTATATTGTAGACTTTTCCCGCTTGTAATCTATGCTTGAAATTTGAAATAAATTTTTGTGTAAACATGTGATACAAAAGAAAAGGATTAATAAGGTAAGAAAGAATGTATTAGAGTATATAATTAGTTAATTTAAAGTATATATGAAAAATTGAAGGATGAACATTAAGCTAAAGAAATTAAATAAGATTATTTTCAAAAAAGAAAATTAAGAAATAAAATAATATAGTTTAATTAATTTTTATTATTATTAATATAATAAAAAGTTACTTAATAATAATAAAAAGTTACTTTGTTTAAAATATTTCTTGTTTATTACAACTTTGAGTAGTAATGCGTTGTATACAGTTTAAATGAGCATTACTATTGTATCCCGAACTATGCTTATTAGAATTATTGTTCCCTTATGAGCATTACTATTTGTTTATAAAGAATAATCATCGTTATACAATGGTGGTTTTATTTCTGTCAGCCGGTTTTTCCAATCTTATTCTACCTTTGACAAATATCCGCATTACGACATTAGAAAGACTCAATGCATTTTTGTAAATAAGCGTAGGATAACTTTCGGGACTCTTATTAAATTTTGTTTCTGGCATTTATGATCCTAGATGTTGATTATTTCTTTTAATCCTTAATTTATCTTAAAATGTATATACACATTATTATATTTATTTTTATGAAAAAGTGTAAGTATTTGTAAATAGTAATTACCTGTTCATCCAATAGAATTATTTCTAAAAAAATTGGCCCTTCTTGATTTTCTGGTGTGAAAACTTGGTACAAGCGAATGACACGTTCTGTATTGAGTTTTTTTAAGAAAATTATATTCCATGTTGTTTTTTGTGGAACCTTTGCTGTGAAATGTTAGAGGAGTTAGATAATAAGAAATTGTTTGGATCAAATGCATGTTGATTTTTGTGATTATATTCTTATATGTAAGTATAAACAATGGACAATTATGAGTGATAATTAATTTTTAAATAAATTTATAGTTTTATTTTACTATTAAATTGGATTTAAGATAATGAATAACTTTTATAATGTGTTAGTTTGCTCGCTGAATGAATCCTATATATCATAACAAATGTGTGAATATGATATTAGTTTATGCTTATATATATGGACGTTAAGCATTTTTGCTGGGAGCAAAGAGAGTTGAATTCCCTATTTTATAACCTTTTGTCAGTTACATGATAGGAAATTAATAATATCATTTAATATTATTATTAAAAATTATGAATTTTGTAACTGGGCAAGGATTTTAATATGAGTATATTGGATTTATTGACCTACATTTCTCATCCTTTTGCATCATTCGTTTAATTTACGGGTCCTGAATTGGGATAGGGAATGTAAGATGTAAAAGTGACTTTTTTTTTTAACCCTTTCAACAAGAAAAAGGTGAATAAACAAGAAAATGCCAACTTGAGTAATGAGCTGATGTGGCATAAAATAAAATAGCTAAGTATCAATATCTTATAATGCTAAATCCTTGATCTCAGAATTAATATATTATAAATAGGGCAAGGACTGTGGTGCATTGAAAAAAGTATGATACACCACATACCTGGTAATCAAATTTAAGGTGCATCGTATATCTTAAAAATCTAAGTGTTGAGATTAATAGACTATATATACAACCAATAAGCTTTCTACATTGTATTAGCTTTCCTTCTCGCATCTCTAACTGCCCCTTTCTCATCATTGCCTCTGACTACCGCCCACAACCTTGAACAGCACCCCATCCCCACCCCTAGCCCCGACCACCACCCACCACCTTAACCACCACCACTCGACCACCACCTTGCCCTTGCCCACCAGAACCATCACTATCTCTCACTTTCGCCCTCTTTGGTCATCGAAACCATCAACACATGACTGACTTCTCACAACCAATAGTTGTGCAATCTCAGGGACCTCACACTCAAATCATAAAAGCATGGATTTGAGTGTGATTGGAATGCCCAGGACTCCCTTATTCATATGTATGCCACTATTGGGGATGTTAAGCCTCCAAGATGCGTTTTTGAAAGGATGTGTGGGTTGATGTGGTGTTCGGTTGATACAATAGCATCCAAACAAGGCAATGGTTGATGAAGAATTGAAGATGAACTATGGAAGCCGTGAAACCAACTTCTACCGCAACACACAGCAGTAATGGAGGACGTCAACACCGGCGCCACCCTTATCCACCCTAATGTCCACCTCGGTGGTGGTGCGGTCACGATGCTACTGTGGTGGTGGTTCAAGGATTGATGTGGTGGTGGTTCTTCAGTGACGAATGTGGCGAGGAACGCGGCTCTTGGAAAGGAAAGTGAGGAAGAGTAAAAACTTTTATAATACACCATAGATAATTGAGATATGAGTAAGTCCTCAATCTTAACCATTAGATAGCCCGGTGTGTGGTGCACCATATTTTGTTCGAGGCACCACAGCCTTGGCCTATAAATAGATGTGGGCATACTTCCCAACAAAACTAAAAATGGTAAAGGAGCCACGCCTCCAAGTAATTATGGGAGTTAACCAGAATTTCAAATGTTAATACACAGGACTCATATTTTAAGAATTTGGAAATACTTCTCACGCTTTCAAGCATTTTCACTTTAACGTTGCATATGGATAAGGATAATTAAATGAAAGAAGATAGTTTTGCTAACCACTTCCTTTTCGTATTAGGAAGATTGCTTGAAGGGCACATATTCTGTGAAGCATGACACACTCTTAGTTCTTATCCTACTGTCAAGAGTCTTTACGTTAATAAACAATAATTAAAAATTGAGAGTTCACATCCAAAACCTTTTTTTTTTCTTTTTTTTCTTTTTATGTTATCAGCTGAAAGCTTAAACTATTGCATAAGAATTCTTTTTTTTTTTTTCGTTGCATGGGATAGACACCATGACATTGAATATATTTTTAGTTTAGCCCATGTTTCGTTGGATAACATTCTATTCCATTATTTAGATCCTTATTGACTTGAGGCTTTCAGCCCACAGGCCGCACTTCTATGGGCCCCAGAGAGACGGGGGCTAAATAAAAAATAGAAACTGATTTTATCTTTATCCCATGAATTACAATATATCTTTTCCCACACCTGCGTTTTAACGATCTGACCTGAGTCCGAGGGGACGTGTTGTTGCAGTTGTATAAACGCCACTCTTGGATCTGAATTTACAGAAAATAAATGGATAAGGACACCCCGACCCCGTGGGTTTGTTCTGTTGTTGGCTCAATCTAATTTCAGTTTATTAGAGTCCCACGTCACTTAAGAATATGGCATAAATAACTTTTATAAATACTTGAGTAATCGTTTCTCTATTAACTAGTTTTTGGAGTTGAGTTAAACCCACTCAATTGTAACATGGTATAAGAGTTTATCCTATGATTATTATGAGCCACCCGCGTCTCACATCGCCCTTCCCCTCTGCTGGTTTAATATTCTCTGAAATATACTTATTCTGGACTTAATTACATTGGCCTTATTACTCATACACATCAGAATAGATTAAATATCAAACAACTGGCTCACCATACTTCCAGCGATTCCATCTAATATTCGGCTCGTTAGGAAAAATTTTGTATGAAAAAAAATGCACAGTTATGTTCAGGATTTAGCCCTGGATTAATAATTTCTTTGTGAGTTTTGATCCAAGACGCTTGGACCAGGAAGCCCTGCCAGCTCGTTGCTATTAGAGCTCAACTGAAAATGCATGTCAGACGCGTAAGATTTACTCCCATTGCTTTAATAATTTTTTTAGACCTCATTTATTGCATGCATTAAAATTTGCAGTCAAGAGAATCAACATTAAACGCCTAAGTTGTTTTATTTTTCAAACTTTTCTGCTACCTAACAAGGAGACTATTATTATGAAAAATTAAAGAAATCTGGTTCGTGACCCACTGACGAATATAATAAGAACACTTGGTTCAGAAAATTCGAACTCAGTCCAACTTGCCTGAGGGTGGGAAATATGAGTCTAGTTTGTAACTAGAGTTCAGCGAGGCTACGTAAATTATGTGATTGAAGAGTACCCTTTGGGTCCTTTGAGACATATTTATTTGGAGGAACTTTGTGCGCCATAAGCCTAGTGTCAGCCAGTTATGATACCCTGACAAATCTTCTAAAGCAGAGGTCATTAGCAAAGGCCTTGTAAGAAGAGAGGATTCATGAGTGTGGGGGCCAACGATGATCTATACATTCATGCAAGTCGCAGGGCTAACAAATGAGGAAACAAATGAGGAGTCTGCCAAGTTGGGTCAGGGTCTGTTGTTACTTGCTAGGGATCTTGCTAGCTGTAGGTAATTGAGCTTCAACTCAAAGTAGCACGAGGATTCGGTCAATGGTCGTATTAACAATCAAGCAGTTAGTACATGTTGGGGGAAAGATGGGTGGGTTGTGGATTCTAGAGTGTACAAATCCATTCAGATATGAGAAAGAGAAATTATTTTTCGGACATAATAATTAGAGAGAGTGATGGACATATGGATCGCAATTTAAATGAGAAAGAAGTTTAATTATATAAGTGTTGGCTGCATATTAATTGAGAATGTATTTAAGGGGTGATGTAAGATAAAATATCGATTCTATATTTACATAAATAAAATATACACTTATCTAAACTACACTCGCATATATTGATTAACATGTCTAAATAGGTACTTACGAATAATAGTATTGTTTTGGAATGCAAATTCACCTATGCCAATTCTTCAAGTTCTCGTTTATTATTATAATATTAAGATATACGAAATGGCCAAAGCCGCCTACCTTTTCTTCTGACTTGATGTGGTCATGAACAACTCCCTTTGCCCTAGGATGGGGACTAGGCCTCCCTAGAGGTACTTTATTCCCTCTGGCACTCTGTTTCATACTTTTCGGCTTGAGTAGGTATTCCGAGTCGAGCCTCCAGCAATAGCTGCATTACAATAACGTACCTGTCAGCGGTCATCAAGGTAACAATGCTGAATTCTTTTGCAGTATTGGTTGAACGCCTCAGGATTGTGGTGCTGAATACTTTCTACCCACTACCTACTTTCAGGTAACCAGTGATAAAATATTGCGGTTATGACTTAGGAGTTCTATGCATTCTGGCCAGTTCGGTTTATGAAAATGGGGTTTGAGTCACAGCAAACAGGCAAACGATGGATGAAATACAATTAGGCTATGAGTATCCTCCAGAAGAGTCTAAGAGGATGTAAAGGTGCCGTTATGTTAGAAAAGGGAAGATCGTAGAATCCTATTTGACTGTTCTGTCCAATACATTGTTGCACTCCAGAGTGAGCATCAACTGGTACAATTATAAAACTACATCAATAATTTTATGATCAAATTTACTTTTATTAGGTTCGACTGCTCAAAACATCTGTCTTACAAATTGAAGTTATAATGATCATACAGATTCATGTGCTTTCCCTTATTCCATCGCATGCAATTCTTAAGTTTAACGTATAATATGGTTTCTAAAGTGAAAAAATCTCGGGCTAAGAATATTTGTGAACTATTATGAGATGCGGAATAGACAAAGGAGAAATTGTATCGTCAATAAAGTTGCACTGCACATCACGAAGCCTTTTTGTTTTTTTTTTTTTCCAAAGGTTTTGTTTACTTGAGATGGAGAAATTTTGCAGGAACTTAATTTGGAAGTATGGCTTGAGCTATCCTAGATCTTCGCCTTGTTGCAGAAGAGCAAGAGAAGACTGAACTAAGCTTGATTAGCGAATGTATAATCAGCACAACATGTTATCCTGAGTGGAACTCAATTCACACTCAAAGGATGGAATCGAGGATATAATTCCCAATTTTCTATGTCGTATTTACATAGAGATCCTACGCCCTAAAAATGATCCGTTGATAGAAAACTTGACAGTTGACAGTTGACATTTGACACTGAATTAAATACCCTTCACTAATTTTCTACCTAACTCAAGCGCAACATTCTTCCTGAGATGGCGGCAACAAGTGCTGCTGTGAAATTAGGATCCTTGGTCAAGGAAGTAGCCATCTGCTCCACCAAAATTTGCGGGACGTCTGGTGAATCGATTTTGGATTTTATATCCTTGGGATCGTTGCTGGACTTAGATTTCGTCAAGTCAAGGGTGAGTGTTGGTGCGGAACAGCTAAGAGAAGCTGAACATGGTGGTGCTGAAGAGGCTACGGTCATACAACGGCTGGAGCCTGATGTTGCCTCCATCTGAGAAGGGTGGGGATGATTGTGCTCTCCTTCATAAGTTGCAACCAGAACGGATTGATCATCCACAGTTCTTTGAACCTGAATAACCAAATACATGAGCAAAAACGACTTAGCTTGTGGTCCTATTCCTTAGTGGAGTTTGAATGACCATTTCCTAATTAGCTCTTAGAATTAGTTACCTTCTTTTTGACTGGGCAGCTTGGAGCAAAAGAGCATTTGAAGTAGGCTCTTGGAGAAGGGTTATCCCTGGTCACCTTTTGCCCATATTTCCTCCACTGATATCCATCTTTCACAATCTGGAAACACATAAAATGAAAAAGCATGTCAAACAACTACACCTAGAGTTACTGTGACATGTGATTCCTTGCTCTATTGCAGTAAAGAATCTTACAAGGCTTGTATCAGATGCTTCGGTCCTGACATAAACTCTGGAGATCTTTGCCTTGATGGTCTCTTCCCTTGGCTTCTTGCATGATTCTTCATCAGTTGAGCTGTTCTCAGAGTTTCCATTAACTGCCACTAGATTACTATTGTTGTTGCTGCTTTCGGACTTTCTTTTCTTCGATGAGGTGAGCTCCTTATCAGGATTCTTCCTCATATATTCCATCAAGTTGCTTCGCAAAGTGTTGTAGTTCTCACACATCTCTGTAAGCATTTCGGTCAACTTCTTGTTCTCTGCACTCACCCGCTTTAGCTCCTCCACCAAAGCACCAGCGGGCTGAAATGGCACCACATATATGATCATTTATACGGCTTTATTAAGAAGTAAGATAGGCTTATATCTAGTATCCATAATGGATTAGTTTGTTTAAAAATAAATTCAAGTAAAATGGTGCCATAGCCAGCAACATCCAAGCAAGATTACTCTTTGAACAAAGGGTCTTTCTTTGGATTGGAAAAGTTATATGGTTAAGTCTTAGTGAACCTTATGTTCTTTAAATCAATCTAGAACTTGATTGTTGACAAAGAAAAACAATTGAAAAAAGGGGCGAGGAAAATAAAAGCACAACTAACCTCTTCTTTGACAGAAGCCTTCCTCAGCCCCAGTGAGAAAAAATTGCTTTCCACCTTCTTTATCTGAAATGAACACACAAGAAAGAAATACTTCTCATATCAAACATTGTTTATAGGGAAGCATTTCACATAGAGTTTCCACGAAACATGATGTATCATTCGATCGTTTATACTTACGGGAACTTCGTCATGTACTCTGTGGGGATTAATGTTGAGATCCAGAGAAGTGTTAATACATGATGAATAATCCATGTGGCTGCCAAGCAAATAGCACTTTTCCCGGTGATAATTATGCTCTCGTGAAAAGCTTAATCGGCAAAAGCTGAAAGCAAAACCCAATTTCTAGATTTGTATCAAGCGAAACCCAGATGAATGACCTCTAGAACAAGCTGAAACGCCTCAAACGTTGTGAAGTTCGCAGTGAACCATGTGACAGAAGCATATATAGAGGTAGCTAGTCGCAGCGGATGTCGATGAGGAGGACAAGTTGAACAAGGAAACTGGGTGGAAAGAGAGGGAGGAAAAGGACACATGGGAATATATCCCACTACTTGCCAGAGAGCTGGCATCTAATTTGTTTTTTGCTTCGTTTATTATTTCAATTTCAACACACATCGCATATTGTAGTGGTATTAGACTAGACTAGACCAGACAAGATAAGGAGAACGTGTCTATCCGCTTATTATTTTATATATATAGGAAACAGAGCATGAATCTGTTTAGTGTGCGTGATTATGTAGTAATATTAAAAGAATATACTTGGCGTGGGACATGTCGGTGAATTCTTGGTACATAGAAAAGAATGAAATTCAAATTTCAAAGTCAAGCCCGCCTTGAAAATTCTCCATCAAATAATAAGAGTTTAACACTATTGGATTCACTCATGTCGACGTGCCTCCTTTTTACAGCTCCGCAATATTTTCACGATGTGCACAGAAAGCATATTAATAGCATGTTAACTATTTTTTTTTCAAATTGGTGCGATAATAGCATGGCTAATTTTATAAAAAAATAAATAGAAGTTAAATCATTTGATTCGTAAGATATTATCTTGTTATTAATTTTTTATAAGAAAAATAGTTTAGAAATAGTAAAATATATTTTTCTTTTCATAATAATAATAATATGCATTGTGCAGAAGTTTTATATTGACCAGAAGTCATCTTTATTTGTCGTCGTCTGGCTTAGCTTATTAGTGGGGGCCCTTGTTTCTTTCTTGTCACGATTAGTCTGTTACTATGTCAATTGTCAAACATTTTCCACGTTGCATGTATTATTAAATTAGGGGCATCGCAAGGGAGAAGTTCTATCTTCTTTCGTAGAGAAAGAAATTTTTGTTCCAAAGATATTTTATAACTATAAATTTTATTTTTTATTTTTTATCTTTATTTTTATTTTTAAGTATAATGTGATTAATATTTATGTGAAGCAAGAAAAAGTATTTGCTTTATAATGTATATATTCAAGAATTTTTCCATCGTACGTAAAGATTGTTTTATGTGTATGATATTTATAGGTAAGTTGTTAAGTATTTGTTAATTATTAATTTTATAATTACTTAATAAGATAAAATGAGTATAATGAATGAAATATTAAAATTCAGCTAAGATATTCAGTTTAAAAAAAAATAAAAAAAAATTAAGTGAAAAAATAGATTGACACTATTGAATGTAACAAGTTTTATATCAGGAAGGTCACCTTGAAAGGGAAACTTTATAAAAATTAGGCTCTTTCACTCTAATAGTTAGTTTTTGGTGTGGTTCTCCCAATGACTTCTGCTCATTATAAATTATGCTTTTATTGAAAGCCGGTCAACTGAAAAGAGCTGCCTGCAGAGGGTTCTGACCAGCAGAAAGTTCTAATTGATGGAGGGATTGACTGTGATCTAGTAAAACGTCGCCAAATAAAGTGGCGTAAAGTGTAGTCGTCAGATACTAGCTTTTGAATGAGGTGATTATATAATAAGTCCCACATCGGTAAAGTCATATTAAAATAGAGACTTTATAAAGATTTGGATTCTTTCATTTTAATAGTTGGCTTTTGGCGTACGATTCTTTCAAAGATGTATGCTAGCTATATAGAATAATTCCCTTACTGTACCTATATATCTACCGTGATGGAAGACTTTGCTTATGCTAGCATTTCTATCTTCTACGCGTTTCACACACACTCTTGAAGATTATGTTGCATGCAATTACATATTATTCATACAGACAATTTCATCTTGTGTTAGAAAATTAAGAGAATAATCTTATTCACATTTATCATAAGGAGGAGCAAATCGCATGGTTGACATGTGCCAAAAAGAAGGATAGGAAACCCAGCTGATTATCTACGCAAATAGCAATATATAAGTTATTGACGCATATTTATTATTGAACTTGATTTGCACGTGAAAGTTAAAGCAATAAAGAAATTATTTTTGTGTAATGCTCTATTCAACATAGCTCCGCTCATGTGGAGACCAGAAGTGAAGGGAAGAAAATTGGCTTTTTCTATTATGTTGGGTATGGTTCTATTTTTTAATTTTTTTAAATAAAAAAGGTTCAGACTGAGAGGAAGATTCACCCTAATTTAGAGTGAAGAGTATGTCTTCTTATGTATGATTTCTTCCATCTCACTTTAATTTTGCATCTTTTTCATCCGTGTTTTAGCTTCTTTTACATAATATATGGTTGAAGAGCAATGGTCCGAAGTTTTCAGTTTCGTCTTGGCATTGGCAAAACAACACATGTTCCACTAATTAGTTGAGGAATAGTTTATAAATTTAATTTAAATGCACAGACAGTATAAAATAGCTTTACACTATCAACTAATAGAAATAATAAAAAGTGTTAACTCATATAAATAATCATCTATTATAATGAAAAATCTATCATGATTTCTTACTTTCTAGTATTTCTATTAATTGATTTATTTTACATTATCATTACATACCAATTAAACTCATAATTTATATGTTAACCTCATTTAATAAAAAAATCATATATTTTTTACATATTTAATATATTTAAACCATTTAGAACATGAATTTTCACTCGACTATGAAACTAAATAATAATAATAATAATAATAATAATAATAGTAAACAGAGCAAATCGAAGCTACAACCCATTTAAGTTATAAATAAATTATCAAATTTAATTAATTCCTTCACTGAAATCCACGTAAAAGATTAAGAAATATAAAGAAAACAAACTCATAGTTATCACCTCAGACCAAATATACGGGGAGAATGAGAAAACTCAAATAACAATTTTTTTTTTTTACAAGTCGATAAAAAAAATATTTTTTTGGTTACAAAAATTGTAAAAGATATTGTTCTCCTAATCCAAGAGATAGAATATTTACGATTACTTCCCCTTCTAATAAGTGTGTTTCTTGGAAATCAAACTTACATCTTCATCCTTGTGTGGGAGATTAAGATACTTACCACTCGTCCGATAATTTTAAATGTGTGCCTCTTGAGAATCAATCTTGTATTCTCATCCTTACATAAGACTAAACAAATAACGAAACTTTGAATGTGAAGACAAAATACTCACATAAGAGAAAAATTTTGTACAGACATTTACAATTTAAAATGTATGTCGATTCACTTTAATGAAAAACATTACTTAATTATCTAATTATACATTACTACATCATTAAATATTATTATTATTATTATTATCCAAGAGTTTTAGCTCTAATGATAAATGTTATGAGATGATAATTTAAAAATATTTTATTGTACACAAAAGAAAAATTAAAAATATTTCATACTAACAAAAAATCAAAATTGAATTCTAAGATTTATATAAACATACTAAAGTCACTAACATATACCAACATTTATTGATCCAAGTAATTTTGCACTCATTCCCGTTAAATATTATTAGGTCTTGAATTCTAATCTTATAGATTAAAAAAAAAAAATGGTGCTAAACAAATTGTATCTTTATAATATGTGGATTGACCCAAGTTGAGTTAAATTGGACTGATTATTAAACATCAGATATTGATTATTTAGATAGAAAAAAGTAACTTATGTTCATGTAAGCAGAAGAGAGACTAAAGTTCTGAACATATATATATATATATATATATATATATATATATATATATATATATATATATATATATATATATATATATATATATATATGAGAGAAATCCTATATAGACTCGACTGTTACTCAAAATGATTAATTAATCTCATACAAAAAATAATATAAGTATACTTGTGGTTAGACTCAAAAACATGCTAAAGTCTAATGACCAGAGTTTGGCAGTAGAACACAATAAAAAAGCAATTTGGGTTCATGCGGTTGAATGCATTTTTGGCACGCTAGTGGGTGTTACAACAGATAAGGTGAGATTCAATGTTATTATCGTTTGCCCCTTTTTTTTTCAATCAAACTGTCGTCTGTCTTTATTTTCATACTAAACAAATACGTTGGGCAGCGGAAGCACAAAAATAAAAAAGAGATAACACACAAAATCTAATATGGTTCAATTACTCTCTATCTATATCCGCGGCTCCTATAAGGAGTACCAAAATTTTCATTATTCATAATTTTTGTACAGAAAAAGTTACTGGCCATTCTTACAAAATATATATTATATCATATAGACAGTTTCTAAAAATTATCCATACAAAAAATACTCCCACTTTGGAGGATAACTAAATCAAAATGCCAAAAATTATATTTATAAGTTAAACCTCCTATAAAATTTTTACTCATAATCAATGTGGAATTTTGGCTTAAATTCCAACAAAATAAGCATATTACTCTCTAAAATTATTTTTTATGTGTATGAGTTAATATCGAATTTATATACTTGATACAAATTTGGTAGTGAGTAGACTAAAGTACACGTCAAAGATAATTTTAGATGAGTGTATATTTACTCTTTTACTTTTGTTTGTAGTGTATATCTACTCTTTGTTCTAATTTAACTTAAACTAGCAAGTATGTTAGTCACCAAAGAAAAAAAAAACTAGAAGTATCTTGCTCATCAAAATAACAAATTAGCAAGTATTTCGTGTACTATATAGGTATTTTTAAAGAGATTAAATTTAATATATTATCAGCATAAAATATTTTATATTGATAACTAATTAGAAATCATCATACATGTGACTTCTGAGATAATTATTGCAAAAATCAAACATTTTTAATAATACGATAGTATATAATTAGAAGTGCATCAAAATTAAATACATTTCATCAATAGAGATTATGTCCAATAGAAAGGGCTAGAACCCTACATATAGTGAATTATGATTCAAATCCCAACTAGGAAATATATTTCCATTTAGTGTTCAATTGTGGCTGGAACAAGATTGCCTCCAATGGTCCAATGGAGGATACTTTGAGAAACAAAAAAATTAAGTCCACTTCTAAATTCAATTATAATTCAAAAGAAATTTTAAAATATAAATTAAAATAAAAATAATTGAAAGATAATCTATTTGAAATTATAAGAAAATGTATAATTTATTTAAGTAGAATTCAAAAAACATAAATAAAAAAGTGTATTTAAAATTTTTTAAAAATATGTATAATCAATTTTTAAAAAGGATTAATCTTGATACATGCATGGTTAATGTAAAAGTGTTTTTCATTGTTATCCCATCATATATAATTACATGTGAGATTTTTTATGTAATGAGTGTGAAAGTCAAATTTTTTTGTTGATGTGACAATATATACCTGTATAAAATATTTTTATACTAATAATTAGAAATGACAATGAAGATCCGTAGGTAGAGATATTCACAGAGATATCAGCAGATGGGGATCCAAACATGGGAATTTTCTTCCTATGAAGATAGAGATTAAGGTAAAATTCTCCCTGCACTGACTTTGGGGATGGAAATGGAGATTATGCGCTTGCCCTATGAGGATATCTGTCCCAAAGGTATATTGGTAATTTCATATATAAATTGATATTTATTATATTTTTAAAACAAAAATAAAGAAAATATAACCATAATTTGCTTATCTTCTCACATTCTTATACATTTATTATTGTTTATTATGATATTCTTGTAATAAACTAATAATTATGACTTGATTTAATATTTGAGAATTTGGTAATAATGATATAAGATTGAGTTTAATATTTAGATCAATTTTATATTATTATCTTTAAGTTTTTTAAAAAAAAACTAATTAAATTACTTAAACATATTTTTTTAATTTTTTAAGTATTTTTTTGGAATATTCATGAATCCTATGGGAGGGTGGGGATTTGTGGGGGAGTGGGAATAGGGAGAAATTTCCCTCCACCACTGAGAATAGGGATGGGGTTGGGGTAAACTTTGGAAGTGGGGCAAAGAGTGGGGGACTATTCCCCGTCTCCGACCTACTCTATTGTCATCCATATTGATAATATATTAAAATTAAATTCTTTAAAAAAATTAAATTTATTTAGGAAAAGAGTTAAGTACAATGTATTATTATTTAAAAGAGAGTAAAATAAGATATTAGACCAATTTTAGAATAATAAAGTTTAGTTTAATATATAAAAATAGATAATAAATTGATTATAAAATAATCGCACGTTATAAAAGTCATATTCTCTTATTAATAATGGACTGAATAATAATAAAAGTGGTTAACCAACTACATCACGATTTACAAATGATGATTTTGACGCTGTGATGCCTCATAACAAATAGTTCATAGGATTGGATCAAATTACTAATCAATGGGAAAAGTCAAAAACCTAATCGAAGAAAGTACGAAAAAGGTGAGACCCACTGATGGACCATGACCAAATCAATCAAACACTCACTCCCCACCCATGTTCAGCTGATTGGTCAATCCATTGAATTGAACAAGAAAAAGCAAAACCCGAACTTTCCTACGGCATGTTCACATTCATGAACGGGTTTCATTTTTCTCCGATGTCCACATCCAATTAATTACAGCACCCAACTATGGACAATTAATCCTTGGAATTCAAATCCCGTGGTCTCACTTCTCAACACACGTTCGAGAAAAAAGCATGGCGTTGATTCAAACACAAGGTATTACTAATTTGTTAAGTAGTACTACTACAGTAATTTGGTTATATGGGAGCGGAGGCTCATCAAAGTGCTCGTGTGCTGGACTTCTTGACTTCAGATGTGGCTGACGATGTTGGTGGGGTCTTGGTTGGTTTGGTTTCAATCCCAAATGCGGATTTGATTGGTTCCGGCAACTAAAGAGAGAATGACGTCTCCGCTTTCAATTCAAGGGAAGAAAGAGCAAAAGAACAAAAGGAATGGAGGATGAAAAGAAATACTACATTATACTGAGGAACTAACCGTTGCACATATTTGACCTAGCAACGACTTTGGAGATTCTTTTGTCAGCTTCTGTCGGCCATTTACTTCCATCACAAGCATCAAATTCCTTATGCATAGATTTATTTCTGCATCATCATTGATTTTTTATGATAAGTTATTCCATTTTTACAATTTTTTGAACCTTTAGTATTTGAGAGTTTTTGAACCTGCGTTAGTATTCGAGATTCTTTAAGCCATGGGTAGAACAGGGACACTATCTGTTATTTCTTTTTTAAACAATTTACAAACACCTCATGTACGGACAACTAAAGTTTTCACAATAATTATCCTTTTTGGAATTTTAATCTTAATTCTCTCTCTCAATGTTATGCATTTATCTCTGTACAAAACCCTTATTGGTTAGTAAAAAAAAAGTTTAAAGTGATCAGAGAAATTCTTCTCTTTTAAAATTAGGATTTTTTAATGCATGATAAAGTTAATAAAAAGATTTTTAAACTTTAAATATGTTTAATAAATTGAAAACTTAAATAATTTTTCTCTCTTACCTCCTTGACCAGTGTCCTTAAATTAAGATAAATCACTAACCTATTAAAAATGTATGATAAAATTATATATCAGTTATTAATAAATAATTCTTAATTTCAAAATTAAATATGAACTTTTCAGGGTTGACAAAATGAGTTAACTAGAATCCATTGACACTATCAATGTTTGATTGGTTCAAATAACTTGATCTTAAATTTGTGTATTGTAAATAAATAAAAAGAAAAAGTAGCGTTGGTAAAACTTTAACACATGGTGAGTTAATCCGGTTTAGATTAAATTACTTGGTGTCCAATAAATTCTAAATAATGATGCCTTGAAAAAAAATAAAATCTATTGGCCCTTACTCCAAGGTTGAATTCTTTAAAATCTTTTAATTTAAATGCTGATTTTTAGCATGCACATGATTCTAGTATCTCCAATACGCCACAGCATGAGAACGCATATATAATATCAAGGGGAAAAAAAGGTGATGAATGTGTAAATATCATATTAGCAATGAAAAAAAAAGTAACAAATTTTAAAGTTCAAATTTCTATCACAAGACTTTTTATTTACAAATATTACAATTTGCTTTTTTATTTTACTATCGGTTCTGGATAGTGGTAGGGTTTTTAATCTTTATTTTTAAAAAGTAAGAGATTTTTTCTTCCTTGTGTTTTTAAGGTCTCTAATGTTGGTTTGTTTGTATTCAAGTATATTTAACAGATTAGCACACTTACCATTGATAAGAACCTAGCCGAAAGCCTTTCTTCTGGTCCAACTAGTGAATCATGCATGACATCTATGATGCACACACAACCCTAGTGACTGGAACCGTGCCTTTTTTTTTCGGTCATCAACCCAACCGTGCAGATGACCAACATGACCGAATCTACACACCGGAGCACTTTTCCAAATAGTTTTGGTCACTACAAATGTCAAAAACAGCACAAGGGAAAAAGAATCATTTCAAGGTGATGCCATGCGTGAGATAAGCATCGCCAACGCTATGTTTGGTGATGCCTACATTTTGTGCATGCTAATCACGATTTTCAGGTCGCCCTTTTTTATTCTGTCCATTTCTTTACGGTATCTTTACCCATTTGCTAATCAACTAAGTTAGGATAAACTTTAAAAGTTTTTATCTGACTTTAAGAAAAAAAAAATTATACAAACTAGTCGCTAAAAAAGTTATAGTATCAAATAGTTTAAATATAAAGTCGATTATAAATTTAATGTGAAATCAATTTTTTATATTTTACAACAATCTTAGTTATTCTATTTGTTTTAATACAATTTTTTGTCTTCTGAATTGTTCGTGCAATTTCAAGACAGAAGTGGTTGTTTGATAAAGTTTTCCTTGAATTGGCAAGTCTAGAATTCAAATTCTCATAATGTAAGTAAGGTTCTGCGATCCACTGCGTTGTACTTTTGAGTACAAATACAACAAAAATTGCCCGTCAAAAAAAAAAATTTGTATATTTATAGCAATACTTTTAACTAAGTCAATATTTTTTACCTACCTTTTCTCTTGGCTCTTTTTGTTAATCATGATTAATTGAATAAAACCATGCGTCAGCTCTATTATATTGGACAGGTTGTTATTAGTGGTCTAATTTAGAAAACGTCCACAAGTTCGGCATGGCTATGTTAATTTGGTCTTATTAGCTAGTATCTTCTTTCTTTTTATGAAAGATTTATTGTATATATCTTGTGTTTGAGGAATGATAACAATCATTATTCTCTCTCTCTCTCTCTCTCTCTCTCTTTATTTTTAAGGTATTTCTATCCTCAACTGTTAAGTATTATCGCGATTAAGATATTCTCTCAACAATTGCTTTCTCTAAAGTTTATACTTTGGATTTTATTTTTTTTTAGCATTGTCAGATTTATTATAAAACAATGTTACATACACCCTTATACTAATATTACACCATATTTTATATTTTATTATTTAATGATAATTGAGTTTATTTTATTTTCTATGCAGTTACAATCCCATCTAGTCATCAATCCTTACAAAAATTATTCATTTCATGTAAAAATTTTACATGACATGTGTAAATTTTTATCATTAATTATAGGAAAGTGGGTTCTATTAAGTGCTGTAAAGAGATTTTATTTATTGATAAAAATTTACATATGACTAGGGAATCCAAAATTTGCATATCTATTCCCTACCCTAGACGAAGAAGAAGTAACAATGTACAATTGATATTTAGTAGTTTCCCCATCCAGTTGGGCTAGTTAATAGCCAAGTAATTGACCATCACTCACGAGTATGCTAAGGCATGTCCCATGCTCTATTGGGAGTGCTTGATAGGCAAAATGAATTTTTATTATTGGGAATGCTATTTTTGAGAATATACAACTTTCTTGGGTATGATATTTAGGTGCATTTGGAACACAAATTGAATTTTGAATAATCTTATAATTTTTATATTTGGTTGATATTGATATTTTTGATAATATTATATATATTTTCAAAAATACTTTTGATAGTGGCTGACGATAGCAGTGGACAAAAGTTGGCCGAAAAAATTGTCAATGGTGTTCAGAAGGTGACCAAAGGCAGTTGGATGGTGACTAGCAACTGCCGGAAAGTCACTAATAGCAATAGTCGGTGGCGATGGATATTAATTAATGGTGGTGGCAATTAGTGGTGATAAGTGTATTTTGGTCTTTTTGCCTAAAAATAACATTCCTTTCCCTTGGATATGTTAAATTCCAAATGGGATGTAAGAATAATTTTGGCCCAATTGTCCTTCCTAAAAATGTAATATTCTCAAAAAAAAAATTTAAACTTTGTACCATGACAATCTAAGATTCCCATGCCACATTTTTATGCCCCATACCAAACGTAAACATATGTTTACGTGCGCTCTACTGGACCACCAATTTTTCATTAAGGACAAGATGATAAACAATTTGGGTGGTGTTTCTTGACTTCTCCTGGTGCCCTCTCACCCAACTATATACTGTTTGCAGTACGAACATGGAAAAAAAAACGAATTAAACAAGAATTTGTCTAATAAAAACAAAGGGGAAAAAAAGGCAACACTGTCTAATAAGAATCCTAGCGTATATTTCACATAAGCCAAAGATAAAACTATCAAATTCAACATCTTAATCTTTGCCTAAATGGTTGATACTTTTGCCGATATAGACCTTGACTATGCCCATGAGTGAGAATGAGAAAAACAAAAAATTCAAATAAATTAACAAAAGATGAAAGATACAGGCCTTTGCTGTTAAAAGAAAGGGCATTCAGCCGCCCAACGATCAAGGATGTGTATAATTTAACTTTTAGGAAAAACTCTTTTGAAATAAATTCTTTTAAAAAAATATCTTTTAGAGAAATTATTTTTAAAAGAATTATTTTATTTGGTTTGAATATATTAAAAGTAAATTTAGAAAAGTAATTTTTGTTTGGATAGGATAAAGTAAAATTACTTTTAGTTATTGATATGAGAGTAATAATAGGATTCATTTTCAAAATACCTTTTTTCTAAAATAAAAAGTAACTTAAAGGATATTTTTTTCAAAGGCTTTATGAAATTTTAAAAAACCTTTACATATTTAAATATATTAATTATTGTATATTTTTATTTTCATTTTAATAAAAGGCCTTTAACTATATACTCTTTCTACGCAAAAGGATAGCACAAGGTCAAACAAATTAACCTACCATTACATGTTCATGGTTAATTGAATGCATTATATAATGTTGCCTAAAAATTTCATTTTAGCCAAAAAATTAGAAAACATTTCATTTTAATGATTGCTCGAATTATGAAGGCTAGTGATATCAATTAATAGTATTAATTCTTTTATTTATATACTTTATTTTTATTGTCTAAATGTAATAAATTTATTTTATGTATTGACATCTACACGAGTCTTTAAAACTTGCCATAACCTCGTAGGTTGGCGCAGCAGAAGGGGCTGCATTTCTCAAAGAAAAGACACTTATATATGTTGATTCCCCTTAAAAAAACTCCGGCCAGCGGCAAGAGAAGATTATAGTGATTCATTTCCGAACTAAAGAGAGTTGGGATCTCAAAACAAATCGTATTCACCTGTAACATAAGTTCGTGACTACCCTAACTCTGCAGCCTAACATTTTTTTTTCTTTTTTGGTAAATAGCTGCCCAACATTTTTTAACAATATAATTTGTCAGCCTCACATCACTGTAATAATTTTTTTTAACTTACGAAAACATTTTTTTATAGTTTTTTTTAAAATAAATTGCATTATATGATTCACAAAAGTTTTTATATTTTTAATGAATTAAAAAACCTAAAAAAATTATTTAAATTTTTTAAGTATGCAAATTAAATCACGCCCCTTTTGTTCTATTACTTTGGGTGCATTATTACTTTGTATATGTGCATCAACCTATATAAATCCCTCTTATATTCATAAGAAAAAGTGGAAATGCATGGATATAACCGAAATCATGGACAGATCGTATGTTTTGAAGAGATCGGATTAAATTGTGCTGGGTTAATATTCAGTGCAGAGTATTGAACCAGTGAAAATTGTTCTACGGCATTTACATTCAATTCATCTGGTAGTACATCTGAATCAATATGACAATATCAGGGATAGGTTGACGAATGCTACTGAACCAAGAAAATCTTTGGAAATTGAATTCCACGGGTCTTATTCTAGGCATATGTTTTTTGTTCCTTGATTTTGGTTTGGTGCAAGTAGCCGAGGAAGGCAAATGAAATTCAAAGCTTTAAATGGCAGCTTGAATGAATAGTAGACAATCCACTGGATCTAGTTGAACTTAATGGGGCCCGGTTTGTCAGGACTCCAATTCAGACATCTCTTCTTCAATTTAATTTTAACAACCACAAAACAAACTAAAAGGCAACACAAAAAAGTCAGACCAAAAAAAAAAAAAAAGACTTTATCTAACCAGTGTACTTAGCTTTTTGATGAATGAAAAAGAAAATTTTATATTGAAAAACTAAAATTTTTAAGTTTTTAATGCATTAAATTTTTTTTTTCGTAATACCTTAATTAGTAGCCTAAAGATCCCGGTCAGCAATGTCCGACAAGTAAAACACAAGAGAACTGGAAAACTTGGCAACTGGCAAACAAACAAACAAGGAATGAGCACGAGGATTGACTTCTAAGTGACAGGCTAAAGCTAACTAATTGTGCCACTTTCTTTCGTCGGTCCAATCAAAACATTAGTGAAATTTTTAAGATTGCTTTTCTTTTTTCTTTTTTTCTTTTTTTTTTTTTTATGTCTTTGGCTAGCATAAAGTAATCATTTTCTTCACCAATCTTTACCATTTCTTTCTTAATGCATTTAGAAAAGTAGAATATTGTTTATTGAAAAAACTGTCAAGAAAGCTTCACTTATTTTTTTCCATTTTTCGCCTTTTTAAATTAGGATAACATTTTAAAAAAATAATTCGAACAAAATAGCCATTTTTAGCATTGGCTAAAAAAATATTTAGTTGGTTGAAGTGATTCGTCACTTATTTCTTTGAAATAAAATCTTGGATTCAAGTGTTATGTATTGAAAAAATTAGCGCTATGTAAATTTTAATTTCAATTTCATTCAAGTCAAATTAATTGAAACCTAATAAATTGTGGATATTATAGTTTATACAAAAAAGAAATACTTGCTCAATTTTCAAGTTTTCAAAATAATTTAAAAGGACTTTTGTGTTGATAATAGAAATGAGAGATGCTACAAAGTTAAAAGAAAATAGCTATATTTTTTAACAAAAGTTATGGTGGTAATTGAATAATATAAAATAATAAAATTCATTTATTTATCTAAGGGACAATGATAATGTCATATTATTTTAACAATAAAATTTTCAACAAAAGTTTTGATTGTCTAATATTTTTCTATTATAAAGTCATCTCACCCATTCCATCCCAAGTAATTCTATTCCCGAAAACAAGTCGGATCTTTCATGTTACCATTTTTTTCTTTTTTTTGGGGCACATAAGAGCATGGGCTAAAGACCCTAGCCAACCACCATAATGTTTTCTCATTGGTAACTTATTCGACCCAGACTCACCACCTATTTGGATTTGGAATCATTAAAGTTGCCACCACCAATTGCAATGAGCCATTGCCTCAGTGGTATAATTGCATGTGGATAGAGCCTGCGTCTGAGGGGACGCGTTTGAGTCTTGGGGCAGAGCCCCTTTCCCCTCCCCGTCCCCCCTCCCCTGGGTATGTGGGTGAGCGATTCGTTAGTCCCAGTATGTTTGGGACTAACGTTAATCCTGGCATCTGTAACCGTTGGATGATTTTCATTTAAGATCGTAAGGCTTATATTTGTTCCATGTTTTTAAACAAAGAAATTAGTGGTTAGTGTTTGTAGTGTTAATATTTGCTGATCTGACCTTATCGATTTCACCGAGCCCCCCCCCCCCACACAAAAAAAAAAAAGCTAGTGCATGAGCATTAATTTGAAAAAATAATGACCTGAACTTTTTTTTTAAAAAAAAAATCACATATCTCATTATCAACGTCTTCTTTCTATATTTGTAATTTCATATCATATTAAATGCGCTCTTCCAGATTAGTTTTCATTCCCTTAATCATCCCTACTCTAATGCATGATCTTTGTATAGTTTCTATACTTGTTCCTGCAAGCGAATATCCTCCATGGCATCAACCGAAAGCTCTAATGCCACCAAGACAAACATCAACACACACACAAAGCTCTAATGGTCATCATGAAAGCCAAAAATGCTCTCATGAATTTCTCCCACAGAAAACGGGGCTACCGGTTGAAGGCGTCTTTATGGAAAAAAAAAAAAAATACACGGGGGCCATTTTGCAAGGACATATAAGGATTATTTTGTTATTTTAAAGGAAAGGACTAACGTTAGTCCTATATATATGCGGGACTAACGAATCACTCGCCGAGTATGTGAGTGCACATGACCAAAAAAAAGTTACCACCACCAAGCAAAAAATAAATTGAAAAAGTTAGCACCTGAGTAACAATCCCCAAAAAAAAAAAGGCACCTTACTATGGTGGGTGTTAACATGGTCCTATTTGTGTTTTGGACTTTCAGATAGTCCTCATTTTATTTACAAAATTGCCACTGCATCAATAAATTTAAAATTACAATTTAGTCCCTTCTATTTTTATTTGTCAATAAAGTCAAGGTTATTTTGCCAACGCCTAATCGAAGCCAGGATTTGGGTGATTGACCAATGCTTTCTCCACCTCACAAATTAACTGCGTCAACAATGAATCCGTTTGGTTTAACTTTTAGGAGAATATCTTTTAAAAGAAGATCTTTTAAAAAAAAAGATCTTTTAGAAGAAGTATTTTTGTTTAGTTTAAATATTTGAAAAGTAAGTTTAAGAGAAGTATTTTTGTTTGGATAGATTAATGTAGAATGACTTTTAAAGGTATAATTACCAAAATAGACATAATATAATTTAAGGATATATTATTGTAATATAATCAAATTTGTGTGATATTAAAGGATAATTAACTCCTAAATTATTATTAATTTTTTTTATTTCCAACAAATTAAATACAACTTTGTTTTTATATTTTTTAAATAACAAATTTTTATTTCAGTATTCTAATTAAATATAATATTTTTATATATTTTTAAATAAATTTACCTTAAAATCATGTTTTTAAAATGAAATATTCATGTTAAGAGCTCTATTTTATATATAGATTTATATATTAATATTGATAGTATTTCCATTCAAAATAATTTATAGGAACAAAATTACGAGATAATTATTTTTCTACATTCAAATACAAACAAAAAGACAATTAAAAAATATGGCAAAACTGCATGCTCCCAATTTAAGTTATATAAACAAACTATTTGCACAAGTATTCCAAAATATAAATATTGTCATAAATAACAAGATTCACTAATTCCTGCTTTGGGCAGCTACAATTTCATCTCTAATTCGGTCACGAACATAATCCATTTCTGCTAAAGAAGTCAAGTCAACATCAAGGCATGTGCTCAAGTTACCATCATTTTCAAGATCTTCTATCATACTATTATCATATTCCTCTGCACGACAAAACTCAATATCTGAGATACTATTTTTGCGAATGAAGTTATGTATTGTTATTGTAGCACAAACTATCTCTACTTGAGTCATGTATTTAAAATTAGGCATATGACGCAGAATTGCAAATCTATTATTCCAAACCCCAAAAGTTCTTTCTATGGTGCTTCTTAAACTAGAGTGGAAATAATTGAACACTTCATTATGATTGTTGAAACTAGCTGCATGCCTAAATTCAGGTAGGTGATACCGTTCACATCTATATAGATCCAAGTAGCCCAATGGTGTTGGATAACCAGAATCAACCAAATAATATTTATCTAAAACAAAATACAACTTATTAAAATCATAATCTATAAAATTAAGAATACTAACTATAGTAATGAGATCAAACCTGCAGGAGAATGTGGAAAGTTATAATTTGACCTTGTCAAAGCATCCTTAAAATCCCGAGCATCATGAGCTGATCCTTCCCATCCAAGCAATGCAAATATGAAGCACATATCCCAGTCACAAACAGCCATGACATTTTGTGATGTATATCCCTTTCGACCAATATATTTTACACTCTCTTTGGAAGACACTACACATGGCATATGAGTACCATCAATTGCCCTTATGCAATTCTTAAAATATGGCCAATATTGATTATCATATTGAATTTTCTCATGCACATATTCAAATCTGTAATCCTGTGGCCTAATTAAATTAAATGATAATTTCAAACATGTATCAAGAACTCTATGAAATTGTCTACTAACTGTTTCACCCGAATGTTGGAACCTTTTTTGGATTACCCTATTTCCTACTCTATGTCCCAGAACATGCAAAAACACGGCAACCATCTCCTCTACTCCCATGTGGTTAGTACTCTTTAAACCACACTCAATTAGTGCGGCATAAAGCAATGAGAAGACACGTTATGTATCCTAAACCTTTCATAGCATCGTCTATCATTTCCATGTAATATTTCTTGGACCCATTTATATCCAGTTAGTTCACTTGTCCTACATGGTCTTTTGCACAAATATTTTAAAGCATATTCTCTGATTAAAATCCCTGCCATAGCTGCCATAGTTCCAACCATTTCATTTATTTCATTGGAAGTATTTTCATCTTCTGAATTTTCATCACATTCACTTGAGGATATGTGTGACATTTATATCTAAAGATCTGCAATAAATAAAAGTATTAAAATATATAAAGGACAACATTAATTCATATAACTGGTCATATATTTAATTTAACAATAAGTTAACAAGCCATAAACTAAAAGGTCAAGTACTTAATACATAATACAATAATAATGTAACAAGCAACAACCAACCCTAAACTAAATAGATCATACACATATTAATTATACTAATAAGGATTATCTTTATATGCCATTCGCTTCAAAAAACCAAGCTTCAGGTCTTCATTAGAAATGCTAAAAAACATTGCTCTTGCTTCCTTCTTCATTAGTACCTCATAACATCTAGCATAAAAATCAGTATTGTCCATTACTGGTTGCAACTTATGAAGCTCAGCCATTACTACATCAATACTATAAGGATCTTCCTTCTTAGAAGTAATAGCAGCAGCATGAGACTCAATTACAGAAGTTATGGATTTAAGGTGTTCTCCTATAATGGTAGCATTATCCATTTTACCCTTACCCTTTCTTGCCCTTTCCCCTCTCTTTTTTCTTTTTTCTCCACTCCTTGCACTCTCTGTACCTTGAGAGGTGTTTATATTCATGTTTCCAACTCCTACACTATCATCATTAAAATCAGCACCTATGGTTGGATCATCACTATCACCAGAACTTTCATTTCTATCAAAACCAACACTCTCAAACCATTCATTATTTTGGTCATATTCATCATACCCATCTGGCAACTCTCCACTTGAAGGTGCCCAAGCAAACTCACCTGTGACTATTTTATCTTTAAAAAGATATGTCAATTCACGTGCATATGGTAGTCCCTCATGACGATACTTACCATAAGTAGGATTTTCCTGCATGAAAATAAATTTTGATTACTTCAAATGTCAGAAAAATATTAATTAAAAGTGCTAAAAAATATTTAAACAATGACAATAGATGCTTACCAGTTTCTTTGCATCCCACCAATCTGAATCTGTAATAAAAGTGTGTTTTTCATTATCCCACCCTAATCCAGTTGTATACCGAAATAGATTGTACCACACAGTCCATTCTTTTCTTAGATTATCCCACTTATTTCTCAATTGTACCCTATCATAATTTCTCCCACTAATAGTACGAAATTGGTCAATTGCATATCTCCAACCCTTTTTGGATAATGTACGTTCACTGCGTTCACCTTTTGTCACTTGTTCCATACAAGCATCGATAAATAACTTTGTTGTTGTCCGATCCCAAATGGCCTTTGATTTTGGCCCATGATTTTCATTATTAAGAGATAAATCTTGGGACGGAGCTTTTTCCTTGGACTGATTAATCAGTATATGATTTGACATCCTACCTTATATATACAAATAATAAAAGTCATAATTTAGCCATATACACATAAATTTAGGCATAATTCTGATTGTAATTTTTTGGCAAGTTGTAAGTCAATGCTTCATATAACTTGAAAAGCAAATAACAAAGTAGAGCAACAACCAACATCAAGACATAAAGAAAAACAAAGCATAATTGTTTACTCCATTCAAATCAATTTTACTCCAACTCAAACCAATCTTATTACAAGCAATCAATATATATAAATTGTCAAATAATTAATTTCATAATCAAATTTTTTTCGTCTAATTAAACCAAACAACAGCTTATCACCATGAAAAAGACCAAAAAGATCCTTAAAACAGAACACAAATATTGTAATATGTGACCACAAGATCCTTCCTTCTTTTTTTTGTTTTTGCGTCTTAGACCACGATATCAAGTCCCTAAAAAGCTTAGGCGAAGAAACGATAAATCAAACAATAATTACAGTCCAGCTATTCTTTTCACTCAATTATCATAGAAACTAGTAATTCTGGCCCATATAGTTACTTGCAGCACAAAGTGGAAGTATTCAAAAATAAACCTTAGGAAATATGGTTATACAGTATAGACGAAGAAAGGCCAGAGATGTAGGAGATGGTGGCAACGACGACAGATGTGGACAAGCTGCCGTTGAGTGACGAAGACATGGCGAAGTGAGACAACGTTGAGCCAGGGCAAAGCAGGAAAGAGACAGCGATGGTGACGTGATGTTATGTGACAGTCAGACGCGACGGCGAGATCGACGACGAGACAGCGAGATGAGCGACGAGACCGCGGAGATCCACAAGAACCATCCACCACCAACAACGTCGAGATGCGGCCCAGCGACGGCGAGATGCGGCCCGGCAACGACGAGGAAGTGAAGGTGAGAGTGAAGGAGGAGTGCACAGGGAGCGAGATGCTCCGCGACGGCGAGGAAGTGAAGGTGATTGTGAAGGAGGAGAGCACAGAGAGCGAGATGCCCAACGATGGCAAGATGCGGCCCAGCGACGGCGAGATGCGGCCCGAAGGTGAGAGTAAAAGAGGAGAGCACAAAGAGTGAAGGTGAGAGTAAGAGTGAAAGAGGCAGGCGAGAGTGATGAGAGCACAGAGAGGCGAGAGTAAAAGTGAGAGTGAAAGAGACGAGAACGTGAGTAAATGTGTGGGGGTAATATTGTAAATGAACGAAAATGAAAAAGAAGAAGTATCTCGGTTCCACTTTCATCAGAAGGCCTTTTTTTCAATCGAAAATGTGTTTACTGTAGATCCAAAATTAAACCAAACATGATACCTATATTGTATAAACTCATTCTACTCATGTAAAAAGCCTTCTATTGAACGAAAACGGTGAACCAAACATGCACAATATAGATAAGTTACCTCCTTTCTTTAAGATATTCTAGTTCACCAACTACCACTGCTCACCTAATTATTTCTTTCATATACAAAAATCTAAGCAACAATCCTTACCGCGAAAAATACATGGCCCTTCTGAGAACATTATTGGGGTAGTTAGAAAACACAAAAACTAGCATAATCACCAATATGAATATTGCTATACTCACAATATGACCCTTCCCTACATTTCAACTTTGAAATTTTATGGTTTATGATTTTTACATGACAAAAATTATTATTGTAACCTCTTATATGGATATTTTATCTACAAATTGTGACATGAATTTGCCACCTCCTTCATCACATTATAAAGTGACAAACTTTATGAAGGAAATGTGGGTTGCAGCCGAAAAGTGGCAATCACACATTATGACCACAAATTCAACCAAAGTATCAAAGGTTGCCCAGGGGCTGTGCCGCCTGAGGGGGAGATGATCTTCCAATATTTCAAATTCATTTGGGGCTTGGGATTTCATATTCCACCACATCTCAAGGCTTATGGCTCGTCGCACCACAGCACCACTAGTAAAGCTCATCTATGGATTCTTTTTTCCCCCATTTGATGATCGATTCCATCCACCATTGTATCCATAAACGCTGAGGTCACCTTGCATGGGCCACCATCTGCCGGTGACTCACCTTCCTGTGCTCGACAATAAAACGAGGATTACTTTGCAAAAATAAACACTTGACATATCAAACGTTAAATTCCCATTAGAATGCACGAGTGAAATATCAGACATTAGATTTCACTTAAACTATATCTAATAGTTGGTGCTAGATAACATGGTCCATAACATATTTTGGACCATGACATGGTCCATTCATTTGACCGTTAGATATAATTTCAACAGTGCAGATTTAAAGACAAAATAATTATATAAAATTATAAAATAAATAATAATTTTTAAAATTAAAAATAATAATTTTTAAAAGACCAAATTATCCATCAATCCTTCTCTCTCCTCTTTCCAACCCCCACCCACTACCACCATCTTCTTCTTCCTAATAACCACCGGCCACCACCATACTACCACCATTATCAGAGGTCGCCGCCACTGTTGCCACTACTCCCCCATCTTATTCCTCAGCACATCGTCAGCAGCTTCGTCGACTCATTGCCTCCCAAGTCCCACCATAATCGCCACCTAAAGACAAGCTTATGATATCGAGATTCAACACACAAGTCTAGATCTAGATATATAACTTATGGATAGCGTCACTACTGCACTCAAACAGCTGGCTTGGTTTTGTTTATCTTACAGGACTTCAATAACAATGCTTTAGTCCAAACTCAAGTTATTCAACCAATGACGCAACATGAATCCTACAGTCAAATTTAATGGGGTTAAAGACCATTCCTGGAGTAAATATAATTAATGCCTCAAACATGTTGAACAAACCAAGAAATTGATGATTTGTTAAGGTAGTTTTGTTTCTTTTAGTATATGTTTTATTGTTTTATTTGTCACATGTTTTATCCGATACTATTGAGGAAAAATAGTTGGCACTTGGGTATTAAGTTATTAACCAAAAACAAAAGTTAGCAGTCGAGTATCATATTGACCAAAACCAAGTTAGCATTTGGAGGGTCAAAGAGATATATATCGTGTTTTAGTAAAGGAAATAGAGATATATTGTAATTTTAATAGATTTAGTAAAATATGGTATTTTTTTTAAAAAAAAGAAGAAGAAGAACTTGCAACATTGCACCACAAATTCTAAGAATTTGTGGTTTATTGTTGCAAACTCTAATAGAACTCGTAGTAAAGCCCAACAAATTCTTAGAATTTGTGGTGTAGTACTGCGAGTTCCAAGTTTTAGCTGTCCTTTATTGCGATTTCAGAAAAAATAAAAATTAAAAATTAACAAAGCTTGCCTATAAATAGTGTAGCATTCTACCGGATTCATTGCAAAGAGTTTCTCAGTATTCTCAGTATTTGATAGGCAGTTCATAGTATTTAAGAGTGTAAAATAATTTGAAAAAAGTGAGTGAAAAAAATATGGATAGTAATATAGTTACTACTATTGTATATTTTAATAGTTCTATTATAATATCTGATGAAAGTGTAATATTTGGGTGTGATTATTCTAAATGAGTATATCTTCCAGATACTATATCATTAGAGGAACTAAAAGTGGAGCTTTGCCAAAGTATAAATATTGGTTTTGAGAAAAAAGTGAAAAAAATATTATATAAGTGTCCAATTTCAAATGTTAATAAGAATCTAAAATTTCAAACAATTATAATCAATAATGACAGAGATATGAGAGTAATGTTTAGAATGTATCGCTAATATCAAACTTTCAATGCAGTCATAGAGTTGTATATTAACTTTGAAAAAATTATTGCTGAAGCTGGCCCTAACTCATATCCGGATAATCAACATTACGATAAATTTGTTTCCAATTCATACCCAGTAAGTGCTATTATAATTTGGTGTGCTAATTTTTATTCCGAAATTAATATGTATTTTATTTTATTATAATTATTATTATTTATTATTATTATTATATGACATATAAAATATGCTTTATACTTGCCTCTAGTTGAGAATCCTATGTATCAGAAATATATATGATTAATGATCTTTATTATTATTATTATTCTTTTTATTATTGTTGTTGTTGTTGTTGTTATTATTATTATTATTTCTATTGTTATTGTTATTATTATTGTTATTAATATTTCTATGATTATTAATATTATTATTATTATTTTATTATATTAGATATTAATAATATTAGATACAAAATATGCTTTATTATTATCATTATTTCTATTATTATTATTACTTTATTATTATTATAGTAGATATTATTATTAATCTTATATTATTATTTCTATTATTATTATTATTATTGTCGTTGTTATTAATATTTGTATTATTGTTATGATTATTAATATTATAATTATTATTAATATTATTAATAGACTATTATTATTATTATTATTATTATTATTATTATTAGATATAAAGAGTTGTTTTATTATTATTATTATTATTATTATTATTATTAGTATTATATGCAAAATATACTCTACACTTGCTTCTTATTAAGGATCCTGTTTATCATAAATATATATGGTTAATGATCTTTATTAATTATTATTTTTATTATTATTATTATTATTATGTTTCCATTATTATGATTATCATTACTGTTAGTTGTATTATTATATAAGATACAACGTATGCTCTACACTTACCTCTTTTTAAGGATTCTATGTATCAGAAATATATCAAACTAATGATCTTTTGTGTTTATAAATATTAATTGTTAGTACTAATATTATGAAGAAGGCCTGCCAAACCCGTTTCCAAAAAGAGGTGCAGAATGTGAAATTAGAGACAGTGAAAGTGATAGCGATTACTTGGAAGGGGAACATGAAGTTGGGAATGATGGTGCTGAAGATGATGATGAAATACCAAATACACATGCTATTATTCAGCATTCAGAGGATCTTCCATCTTTCATGCGTACTTTAGATCTTGAAGCCATGCATGCACCTAAGTTTCTTGAGTATGCAAATATAGCTAATGATTATACTGTAGATGGCGAACTATGTGTAGGAATGCAATTCAGCGTAAAGAGGCTGTAGTTTGAGCAATTAAGAACTATAATATTTCTAAATCAATGGACTATAATGTATGTGAGTCAAAGTCAAGGACATTTTATTGTAACTGCAAATATTATAGCATAGGGTGCAATTGACTTGATAGAGTCAATCTCAGAAAAAAAAAAAAAAGAAAAAAAAAAGAGGCATTTGGGAGGTCAAAAAGTACAATGGTTTTCATACTTGTACTACAGCAATGATTTCTCAAGACCACACAAAGTTGGATGCTGATATAATTGCACATTATATAGAGCCCATGATACGAGCTAATGTATCCATTAAAGTAAAAGTTGTGATTGTAGAAATTCAATCTCGATATGGATACATACCAACATACTGGAAAGCATGAACGGCAAAGTAAAAAGCAATTAAAAGAATTTAAGGTGACTGGGAAGAGTCATATGCAGTTTTACCCAAATAATTGGGAGCAATATGTGCTTTTACAAGAGGTTCATATGTTGAATTCAATACTAGTTCAGTTTACCATAGCACTGATAAGTAACCAAATGATCGAATATTCTGCCGAATATTTTGGACTTTTGGTCCGTGCATCAAAGCTTTCAGACATTCTAAATCATTAGTCCAAGTTGATGGGACACATTTATATAAAAAATACAAAGACACTCTAATAGTGACAGTTGTAAAAGAAGGCAATCAGAATATATTGCTAGTTGTATTTGTAATAGTCGAAGGTGAGGCTGCAAATGCATGGTATTTTTTTCTACATTATCTACGCAGATATGTGGTGACTCAAGATGGAGTTGACATTATTTTTTATCAGCACGAGTCAATTAAAACAGTAATTCAATGTTGCTATGGAAAGTGGGAATCTCCAAGAGCATATCATATGTACTGCATTAGACACACTGCAGTCAATTTCTTGTGGAGATTCAAGAAACCTTACTTACATCGACTTGTCGTGAGTATAGGTAATTCCCAACCTAATTATCTCTATTTATAAATGTGATTTTATTTCTTTTTTAATATATTGATCATATTATGATTTGTAGGATATTTAAGGACAGAATGTGAATTTAATCTTTACTACGAGCGGATGTGCCAGCATGGTGAGATTTATACAAATTGACATGATGAAATTCCAAAACAAAAGTGGGTTCAAGCCTTTGATGGTGGATATCGACATGGACATATGACCACAAATCTGGTCGAGTGCATCAATTTTATGTTAAAAAGGGCTCATAATTTGCTAATTACTGCCTTAGTTAAAGCAACGTACTTTCGGTTGGCTGAGTTATTTGTTATTAAAGGAAGGGAGGCATATGCATGAAAAGCTACAGGAAGTGTTTTTTCTGAAACCATCACAACAAGATTGTGAGAAAACCAACAAGCAGCAGGAGGCGTACGCGTTACTATTTTTTCAGGGCAATATCAGAGTTTCCATGTTGAAGATCTATCAAACAGATCGCAATTCAAAATTGATATAAAAGGAGAGGTACTGTGATTATGGCGATATTCAAACAAATCGATATTCATGCCGTCACGTAATTGCCCGCTACTCTAATCAGTACCTTAACTGGCAAGCTTATGTCGATGACATTTATAGGATGAACAAGATACGTAAAGTGTTCAAGGAGGAATTCGAGGTTTTGGGACATGAAAGTATATGACCGCCATATAATGGCTTGAGAATTCATCCTAACCTCCATTTGAAATGCACAGAGAAAGGTCGGCCAAAATCAACTCATTTCCTCAATGAAATAGACATGAGAGAAATGAGAGGACCAAAAGATTGTGGTCTCTATCGAGGTGAAGGACATAGCCGCAGATAATATCCCCATAGAATTGGACCAAGTTCTTAGATATAAATGAAATATTATTATCCTATATTCACTAATATAATATAGACCTCTAGCTAGTGATTAATGTTTTATTATTTCTTTTAAATCCTATCACTTTAAAATGTATTATTTTTAATTTTTGTATGACTAATATAATATTATTTAGTTATGTTTACCTCTATTATTAGTTATTTTTATTGAATATTCAAATTATAACTAAATAACTGTAATTGATCTTTTTTCTATCAAAATTATATTATATCATATGATTATTTTATTATTTCTTGTAAATCTTGTCACTTCTAAATATATTATTTTTAATTTTATATGACTAAGATAATATTTAAATTACATTTGTAATATTCTAATACTAGTCAATTTTGTTGCATACGTATTGAAACTATAATTGAGATAATTAATACTCAAACACTAAGATAATATTTAAGTAATTAACTTTGCAATTAATTGTAAAAATAAAGATACTAAAAAATACAAAGATATTACAAAAAAATATAAAGATATTATAACATCATACAACTAGATTAATATTACAAAATAATATTATAAAAAAATTACAAAAAAATACTATTAGACTATTATTTCTTCTTCCATGCTAGCCATATTTCAGGGGTAAATTTCATTAACACCTTAAGTTTAAATTTATCCCGCAATCTTTGACAAGCATGACTCTAGACATTGTCGCTCCTTTTTTGCCTTTCATTAGCCTTATTGCTCGCATCACCTTCATCTTGTTGTTCCTCTTCTTTGTCCTCGTTCTCCTCTTCTGCTTCTTCATTAACTTGTCCCCTGTACTGTGGCTCTTGAGTAGACATTGTAATCAACCATGAAGTGGCTTCGACATTGCTCTTATCTTCGGGATTCTGTAGTAATTCTGTTATCATGTTATTTACTAACCCTGAAGTTTCAGCAACCATAAGCACGGATAGCGGAAATTCCTGTTCAAGCATAGGTAAGACCGGCCGGTATACGTCCCCATGAATTGCTAAAGCAGCACCTCCACATCTAGATTCATTACCATGAGATCGACTATGTTGACACGAGCCGACACCATGATGGTAGTGCACTCCACTATCAACCGACCTTCTTTCATGTGAATGACCCTCATCACCATGAGCTAATCTAGATGATGATGCTGAAAAGCTCATCCGACACGGCTCCATCCTATGCGAAAATGGCATGTGCCCATAAAATATTGCGGATGTGTCGGAGGCATGTAACTATGCGGGTGCTGTGGTGGTGCCAAGGCCATATAGCTGTAAAGAGGATACTGCCATGGTGTTGGGGGCATATAGCCATAATGAGGATATTGCAGAGGTGGCGAGTGAATGTTATCATAATAAGGATACTGTAGAGGTGGTGAGTGCCTATCACCATAAGGAGGATACTATGGGGGTGATGGATGCATTTAAACATGATATTGATGTGAAGGTGGTTGCGGAGGTACTTGGGCATGTTGCTGCCTTGGAGCTAACTCCCATTGTTGTGGATCTTGCAGTAGTGTCTCACGTGATAAATATTGACCCATAGCAAAGTGAATATATCAATTCCAATAATGTTGAGATGGAGAAGGATCATCGAAAGGATGACCATATGTTATATGCTGCCATCTATGGTTCCAATCTTGCAACCACTGCGCATATTTTTCAACCCTATTAGTGTTCTGTTGTCCCCTCAAATTTTTATTATAAGAGTCTAACAAGCTTTTTGGATTATCAGGGATATCTTGCTCAAGCCCAAATTGATGCTTTATGCGGTCAATCAAGTGCCACTCAATAGTCTCAAAGTAGATAAGCGGATTGGTAGTTGACCACAATGGCCGCTCATCTGTCAAGATATGTGGAATAATTTCCTGAATGCCTGGATGGTGAAATGGTCGCCATTGAAACTGTATTATAAAATAAAATAACGTCGGTATCAGCAACTATATTTTTTAGCTATAATAATCTCTATAATTTTTTGATCATTATCTCATAATATGTCATTAGATCTATACGTAGCCATATACTGCCCAGTGTCTTAAAGGAAAATTCTGCCGAAATTGACGTATTTATCCACCTGTGGAATATTATATTAATTAGATACATATTTAACTATAATAAGTTACAAAAAATTATCAAATTGTTATAATTATACCTGGATGTTAGAGGAAAACGTGGCACGGGATTGTCAAAAATAGCAACCAAGAATGGAAGTCGATACCATGCCCACGACTGTAAAAACTGTAAGCAACCACTAATGTCAGAAATTTTATGCCGCATTGCATGGCATAAATTTCGATAAAGTACGGCGATGCATGCTAAACCCTAACTATACTCTCCGACCTCTTGCAAATTTTCAATTAATGGAAGAAATTTGCAATGAATTAAAGATGTGATCTTATCCAGCATAAGTCGCGTCCCTAGTAGCCGGATTATATAGCCGCAAGTAAATTGTTGTAAGATCTCATCAGGCACATCTGCCCAAAGCTGTCCAGTCTTTCTTCCTTAAAATGGTCATATAGCCAGCTTAATCTGATTGTGGATTTGTTAATATCACCCTCTTCAGGCCGAATGCCAAGAAGGCGCTCACATAAATTCTCAATCCTTTCTCTGGTAAAGGATGTAGAACCAATAACGGGTCGACCATTGATACGAAACCCAAGTTGGAGTGCCACGTCTTCTAATGTGATTGTACAGTTGTCAATCGGAAAGTGAAATGTGTGAGTTTCTGGCCTCCAGCATTCGACCAACGCACTGATAAGTTGGTCGTTTGATTCAAACTGGTCCATCATAGAAATATCTAGTAATCCCACATTTCGTAAATAGTTATGTATTTTGGATGCCGGTTTCTCCAATTCCAAGACTCGAGGTCGCAATACTCTCATTTTCTATTATGATTTACAAAAACATAAGAATAAAAGAATTAGGATATATAAATAAGAATACAACATTACTAATAAATAAAGCAATATATAAACAAAAGAAAACACAGATATTATTAGAAATAATATTATTATTATAACAATGATAATATTAACTACTGATAAATTGATAATTTAGGATTTTATTTTTTATTTATTTATAAAATCTAAATTTCTTAAAAAATATATATCAGATATATTTCTGATACACAGGATCTTCATAAGAGGCAAGTGTAGAGCATACTTTATATCTTATATAACCAAAGTTTACTAACAATAATAAACTAAAGTCTTAATCTTTAGTTAAAATTATTAATTAAAATTTCTTAAACGATATAATAATAATAATAATAATAATCATAAAACTAAATAATCATAATAATAATAATAATAATAATTACGTTAATAATAATTACATAATAAAATCAAAATTATATTACGATTATAAGATGATAATAATAATAATAATAATAATAATAATAATAGTAATAATAATAATCATAACAATAAGTATAAAAGAATAATAATATTTCATTACTACTCCACCCAATACAACTACTTTTAATATATAGCAGATATATTTCTGATACAAAAGATTCTCATAAGAGGCAAGTGTAGAGCATACTTTATATCTTATATAACTAAAGTTTACCAACAACAACAATAAATAAAGTCTTAATCTTTAGTTAAAATTATTAGTTAAAATTTCTTAAACAATATAATAACAAGATTAATAATAATAATCATCATCATCATAAAACTAAATAATCATAATAATAATAATTATGTTAATAATAATTACATTATAAAATCAAGATTATATTATGATTATAAGATAATAATAATACTAAATAATAGTAATAATAATAATCATAACAATAAGTATAAAAGAATAATAATATTTCATTACTACTTCATCCAATATAACTACTTTTAATATATAGTAGATATATTTTGATACACAGGATCCTCATAAGAAGTAAGTATAGAGCAAATTTTATATCTTATATAACCAAGGTTTACCAACAACAATATTAAACTAAAGTCTTAATCTTTAGTTACAACTATTAATTAAAATTTCTCAAACAATATAATAACAAGATTAATAATAATAATAATCATCATAAAACTAAATAAAACTAAATAATAATAATAATAATAATAATAATAATAATGTTAATAATAATAGTAATAATAATAAACATAACAATAAGTATAAAAGAATAATAATATTTCATTATTACTCCACCTAATATAACTACTTTTAATATATAACAGATATATTTCTAATACTCAGGATCCTCATAAGAGGCAAGTGTAAAGCATACTTTATATCTTATATAACTAAGGTTTACCAACAACAACAATAAACTAAAGTCTTAATCTTTAGTTAAAACTATTAATTAAAATTTCTTAAATAATATAATAAAAAGATTAATAATAATAATCATCATCATAAAACTAAATAATCATAATAATAATAATAATAATTATGTTAATAATAATTACATAACAAAATCAAGATTATATTACAATTATAAGATAATAACAATACTAAATAATAATAATAGTAATAATAATAATCATAACAATAAGTATAAAAGAATAATAATATTTCATTACTACTCCACCCAATATGGCTACTTTTAATATATAGCAGATATATTTCGATACACAAGATTCTCATAAGAGGCAAGTGTAGAGCATATTTTATATCTTATATAACTAAGGTTTACCAACAATAACAATAAACTAAAGTCTTAATTTTTAGTTAAAACTATTAATTAAAATTTCTTAAACAGTATAATAACAAGATTAATAATAATAATCATCATCATAAAACTAAATAATCATAATAATAATAATAATTACATTAATAATAATTACATAATAAAATCAAGATTATATTATGATTATAAGAAAATAACAATACTAAATAATGATAATAGTAATAATAATAATAATCATAACAATAAGTATAAAAAGAATAATAATATTTCATTACTACTCCATCCAATATAACTACTTTTAATATATCTTACAGATATATTTCTAATACACATGATCCTTATAAGAGGTAAGTATAGAACATACTTTATATCTTATATAATCAAAATTTATCAACAATAATAAACTAAAGTTTTAATCTTTAGTTAAAATTATTAATTAAAATTTCTTAAATAAGATAATAACAGGATTAATAATAAAGCTAAACAATTATTATTATTATTATTATTATATTAACAATATGTACAAAATAATAATAAGATTTTATTATGATCATTAAAAAAATAATAATATTAAATATTAACCAAAATAAATAATCAAAACAAAGCTAACTAAATAATAACAATAATAATAATAATAATAATAATAATAACAACCGATCAACAATAGGTAAATAATAAAATAATAGTAATATTTTATTATTATTATTATAAGAAAAATAATAATAATAAATAATAGTTGTAGTAAATAAGAAAAATTAAATAATATTATTCTATTATTATTCAGCCATTATAACTACTTTAAATATATAATAGCAACAACAATAATAATAAGTAAAATAATAATAACAATATTAAATTCAGAATAATAATAATATATATCAGATATATTTTTAATACACAGGATTTTCATAAGAGGCAACTGTAGAGCATATTTTATATCTCATATAATAATAATAACAATAATAATAATAACAACTAAATATTACTCCTTCACTACGAATCCTCTCCAAAATGTGATCTTATACTCTTATTATCTTATCTTCTGCCATTTTTTCTAAAAAAATATTTTTTTATCGAATCAATTCAACTCACTTTCACAACTCTTTATAATTAACTCTTAATTCTCTTTCCCTCACACTGAATTCTCAAATTATTGATATGCATTATGGTGAAACTATTTATAAAAGGGTCAATTACTATAGATTAGGACTATTCAGCCCCTGAGATGGTTCATTATTATCCTATATGATACAGTCTGTGCACCAATTATTGTATATAATAAAACGTGAGAAATTGGTGAAACTGTAGATGGAGAACTCGCAACACATCATCCCAATTTCACAAAAAATGCAGTGATGTGTTGCGAGTTCTGTCCTACTCCATGGCCCCATACTGCGAGTTCTATAATACCCAGTTCTATATTGCGAATTCAGTAATATAATCACATATCTCGCTAATATTTTTTCAAATGCAATGAATCACTAAATATCTATTTCAATTACAATAAACAATCTATAAAGCCGCATTTGGACAATTTTTTTTCTTCTAATAATAAGATTGTGTTTGGAAAAATTAAAAGCTATAATTAACTTCATTTAATTTTTTTAGTACATGCAATGTAGTTTGAACCCCTAATTTCATGCAGACCACTTGAGTCTCTCACCATCAAACCACTAGTCCACTCCTATTAGCCTAACATCATTTAATTTTCTTCATAAAAAAATTGATTTAAAATTTTTTTAAATTTTTTTTCACATTTTAAGACATCAGACAACAAAATTTGAGTTGATTTAAAGTTTAAGTTTTTGTTTGAAACAAATTAAAGATGAACAAAAACTAATTCAATACTACTAATTTACTTTATTATCCTTATTTAAAATAAGTGACTAAATTATTAATGACAAATTTATTAATAGAATAATTAAAACTAAAGTTGAATCAAGGTAACTCTCAATTAATACGCGACTACAGTAAAAACAAAACAAAGTCAAATTTTATGTTTGGACACTAGAATTGGAATTGATTTAGAATTCTAAATTTTATAGTTGGATTTACTAAAGAATTAGAAAGAGCAAATCTTAATTATTTTTCAATTACATAAAATTGGAATTCAGAATTATAATTATAAATTCAATTTTATATATTATTTTAAAAATAAAAATTGGAATTGAGGAGTCTAATTCCAATTTCAAGCCCTAATTCTATGGCTAATTCCAAAGATTGGCTTTTCATATCTAATATCTGAATACACATATATACTCTTCAAATTGAGCACACAGCCTGAACTGCCAGCCTGCTTCTTTGGCCCACCGGCGCGATTCAAGGCAAGGCTTCCTCAAATGTTGAATCAGCTACATTCAATGAACAGTATGCAAACTCACCCCTGATGGGTCTCCTCCAATTTCTTCAAATAAAACCAAGGTGTTTTTCCCCTCCACAAAGAATGATCTCGGGACATGATAATATCTCTGGGTTGGATTCCCACAATTGGTTAGACATTTATCTGCATTGTAACTTCCGCGATAATCACATGTGCTGCTGCAATTGCCCTCTGCCTTGAAAGCGGGCCAATAACGACCAATACTATTCCCATTCACCCAAGCTTCTCCTTTGCCCATTCCATTCAAGTCCACCACAACTGGGTCTGTCCCATTTGGAGGTTCAAAACCGCCACTATACAAAGTGAGAGGGGCTCCAATGGGAAGTGCCCCATTCCTCCATTCACCCAACTCGGCTTGGTGTGATTTTGGGCCGTTGCCCTTACTAAACACCCCAACTTCATAAGCCCATTCATTATTTGTTAAGTTCAATTTGGCACCCCCTTCCCCAATCAATTCAACCGAGCCATTGGCCAGGCCAGTGAGGGTCAAATCAAACTTGGCACCATAATTTTGGAATCCTACTGTAGCACTAAGCAAGGCAATATAATTGGATCCTGGCTTCAAATTAGGCACAGGCTTCTCAAATTGAAAGTCGTATTTGCCTTCCGTTCCCCATTGGGAACCCACCAATTGATTGTTGACAAATGCATGGAGAACATGCCCGGAGGTGTACACACGAATTGTTGCATTCTTCCATGCTGTTAAGTTATCAATGTTGACCGTGGTTAAGTACCAAAGGTAGTCACTTGCATCCACAGTCACTGCTTTCTGGTCAAGCAATCCTTCTGATGGCAGCAATTGCTTCTTTGCGTTTCGTGCATGCTTATTATTCTGAACTCTCACTGGTATAGGTAACCACGACCAGTGGATGGAGGAGTTGAGGTTGCTGTAGTTTTGCATCACCATCAAAGTGGAGTTAATCTTTGCGGTGTTGTAGATTTCCTTGTTGCAGTTCTGAAGGATACTCACTGACCATGCAGGCACAGAGTAGTTGCCATCAGCCTGAAGATCAACATTGGCGTCCTGAGTGGTGTTTGTGTTGCTCAAGAAGCAGAATCTCTCCCCGCTGCTCTTGTGGATGTAAGTGGTGAGCTGAACACCGTTGCCAATATCTTTTGTTGTTGCGGGTCCGGGTCCACTATTGGTCAGAACCCCCTCTCCGGCTTTGAGTGCTTGGTGGAGCTCCTTAAGATGCCCCCATTTGGGTTGATTCAAGTTGCCATACTCGTTAATCGGAGCATCATAGTCATAGGATGCTGTGATATATGGACCACCTCCTGTGCGACCAAAGTTGGTTCCTCCATGGTACATGTAGTAATTATTCAAAATGCCGCCGCTTTGGAAGAAGCGCGCAACGCTGAAGGCACTATCTTCAGCAGTTCTGTGAGGATCTGCGCTGCCCCATGTCTTAAACCATCCAATCCAATTTTCAGTCCACACTTTGGGATTGTTGGGATTGTTTGGCGTGAATTCATCACAGTAATAACCGTTGCAAGTGTTGATCATGGGCGCAGGAGCATCTGCTTGTTGGCACATGATCCACGGAACACCAACGTTTTGAGCAACAGCCATTTGAGCACACCAGTTAATGTAGGATTTCCCTGCTCCTCCATACTTGTCCATGATATTCCCGTACTCATTCTCAATTTGAGCTATGATTATGGGTCCCCCTTGTGGGGCAAACATGTTAGCCTGTTTCATCAAGCTGACAACCTTTGTTGTGAAACTCTGCATTTCATCCTTGTAAACTTGGTTGTCTGTTCTCAATTCAATCCCTGGAATGTTGTGTAACCACATAGGGAAACCACCGTAGGTCCATTCAGCGCAAACATAGGGACCAATTCGAAGAATGGCATACAAGCCAGCCTTCTGGGCCTCCTGCAAGAACCTGACAACGTCAAGATTCCCTGAGAAGTCGTAGGTGCGGGGCTTTGGTTCATGGCGATCCCAGAAGACATAAGTTTCAATGGCATCGAGCCCACCATTCTTTGCCTTCTTCATCAGATCAGGCCACATCTCAACGGTGCTGCGAGGATAGTGAATTGCACCAGAAAGAATAAATTTGCGTTGTCCGTTGATGATAAAGGCTCTTGCATCATAGGAAACATTATACGCAGAGCTTATTTTCAGCAAAGCTAAGCTCGCAGCAAATAGTAGAACAATCTTGGAAGTTAACATCGTAACAGTTTTCTATGACTTTTCTGTAAGAGAAACGGGTTTGAATTGAAACCTCTGATCCTGGCTTGTATATATATATATGTTTAATTATTGGCTATCGTTCTAATTAAGTGAATTTGGACCTCAAGTTTGTTTTCTAAAACTCTTGTGTTTCTGGGTAAGGATAAAGACTATGTCAAGAAATTGCACGTCACAAGCAGGTTAATGGAAATTTTAGTTTCCATCTAGGGAAACTCGGAAAGGCATCGTTAGTCGCTTACGTGATAGATAGTGCCATAGACACAAATCACCAGCTATGTTCCCGAGTCACCGCAATTATGGATGAACCTTAATTATCTCATTACCAAAAAAAAATAAAAATAAAATAATAGATCCTTTTGATTCTGGCCAGTGGATGATTTGCTTATGTTAAGAGAAGTATGTTGCTGAATCAGCAGAACGCATTGATCGTGTTTGTACCGTAGATTTATGCATTTTATTTTAAGAATTTTACTTTACTAATATTGCCTAATTAAGTAATAAGTAAACTGTGAAGCAAAAAACATCAATTAATTTATTCTTAAGATTTCGATCAATTAAGTTTCATTTAAATCCAACTGCTTTCGCGTAAGTTTCCACATACGCACAATTAAAACGAGAAAGATATTAAAAATAAATCAATGAATGCTTATGACTTGATAAATAAAGATACTTCATTTATATATCCAATTAACTCTCAAAATTTATGATTCTAGTAATTATTAAATTTTGGAACCACTTTGCTTAATACATAAAATTCTTACCATAATATGAAATAGGAAAATTCATGTCAAGGACGGGAAAAAGAAATATTTAATTTTAAAGGATAAAAAATATTTAAATGATTATCAATGATTATATAAAATTTATTTAGAGAGATGACAATTAAATTCACCAATTAAGCAAAAATACCCTTCTAAATGAATTTATAAATGGTCACTGCTTGTTGATGAGTAAATTTCTTAATGAGTAGTTAATAGTAATAAATAAATTGGTACGTTAGATATGAAAAGCTAACTAGAAAATGTGGATGACTATTGATTTATTTCAATTGTTATTTGCTAACATTAAATCCATAAAATCTAAAAAACTATGAAGTATTATTATATTTCATTGAGTGATTATTTTTTTCAGCTAAATTGACTAACAATTTCAAATAAAAATTTACACTAGATCTATTAATTGTTATTGAATAATGGTTTAGTTTCTATGAATGAGTAACAGAAATAAATAAGGTGTTTTCGTAATTGGGATATGTAAAATTACAAAAAAATATTTCATGAATGAATATTACCTTAGAAGTACACTTTGCTCTTCTTTATTACATCCCCTTCCTCGTGTGTTTGGGCTTCTGGAAGGCCCACTCTTGGAGAACGAGCCCTCTGCTACAGATGCTCAGCTTCCGGTGTGCAGGCAGTCGAGTGGCCTGTTTTACAGTTGTCGTGTTTTATAAACACTTCAAAGAACCACATTACTGCATCCGAGGGCCACTTCAAGCGGTAAACATTCTGCCCCTTATAAGTTGGTGCACCGCAGGGCACGAGTTCGACTTGCAGAGCATAGCCCGTGCCCAAAAATGCTCCCCCTCCCTAAAAGAACCACATTACTTATAACAAGCTACTAATTATCTTTGCGATTTTATTATGGTTGGGCACCTCTTAGAACCATAGAAAAGCTACAAAGTACAAAAAAACGAGACTATAAGTACATACAAAAAACCGGCTAAGGGTATGTTTTGTGGTGCCGTCTGTGATGGACCATATCCTGTTTTGGTCCAACTTGGTAATAGGTCAATAATATAAGAAAAAAAGAATGGTTGTGGCAAAATTATAATTTTAAAAATAACTTAATAATTTTCAATTAACTTATAACTAATACCCAGTCTAATACATACACTGACGTGCAAAAATTTAACCAACACCGGACATGCTACTTTCAATCGAAGAAGTCCAAGTCCAACTTGGTAATGGGTCAATAATATAAGAAAAAAGAATGGTTGGGGCAAAATTATAATTTTAAAAAAAACTTAATAATTTTCAATTAACTTATAACTAATAACTAGTCTAATATATACACTGACGTGCAAAAATTTAACCAACACCTGACATACTACTTTCAATCGAAGAAGTCCAAGCAGCACTGTATGCCTTTGGTTATGAAATGGACGATCGGTAAGGAAAACTTCCGTCACTTGCATTACTAAACCGTACAAATTATCGCGGTCATCCAGTATAGTAAACTTATAATTATGAAAACTTTCATTTTCAGTGAAATTCTGTTCAAGAATGGAGATAGAAAGCTGTTTTGGGAAGACCTTCAATGCATGCTACCTGTAAAGGAGATTGACCCACAAATACTGGAATTGGTGGCGTATAACACAACATAGATGCGGACACATTCATCCAATATAACTACATGGTCATTACCGGTTTCTTTTTCGGTAAGCAAACAACCTCACACTCCACCTTCATCTCATCCCTTCCATTTTCTATATGATAGCAAAATAGTTATTTTGGATGGTTTGTTCTAGGAGGATTGTCGTTCTATCAAGGATTTGGCTGACACCCTGAACCAATATAGCACTTACTGGATGCGTCCTTCTAATGCGCTCAAATATGTAAGTTGTTGTCGAATAAAGCATTATCGAACACTGCATTTGCCCAAACAATTATGAATGTTTACTATTGTCCACTGTGTTTTCACGAGCAGATTTATGTCCCAATGCTTGACGAGTGGGAACATAGGTATTTGATGGTTGTATCCATCCTTGAGACCAAAGTTTATCTGCTGGACTTTTTCCCAGACCTGGGGTGAGACATGGGTGTTAGTTATAAGTTAATTGAAAATTATTAAGTTATTTTTAAAATTATAATTTTGTCCCAACCATTCTTTTTTCTTATATTATTAACCCATTACTAAGTTGGACCAAAACAGGACATGGTCCACCACGGACAGCGCCATGTTTTGTTTGGAAACATTTACAATGGTACATGGTACACTGGTGCACCAAGATTTTTCCCAGTAAGTCATCGGTTAAAATCTTATACAATATGAAAAGACAAAATAAACCACCTTCTAATGACTATTTCACAATCGTGACATGTACAATTTTAAGGCTATTTCACATATAGTGGTACTAGTTATTACGGTGTTCTTTTTTTTTTTTTTCATTTGAGAGTTATTATGGTGTTATTAAATCAAAAATAATTTTAGAATTATTGTACATTTATCCTATTTCTTTTATGCAGCTATTTTTTTTACGTGTTTTATGCAATTAATTTCGAAATGAATGAAGATATAATGTTAATAATGATAATTATAATTATAGTATTATTTATCATTTATTTATGATCATTATAATTATAATATTATTTATTGCTTATAATTACAATAATAATAGTAACATTTTTAATAGCTATAATTATAATAATATTAATAATAATTTAATTTCGATGCCTTATCAGTGTAAAAAAAAATTGCATATATATCTAATTATGTATTGTCATATGAACAAAAATATTTGACTCAATTATCTACTATTTTAAAATTCTTATAAACAAAAATATATTATTAAATAACAATATAATATTTGATTTGGTAAAGTTGTGGATTTTTTAGAGTTGCTAAGCTCTACAAACTATTTAAAATTTATTATTAAAAAGTCATAACAGTATTATTTGATAATATAATATGAAAGCAATTTTCAATAAACAGAAGCTACATAAGTAGTATTTGGTAAAATTACTCTTAAAATCTAAATAACTATAATAGACAAAAATATTAAAGAAAATGATAAAATTGAATTTTTCATAGTGACTATAATAGACATAGCTAAAATCTAAAATGGTTCATAATGGACAAAGTAATTTTTATTTTTCCTATCATCAAAGAAAATGATGAAATTAGAGTTTAGTAAAATAGGTTATTTTAATTTTTAAATTTTAAATAGAGAGCACAAAACAACTGTAAAAAATATTTTATGAGGACTCTCAAAAGTGCTCCTTGATTTTTGAAAGTCAAGAGCAAAAATATTCAAATTTTTTTATTTACTAAATAAAAAATTGATTTATACATTTTATAAGTAAAAGCATCCATTCAAAAAGTACTACCTAATCAAATTTAAAACTTTTTTACACTGTTAGTAATCTCTATCAATAATAGCGAAGCTGATAATATAACAATTTATAGTAAAATTTATGATTACAAAATTTATATTAATATTAACAGGAGTATTAATTTAACCAAATGATGATAATAATAATAATAATCATCATCATCTTTACAGGAAAACTACATTTATCTCATTGGAAAATGAATGCCAACAGTGAAAAAAATCTTGTTCTAGGATCGTAATAGTAGAAGATCTGTATAATGTCTTGCATATTAACTAAAATTATAGATATTTATATTATCATGTGTAATATTAAATCAAATACATTAAGTTTATTTTATATTTATGGTGAAATTAATTAACTCAATTCATTATAATAATAAATCAAATGCATTAAGTTTATTTTGTATTTATGGTGAAATTAATTAACTCAATTTGTTATATTATATTTTTACTTAAATAAATCAACTCATTATACTACAGCTCACTTATGTACCAAAAGATATTGCACCTCATTTCGTATGAGAAATAAATAAAAATAAATAAATAAAAAAGAAGAAAACATAAGTACACCTTTGTGGACGGTTCACCCACGTTCCCATCTACTACGATGAAAAACCCAGTGCCAGATACTTCAGCAAACTCGGCTTTATATCTAAAGCTGATAGTATCCATTTATGTCATTTAAAATATCACCAATTTTTAATTTATTAAATAGTTTACCGGTAACTGTCAATACATGTATAGTCTCATATTATTTGTACTATGTAAGATTTATCTCACTTAATCTAAGCTGTCATCTTTTGTTAATTAATATCTAAACGGTTTTAAAATTCTGCTACGTCAGTATACTAGGATTGAGTTTGGACCATTGTAAACGCTTCTGTTTTGTTTAATTTTTACAAGAATTTCTTTTAAAAAAAACTTTTTTAAAGGAATTACTTTTATAAAAATTATTTTTAAAAAAATTAATTTATATTTAATTTAAATATATTAAAAATAAATTTGAAAGATTAATTTTTATTTAAATAGAAAAAAATAAAATTATTTTTAGTTGTTAATGTGAAAGTAATAGTAAGGTTATCTCTTAAAAGGTTTTTTCCTATAATAAAAGGTAATTTCAAAAATATTTCTTCTAAAAAATCTTATAAAGTTTCAAAAATAAATTTTTAAAAAGATTTTTATATATCTAAATATATTAATTATTATATATTTATATTTTTATGCTAATAAAAAATCTTTTACCACCTAAACTACATCCAAACAGACCCTTAAATGGAGCTGTGTTTATGTGATGCCTATCTTTTGAGGCTTTGGTTGGAAGTCCTTGGAAGTTAGAACTTCTTGATTTTTCGGCCTAACTTTGGCTTCAACTTGGAAGCCGTTTCGTTAGCTAACTTCTCGGTAAATTATTGAGCGTGACGCAATCCTAATGTATGTCATTCCTTTTCTACAAGCAAGAGCCTTCTTCTATTTGCCATTATATAGCTTTTTTTTATTGGCGTTTTGTCGTTTGGAGTTTTGGTTTATAATTTTGCGAACTATCGTCTATGGTTTTATTTAAAAATTATGTTAAAATGTAATTTAAAATAATTTTATCAAATATGTTAAATTAAAATTAACTTTTCATCATTTAAATTATGATTTGATGAAGTGTACAAATGGAAATTTAACTTGTTATTTTTCATCACATCTCATGGGTTCACTTTTGAAGAAGAATTTTAAAATGTTTAGAAGATTAATCTGAAGATGCTTTCCTTAGAATCTTTGCGGTCTTCTCGCATCAATGTCAAAAGTGGTTGTTTCTAGTTTCATTTCTCGTCCTAATAAATATTCGGTTCTTGGATTCTTTTTTAGTGGATCGTTAGTATACTTTTTAAGTTGAAAGCTTAAATTAATGTCTTTCACTCAACTTAAGTTTAAGTTAGTGGTCTCGAATTTGAGTCCTCGATATAAGGTAACTGGTATTAAAAGAGTTATATTCTTATAATATCTCAAATATTCAAATATGATAGTAGAATTTCTATAATTTCAATTAAAAAAATTGAGTTAATATTAAGAAAAAGGAGCTACCAATACAATCTTCCATTGTAATTTCAATCTTCAACAGCTAAGATAATTGGAATTGAAACAACCATATATAAAAAAATTTAAAGATAGAACACTCCTCTAGTTCTCATGTTTTCTGTTTGTGTCAAAGACATTATTTTTACGTCGTATGAGGGTTGTCGACTTGATGTTCAAGGTCTATACCTAAGTATTTTAAATAATTTTTCAATGCAAACTCGGCATTTACAGTGTTGGATGTCAGGTAACGGAGGACAGGAAAGAGATCGAGATGATGGGTAAGGGAACTTTTTCCCCTTGTTTAGGAGTTAGGGAAAGAAAATTTACAGAGAATCGTTTTATCTCAAAAGTCTATTTTCTCTTCCTCTCAAAATTAGGGCTGAAATGAGGGGAATTGAAAAATTTTTTAAATTAAAAATAAATATTTTATGTTTTTATTTCTTATTATATTTATAAAGTTTCATGTTGCACAAATGGGGATACAATAGGATTAAATACAATATGTAAATACAAAAAATTTATAAAAATATAAAATATAAATACGGTAATATATATTAAATAAAAAAACGTATACTTACGTATAGTATTGAATGTTTACAATAATCCTAATCAAATATTTATTATAATTATCCTAAATATGACAATTTATCCCGGATAATAAATAGAATAATAATAGATAAGATAATAGATAATATATAGGATAATACTAATAGATACGACAATTAGTCACACACAAAAAAAGTGGCAGCAGTATTTAATGCATATACCCATATGATGCGCATATGTAAACAATTATACAACTTTTGTGTCATTTGCTTGCCTTGTAGGCGTTAAAATTGTGTTGCAAAAAAATTGTAGGCATTAAAAAAGCAATCAAAACAAATTCAAAGCCCATTTGGCATAAAGAAATAAAGAGAAAGGGTTCAAGCTGAAATAATGAAATGAATTATTAGTGCTGAAAAGGTTTTATTTATTGGCACTGAGATAAATATTAGTAAAAAGATAGATATTCAGTTAAAGATTTTAAATAATTTTTTACTTATTAATTAAATGTTTAGTTTTCATAAATATACAATAACAATATAAAACTATTAAAAAGACTATTTAAAAAGTTAGTAATTACAAATATTTCATTTCATCCCATCATAATATAACTTCCAAATAGAATTAACAAATTTCCATTTCATTTCCTAATTATTCTTCCAAACAGATAAGGAAATAACTTTATTCCTTCCTTTTCTTCTCTTTCCAATTCCTTTCTAAGTGGAGAGAATATCTAAACACATTGTTAATTTTTTTCCCCTCACTCTCATCTAATAATTGAAGGGACAATATCACTTCAATCATTCTTAAGTTTGAAGGACAAACTCATGCACGTGTGATTTAATAATAAGATAAAATATATCTTTTTGTGAATATAATATAAAATATATTTAACAAAATGTTACCAAAATTCAAATATTTTGCAGCAAAATCATTTACCTAATTTACACTGGTATTGACAAGACACACCCCTGTGAATTCACACTTTTCCTGAAAAAAAAAAAGGAAAAAGGAAACAAAACAAAAGGCGTGTTTGACTTTAGAAATCATTCAATAATTTGTGTTGAATTATTCAGAGAGGCAATACTTGAAAAGAATTTATTGTCTGTAACTTTCTCAGGTTTGTAATAAAAGAAAGGTCTATGTTTATGACAGTTCCAACATATAATGTAAAAAGAGAAATATATATATATAACTCTTCCTCAAAGGCTAAAGCGAGGAATGTATCAAAGTTAACCGAGGTTGTCTTATTGTTTTTATTATTTGTCTTTTAATAAACTGCATTGACATTATTGACTTAAGCGTATAAATATTTATTTTATTAATTTAGGGATTTAAATTTATTTTACACAATAAAAGTTCACTATGCTATTTTTTTTTTATCTGGTATGCTAAAATATTTTTAAATGGTTTCTTTTGTAAAATGAATATAAACTGCAATACATCCTGATAGGATCCAAATAAATCAAACTAATATATTCTGGCTTAAGTTAAAAATAAGCCTCATTAAAGAAGTTTTATAAGTTTTATAATGTTATGATTAGAATCCAGAAAAGTAAAATGTGCACAGGCAAAAATAATAATAATAAATAACAAGCATACGGAAAAATCGTTGTCTGTCTATCACCCACAGTCTTTTTTTTGTTTTTTTTTTTTTGGATACCCACCCACACTCTTTCTTGTCTCCTATTATTGTCTTCATCTGTTGAAGGTTTCATAGTTATCTGCCATTCATACCGCGCGTGTCTCCGGTGTGAATATACTATCGTTTATAATCCTAAGCTTTGACCTACTTTGAAACTAACTGAGGCTTACTTTAAAACCATTATAACTAATTCATGTGTTTTATTATTGGGAGTTGTTCCTGATCAACTTGTTTCTTGGATCCAAATTCATGAAAGGGGAAGAATTTGCGTGAAATTTAAGAAGTGAAATTGCATTTAACTCTTTATTCACTGTATATCAACCCTAATCTTCAATCTACTGCCACTACTACTTTGAATTAGTACCTCAAACCAATGACAAATTCCGCCGTTTCATGATTGGGAGTTGTTTCTCAAATTGTTTCTTGGACTGTACTTCATATGAACGGGAAACAATTTATGTCATGTTAATGAAAGTGAAATTGGATGCACGATTTTATTTACTAATTGACATGATATTTGTATTGTGGTAGTTTTATAGTTTTTATTTATGGAACATGACACCAAGTTGTGAACTGTCGTGCATTAATTTTGAAATTAGAAATCAAAGGTCTGAATGTATTTTTTTTTTAATTTTTATTATACAATAACAACTGAAAAGTATGCTAAAAAATGAAAATATTAAAAAGCTAAAATTTGTTGTTTTAAATTATATATAGAATGGCTTGGCATCATTTTTAATTTTAGATGGGCGGATGATATTCATTTATGAGGGCTGCTACGTATACATAAAATTTCGATTCATTTCTGAATGCAATGCCCATCACACCATTCAAATCATTGGGTTTTTAATTTTTAATTTTTTATTTCATTATTTGCAACAAATCCAACGGCTCTTGAAGAGTGTGTCCTCGAATTTTAACTACATAAAGGACTTCGTTTATTTGATTTATTTAGCTACTTCCTTTGAATTTTCATAAATAATGACAACAATTCTTCCTCTGCAATGACAGAAGACATCAACGTTGCACAGGTCCCAAGTTCACTATCGGCACGTTTGTATGCGTTTGTAATGATTAGTAGGAATATGTATTATGTGGCCTGGATCACTCGGAGATAATATATAAATCACATATTTTTAGTACAAGGAATTGAAAATATTGAAAGTGAAATTGCTTCTCAAAAATAATAAATAAAAGAGTATATATTTTAAATTATTAAATTAATTAAAATTTCAATATAATTTATAAATTAAATATTAACACATTTTTATCATTTCATGATGAAAATAAATACAATTTTGATAATGAAACCATTAACATCAATTAAGTCAGAAAAAGGGAATGTGATGACAACTCTTTAAAGTAAAGCATTGGCGAAAAGATATTATATAAATACAATTTTAACAAAGCCACGAAAAATAATTTAGTGGTGAGGAATTTGAGTAATATGTATGAGCTAAGAGGTTTGAATTTTATTGCCATTAATATAAAAAAATTAATAAAATCTATAGATAAGCAATTATAACTTTAAACAAAGCTAATAAAATCTAGCTTTATTATGAATATACTTAAGTATAAAAGTATTAAATTTATATTAATGAAAAATTTATCTTGTAAAATGTTTTTCCTAGTATGGTACGATTGAATCATATGCTTAAATTACAACCAAATTTTGTTCATTGACAATAATAAAGTTTAAATCTAAAATCTTATACAACTTGTTCAAACTTTTCACTATTAGATCACTTCTATAATGACTTAAATTACAGCCTAATTGATAATCCTATTAGTTGTTAAGTGGCTGTCGAATAAATTTAAATACATAAGTTAATATTCACAAATAGAAAATAGAGTAAAATTACTCTAATCCTTAAAATATTTTCATTATAATATTTTAGTTTTTAAAAAATTAAATATATACACTATAGTCCTTGAACACTTTAATCCTTAAAAAATTAAAATACATATATTTTAATCCTCAAAAGATTTAATCTTCTAAGGAATAAAGTGTTAAAATAAAAATTTTTCAAGGATCAAAGTGTATGTATTTAATTTTTTTCAAATACTAAAATATATATATTTATTCTTCTAATGGCTAAAGTGTTAAAACAAGAATCTTTTAGAGACTAAAATATATGTTTTTGATCTTTTAAGAATTAAAATGTTAAAATAAAAATCTTTCAGGATTAAAAAGTATATTTATTCTAGAAAATACTGACAAAACATTGGATACCATTATAAATATCATAAATGAATATGAAAAAAAATACCATAATGAATTGATGAAAGATGAGTAAGATAGAATAATCAAATGTTTTCACGAAATAGATGCATTAAGAATAGAAAAGCAAATTGTAGTGCGATTGTGTTGAACATGATATAGAGCCCGTTTGTTTGTGCTTCTCTGAGAAAAGAAAAAAGGTATTTTTTTTTCAAATTTCTTTTAAAAAAAGATACTTCTAGTATTATGTATTTGTGCTTTTAAAAAAAAATAAAAGTAAAAAATAATTAATTTTTCTATTTTTTTCATAAATAGATAGAAAATGCTTCTTCCAAAAGCAGAAATAATAAAAAAAAAGAGAAAAGTGGTCTTTAAATTTCAAACCCACTATTTTTTCACACTTTTACCATTTTATCATTAATTTTTTTTCAAAAATATCACTCTCTATCTACTAATATTATAATTTTATATAAAAAAAGTATTTTTATTTTATCACATTCAAATATTTTAATAACTTCTAATTCTCATAAAAAGTATTTTTATAATTACATCCAATCAAAAAATAATTTTCTATTTTTATTTTTTATTTCCATTTTTAATTCTATTTTTAAAAAAATACTTGTTCCAAAATTTTAAACAAACAAGCCCTTATTAAAAGAAAATATAAAGAATGAAGGTTCGAAGTGAAAGAAAATTTTGTGCTGGGGCCGTTGTTTGTTTTGCTAGTTCTATGATTGGTGCAGGCCTTATTAAAATTTTGCGAGTTCTATGAGAAACTTATAGCATGTTTGATTTTTCATTTGAAATTTTAAAATCATGATTTTGGTAAAAATTAGACGAGAGTAACTTTTACCAAAACTAGGTTTTTGAGATTTTCAAACGAAAAATTAAACACACTACTAGCCACTTATGGTTTAAAACACGTCTCAACAGCCACTCGAATAACAAGTGCAGATATTTTTATATAAATAAAAATTTAATATCATATATTTATGTATATTAATAATTAAATTAATTTTATTTTGAATGAATTAAATCAAATTTTAATAACTTTTCTTAACAATAACGTATTTACTTTTGAGTTCTATTAATTAGAATTATGTCTACTATATTAAATTCATATATGTACAAAAATTTTTCACACATGGTTTTGGCATCGGAGAAAGGACGTTGGATCGTAGGAACAATTTCATAGAAGTATACCAAAAATAAAGACCATTCAAAAAGAGATCACAACAGAAATACGATTCAAACGTTAGACACGCCTTGCACTTAGGTGTATTTGACTCACTTCCACGTCACAACCTTCTATCATTCACCTCTAATCATTATTCTTATCCTTGTTTGCTTCCTTCCAAATCTCCGAGCAAGCCTCCACCACTTCCCAATCCCATCTTATGAATATTCTTGATAAAAATAAATTATACTAGAACCATTACCATTATTATTCGAAGTGAATTGACTGAAATTTTTATTAAATTAATCAATATCAAGTTATTTTTATCTAAAATTATATTTCACATTTTTAAATACGTTTTTACCTTCTTCACCGAAAAAAAAAAGTTTTTGCCTAAACGGAATAGTAATTCTACGATTTTTATTTTTAATTCTTGAAAAATCTTGCAAGGGCTAGTAAAAGAATAGAATAAGGGATGGGTAATTGAAGAATCAATCCCAACCCAAATTTACATTGGAGAATTATGAAATAGGAGAGGCATTACTTGAACTACGACTCATTAATAATTTTAGGACATTTTTCCGCTGTAGTTAAGAAAAACAGTACTCATATCATTATACATATCGGCGGCAAACCTAAAACAGTCGGTATTATTAGATGTGGTGTAGATCGGTAAACAAAGGGTGCCATCAAAAACAAGCACAAGCAAATTTACAAAACAAACCCATATGTATAATAAATAAATATATAAAACGGTTTTGTCCCCACCCTCGAATCTCCACTTGTTGCGCGGTCTTATTGACAACTTTTTCGCTATTTTAAGGCTCATATAATTCCTGGTGTTTCTTAATTCTTACTCCTTCCCAGTCAGCGAGACCAGCCCATCCCCACAGCGCCTCTGTTGTTCTTTCTTTGTTCTTTCCAATCCCCCACTCTCTCTTAAAATCTGCTGTCTCCAGTGCTTTCTACGCACAGCCCTCCTATTCATTCCTATTCAGCATGACATCTTCCTCCTCATCCCTTTAGCCTTCTCATAAATACCACCTTTATTAACCTCCTATTTTTGCCGCCATTACGCTTATATTTATCCATTTATTCACACGCCCCTTGAGTTGGTACACCCCTTCTTTTTTCTTCTCTTCCCCTTCACTTATAAATCCGATCTCCCTCTCCCACCTCCTTCTCTGACTATACCTTCTTCTTCCTTCCTTCTTTCCTGTATGCACCATGAAGATCTTCAACCCCTCTAAGTGCTTCCTCCAGAACGTGGTGTGCCCCTTTGACACCATCTTCCTCGAAAGAATGACCCTCTTCGATCTGGGTCTTGCCCACCTCTACCAATTCAGAAGCTGCAATTGAACAAATCCATAGGAACGTAGAGTACAGAGTAGGAGCCATATCCACCTTCCACCCTCCACCCTCTACCGGCCGCCACCACCACCCCCCTTCATTCTCCAAACACCCCCCCCCCCTTCACACAATGGATCCGCAAAACGAGCAACAACAACCCAACGTGCCCCAAAGGAAAATCCTCTTCAACAAGTACGAGATGGGCAGGTTGCTGGGGCAGGGCAACTTTGCGAAGGTTTACCACGGGAGGAACCTGTCCACGAACGAGAGCGTGGCCATCAAGGTCATCAAGAAGGACAAGCTCAAGAAGGACACGCTCGTGAAGCAGATCAAGCGCGAGGTCTCGGTGATGCACCTCGTGCGGCACCCCCACATCGTGCAGCTCAAGGAAGTGATGGCCACCAAGGCCAAGATCTTCATGGTAGTCGAGTACGTCAGGGGCGGCGAGCTCTTCGCCAAGGTTGCCAAGGGAAAGATCAAGGAAGACACCGCCAGAAAATACTTCCAACAACTCATCTCCGCTGTCGATTTCTGCCACAGCCGCGGCGTCACGCACCGCGACCTCAAGCCGGAGAACCTCCTCCTCGACGAGAACGAGGACCTCAAAGTCTCCGACTTCGGACTGTCGGCTTTGCCCGAACAGCGCCGGTCGGACGGGATGCTCTTGACGCCGTGCGGGACGCCTGCTTACGTGGCACCGGAGGTCCTCAAGAAGAAAGGCTACGATGGTTCCAAAGCTGATATATGGTCGTGTGGTGTTATCCTCTATGCTTTGCTTTCTGGGTATTTGCCGTTTCAAGGTGAGAATGTTATGAGGATTTATAGGAAGGCCTTCAAGGCCGATTACGCTCTTCCAGATTGGATCTCACCTGGTGCCAAGAATTTGATCTCGAATTTGCTGGTTGTTGACCCTGAGAAGAGGTATTCTATTGCTGATATAATGGAGGACCCTTGGTTCCAAATTGGGTTCATGAGGCCCATTGCTTTTTCCATGAAGGAGTCTGCCGTGGAAGACAACATCGATTTCGACGAGTTGTTGGATGATGGTGCCGGTGCCGAGGTTTTGGTCGGGCCCATGGCGAAGCCTGCTCGGCCTTCTTACAATGCGTTTGAGATAATATCGTCTCTGTCGCATGGGTTTGATCTGAGGAACTTGTTTGAGACGAGGAAGAGGTCGCCGTCGATGTTTATCTCGAAGTTTTCTGCTTCGGCGGTGCTGGCGAAGCTGGAGGCGGTGGCGAAGAAGCTGAATTTTAGGATAACGGGGAAGAAGGAGTTCATGGTGAGGATGCAGGGGGCGACGGAAGGGAGGAAGGGGAAGCTGGCGATGACGGTGGAGATGTTCGAGGTGGCGCCGGAGGTGGCGGTGGTGGAGTTCTCTAAGTGTGCCGGAGACTCGCTTGAGTACATTAAGTTCTGCGAGGACCAAGTTAGGCCTTCCCTCAAAGACATCGTGTGGGCCTGGCAGGGTGACAACGGTAATTCACAACATTAGGCTGCCTTGCCATGGGTCTCGGAAAGAGATGTGGTGATTGTGCAAAAAAAAAAAAAAAAAAATGTGTACAAAATAATAAAGAAGAGAAGGTGTCTTATTTGCTAGTCTCTATGATTATGATTCATTTAGATTTAGATTACCGGATTTAGTGCCATGTGACATTTGGAGTTTGTGGTGCATGGTGATAATGTTGTTATTGAAGATAATAAGGAGAATGAAACGTTAGTACTTACTCCATTTCTCGAATCTGGGTCTTGTTTTGAGTTTCTGTTGGATCCACTTTAAGTTACCAAATCAAACATCATCATTTTCATTTTCATTTGTGTTGTTGCGGTTGGTGGTGAGTAGTGACAGAATGAGGATTTTGACTCTAGTTCTTGTTAGATCCCTTGGATATTTTTATGTGTTGTTTGGAGGTGGTGGGTAAAGAAAGGGTAAAACACCTACAGAGAGAATTGTAAGACCTGGATGACGAAAAGAAAGGTAAACTCCAATTGCTGAATTGGGTTAAAAATTTGATGGTATGTGATATTTTTCGTATTACTGAAAATTAATGGAATTTCAAGAAAATTATCCCAAAAGAAGAAAAAAAGATTGGACATGATTTGGATTTGAGCAGGTGATTGTAAATATATATATGTAAGTGTTGATCCTGAATGGAGACAAGTTTTCTCTTAAACCTAATTTTTTTGGGGGAAAAAATAGAGTATATTTAACCCTATTGGGGTATCAAAAAATTATATTCCACCTCATTAAATTAACCCTCTGTTAACATTAGTTACCCAACTCCTATAACATTAGCCTTGGTTTAACTCAATTAGTATTGTATGAAAAAATAATTTAACCAAACATTACCCACCACTTTCCATTGCTCCCACAATTCAGTCTCCACCACCATTACCCAACAGCCATATGGTTCAATCTTCATTATCACTCCAATGAAGTAAAATGCAGCACCATCAACATAAAAAAGAAAGGAATCTATGATGCTTATCACTAAATTCAAGTCTAGCGAAGAATAAAGCAGAGTTGTAATAGTAAAAAAAAAGTTAGAGGGGCTAAACAATTACAAAGTGAATAGGAAGCTCCAAGAGCACACTTTGGTTGTGATATTAGTTCTGTCGGATTTTATCATTTTCTGGGTTCATTTACATTTTATATTTCAAAATCCTCAGTTTCTTTCTAGTTATTTTCCTACATGAATTTATGTTTTTTTTCTCTATTTCTTCTTCTTATTTTTTTTTGCATGTTTTATGTTGTTGAGTTAAGACTTAAGATATGACAACTGTGTTTCAAAATTTACTTTTGAACTAGTTCCTTGAACTCATTTATATACATAATACTCAATATTTGTGTTGCTTTCTAGTGTCTAGTGTTCTAGGTAAATGCTTTTGTTAAAACTTGTGTTATTGTTGGATATTTGAATTTGCTTTCCAATTTTGGAAGTTGAGACCATGGCCTTATGTATTTGCTTCAAGCCATAACGATTATATTTCTCCAACACTTAATTTTTTTCTTCGTATGTCAAGCCAATATTCCATTAAAATATTCTGATAGAGTTTAAGAGGGGATTAGGATAATTGGATGGAGTGCATATTTTGAATATTAATAAGATGGAGTATCATTTTCTCATATTTTAAAGGGATTAAGTACATTTTACTTAGTAATTTATAATTAAAATTTATTTAGAGACTTTTTAGAAGTTTTTTTTAATTTAAATTAAATTAAACATGTTCGTAAATAGTATTTCAATTCGCAAGGCAGCATGTTCAAGTGATCACCGGAAATGGTTGGGCCTACTTTCAATGCACTTTCCAATCCTCCGTTGTCCCTTTTTTTTTTTGGGGGGGGTGAATTGTCCCTTTATTGGAAGATTTTTAGATCTGAACCATAGGGCTTACGGGCTTAGTATATAAATAGAAGCATTTATAGCATAATTGAATTAGATTAATTTGCCAAAAAAAAGTTTTTTAACAAATTATTTTATATAAAAATTCTAACACATACTTAATTCATATTTTGGTTTAATTTTCACTTTTAAAACAACTTATCATTATCCAAATCAGACATACAATTAGGAACTTTTCGGATTTTACTGGACTTTTTCGGCATCATCTGTGATGCCAAATATGATATGATTTGGGAAAAGGGTTGAATTACGGCTCTGATCTAAGTCCTTTTGGGGTTGATAATCCATTTATGTTTGATATTTGTGTAGCAGGTGGAATGGAATGAAAAGGTGCATGAGAAAATATCAGTAATGTGTAAACACTAAATAGCGAAAGTTGGATTTTCTTGAGCATTATTGTTGGGCGGTGGACGCGCTTTTTTAGTTCTGTGCACTGGTACACATGTTTAATCATGTTGAAAACAAACAAAAGATAATCAAGAAAGGTTATCCTGCCATTGTCGTCCGTTTTATCCAATCCGCTGTGGTTCCGAACTGCCAATGGCAGAAGGCTGAATGGGCAATGGTTTTTACAATTTTGGATGCCTCAATTGCCCCTTTTTGGACGCTGGTAGATTGATAGAGTGGAGACTGGGTACAGTGCCAGTGAACGGAGCACATGACTCATGAGTCATGAGTCATGAGTCATGAGCAGTGAGCTGTCCCTTTGGAAGGGTTTTGCACTGTATGGGGACTCTTCAATTTAGAAGGTAGCGTCAGCTGACTCGGATCATACTCACGTTTTTTCTTCAAATGCGGCTTCAATTGCACAAGACATATACAGCCCCTTCGAGTAATGATAAAACTCAATTTGACAACTTGCCCGGTCCACCTTATGACGCATCTTTATCAGCTCCTCCTGCCTTCAGCCCTACCTAATTAATATTATCAACATTGAATGAATATTAGTTATCTTAAGTTCAATCAGACGGTTCGGTGATATAGTAATCTATAAGTGATACTCACGTGGTCAAGGCTTGAGTTGTGAAGTTTTTCCCCTGAGTTGTACGAAACAGATTTGTATAATTTGACAAGCCAGCGGATGGATGCAATGAAAGAAGTTTGTCGTATTGAGAAAAGGCGGAAAAAGCGAAAAACAGTAGTCTTACTATCAGTTTTCCGTGAAACCAATGTTACCCCTGTAATGGCTTGTCACATTTTGTTTGCAACTCCTTCTCTATAAGAAAAAGGGAGGGATAGAAGGACATATATATCTTCCTCTTCTCTCTCTTTTTTTAATAAAAACTTGTGTGCAAGAAAGGTATAAAAATTCAACTATAAGAGAAAGAAATTATTGATTGATGCATTCTTAAGTTGTGATACACGATACAAAATGAAGTTTTTGGGGAAAAAAAATTGGAAGAAAGAAAGGGACAAATTAATCAATTGGCATGGCAATTCCTCACCCCAATCATATAGCTCAATGGTTAATCGTGGACTTGCCGAGTCCTTTCAATTTAATTGTCATCACTGTTTTGCTTGCCCACTTGCATGACTTCATAAGTTGAACGAAAACTACCACCTCATACAAAACCGACCATTATCTGTGAAATAAAATATGAATATTATTTTTTCCTCTTTCATGTGCATAAGGTTTTCTTTCCTCTGAATCTTAATTTGATTATCTTCACAAAAATTAAAATAGAGTGGTTGATGGGTGAGAATGATAAGAAGATTTAAAGAAGGAGAATTTTTCCTAAAACTTATTATTAGATCATTGTCATTAAGTACAAAAAGGGTATTGGTACTCTTATAAAAATAAGGGTATCGAAGAAAATTTCTAAAAAAAAAAACATATAGATTTCGGGAAATAAAGAAGTAATAATTGAGTAAATGACAATCATAATTAAGCTAAAGACCGAACTGGACCCTTCTAATACTTAGGAAGTAACTGAAAATCCGTTTCCTACATGCTTGTTTCTAAATTTTCCTTACTTAATAAATTCTAAATACTAATGGTGAAGATAAAAAAATTCTAAGTCACTTGTTACTTTGCACGAAGTAGTACCTTCCCCCCCGCCCTCTCTCTCTCTCTCTCTCTCTCTCTCTTGAGAACAGGATCTGCACCAAACTAAACTTCCTAACCTTTAAAGAAAATACAATTTCCAAAACTAAAATTAAAGCAACGGTTAGATGAAAGTTAGAATTATTCCTATAAAAAAAAAATCATAACTCAAAAAAAAGTGAGAACTTCCGCGTATGTAAATATGATCAATTAAGAATTAATGAATTCTTCAACAATTGTCAACTTTTCTTTCTTTCCTCTGTTCCCTCTCGACAACGCCACGAGAAATGCTCAAAATGACCTGACGATGCTTCGGTCAGGCCCAGATGAGTTGACACTGCCTTAATCCGTTAATTTTATCTTTTTTGGTCAAAATATTGCGTTAAATATTTTAACATTGATATGACAGCAAGTATGGCGGTCGTGTTATGGAATAACATCAAGTTGACACGTTGGCTAGCAGGCTTCCCCAGACTGGGGTGTTCGCTGCTGCTTCTGTTGGCTCATGGTGTCCTCATCATCCCTTTAGACGAGAGAATTGTGTAGTAACCGCAAGGCACCATTGCTTTCTCTGGATCATCCCCCTAGTTGAAGCTCATTCAATTGTTTTGACAAAAGAGAAAGATATTTAATCGTAGAAGTGACTTATCTCAAGTACGTGAAGGCAAGCGAATAAGATGTCTCCAAGTCCAAAAAAGGTAAAAGGATGAAATGTTGCTTTTCATATATGCATGATTGATAATTTCGGAGTAACTTATTGTTATTGTTATTTTATAACAAAAACCAATGGGCTAATTAGAAAGTGTTCATTTGGTTCAATTAACAATTTTTTTACAGTTAATATAAAAAAAAATTAAGCTGAATTGACTTTAGAGGATTTTTTTTTTTTTAAAAAAAATCTTGTATCATACAACTCATGAAAAGAAATGAAGGTGTATATGAAATTGTTATTAAAAAAAAAAGGTGTTTATTAAATTAGCAGAATGTATTTATTTTTTTTTTCAAAATATGAAAGCAGAATGTGACCAAACATTTGTTTGAGGCTCATCAGATCGACCTCTTGGGAGACAAAAATTGAACCAAAGGCCCATCAAATAAACTGAGAAATCCAAAGAGCCCCAAAGTCAAGGGACATATATCAAACACGAGACCGAGACCAACCGTCACTGTGTTTAGCATTGATGTTATCAATAATTGATGTATGCTATAACAAATTGATAAACCATACATGTATCTATATATATATATATATATATATATGAGTTTAATTGGTATGCACTGACAGTGTAAAACAGTTTTACACTGTCAACCAATAGAAATAGGGGAAAGTGAGAAATCATGGTGGGTCCCTCATTATAATAGGTAGTTATTTCTGAATAAGACTTTCCACTATTTCTATTGGTTGACAGTGTAAAACTGTTTTACACTGCCAGTGCATTTAAATTAAATTCTATATATATATATATATATATATATTGCAAGTTCTATCAAAATACAAAGGGTCTACGTTTCTCCATTTTATAATATTCTACAACACAGAGCAGACTTTATTTTTTTCTTCCTTGTTTTTTTTTTGGGTCAACAAGAAGACTTTATTCTGAGAGACTAAATATAATGTCTTAAATAAAATGTTGGGCTTACGAGTAGAGTTAAGGCTCGGTAGGGTGCAAACTCCGACTGCTAATGTACATTGCTTTCGAGGCCACTTGATGGGCTCGCTGCCGCATCTGCACAACAGCTGGAGAAGTACTACTCTTTCTTGGCAAACAAAGGGCTTAGCCCTCGGGCCCCAAACCAGTGTCTCAAACTGTAGTCATACCATTGTCACAACTTTGCAATCACTACGGTTTATTAATTTTATTGCATTCAATTTTTCGTCTTATGTCTGAAACAATTCGTCGAATACATCATTTTTTCGGATTCCATTCATTTTTTAAAAACTTCGAAGTAGACTATTTCTTGCAGAATGGTTACTTGTCCTCGTTGAATTGTTGGACATTTTTGTGTAGGAAATAGGAATGCCTAACAAGTCAATTTTAGGCAATGTTAATGAATTTGTCGACGCTGGTATCAACTATGAGAACAATTGCTATGACTGAAAATGTATTGAATTCAATGAATCCTGATCAGGTACAAATAGATAAGTTGGTTACAAGAGCTCCCTAAGATATCGAGTTACAACTGTACAAAAGATAAGCTTCTGATATACAAAACTAAAACCCACCTAACTACTGATAACATTAGATAACAAACATTGACTAACTCAACTAATTTAAATATTGAAATTGAATTCTGATTCACTGCTGCTATTTTGTCCCGGTATCAGCTACCAGCTTTATTAAAGAGTGTAATGTGCTCATTTTTGTGGAGTTAGTTTGCGAAAGATGGCTCAGAGTTATATATGCTTTCATTTATTTCGTAGAATTGGGTACCTTCAAATTTCTCTTGGAGGTCAATATCCGATTCCCCCTCTTTGCTCTATTGACAATAGCAAAAGCAAAAAATATACTGGTAGCAGATGTTTGAATCGATTTGTTCCCCCAGTTTAATCATTTTGTGAATGTTTATGCTGAATGTCTTGTAGAGCGCGAAAATTGAACAACGGGTGGCTTAATTCAAAGTCTTTCACAGCTCTGAATATTTTTTTGGGAGGTTATTTTTTCGTGGAATTCTAAAATTCTTTTTCTAGCTGCACTTCTGATTTTTGGGGTGTAGTGTCGATTTTGATATGGAAGTTCTATTTTCTTGGCTCTTGATGCTTGGTCCGCTGCAGACTGGGTTCCAAATTAAGAATGTGCTGAAAATGGATCAGTCTTTAGCCCACAGCCATGGACCATGCACATCGGTCCATATTATGGCCCACTTCTTATTAACACTCTGTTACAAATTTGGACAAAACAAAGGGACATGACCAAAACCCACAAAGGGAAGAGACCAAACAAAAAAGACAAAAAATGGAAAAAGAAAAAGCGAGAAAAAAAGAAGGTGAGGCAATTGAATGAATTGATCGAGTTTTGTTGAGAATCTGAAAAAACAAAAATGTGTGTAGTAATAAAGTGTATTTATTTGCACTTTTTTTTAAAAAAAAAATTATTTTTTATTAAAAAAATCAGTTTTTATATATTTAAATAAATATTAAAAAATAATTAGATTATCAAAAAAATTAAATTTTAAATTTTTTTATTATATATAAAATTTAAATTTTAAAATTCATCTTTTCGAAATTTTAAATAAAAACACCCATAATAGCCTGTCCTTTTAAGCTTTAGTAGAATCCATTCTCATTCCATCCAAACTAGCTTAGCATGTGTTTGAAATCCGTTTACATGGGTTAGAATTGATTTTAGTTTTTTAAAATCAATTTTGACCAATTTTTATAATATTTAGTTGTATATTTTTATAATTAATTTTTGTTTTTAAAATTAATTTAAAAAATAAAATTTTTTATTTCAATTACTTTTAAAAATACTACCAAATATAAATTACTCTATTTTAAATTTAATTCCAACCAAAACATCCCTAGCAAAATCAATAGAATCAAACGCGCTGATTGTTAGGGAAAAATAAGACGTAGAACCCGCCCCGGTTACCCTGACGCGCAGTTACTGTACTATATGCCATATTCTCTCGTGGGACCCAAGTTTGAACTTTTTGTCTTACGTGGCAACATGCCGTCGCATGCTTTCCAACCCGGAATGGTTCTTCTGCTTTGTCGCACACCTTCTACGGTCCTCCTTAGTCCCTCACCATATTGATATCATATTATTATTTAATTCAAACTCAACAGTAGTGCCTTCCAGAGATTTTTTTTTTTTTTGGAGCTGATATTATTTTCAAACAAGTTTTTTTTTTCAAGTGAACATGTATTTAAAATGAAAAGTAAGAAAATATTTATCATTAGATTATTTAGTAAAATTTACATGTAATATACTCTATAAATTTGAGAATAATTTTTAAATAATAATCTAAAAATAATATTCTTTACTTTTCTTACATTAAAGATTCATTTTAGAAGAAATTTTTTCACTTTTAAATTATTAATACGTACGCGAGAAAATATTTATGCAGAGACAATTTTTATAATTCCAAATGAGACTTAATAATATGACAAGCTTAATTAAATAAAGTAATGCTTTATGCACAGTATATAAAATCACATTAGTTTATATTTGTATGAGTTAATAAGGTTTGAATATAATTATATAAACAATAAAATAAATCGTAATTAGAGGATTAAAATTATATAGATTAGAATAATATGTATATAAGTGTGCATTTAACATTATTTATTAAATAATACTATAAATTTAAATCCAAATTGAAATGATAATAAATTACATTGAATTTTGAATAATAAACTCTTAATTTTTTTTGTTTGAAAGAAGTTCAAAAATAAGTTTTTTTTTTTTTTTTTAAATTCATGATTCTGCAAGTGGTATGTGTTTTTTAAATTAAATGTTGATGACTTTTTTTAATAATATGATAATAATCAAGAAAACTGGTTATTATAGCTTAAGAGAAGCAGTTTTTTATTATCGGTATTGAAGGAGGATTTCAATCTGGGTGGAGTAAGTTCAAGGAAAACTTTTCCAAATGAAAAATAAAAAGAAGAAGAAAAAAAGACCTGAATGGAGGATCTGACTGACCATTTGACATTTTCAAATAAAAATAGGAAAAAAGACAATATATATAGGTGAGCCGGAGACTGAGCCGGAGCCCGAGAATGTGTGTGTATAGGGAGCACAAGTGCGAGAAAGGGACCGAACATCACAGCTATAAATAATGGAACAGAGGGAGGGGCACAAAGCACTACTAAGCTCGGTTCTGAATGAAACAAACAAGGAAACGAGAAAAGAATGCTGTATTAGTATTACATTGAGCGGTTCTGATGTGATGTGCCATTTCTCACCTCTTTCTTACATATCATTATTCATTAGCCATTGGTATTAATACATACATACATACAATCTCTCTTCTCTTGTGTTCCTGCCATGATTTCAATATTCTCTTGCTCTTTTCCATTTCCCCTGCTTGCTTGTTTCTTGGCAAAACTAACGAACTCTCAATCTTCCAGCTCTTTCCTTTTCACTCATGCGTGCTGTTCATCTTAATCTTCACAGATATTAAATATTAAATTTTTATACCAATCTTGGATTTGGGTTGTTTCAGGTTTAAAGTATCGTGGGACTGATTCCTTCGTTTTGATGATTTTGCTTCACTGAAGGATTTATTTTCGTTTTTGTCAGTCTTAGTTGCTGAAGGGAAACAAAAAAGAAAAAAGAAAAAAAAAAAAAACAGAAAAAGAAGAGGATATGGCTGTCACAGGTTCAGGTTCTGTGCAGCAGCAATTCATTTCGAGCACGGGCAACCGGAGCTTATTCAATGCGCCGCTCATTGAGAACTCAGATACTGATCAAGTTGTTGTACCTGATGTGAGTTTTGATCGTCATTGAATTGCTTAACGTGCCTATGGTAAAAATGATGAATAGCTAGAGCAAGGACAAATAAACCTTTAACTAGCAAGTTGCCACCTATGTTTAAGATTAAATATTCATTATATCAGATTGGCTATTCTTTTGTTTATATATGCTAAATTAAGATGCCAACGAGGGGACTGAAAATTTCAGTCTGAAAAATAGGTGTTTGAGTTGACTCTGGAATATGCCAGGTGTTTGCTGTATTCTCTTTTCACTTACGAGTTGTAGTATTGAGCACACAAGTGAAACTGGCTAGGGTGTGAAGTAGAACACTGAAACCCTTGTTTTCTTCCAGCAATCAAATATATTATCAGGTTATGACATTATTTTAATTGTTAATTTGTAGTCGGCTTATGTGGCAGTTGCTTAGCATACCCCCAATTAAATTGAATTGACTCACAATGAAATGGAAAACAAAAAGAGGTGACTGATATTGAACTGAAGAACACTGTCACCCCGCCCCCTACTGTGGAGAAAATTCATTTTTCATTTAGCGCTTTAAATGAATAGATATTAAGATACCAACTATGGCCAGTGACTCTCATTTTTAACGTTTTATTCTTCATTTGACTGGATTTTTTTCTTTTGTTTTAAATAGCTTTGATTGTATAGAACATTGCGGTAACACATACTTCATTTGATGTGAAGTGTGGTTTCCTTGGTGAGCACTGTTTATTTATGTTTCAATTTTGCAGAGGAGAAGCTGGAAAAATTTATTTGCATACATGGGCCCTGGGTTTCTTGTTTCCATTGCATATATAGACCCAGGAAACTGTAAGATCATTATTCATGATTTTTTTCTGTAGTAGAAGGGAACATATTCCTGACATGATATGATATGCTTATCGTATTCTTATAATAACTTGCAGTTGAGACGGATCTGCAGTCTGGGGCTCAGTATAAATATGAGGTGCGTATGATGTATTCTTATGATACCTATGCTCAAGGCTTCCTTCATCTCTTATTCACATTTGTTTTATCAGTTACTTTGGATCATATTGGTGGCATCATGTGCTGCTCTTTTAATTCAATCAATGGCAGCCAATCTTGGGGTGGTCACTGGTACTTAACATGATAATCAATTTTTTTTTTATTAAATAATTTTTAAGTGTAATTTCCTTTTTTTTGTTTGTGATTCTTTCAATTCTATCTGCTGCTTGCAGGAAAGCACTTAGCAGAGCATTGTAGAACCGAATATCCCCGGGTTCCCAACTTTATTCTTTGGTTTATTGCTGAAATTGCCATAGTTGCCTGTGACATTCCTGAAGGTATGGAGATGAATTAAGCATTTGGAATTGTTTCAAGCAAATATGACATTGTTTTTTTTTTTTTATGTTGATTTATTTGTTTGATCAGGATTTTTTTTTTTTCAAAAGATACAATGGAGTCCACTGATTAAAAACATGCCTAATAACCCAGCCCGAAAAAAAAAAAAATCCCATTAACCAAGATATTAAATAGATCCTATAAGTTCATTGTTTGCTAGCTCTATCAGGATCATTGTCCAGTTTTATAGTTCAAGGGAATTATGCTCGTTCACCTTTTTTTTTTTTTTTTTTTTTTTTTTTTTAAAAATTTCCAATTTGTTGAGCTACTCAGCTACATATAGTATACTTGCATAGAAAATTTTGGTGAGGTTTACTAGAAATCCTACTGGCAGAGAACAGTGAAAGCCAGACAGGCAATTATCAAGTTTTAAGTCACAAACCATCGGTTTCCATTTTTTCTGCTCCTCTGTAACTTCTGTTTATCTTGATTTCTTATTGTACATATGCAGTAATTGGGACAGCCTTTGCATTGAACATGCTTTTCAACATACCTGTTTGGATTGGTATTCTTCTGACGGGACTCAGTACATTGATCCTCTTGGCATTGCAGCAATATGGGGTAGATTTCTGTATTCCTTTCCGCTCTGCTATTGTACTATGGTTTGATATCGTAAGGAGAATTTTATTATCCTGAACAAATTTATGGTTGTCATTGCATGTTATATTTGGTACTATCTATATAAAAAAAATATGAACCCCTTTCTGTGTTGTTATTGAACAGGTTAGAAAACTTGAATTCTTGATTGCATTTCTAGTATTTACAATTGCTGCATGCTTTTTTGCTGAGCTTGGATATGCAAAGCCTGATGCTAAAGAAGTTCTGAAGGGTCTTTTTGTGCCAGAACTAAAAGGAAACGGCGCTACTGGTCTTGCAATTTCACTCCTCGGGGCTATGGTTATGCCGTGGGTTCCTCGTGTCATTTGCAGCCATTTGATTTTTCTTTCCTTTTTATGTGTATTCTCAAGCTTTATTTCTTTATGCATTTGCCTCAGGCACAATCTCTTCCTGCACTCAGCTCTGGTACTTTCTAGGAAAATACCGCAATCAGTTCGGGGAATCAAAGTAAACATTTAAACTCTTTTATGCATGCTTCTGAATTAAGTGATGTCTTAATATTGTTGGCCTGTGGATAGTTGAGGCCTTCCCATTCACATCAGATTTTTCGACATGGTTGTTGTTTAAGACATAGCAACTTTGTCAACAATAAGGTTACTCTTTTTTAACTGTTTGGCCCTTACTCCCCTATGTTACTCCTTTTAGTTTGTTTGGACAAATGATTGTCATTTCACAACTCTGCTCTCTGCATATAATTATTTGACTATGAATGAATATAAAGGGCATTCTCTATCTCTTTTTGTTATGCAGTTTTCAAAATGTGTTTCTTAAGTAATACTGAATTAAGCTGCATTAAGATGTGCTTTGATAGCAGAATTATTCTTCAATAAGTGGCAACTCATGCTTTTTGCTTGTTCATTTTCCTTCTTCAGAATATTCTAAAAGAGAAAATCTTATTGTAAATTAAATTATTCTTGGAATGTCCTTAACTTTGCAAACATCCAAGCAATATGGTCCAACTTGAAAACTAGTCTAAAGTGTGTGAATTATGGTGTAACAATATCTTATGTCTTATTTAACATTTCTTTTTGACAGGAGGCTTGCAGATTTTACTTGATAGAAAGTGCCTTTGCTCTTATGGTGGCCTTCCTCATAAATGTTTCTGTTATTTCCGTAAGCGGTGCTGTTTGCAATTCTTCAAATTTGAATGCAGAAGATCGGTTGAGCTGTCGGGATTTGGATCTAAACCAAGCCTCCTTTCTACTCAGAGTATGTGAAACCTGGAGACATTTTTGTTGCCTTTTGTATACTGCAATGTTAAGTTTATTTATTGATGGATGCTACCACAATTTATGTAATCCTTAAACTCCACATGCAGTTGCTACTGGTAAAGTTGCTCATAAAATAATAAATGATAATTTCTGACATCTGCTATATTCAGAATGTCTTGGGCAAATGGAGTTCAAAACTTTTTGGAGTTGCTTTGCTTGCATCAGGTCAAAGTTCTACAATAACAGGAACCTATGCAGGGCAGTATGTCATGCAGGTAGTCTGTTTTTATGGATTTTTTAACCTACTTTCTGCATAAAAAATAATACGATACGTTTGCATGCTCATACTAAATTTATCATGTTTGATATTTTTATGTTCGACAAACCTGTTACATCCTTTAAGAGCTTTAATAGTACTGACATTTGTTCTTAACGATCTTTGGGATTAACTATTATTTTAATTTTCCTGTGGTTCCCTTACATGATAATGACCACTTTGAGGAATTGGTTATCTAGTGTTCTTTCCAATTTTTTGCTTTTCCCTGTGACTGCTTTCTTATTTCAGGGATTTCTTGATTTGCGACTGGAGCCATGGATTCGTAATATGTTAACTCGTTGTTTAGCCATAGTTCCTAGTTTGATTGTTGCAGTCATTGGTGGTTCTGCTGGGGCTGGGAAGCTCATAATAATTGCATCTGTAAGATATCTTTGCCATCGAATTCTCTCTAATTTTTGTCCTAAAATATCTTACCGTGTTATAGTCAATATTTTTTCAAACTATCCTGCTATAAGATCTTGGAAGTTTCTCATATATTTGTAACTCAACTGCATTGTGGCCACATCTATGCATAACTACACTGTTGGATTCATCTGAGTTCAAAAGGGGTTAAGTAGGGTCGCTGAGGTGGTTGTATACGGTTATACATGCACCGCTTGTGTTGTTATGAAAACATTTGTCCACAGGTCATTATTATATAATTCGTGTTGTTTGTGCATTCATACATTTCTGTTTGCAACAGACCAGCCTTTTGGTATTTGCTTATTGGTCTCTGCTATAGCTTGTGCTGAAGTCCCTCTTTGTCTGCTGATCAGATGATCTTATCATTTGAGCTTCCTTTTGCTTTAATTCCACTCCTCAAGTTCACAAGCAGCAAAACCAAGATGGGAGAACATGTCAACTCTACCATGGTAAATATTTTGGCAACATGAAATTTGTAGTTATATACATTTCGTGCAGATAGTTCATTGATTACAAACTTATAAAATTATTCAAAAAATTTGAAACCAGTGTGAGTATGTGACACATGCTGTAATATCTGTGAACATGAAAGATGAATACGCTATCTCCTTAAATTTGAATGAGACACTCACTTTTCCCTTTTGTTTTCCCTGCTCTTCCCATTGGCCAAAATTCTGGAGATTAATGAATCATAGAACTTCCTGTTGCTTCATGCACCAAAGTTACTATCTTACAGAAAGACGGTATTTCTGCATCTTGTCTGATATAAGATTTGCTTTCAATTCTTCAATTGCAGATTTCAGCTGTTACTTGGATCATTGGTTCCCTAATTATGGCCGTCAATATATATTATTTATTGACTGGCTTCGTCAAGCTTCTTCTTCACAGTCATGTAGAAGTTGTGGGTAAGGTGTTTTTTGGCATACTAGGATTTTCAGGTATGGCAGTATATTTGGCTGGTATAGCATATCTAGTACTTCGCAAAAATAAGAAGGCTACAAACCTTTTGGCACTAACAGCACCGGAAAGTCAGCAAATATCAAATGAACAAGGCAACAATGTGCCAATCTATTGTCTCGCAAGAGAAGACATAGTAAGCATGCAATTGCCTCAAAGAAGTAGTCCTGTAGATCTTGACTGACCAATATATGTCCATGAGGTAGATTAGCAAGATAGAGGCTACTAACATGGATTTAGTTTGAGGGATATATGATATATATCCCATTCTGTTAATTTATAGCATTGGAAATAAATATGCAAAAGATAAAGATCTCTTTAGTTTAGACTAATATGAGTATGAGATTGAGTTGGTGTCACTTGGTTGGAATTGCTAAGCTTTTGATTTTCATTTGAAAATCGCAATTCTTGTTCCCCTGCAATGGTTTGTCCGTTGCCCCAGCCTGCAAAATAAATAAACATAATGCAATTTATTTCCAAATTTTTTTAATCTTCGTGTCCCGCTTCACTTGTAAAATTAATTATCGGTCAACTTGTCATTAGCAAAACTAGACCGAAAGCCCAATATTCTATTGGATATGATTAGATTGCAGTTGCACGTACTTTGCTGCCTCAAAGATTGCGTTGCCTATGTTGAAGGGTTTGCCAACCCGGCATGTCCCACATAAAGAAAGTTTTTTTCCTTTGGTCTTTCACATAAAGAAGTATACACAGGCTAAACGCAGTTTTTTTTACTTTGAGCATGAGAGAGTCAAACAACGAATGTATAGAAAATCCAAAATAGCCTAGTAGTCTAGCACCTCTCCTATCAGCGGGGGTTCGTGGTGAACAACGTGGCGAATAGTGATCATTGACAGTCTAATGCGATATTCATATCTTGTAGTAGTTCGTGACTATCATTATCCACACTCAATTGCACACCATAGATAAAAAGGTCATGTGGCTAGTTTTGTTAACACGAGCTAAATATACACCTTGCTACAGACTCCGAGACGGTGATATTGCGCTTACAGGCACTTAGGCAGCACTTCTGAAAATCAAAAGCGTGATTCTATAAACCATGCACGTTCGGACTGGTGACTTAGAAAATAAACAAAGGTAACGAAAACTAAATTCAAAAACACGTGTATCCAAAAAAACATAATAATAATAATAATAATAATAATAATAAAAGGATTCAAAATACTCATAACTCCACAGAGGACAAAAAAAAAAAAAAAAACGAAACAGAACACTTATGGCAGTAAATCTCGAGCGTGAAAATCCTAAACGGCTGAAGTGTTTTACAGCAAATTCATTCCCAAAATTGATCTTGCAATTGGTTTAGAAGTGGCTGCCACAACTTGCTGAAGCCTGAGTCAACAACTTCCAAAGTTGAGCACTCTGCCTCCATGATAGCACTCAGTGGACTCAACAAACACCCTCACAAGTCGTCAATTCAAGAATCTCCTATCTTTGTTCCATATTGACCAATCAAATTGAGTATAGCCCACCCATGTTGAAAAATCAGCTAGCTCCTCGTATTGCAACGTTAGTCTATACATCCTGGACTTCTTTTTTCCTTTTACGCTTTCTTTGGAGTTTAAATATTGTTAAGGTAACCATCCATCCTTTTCCCACATCTTGGAAATCATGGGAAGATGAAGGTTATTATGACTTCGAGGCAGATTTTTCACAACTACGAAATGTGTGGCTATTGGAAAAAGATCAAAGAATATAGAAGTTACAAAAAAAAAAAAAAAAAAAACTTAGTAGGAAAAAGAGAAAACAACTCGAAGAAAAGAAAAATTAGGAGGGGAATAAAATAACTATAATTATTAGGTTCAGACAAGGCAACACATTTTGCATTACATCTTTCTTACAAAATCCAAATATGGCTTCTATCGTAGGACTCTATAATTTTCCATGAACCCAGATTGCTAAAAGCTGCTTCTTCTCGTCCTTAATTAAACTTGCTAACAAATTAAATTGCATCCAAAGATGCTAGCTGCTCGGCTAGCTGGTTTATGATTTAGATGTAACAGAATCTTCTTCCTTTTTAGGAACAGGAAGGTGGCCTTTCTCCTGCAGGCTCTTAACTGTTTCATATAGGCATTGGCTCACTGGGGTGAATTCCAATCCCAAATCTTTCAGCTTTTGATTAGAGAATGTGTTGGGTTTTGCTCTTGGATTCTTTTCATCTGAACACCTGCACGTGTATAATCTTAAGTTAAATTGGAGTCTCTGAAAGTGAAAGCATTCTCAAATTCAACACAAATTATTTCATCGAAAACAACATTTCTTAAGATATGGGCTATTTATTTGGTTTTGGACAATTAATCCTTTATTGATGTGTTCCTAAACAAATCAACAATGAAGGTTACGTCATCCATTCTTCACTAAAAAATAACAAAAATATAAAATTTTATTGATCAACGATTCGGCGTGGCCTTTTATTAATGTAAGGAGGTAGGTAAAAGACCAGGAACAGTCAAAGGTCTTAGTCTGACTAGGACATTGGGGTTGGTAAGAACTCGTAAGCTCCACTCGATTTGCACCTATAAAGCCACTGAAAAGTTCTAAGGCTCGGATAATTTCACTGTCGATACTTTACGTAGACTATGGATCACATATACAAGTCAAAGTGGGTACACCTACTGCCGGCAGCTTTCTATATTCCATGTCCATCCATCTCCAAAAACCAAAATGTTTAATATAACATATTTTTATTCTACTTTTCAGATCAAGATAATGTAACCTTTGATCAATTATGTCTATGTACGGGTTATCAGAAGAAAATTACCTTAAAACTAAATTCATACATGGCCTGTAACCACCAGGTCGTTCCCACTATTAAACATATCATTGGATTTTTAACTTCAATAAAACCAATGACTTAAATTGTGATTTTTTGATAACCAAAATGGTTCTAGGAATAGCATTAGCCTTCTGTGAAATACGAAGAGTCAGATTTTGCAATAGAAATAAATTTGGGAGCTAAGGCATTGGCAACACGTAAGCCTAACATCACACTATTGTCCCAACGCCAACCGTAACCCCTGCATCAGGGCTAACAGATCGAGCACATATCATTTTCCAACAACCCTGTGGGATCCGAATATTGCAAAATGTAAAATGCACCGTATTAACACAAGTCACTAAAGAGCGACCAAAAAAAAAATTCTACATAATTGGGTCATCGTGTGCCGAACAAAGAATAAAATCAATAAATTTAATGTATTAGTAACAGAAAATCATTAACATGTGTGAATAAGCATCTATTTGGCAGCCACCCATGTCCTGACCACAAAAAATAAAAATAAAAATAAAAATTCATACCCAATTCAGATGATGTGGTCCACTAACCACTCCCCATTCCTCAATGAATTTATCTGGTCTTAATCCCTCATTAATAATTAATAATCATAACAATAGAATAGTACTTACTTGGTAGGAACTGGATACTCCGGGAAATACTTGGCGAGAATTTCAACTAGCTCTCCACGGTGCAGGGAACTTTCAGCACATATGTATCGACCAGAAGCGGAAGGCGTCTCATAAACGAGTATGTGGGCTAATGCCACATCCCTGACATGCACATAAGCCTGTGTGGCATTTGCATAAGTCTTAGCAGAGCCAGTGAGGTACTTGAGAATGTGAATTGTGCTAGCATTGATGGTGGGTTGTAGCAATGGTCCAAGGACCAGCACTGGGTTCACTACAACCAAGTCCACCCCTTTCTCTTTTGCTTCATCCCATGCTGCTTGTTCAGCCACTGCCTTCCCATAGCAATACCAGTTCTGCAAAATTAAATTAAATAAAATATAATATACATTACCAAACACCAATAATCTCATTCAATACATTAAAACGTCAATACTAATTGACATTATTATATACTATTAATAATAAATGGAACCTTGGTGTTCTTGCAATACTCTAGATCACTCCAACAAGACTCATCAACGACTACATCGATACTCCTGCTGGGGTCCATGTAGACGGCGCCAATTGATGACGTGAACACCACACGTCGCACTTTAGCTTCAGCAGCTGCTATGATCACATTCTTGGCGCCATTCACCGCTGGCTCCACCATTTCTTCCTGTGTCACCCAACCCAATGGAACCATCTCAATTACGATTTATGTCATCACATTAGTATAAAATCAAATTTGCAAATAAACCATTTTAAAATAATAATAATACATAAACAAATATGAGAATATGTTTCTTTTTTTGGTGAATTAGTGGGGTCGGTGTCGAGGATCACGTAGTGTCCAAGCACAAAGCACGCGTCTACTTTTTATCAAAAACGCAATTTTGGTGGTAGGATATATCCACCGGCGGTCCAACGATATGGCGTGGAGTGTCTCCATGTCTATCCTGTGGTGAACTTGATTTTATCCGATTGCAAATTAATTAAGATTATGAAATGAAAGAGAAAAACTCACGGGGTTGTCAGTGACGGGCGAAGCCGTGTGAAAGACACCATCAGAGCCGTTAATGACGGCTTTAACAGAGTCAAGATCAAGGAGATCCACCTTATGCAGAGTTAGCCTCTCCGATGCTCCTTCCAACTCCTTCAAGTGCCCGTTCTTGGGATCATCTGTCATCCATAATTCATGCGTACACAAATTCCCACGTCACAAAACATTATTAACCAAATTAATTAGGGTCTCACCTATAAATAACCTTAAACAAGTCAAAACTATATGATCCTCCTCCTCCTTCTTCTTCTTCTTCTTTTTCCTTTTTCTTTTTTTTCTTTAACTTAAATTTTTATAACACGAGAGAGATACATGAATTAATATATATGACATAGGTAGCATGCCTGGGTTTCGCACGGTTCCTTTGACAGTGTAGCCTCTCTCTAAGAGGAGTTTGACCATCCAAGAGGCGATGAAACCTCCGGCGCCGGTGACACATATGGTTTGGCCGGAAGTCGATGAAGAGTCAGCAGCAGCAGGCATCTTCGTTCCTTCTTTGGTTTGGGAAAGCAAGAAAGAGTGGGAACTGGTCGACAAAGTTCGGTTGGTGGGGAGGGAGGGAGAGAGAGAGAGAGAGAGAGAGAGAGAGAGAGAGAGATGGCGACGGTGATGAGACTCGTGGCACGACGCAACGGAGTTGGCGAATGATAGCTTTTATAAGGAAAAAATCGACGCTACCACACTCACCTAACACGGATTTAATATAATATATGATGCCCACAAAAATCAAATTATTTCACTTCTTTCTTTCTTTATATTTGATATCCCTAACCCCCCCAAAAAACACAAAACAACAAAAAAAAAAAAACAAAAAATGTGAGATGTTATGTTCGCATATCGGTGCAAAATTATATATATATATATATATATATATATATATATATATATATAAACAATTCTTTCATTTTTTTTTCACTTACAAACATGGTTAAAAGAGTATGGTCAAATTGCCACTTGAGGTATATTCGTTAGCCATGTATCAACAATTTTATTAACGGAAACTTCTAATTTTTTACAACTAATTTTACCCTATAAAAATTAACAGAAACTGAAATATGCCTAAGTATATATTTGTGTTTATATATGGACAAGCTTACGTTGCGCACCAGCCATTAATTATTGTTTAAAATTGGAAAAAAAAAAAGGTCAAAATATCATTCTCTAAATGGTTATGCGACAGCCCAGATTGCCGTTTCACTTATTTATTTTATTTACTGTTTTTATGAAAAGATTGAAGTTTTCAATTGTACTACTGCTACATTTGGCTATATTTTATTTTGCTTTCCTATCTCACACTTTGTCTAGTTCTACATACTTCGTGTCTGGGACAAACATATTAGCTTCCAACTGATCTTAGGAACAAGCATACGGCAAGTTTCTGCCGCATATAATAATCCAGAGAGCTAAATCTGTATGATAGCCTTTTGCTCATTCCTTTCGCTTTTGCCATTATTGAATTCTTACTGACAATCTGACTCTAACATTAAATGGGCTAGCCACTTAAGCTTATCTTCATGTCAATTATTTGGATTCATAATAATATTATTATATTTGGTTGAATAATATCCTAAATTTTTAAAATATTATAAATTATTATAAATATAATAAATGTGATTACCCTTTTAAAAAATTGTAATATAGATTATTATAAATATGATAATTTTTCAATTATTATTATTATTAAATAATATAAATTTAAAATAATATTAATTGTTATTAAATAATAATTAGTAATAATATTAATTGTTTTTAATAATTATTATTAATAAAATTAACTATTATAATTATAATTAATAATTAAATTTTTTTATTTTATGAATTAATAATTATTATTAATTATTAATATTATTATAACTAATAATAATAATAATAATAATAATAAATTATTTATTATTATTATCATCATTATTGTTATATTAATTTAATATATATATTATTTAGTAATCTTTTTGGTATATCAAATAAGATAATATAAATTGCCACTTAAATTATCTATACGTATCAAATACTATATTTAATATTATTAATAATTTAAAAAATAACAATATTTCTAAATAATAATCTATATTATTGGTAATTTTAATAGGTAATATATCAAATGTCATCTAAGATTTATCACTTTGTAGATAAGTTAATCACGATATAAGTAAAATTTAAGTAATTTCGCCCAAACATATTGTTATTATCCTTATTTCAATCCGAAAAGTTTAATATATTCTAATAGAGAATGTCATTTGAGTCGTCAATTTATTTATTTTCTTATTCCTGTGACATGGGAAAGACAAAGTGCTCCTTCCGTTCCTCGTCATTGGGCTGGTAGGTGAAGAAATTCAAATTCAAACATCCAGAACGTAAAACTTATGTCAGCTCCAAAATTACCCCCAACAACCCCAAGCCACGCAGAGGGACTGTAGCAATTTTTTTGCCAGATCCACAAAGGTTGGTGAGTAATTTATTTATTTATTTTAATTTGGTTGGTGAGTAATTTATCGGACTTCTTTGTTTTGACTCAAATGTATGTGTCATCAACCATCGCCAATAATGGTCTTCTCATACATTGCTGATGTGCTGTGCTGATTCCAGCAGCCACTTATATCTTTTTATTGAAAATTCTATTTAAATAATGATAAATATCCTTTTTCACCAAAACGATTTTTTCCTGAAAACTAAAAAGTTATAGTTAGTCAAGGCAGTCTTTTAACATACAGATTAACTATATTAACAGTCAAATAATTATACAATTAGTTAGATTGTATCTTTTGACAAAAACAAATAATATAAAAAAATACAACGACGCTAGTAATTTTAACTCTCAACACAGAAATCAAACGCCTAAGTAGACACTGTTGTTACAACATGTATGGCTCTTAGGGAATGGTTTCATATTATATCAGTACTTAATTTCACCTAAGAACAAAGGGTATGTTTGGGAATTGGAAGGAGAAAGGAAAGGAAGGAACCATAAGAAATTAAAAATTAAAAAACAAAGTAAATGGAAGATAAGAAGAGGTTGAATTTAAATTTTCTTCTACTTATTTAGATGTCTTAAATACTCTAAATTCCTCCTAATTAAGGAAAGTTTAGCCATTCCGCTTCTTGTCATTCCCTCTATTGCAACCCTTCCAAAAAGACCCTCATGAATCTTTAGAATCAAACCGTGACAAAAGTTGGACCCAGTGTCAAGCTTATAATAGGAAGATCCTTCGAGAATTAGTTGCCCTACCAACAAATAGTTCTGGATATAGTCATGTATGAAACCATGTTTAAGACAAGGGTATGAAACAAATCCTTCATTTGTCACAATGTTAGAAAGATGACTAGACTGAGATAATCCCCTATGGGGTATACCAAAACTGCATTAAGGTGACCTTCTCCAGTTACAATGCTAGAAACATGAAGCAAAAGAGACTACGTTGGATATTCCCCTGTAGGGTATGCCTAAACTACATTAAGGTAACCTTCTTCAGTCACAATGTTAGAAACATGATACAAAAAAGAGTTCTGAGATAATTCCCTATGGAGTATACCCAAACCGCATTATGGTAACCTTCACATATGACTTAGCTCATCTTGTCTACCACAGAAATCGAGTTTAGCCTTCTGAGCAGTGCAGTCCCAGTTTTCTTGTATTTGTCTGAACCACTCTTCATCCCCGTTGGTTTTAGGCTTCCCAACAGAGTCTCGTCTGTCATCACTTCTAGGTGGATCATCCATGTATTCATCAACCAAATCAGACCTCTCAAGGGCAGAAGCATCAGCAGATTTGGCAGCTGATTTTGCGGATTTAGATTTTGGAGATGCTAGCAGCAGTCCTAACCCTCTTGATTCATAAGAAAATTTCAACAAAGATCTAAAGAAAACACTTAGGGAGCTCAAATGTTTTGTCTAGCTTGAAGACTAACCTTGTGCGAGAATTTGCACTTACACGCTTGGCTGGCTCTGACTATGACTCTGATTTTTCTTTCCCTCTCTGTGATCTGCACAATAAATGATGTGGCAGTGTAAACAATCGTATAAAGATTCTTGTAAAGCATGTAAAATATCAAATATATGTACTGCTGCCATAATAGAATCGCACTGAGTGGTGAATAGATCATACTAATACTCATGAGACTCCAGGAGGAAAAATGACAAAACTAAAGTGATTTTTGTTTTTATTTAAAAAGAAAAATTACATGCATGCGGATGACCAGTTATTTTGGTGAAACAATAATTAACGCTTGCTTTGGGTTCTTAAGAGTAGCAAATAGTAATACCAGTAATATCAGTCATTCAAGTCCTTTAAAGGATATTATACTTGCATATCAGGTGCCTCGGCAAACTTTAGAAGATCACTTCCTTGTTCCTGGTAGCAGAACATTAGTATGCATGAGTTAAATTTATAGTATGATATGCAATAGAACAATAATTAAACGAGCATCGAAGCTTTTAAAATCACCTTGTCTAGTGAAACATCATCAGTGATTATCTTCCAGCGCTGCTTTTTGAGGTTTAACACCTCCATATCCCCATCATCATACACTATCTATCATAGAAAAGTTATTAGAAACTTATCGACATATTGACAGGTTATACGTCTGGAAAGAAGATGAACGATGCAATCTTAGAACTAACGAAAACTTATAAACAAATAAAATGTGATGAGTCACAGTCATCTCACCTTATGCTTTCCCTTAGCAGGGTCATAAGCATCAACAAGACCTCCGTAAAACCTGAAGAAAAGAGTTCTACGTGTTATGAATTTAAGCACAAAAAGGAACGTTTTATAGCATGCCTCTTGAGTGCATCTATAATTAAGGAGCCAACTACAACTTATAGCATCATTTACTAAACATAAGCATTATCCTAATTCATAAGCATGGACGTACAACCTCATATGGCATAATGTAGCAAAGCCTATAGTATACTTGCTTAGAATTTCACTGAGTTTTCAAGATGAAATAAAAGTTGAAAACCAGGACAAATACAAATAAAGACTTCATTAACCCAGAAATCTGCTTGATTTCTTAGCGTTAGTACGTGTTAGAAATTGCAGCAGAAGAAACTTCATCATGGCGACCACAGATATTTCGGGAAGACTGTACAAAGTTATTGCATTTCATAGAACAAAAATTTGTCAGGCATCAAGGCTAATCAAATGAAATATTGGTAGCAGAGGAATGCAGAGATCTGAAGGAGCTACACAACAGTGCTACTGAAGTACTTACGTCCTGTCCATCGGCCACCAGACCTTGATCTTACGACCAACCAATGATTCATTACAGTTTTGCATTTCTGTAGCCTAGAGAGAGAAAAAAAAAAAAAAAAAAGGTAAGAGCATATATTAAATTTCTTTTAATAGGGTACAAGTTAGAAGAAAATTTTTCAACAACTCTGTTAAAACTCAATTCCGCAGCTCTGCACTTACCGTGGTGCGTCTCCTCCTCAACCTTGTTTGAGGGGCTTCCTGCAAGCCTTGTAATGTTTTACTTGAAGACTCCGTAAGCAGCTCCTAAAAGGTGGCAGCAACATAGCCCCAAGAAGACAAAAAAACAAAAAAGTGAGATTTTACTAAATAGTATATTCTATGCTGTTCAAGTAAACTATACAAGATACTTTCTATACTAGAATTGAAGATTGTTCATTGAGAGCTTTATTAGGAGTAGCGTTGAGCCTCCTCCTTTTCTTAACACCTGTTTGAGCTGAGGACCTTACCTCTTCAGATCTATTTGTTGACTCGGGTTTCTTGTTGTCTTCACAAGGAACCTTGGATTCCATCTTGGAAACTACCAATTTAGGAGCTATGGTAGCTTTCCCATCAGTCTTTGAAGCTAATTTGATTTTCAACTTTAATGTTTTTACTTTGGAATCTTTCCTTACTTCAGATTCCTTATTCAACCTTTTACAAGGAGATCCCAGAGAGTTAACCTCAGGAGGAGGATTCAAATTGTTGTCCTTTGATATTGACACAGAATTAGGGTCAATATCTTCAATCCTTGTGCTGCTTTTCCTTGGGTGGCCCCTTCGGCTTCGGGGACGTCTTCCATCAGGAATGCTATGCCATTTTGAAGAAGGAGTAGCATCATTATTCTCATCAGTTTGAGGTTGAGTGCATAGAGCTTTACTAACATCTTCAGGCTTTGACAAAATCTTATCCTTTCTGGAAGAATAAGTGTGTTCAGAAGGTGGAAAATCAGGGCTGCTATTGCAAGCCTTTCTGTTTTGAGTTTTCCTTTCGATTTTTCTTGCTGTAGAATTCCATGAGAAATCATAGCCTTCCTCTGGATTCATTAGAGAGTTAAGTTTGCGGGTCCTTTTCCTTGGCACCGCATCCATTTCAGTCTTTGATCCTGTGTTTGACCTCGTATCATCCACAGTTTGGCCAACAACTCTCTCACAAGTCGCATTTAATCCAAGCCCCTCGGTCACCTGATTAAGAATGAAGTTCAATATTGCTTGATGATTTAATGAAGCAAACATAGCCATTGCAATGGAAAAGAAAAGGCAAGAATCCAATAACTAATACAGGATGGTAAAGATAATTACATCACAAGGCTGGCCATGCTTCGCTTCTTTTGTTACTTCAAAAAACTTTTGATTCCTCACATTAATTTATTTCAGTTGTCTTTTATTAAGAATGTGTGTCCTTTGCTTTCTACAAATGAATCAATTTGCTTTCTCCAAATCTAATTTTCTATCAAAGGTTCTGTAGAATTTGTGTGCCAATTAAATTTGTTGGCGTGTTGCAATATGCAGAAAAATTAAGATTGAACAAAGGAAATGGCAAAATTAACAATAATAGTTGATTCGGTAGAGAATTGCTCTGCACAAGAAAACACACCAGAATCTTTGAACCAGTTGAATGATCGTGTTGGGGGGATTCAAATCCATTTTGGCAGATGGTAGTCACTATCTGTGCATACGCATCTAGAGCTCTGCCTGTCGACTCTATTATTTCCACGACGCAGGGCTTGAGCTTGTTAGCACAGTTGGTAATAACTTTCTCGCCCAATGTCCAAGCAATAGGTGAAATGGTCTAGAAAATTAAAAAATAAAAATAAAAATAAAAATAAAAATTACAAAGACGTAGATAATGGCATAAAATAACACTCCCAAAAATTTAAAAAAAAAAAAAAAAGAGCATGAAATTGACATAATACAAAGCATGTTACCTGATTCTCCTTTCTTACACTTTCTAACAGTGGTCTAAGAAGATCTGAGGAAATTTCTTCGCTCTCATTGAAGACCGTGGTCATTATTGATTCCATTGAATCCATCACGACATGGGGATGGCTTGACCTTTAAATTGAGCAAACAAAACCTTCAGTCATTAATCACTCCAGAAGTGAATGAAACTTAGAGGGATCAGAAAGAAAAGGTAATCCACTTTTGCATCAGCAACATTAACATAAAACAACTTCCCGAAGATTCAAATTTCTTAGTATTCTCAGCTTCATAATTGATAATTTGATATGTTCAGTGCATACAAGAATTCACAATAAAAACTGCCACAAGATTAACAACTTGAGTACTCATCCATATTGGAGAGGTTTCTAACTGGAAGAAATAGATAAATGATATGTTGTCTTGGCTCCAACCTTATATTCGTGAGGAAATTCTGGAACATCTCAATGACCAAGTCATAGCACTCAAGGTCCAGCATGATCACGTATGATCTGAATGTTGCAAAATTGTCAAGTATTGACATTGCCTTTTTGTAATTGCGGCCAGACACATGAGACAAATTTTCAAAAGCTCCAACTGTGAGCTTGAAAATTTCCTGTTCACCATGAAATGGAATGCTTTCTAAGTATACTTTCAACAACAAAACTATGATTAAGAAAATTTGTTAATAGCATACGTTGTATACAGATTACTTGCATTATTTGATTGAAACATGACAAATGGCTTTAAACTCAAGTGAATACCTTCATTTGTTCTTCATCGTAAGGGGCATTTGGCGCTGTGATTCTTGTAATCTCAGTGATGCAACATATGACAGAAATCTGGACGTCCTCATCTGAGTGCCTCAAAAGTTCCGCCGAAATCAGTGCTTGTTTTGATGGTACAAGTGCTTCTAGCACTGACTGGGCTGGTGATTGATCCACCGATGCCAACACTAACTCAAGTTCCTGGGAGTTAGAAAACAAGAGTACAAAATCAGTTATATATCGAGTTTAAAGAACTATTGGGATGCCTAAGATACCTTGGGCTCCCCTTGTCCTTAACGACATTTAGTCTTGTCAATCACTGAGTCATATAAACTCATGAATCATGATCAATTTCAACATGTTCATTTGACTTAACATAACCAAAAAGGCCCTATAACATCAACTTGATACACAGCATCAACTGGCCAAGCGAAAAGGTTATTGATAACTAGAAGTATCAGACAAGAGAATAATCACGATATTTTTCTTCTTTTAAAAAAAATATTGAATTCCTTCGGAGCGCCCTCCACAGTGCATGCGCCAACCCATCACATAAAAAAATTGATGAAAACAAGTTGTAAGGAAAACCATATATCTACATATCCTACGCCAATTATAAGAAACCAGACCAGCAATAAGGTGTATTCAACAAGTAGTCATTCAACTATGATAAGACTAATTTATGATCAATGGAGAAGCTTCATTGAAATTCATGGCACAGAAGTTCACATAAACATATACATATGGCACATATAGATTGTGGATAACATAGGAAAAGGTAAAGAGTCGTCACATCTAGGAGTTTGAGAAGCTCCTCAACCGAAGGGAGGCATTTGAGGAGTATGAGGAGTTTGCTGCCCAGATATTTCAGCCTCAGAATCTTAATCTCTTCAGGAGTGGTCATTTTCACCTCAGAAACACAGAAATTCTAGTCTAGTCTAGTCTAGTCTAGTCTCTTAGTGGTTTTGCAGTGAAGGTCTAAAACACAGGCCAATATATAGCAACGGCCAAGGCAATGGAAACAACCAAGCAGTATTGAATTCCGGGGTTTATGGTAAAGTGTTGGACATGCAAGCATACACATCCAAAAAGGGCAGTTTCGGATACCGCCCATGCTTTTAATGCCTTGCAATTCCTGGGTTTGAATTCCAGAATACAGTGTACTGAGATGTTTTTGTTTATATTTTTTCAGAATTCAGTTACCTTAAAAGAAACGTTCCTTTAGGGAGGCTTTCTTTCTTATCTCATTGGCACTTTAATGCCAGTTTTTGAACGTTGAGGACAGTGAGTCACTTAGTAAGAGTTTCGGTGTTGGTGATCATCTGGCCAAGTATTACTACTCTGCCCTTATTCATTTTACATTATCTGAATCGGAATCCTGCTTGGCACAACACTGTCTATCACTCACACCCACAACCAGGTTTTGGTCATTTGTGTCCTTCTATAAGCCTGTGTTACTTGCAACTTCAACGTGCTTTGAGTGTGCTATGTACGACTGGGACTGTGTTCTCTACTGTCAAAATGAAGTTTTCTATATTTTTGCTGCAAAAAGTTTATACCCTTTCCGTCTGCATATTGCGGATAACAATTTGCAATAATGCATTATTATGCTTGGTATGCTAAAGGCTCGTCAATAAAGAAAACAGGGAAAGTGACTGAAACAATTGTAATTAATTTGGCCGAAATAAAACAAATGTACTATGCTCACAAGAAGCAAAGGATTTATTATTATTATTATTATTTGCATTTTTTTTTCGTGTTTCTGTATTTGGAGGTCATATTTATGTTAATCCTCCCTTGACCAATATGTCCATCAGCCAAATTAGCATTTAACTCAATAAATTTACTGTGGACCAGGAGGCCAGTAAACGAAAAATAAAATAAATTAAAAATATATATCTTCAACGGAAGTTTAAGGACTCGAGCACTATTTCAATTGAGGCATATGTGACATTTATTAGTTTTCAACGATAAAAATAAATGAGGGAAAAAAAAAACACACACACACACACACCCACACAAAAGCTCCTTTCAAGCATTCATCATTCAAAGCGGTATTCATCATTTATTTTTTAATGAAAAAAGAGTTGCAGATTCAAGTTTATGGTATATTTTATACGTTAGAACGCACCTACAATTGAATTTTATAATTTGCATATATTAATTATTTTAAATTAGTTCTTAAATAGAAATATAATACTATGGGTAGAATTAATCACAAATTTGAATATACAATAATACAATTATTGAAAAGGTCAGCATATAAAGAATTGATTAATATCTCTAATCATACTTAGCTAATATAGGAGTGTGCTTTTTAAGCCTCTATAAATGTAAATATAAACCCAAATATACCCTTACTGTTAAAAAAAAAAAAAAAAACCTCAGTTATTGTACTTAACTATCAAGTCTGACTCTCACTTAAAAAAAAAAAAAAGTCTGACTGATTTGGATTAACTTCAATCCAACCAATGTCGTCTCCAGTACGTTTTTTAATCTCTGCGTTAATTATACTTTATACTTGGTTCTATTAGACTTTTTGCATTTGTATGGATTCATTAATAATTTTGAGTTCCTGGAAATCAATTAAATCTTTAAATCTTTGAAGGCAGTTTGAATATATGGCAGAATTACAATAAGAATATGTATTTGCTCTTTTCTTATACTTAACATATTTAAGAGTGAAGAATAAGCTAGGCGTATTTCTCAGTTTTTTATATTTTAGCTGGGCCCACATTAAATATTAAGTAATTAAATGATCAAATAAAGCATGAAATATAGCTATTAAAATACTAAAATAAATTCAAATATTTTGTAAATTTTAAAATTACAAACTATAGTAATTAAAAGTATTCTACAGAGCAACCTAATATATCATTTTCTAGGAGTAGCAATTGAAGCCTGCTCTGTGGAAACTTGCTTTTGCCCAATCTAGCCTACATTCTTATATATATAGTAGAAGAAGAGAGTGTCGCGTAGAGTTCATATAAGAGTGCGTTCTAATTTTTTCTTGTGGTTATGGAGTGGGTATTTGTTTTTAGAGCTCATAGGGCGGCTTAGGAATGGGTTAATACCTATTTAGAAGGGCGCAGGGTCGGTTGTTTTGTATATAACCTCAACTTATTTCAATTATTTTTCAAATTACCATTATTTTAAATCTATTAAACTCTAATTAATTTGGTTTGAATTGAATCAATTTATTACGAAACTAAATCTCCCCAACATTAATTTTCTTTATACATAATAGTTGAATTAGAGATATTGTTTAAGAAAAACTTATATTGAATTATTTAAGCTAGTAAAATATTGTTTCATTTCAATTTTGGTTGCATTAATTACATGGCAGTCACTATGATTTAGTGATTACTAATTTGATGGCTACTCTTAATTATGTTATGTAACTGGTGTACTATCCAACAAAAACTGACTTATTTGGATGGTCTTTTACTTATAAGTTGTTATGATTTGGTTTCAATTTCACATTTTTGAGATTTTTATGATCCGATTTAATTTGATTCAGTTTTGAGAGGAAACTTCAATCAAACTAAACTAGTTTGTTTTGGTTATTCTATTTTACACTCTAAACAAATGGTATTTCATAAAAACAGCACAAACAACGACACACAAGCCAAGTTAGGTCATACATACATACATATAGACATACATACAAAGCCACATACAAAAGAAATAAAAATAGAGCATGGACAATGTGAGAGAAAAATGAAAAATAGAAGAAATAAAAAGAAAGCATACCTTTGACATTGTTCATAATCACAGGCAGAGGACAAGGGAGCAATGATGGCCCAAGGCGGAGGACAATGACGATCAAGGCAGAGGACTATGAACTCAACGAGCGACGATGACCTAGTGGAGTCGGGAGTGGGACTGAACTAGAGAAAGCTAAGGTTTGGGTAATTTGGATGGGGTATTATTATACTTATAATATAATATTAATAGTATAATAGTAATAGTAATATATAATATATTATAAAATAAAAATGTATATAAAATGCTTATGGGGCTCTTTTTCTCGATTTTGGAGTTTTTAGGTTGGTTTTCTTGGTTTTATTTGGGTTGGTTTCATTTTGAACACTCTTATCAGGTGTTCATATTGGTGAATCATATATAAGTATCCCTGTAAGTCTTTGATGGCCCTGAAAACAACTATTGACCATAGATTAAGACGAGCTTTTCCCTCAACCTGCATTATAATTAAAAAAATGTAAATTGTAATTGATAGGATAAACTATATAATATTTGAATTGTTTGTGAAGATTTCTGCCTAGCTAATGACTTAAGCCCCACAAACAAATAAAATCTCTACAATTTATGTCTTCAATAATTTTTTGGAATAATTTAATCACGAGAAAATTTTAAATTCTTCAAATTGCAAAAAAAAAAAAAATCACAATAACACACTGCAAAACAAAATGAATTCTAAGATTTTGAGTTCAAGTACTTACGTGTTTCTTCAAACTTTTTCGTGCCTGCCAATAAACTATAAAATCATTGATATAAAACAAATATTAGATCAAAAGAGTTAATTAATTGATACAATTAAAATAAGATACATGTATATAATAACCATCTAAAGGGAATTATGCTTCTAAATATTAACCTTGACATTGAAAACCAAACAGCCTTCTAGCATCCATCTTGGCTAAATGTACCTTTTCCACCAAAGTAAATGAATAGTTATTTGAATTGTTCGAACAAGGAATTTTATTTTAAAAGGAATTACCTTGAACATAACAGAGTATAGAATAAATTCACACCCTCAAAACATCAATTTTCTTAAACCATTTTGAGCCAACAAATTCATCATCTATAGAAATTAAAATTAAGCTAAAAATATTAAATTAATTAGAAAAATGACAGAAATTTAGACAAACAAAAGAGAGATACACGGGAACAATCCACTTATTTACAAATCAATACTATCAATTTGCATAGAAAAGAAGTAGATCAAGCTCACTATGGCAGAGAAAGCAAATAAAAGAATTCATTCCTACCGTATATTCGCCTTTGCAAGGATGAGTCTTTGATTTCCAACATATGTCATTACACACAAAAATGAGCGAGATTTTTCTTCATAAACATATGAATATTCCAAATGAATTTCTAGTGTAAATCTACATTAGAAATTGATTTCAAATAGCTAATTGGCTTTGAGAATAGGGATTTCACAATGATAGCAAGATATAAAAAACTTGAGAGTAGATATATAGAAAAAATTGGCAGATCTATGGAAAAAAAAAAGTTCCAAACACAAATTAGGTTTTAAGAATGATAGTGAGATATAATAAGGTCGAGAATAGATTATATAAGATTTCAGACACAAATTAGGTTCTAAGAATGAGAATTTCACACCAACAATAAGATATGAAAAAGATGATAGTAAATCTATAGATAAAATTAGATCCAAATACAAAAGAGATTTTGAGAATCAGAGCTTCACAATAATAGCTAGATAATAAGAGGGTGAGAGTAGCTCTACAAAAAGGATTGCTTTTGAACACAAAATAGGTTTTGAAAATAGGGAAGGAAGAGCAAAATATAGAAAAGTTCAAAGTAGATATGTAGAAGCAATTGGTTTCAGCCAAAAAATAGGTTTAAGACTAGGGATTTCACAACAAAAGTAAAATATAAATAGCTCAAGATTGTAGAAAATTCGAGAACATGATTTACAAAGTAAGATTTTATATTTTATTATTACCTTGTGGGCCAAATCTTATCGGTGAAGGATTTGTTACTCCACTCTAGTCATGGAGTAACATTAGTCCACCCCAAAATTATCAATTTAACCTTTATTAAATCTCTAATTTTTCACTTCTGCCCATCTTCTCTTCCCCTTTCACCCATGTCCCTATGAACTCTATCCCTGTCACTATGCAGCCTACCTTCCCCCGCATAGTTGCCACTTGCACATCACTCACTCACTCTTTTCTTCCTTTCACTCTTTAAGACAACATCCAACACTTGCAGCAAATGAACAAGCGATGTACAAAGCAAATAAACAGGCATAATTTCTAATAGAAAAATACCCACTGAATGCAACAATCTCATTATGCCTGTTAAGCCAATTAATCCTTAGCATAACCCCGCGTTATTGCTCACGACAAAAAAGTAAGCAAGGAATTTTTGAGAAGAAATATCATTTGCCATCTACAACATCTACTCCAGGTGTATATGCATTCTTCGCCACATAATTTTCAAGATTCCAATCCCCAAAGAAGCCCTCTTTTATATGCCACTAAATGTTCTCCAAAAGCAGGCATATTTGTTTGATAAACTTCTATTTGCTAGACTTTTCAACACCATTTCCTACCTTTGATTGTAAAATCTCCATCCCAAATAAAATCTATAGTTTCATGTCTTGTGCTTATTAAGGAAAAAATAAGAAACATGAGAAACTAAATTTTGCAGCTCAAGAGCATTACGGCAGACCTAAGAAGGGCATGTTGGGTTTGTGATTCGAGGGTCTGAATATAAATACAACAACAGTCCCCATCAGTTCTGATAATCATTGTTGGGTGTAGAGCATGTACACGAGTGAGGGGAGGGAAAAGCGGGGGCAGTGCATTCGGGGAGGGAGGAGGCAATGGTGTTAGGGCTCTTACCTGTGGTGAGTGATGGTGGGGTAGACAGCCGGTGGTGGTAGTGGTTGTAGTGGGCAGGGGATGGCACAGATCTTTTACGGTCTATGGAAGAGAAGAAAGGTCGGCAAAGAAAGAAAGGGATAGAATAGTAAATTTATAAATCAGATTAATTTTTTTAGTTAAATTTGTTTATTTTATGTGTTAAATTTGAACCATTCAATTATTTTAATATTAAATCTAATGATATAAAATCAAAGTTGTACAAAATCTTCATGGGGAAGTAATGTTGTTCCCATAGTCGAAGGGACAAACGAATCCCCCACCAATCTTATCACCTATTAGCTTTGTGATATTTTTTTTTGTCATACACGACGTATTTGTTTAACAAAAATTAGAAGATAGAATAATCTCTTTTTTTTTTAGCTAAACGAGGCTCAAGACCCAAAACAAATAAAGACCTTCAACTAACCAAATGAGGCAAAGCTACCTCATAATATCGATGATCTTATCTTAATGTCAAATCACATCTGGTGTACCACACACTAGTTAACCTTACATGGAACGACAAATTCCTCTTCCCCATCATGCTGAAGTTCCTCGTCGTCGACACCTCCGTCGTCTCCGTCGCCATCTATGCCCTCGGCACCTTCCGTGACCACCTCATCAGCACCATCAGGTTCCTCATCAGCAACATCTTTTCCAACATCGACAGAAGAACCCCTTACTTCAATGTTGTCCGAATTTGTCAGCCGTTCAGGAGGTTTCGCGTCGTCATTAACATGGTGCCATGGTCGTCGATGCCTCCAACTTCTCGACGCTAAACAAGATATCGACGATAGGGTACTGCGACCTCAAGGGAAACAAGATAAAGCACCACTACCAGAAGAAGAAGAAGAAAAAGAGGCGGTGCCGGAGGAAGAAGTTTCAAGCGATTCGGCAGAGTCCTGCTCATTGAGCGGGAATCAATCCGTGAGATAGTCACATTCCATCACCGCCACCAAAGGTAACAGTGCCAAGGAGGTCGTCAAAGATGATGGGATACACCTTCAAGAATGATGCTACAGTACAACGGAAAAGAACATGCAGGTGGTTCCGACAGTGATGCAGTTGCTGCCGCTGAGGTGCTCCATCACAAGTTGTGAAGGTGGTTGTTGAAAGTGTTGTAGGCGGAAAGGACAATGCACCTTGGTCCTTCAACATGGGTTTAGCCACATCCTCTATCGCATTTACCCACATTTGTCGAATGTGGTTAAAATCTTGTGTTTGATGCATTATAATTAGTTTGGTGCATCACAGAACACGCCTTAAAAAGGATGTTAGTATCAATAACTAAACCTAAACCTTACAAATGTGGTGCTTTAATTCTTATATCACATTTTATACCACTGCTCAAAGAGATATTAAAAAAAAAAAGGAAGAAGAAGAAACCAATTTAGTAAATCTTGGAGGTTGAAGCCCAAAACAAAAAAGAATTGAAATAAAAATTGCAATAATAATGTACACCCAAAAAATGGAAATAGTAATTATGTAATTAAGATATTTTATTTTGATCACACTACTTTATAAGCTATTCAATGCAGTTGATTTCTCTATTTCTGTTTTAATCTTTATACAAAAATACAATTCAATTATCATAAGACTTTTAAAAGAGCAAAGAAGTATAGCCCTTAGTTAGTTCAAGTAGTTGGATACTTCTTGCCTTAAATAAGATCTCACATTCAAGTCTTATAAATGACAACAACAGTCATGTCCCACTAGATGCAGTCAACTACATAGATCAGACGATACTATAGTGTTCTATCATGAATCATATGTATATTTAGATCATAAAATTCTAAGTCTTTTTTAATAGTTACCCTATGATTTTTCTAGGTCTCTCTCTATCTCTAATTATTGATCTACCCTCTATTTGATTCACTCTCTTTGATTTATAGGGAATAGGCCTTCTTTATACATGTCTAAACCACTTAAGGCAGGGATCCTACCATCTTTTTTATAATAGATCTCACACCAACTTTTTCTCTAATACATTCATTCCCAATCATATATTGTCTATTGTGTCTATTCATCAATTGCAACATCCTCATTTTTGCAACAATTAGCTTATTTACTTGTGGGTTTTTTACTGCCCAATAAAAAGTCCAGTACAATATCACCGATTTTTATTTTTTTTGGGGTGGGTCATAACAAACACACACATTGGGGAGGGTGGAATGGTTCCAATTCTCATAATCAAACCACGGTGCAGAGGTTACGAGGCACATATATAAGCCACTTGTCTCAAGCCTCGTTTGCAATATTGCCAATTTTATAACTTTGCAAAAGTCATATGAGTTGTTGTGGGGGGGGGGGGGGGATGCTAAGGGAGCTTTGTCCTTGTAATGGGTTTGATCCACCATGAAATAGATTAATTAGGGTCCAAAAAACTCTAGATACTAGTGATTTAGAACAAGGGGGAAATTCTATTCCCTCCTTATCGATGTATAAAATGGCAAGACAAGGTGTGAGGGGACATAAAATTGATTTGTTTTTCATTTATCTTTCAATTATATTTTGCCACACAAAAGTAAGGTTTTTCTTTTGCCTCTCTTTTTCAATCTCACTTTTTTTCCATTTCATTTTTTTTACCATTATTATCTTTTTATCAAAACTCAAAAGTCGTGAAGTATAAAATGTGTTGTAATATATCATCATGTTCTTATTTTAATTTCTTTTAATTACAAAATATTTACATAAATAAGACAAGTTCGCTCTTTCTTTCCTTTCCCTTTAAAGTCTTCTGTCACAAAAATGTGTTAATATCCCATTTATTGTCTCGAATTGAGCAATGAAATTAGAACTTAAAATTAGAATTGGACTATCCATTTTCAATATCTTGTGTGACAGTGGTTGTGGATGTTAAGGGTGATAGGGGTGTCAATGGTGGTAGAGGTGGTGGTGGAAGTTGAAAGAGGGTAGTGATGGTGGAGAATGAGGACAAAGGTGAATGAGACAAGGTTTCAAAGAAGAATGGGAAGATCCAGGAGAGGAAGGACAAATTTGTCAACGAGGGAAAAAAATTAAGTCGTTCTAATTGATAATGGAGTTCAAATATGTGTTTGAATTAATCTCTGAATTTATTTTGAGTTCCAATAACTAAAAACAATTATTTCTTAAAATATAATTATTCCCAATCACGACAAATGTCGTGGAGTTGATGGGGCAGTCGAATAACCGTAAGAAAGTAAGAAGAATGATGCAATAGCTTGCTTATGGAAATGCTCCAATGGAAGTATCCTCCGGAGGATGTCAAGGATTGTTGAGAAACGATGTAATAACCTCAGATCATTCCATATTAAGGGATTTATTGAGCGATAATATACGATCAGACGAAAACCGATCTCTCTCTCTCTCTCTCTCTCCCCTCCCCCCCCGGGGCTCCCTCTCCTACCTTTTGGGTAGTGCAAAAACCGGCTGCGGTTTCACTGTGCATTACTACATATGAAAACAGTAAGAATAAGAATACCATTTTCCATATTCGCAACAATAAAAGATACTATTCCTAAGAGGTCACCCGTTTAATTCTAAATCTTGACGAGCCAAAACAATTTTTTTTTCCTCAAAAAAAGTCAACAATACAGTGAAGGACTTTGACCATATTCATAATTCTTAAATTGATCACTACAGACAAAGTACAATATTCTTGTATCCGATCAATATTATTATTTTATTTTGATAGGAAGTATCTGATCAATATACCACAACACCGCATCATCGTGTAGTTTAACTTTTGCTTTGCGACACATCAAACTTTGTTACAAAGCACCATATCATTAACCCGGAAGTTTAAGCTAAACATCCATGCTATTAGAAATCCAAAACCTTACCTTGCCCGACAGGAATCTAGGATTGTTTGATTTCTATTTTTATTTTATATTTTTATTTAATACATTTTTTATTTTCAGAATTTTATGAAAGAAATAATAAAAACAGTAAAAATAATAAAATCTTATTTCCTGTTTTCATTTTTTATTTTTACTATTTTTTTCACAAAATTTTAGAAATAAGAAACATGAAAAATGAAAACAGAAATCAAACAGACCCAAGTTTCGGATGCTGGAAATTGAGCCAGACTATAATGTTGGGAAAATTGTTGTCTATAGTTGCCTACATGATCCTGACCTGATGGGGACAAAATCGAACATAGTCCTCTGTTACTTACATGTTTCACTCATCACACTGCGGGTTCTTCTTATCTAAAAGATTCGATTGTTCAGAACTCTTGTACACATTATGGACTACACCCCCCCCCCCCCAACAAAAAAAAGATAAACATTAGGGACCAATCGTTTAATCCCATAGTTCATACTTTGATTCATTAAAACAATTCACTCAACAGATCAGTTTCTACAACTGAGAAAACTAAGAGTATGTATCTAAAAGAGTAATGGCGGCAATGAGACTGGGGCATAGTTGTATTAAATAATAAAAAATCACTAAGCAGATACTGGAGAAAATCATCCTCATAGACTCTTACAAAAACATGACAGACCCAAAAATCTAGGCACATTGCAACTCAGTTAGATTTCACATGTTGCAGAACAACATTATAGGCTTCATGTTCCTCCCCAAAATCCTGCAAGACACAAATACTTGAAGATGAATATAGTGAGGCAAACCAATTCAACAAACATTTCAATTTCCAATACAAATCATACCTTGACAACCACACAGGAGCAACCGGTTACCTTCCTAGCTTTTCCTTCAGTGTCAATCTTGCACAACTGCAAGGAAAAGATCCACCAAATTTAATACAAAAGAATATATATATATATATATATATGCAATATACTACTATCATCAACGGTCATGGGCACTTACACCAGCCCATTCCCCGAGGATCTTTGCACTTGGAACTGTCAACAGGCTAACATTGTGCTCTGCACAAAGGGCTTTCACCAGTTTGACATAGTCAGGCTGGTCACAATCTTCTGCCAGAACGCACAGCTGTGCAGCATGCTTCTCAATCACTTTTGCACCTTCATGAAGACCTCGTGAGAGTCCACCATAAGCCAATGATTTTCTCAGCACAAGCTGTAAGGCAGCCATGATGTCCATTGGCTCGCCAGGAATTGAAGCAACTGCAACATCATCTTCTTCACTGCACAAGACAAACATTATCAACAGTAAGGAACCTGTAGAAGAATCTTTAATTCATCAAGGACAAGCTATTCAAGAGACACAAATGGACCAAGCACACAAATAGAAGAATGTGGACAACTTTTACCAGCAGCATATACAAGAAATGTTTTCACGCTAAATATGTAATACACTCCATTAGTTTTCTCACTTCTCTTGACTAATGTGTAGCTGTCAGATCAAATTCTCTTATTAATCAAGTTAAATTGGTTAGCTTTGTTTCCAAAGCAGTCCTTAAACGCATTAGAGTAAAGCCTTTGAACAATTTCAGAAATAATTCACTTGTCCTAATTTTCTAAGCTCAACACTCCCTGTTACACACTCAATATATTTCTATGACAAGCACTTCCTCTCCTTTCTATCAGAAGACATAAATGCGTATCATACCCCTGACATTGTTGTTTGTTGATTTCAAAAGACAGTGTCACGTTCCTGCACAAACAAATATAACAAAACAAATCAGCGGCTGCGCCAAGCAGTAATACATAATGAGAAGCAGCATTACGACTAGGAAGAAAAGTCTTGAGCTTCTATGTTCAACAGTCAACAGTGCATGGACATATGCACGTTCAACACGAATTGAAAGAGATCGAGAGTGCAAGTTACCTTGAAGATGAGGTGGCTGAAATCCCTAGCTCTTTGCTTCTGATACCAAAATTGCAGAAAAGGAATTGGAGATTTATACATGAGAAATCATAAACCCCAACATTTGGGCCGAAAAGTCTGAAGTGTCCCCCTTCGTCTGGGCTTTTCTTTTCTTTTTTTAATTTTTTATTCCTAAAAAGAATTGTCTTCCTATACACTAGCTCCATATGATAAAAAATTCTTGCATATTCAAAAAGTACTTTTTATATAATATGTATTCATAAAGTATTGTTAGTCTGATAAGAGAATTACATAAATAAATCATTGAATTAAATATAATATAATATTAAATTTAAATAATTAAAATTGTTATAAATAATATTTTGAAAATATTTTAAAATTTTTATAACTATGAATATATCAATTTTGGTCAAATAATCGAACTAAATTATTTTTAGAGTAAAACACCAAATAAGTGTTTAAAAGAGTTATGGAACATTAATTTTATTCTCAAAAAATTAAAATTTTCTTCAAGCTAGTTCAAAAGATTAAAATTTGGACTAATTTAAAATAAATATTAATTTTTTAAAAATTAAATTAATATCTTATAACGCTTTCAAAAATTAATTTAAGACTTTATTCTTATTCTTAAATCATGTCAAAACTCCTGCGAGCTAACGAATTGGTAATCGAATTCTTTACGGGTCCGTTTGGTTTAACTTTTGGGAGAAAATCTTTTAAAAGGAGGTCTTTTAAAAGAAGGCCTTTTAGAGGAATTACTTTTAAAAAAATGATTTTTATTTGGTTTGAATATGTCAAAAATAAGTTTAGGAGAATGAGTTTTATTTGGATGGGATACAGTAAAATTACTTTTGGTTGTTAATGTTAGAGTAATAGTAAGATTTCTTTTCAAAATGTCTTTTTCTAGAATGAAAATTAACTTCAAAGATACTTCTTCCAACCAGAAGACCTTTTGAAAGAAGTTAAATCAAACACTACCATTTACTGTATAAATTCATTTTCCTTCTCCTAAAAGGCCTTCTGACAATTGTAAACTTGAAACCAAACGGGCACATAAATATGTTAGCTTGAGATTATATATTTTAAAGTATGACAAAAAATTATCTTTACATTTAGATTTATAGTAATATGTCCAAAAATATCCATTCAGCATAAGTTATTGTGCTCTATTAGTATCCAACTCTCCTTTTCTCTATTGCTCTCTTAATTTTGAGGTTTATTGATATTATAGTGCATGGTGTAGTTTAAATTTAGAGTAATTTATTATATTTTAGTTTGTTTTTTGTTAGTGCAAAACAAGATTACTAATTTAGAGTTTTAATTTCATTTATTTAGATTAATTTCATGTAGTTTAGTTTTATTATATTACAAAGTTGAATTTTGGGGTTTATTTAGTTTAATATAAAGTATGATCAAGTTTAATTTAATTAGCATATTTTAGTTTACTTTTAATTTAATTTAATTTAATATTGAGGGTTTTATGATTTCTGCACTGTACCGCAATTGTGTGACCCTCGCATAATTTCTAGACACTTTAAATCCAATAATAAATCATGTCATCCTCGCGTAATTTCCTTATAAACACTAAAAATAAGATATTTTGAAAAATAAAGATGAAACAAGATATTTTTATATATAAATTTTTTTATTTTATATGTATAAAAAAGCCACCCTTGCATTGTACTCTTTTATTCCAAAGTCATTTACTCCCACACCCACCTTTTTGGTAAATTTATCTCTAAATATAATTTTGCTTTATTCCATTCGCATAAAAATAATTCTCTTAAATTTACTTTTAAAATATTTAAATCAAATACAAATCAATTCTTTCAAATTTAGTTTATCTAAAACTAGTTTTTTCAATTTAATTCATTCAAGATTAATTCTATGGTGCACCACACACATATTTTAGTTTGACTAGAGAGTAAGGGAGGGGCGATGAAGTTGCCATTAGCCACATTTGGAAAATGCGGTTAAAGACATTTTGAAAAGTGTGGCTAAACACAAACAAAGAACACTTCTGTGTCTTTTACACACCTCTAATTGCATCTTCCATTTGCTTCCACCACAGCTTCCTCCATACCACAGCTAATCCAAACCACAACTTCCTCCAACTTGAGCCAAATCGCATCAATGACACTTCATGGATTCAACACTGGTAGTAATTTGGGAACCGAAACAAAGGACATAGAAGGTGATCGAACAGGGTCATGGTCGAATTCCATCATGGCAACTGCTTCTATAACTGCGACTTGGATGTCGATGAGGAGTCACTTAGGTCCACGTCGTCTTCTAGCAATCATTGTTTCATCCTCAACCATTGCCCTACCCCTTTCTCTGCCCCCTGCATTCCCCCCATGCCATTAAGTTGTAGAGATCAAGCATCAATAGAACCGTACAAGGCTATGCACGGTGGCCTTGGACTCACGACACTCATCCTCGGAGTAAACTCAATCTACAAGCCCGAGGCAAAGAATGGCGGTAGTGTAAGCAGACTGGCGATGGCAGCATAGTGGATTGAGCTCCAGCAAAGGTGTAGGTAAGGGCATTCGTGGTGTGATTTGGATCGATTTTGAGTAAAAAATTCATCCAATTCAACACAATAAAATATATAGCGGTTTAGATTCGATCGACTAAGTTTAAATTTTAAATCCAATCCAATCCGAACCAATTTTTTGCAGTTTGGATTGGATCGATTTAATCAGTTAATTATAAAAGAAAATCTAAAGTATAATGTATTATAAATGAAAAGTTATATGAATAAATAAAAATAAAAAATAAAATGGCTCATATAATATGCATAAAATACTATTTAAATGAGAATGACATATAAATATAAAAAATTATGTGATAAATTAAATTATTATAAGTAAAAGTATAAATTTAATAATAAAAAATTATATTATAAATATTATTTGGTTTGGATTAGATTGGATCAGTTTTGAAAATTAAATCCGAAATTCGATCCCATCCAAGCGGTTTGGGAAAAATAAGATCCAAACCAATCCAAACTTTTGCGATTTTGATTAATTTTCGATTTGAATTGGATTGGATTGGTTTGGTGATTTTGATTAGATTTAAACATGAGTTAAGTACCACTTTAGTTCCTGAAATTATATGCGTGCATCACTTTAGTACTTGAAATTTGGAAATTAATTCTTTAGTTCCTGAAATTGCATTCTATGAGCCACTTTAGTCCTGGTTAGTTGACCGTCAGTCAACTATTACGGTTTTGCTGATGTGTCACGTTAAGTGACATGTCAGCATGCCACATAGCACGCCATATGGCACAACATCTAATGTGGCATGCCATGTGTCATCAATTTTAAATTGGTTTAAATTAAGTCCCTGAAATTTTTAAAATATGTTAAATTAATCTTTAAAATTTTTAAATGTATCAAATTAGTCCCTAAAATTTTTTAATATGTCAAAATAATTCAAAATTCCTAAATTTCTCCTCTTTTCCTTCACAAGCTCTAAATCTTTAATTTTCCTTGAACCCACTAATTTCTTTCCCATTTTCACATCCTACTTAGGCTAGATCCTCTCCATATTTAATAATGGGAAGAGAATATATAAAAATGAAATAATGAAATATAATAAATAATTTTAATGTAGTTCATTCTACTTCAAGATCGAAGAATGTCTCTAGACTTAACAAATACTTATAAGCGTACTTATGTAAAAAATATAAATTTAACATATTTTATAAAAAATTAAATAAATAAAATTTTATTTTTTCAATAAAAATTAACAAAGAATAGATTATAAAGGCAAAAGTAATAGAACACTAAAAAAAAGTTAAAAATATTTAAAATATTGAACATAGTCAAGTTATTGTCTATATATGAACTAATTAGCCATCATTTATTCATTAGGAATTGATTCACTTGATTGATTTTTTACTTATATTTGATTATAAGTTGGATTTAATTTGTTATTATTTTGTTAATTAATTATTTATAAGTACTTATATAGATAAGTACTTAATGAATTTGAACATATTCTCTGTTGCAAAATTATGTTAAACCTTTTTTTATCTTAAATTATAGTTTTTTAATTTAAAAAAAGAATAAAAAAGTTGATTTTGATTTTGATTAGGCCACATTGATAGAGTTTTTATGACAAATGTATCAATTAAGTGCATATTTGAAAATAGTTGTTTCGAGAAAAATAATCATTTTTTAAAATTGTATTAAAATTGTAGTTTTAAAAAATTCTTTTGATGCATTAATTGCATTGAAGTTTTAAATTATAATCTTATCTAATTACCAAAATCTTCACCATTTTTCTAGCGGCATATTTTAGAAAGCTATTTATTATAAATTATTTTAAATTTTAAATTAGTTAATTTTAAACTTTAAATCTTAAATTAAACGAGATTAATAAATATTTAAAATATTAATCAAATATATTTAAATGTTAAGTTTGAATTTAATAATTGTCAATAATTTTGTAATTTATTAATCTTAATCTATTTAAATTTACTTGTCACTTTAATAAGATACACAAACTTCTATGTGGAGAGAATCTAGTTTAGGTAGGGTGTAAAAATGAAAAAGAAATTAGTAGGTTTAAGGATGATTAAAAATTTAGAGTTTGTGAAAGAGAAGAGGAGAAATTTAGAAATTTTGGACTGTTTTGACATATTTTAAAAATTTCAAGGACTATTTTAATATATTTAAAAATTTTTAGGGATTAATTTAAACCAATTTAAATTCGATGACATGTCAGCATACCGTGTGGCATATCACGTCAGATGTTATGCCACATGGCATGTTAACGTATCATTTAACGTAACATATCAGTAAAACCGTAATAGTTAACTAACGGTTGACTAACCAGGGACTAAAGTAACTCACAAAATGCAACTTCAGAGACTAAAGAATTAATTTTCAAATTTCAAGACTGAAGTGAAGTATGTATGCAATTTTAAATACTAAAGTGGTACTTAACTCATTTAAACACTCTTAGGTGTAGAAGAGTGGAGTAGATAGAAAGGACCAGTGATGCACCATAAAATGGTTTTTAACTTCCACTATTAAATATCATTATATCCCATCGAATGATGTGGATCTACTAATTCTGTAGTACACCTTTTTTTTTTTTTTTTTCATCTAGTGTGTAGTGTACTATAAAATTGGAATTTATTGAAAAGTAATTTTCTCAAAAGTTAAAAGTTAAAATAAATGGGCCTAAATATGCTAGCTAATTGGCTTATTCGATGCCATTTTTTTTCAATGACGGTCACTTTCTTATTCAATTTTTTCATTTTTGATGCTAAGATCCTATGAAGCTACCTGTATAAAGTATAATTATTAGTATGTTAATGAACCAAAAATCTTAGCAAGTTTTTGTAAATATTATAAGTCTGTTTTAATGTATTGTTAATATACAAATTTTTTATATTATTAACCATCACTAATACTATTGTTCAATCAAATCTTGTTATATATATGACTTTTGAAGTGGTAGATATGAAATTTAAATATATTTGTTAATATGTCAATATATAATTGGATGATAATATAAAAATATTTTATATTGTCAATATAAATTTAAGATAAAATACCCATTTTAGTCCTTGATAAAAATTTTGAGAGATAAATTGATCCTCAAGATTTGAAAATCTACATGTAATTCTTACTATTCTAAAAATGGGATATATTAGTCTTTTCATATAAATATTTTAAAAATATTTTTGTGGTACAGATATATACAAAGGGATCAATGTATCCTTCTTTTTTAATAGTGAGAAATTACCGATGGATTTCAAAATCTTGATAAATAAATTTGTCTTTCAAAATTTTTATTAGGGACTAAAATAAATATTTTATCTAAAATTAAAATCTAAAAGAAATATTTTTTTATTCACATGATAAAATAAAAAATTTAATTTAGATACATTGATAATATAACATATTTTTATATAATAAATTAATTATATCTTTTACTTATATGATTATTTAAATAATAAATATGAAATTTAATAATATTTACTAATATAAAAAGTATGATTGAATGATATCAGTATATTCAAATTAAATTCTAAATCAATAATTTTTAGAATTTAATTTAAATATATTGACAGTATAAAATAATTTTATATTATTAACTAATAGAAATAATAAAAAATATCAATTTATATAAATAACCACCCATTATAATAAAGGACTCACTATAATTTCTTATTTTTTTTCTATTTCTATATCAATTAAACTCTAACTTTTATAGCACTAAAAATTATAATTTTTTTTGAGTTTAATTGGTATGCACTGACAGTGTAAAATAGTTTTACACTGTCAACCAATAGAAATAGGGGAAAGTGAGAATTCATGGTGGGTCCCTCATTATAATGGGTGATTATTTTGATATGTTGGCACTTTCCACCATTTCCATTGGTTGACAGTGTACAACTATTTTACACTTTCAGTGTATTTAAATTAAATTCATTTTTTTTTTCATATTCCCATCGCTCATTTAGTTGAGGTTTGACGTATTATTACAATATTTTCTCGTGACGGTGAGAAGGAGGTCGAATACAGAGACAAAGCGGCAAAGTTTTCTCTCTCTTGCGCTCTTTCAACATTAACATCTTTTGTTTCTCAGGAAACAAACAAAACAGATTCGCGACAAATTAAAACATAAAATAAAATAAAACTAAGGCCACAATTTTGAACCAGGTATCTTCGCCGACCTCTGTTCCCTTCGTCCATTTCATCTTCGAAACCCTAGCACGGGAGAGAGAGGTCCCATTCCCATACCCACCATTCTCTTCCCCTCTCCCTCTCTCTTCCCCTCCATTTTCCGTCTCAACTTCCCTCTTATCTCTCATTAAAGGTCAGATTCCATTCCTTCCTCTTCCCCCTTTTTTTTCTCTCAATTTCTTCAATTTCAATTTTCGATTTTTTGTGTATCAATTTTCTTGCAAATCTGATTGTTTTGATATGCATTTGCTTAGCATTGATTGGGAGTTGAACAGATCTGGTGGAGTAGCTGTTGGATTTGGGGGAATCGGTTACCGAGGAATGCCTCCTGTTGTGGGGAAAACCGATTCGATCCAAATTCGGGAGGTGTGGAACGATAATCTGGAGGAGGAGTTCGCGCTGATTCGCGAGATCGTTGACGATTATCCTTACATCGCCATGGACACGGAGTTCCCAGGGATCGTGCTCCGCCCCGTTGGAAACTTCAAGAATAGCTACGATTTCCATTACCAGACGCTAAAGGAGAACGTCGACATGCTCAAGCTCATCCAGTTGGGACTCACCTTCTCCGACGAGGAGGGCAACCTCCCCACGTGCGGCACCTCGTCCTCCCCGTGCATCTGGCAGTTCAACTTCCGCGAGTTCAACGTCAACGAGGACGTCTTCGCCAACGACTCCATCCAGCTCCTCCGCCAGAGCGGCATCGATTTCCACAAGAACAATGAAGACGGCATCGACGCGCGCCGTTTCGGGGAATTACTCATGTCGTCGGGGATTGTGTTAAGCGACAATGTGCATTGGGTGACGTTCCACAGTGGGTATGATTTCGGGTACTTGCTGAAGCTGTTGACGTGCCAGAACTTGCCCGATACCCAAGTGGGGTTCTTCAGCCTCATCAATATGTATTTCCCGACTGTGTATGATATAAAGCATCTTATGAAGTTTTGCAATAGCCTCCATGGAGGGCTGAACAAGCTGGCGGAGTTGTTGGAGGTGGAGAGGGTTGGGGTTTGCCACCAGGCTGGTTCGGATAGTTTGCTGACGTCATGTACGTTCAGGAAATTGAAGGAGAATTTCTTTAGTGGCTCCCTGGAGAAGTATGCTGGGGTCTTGTATGGATTAGGGATTGAGAATGCACAGAATACCCATTGAGAAAAATAAAATATAATAAAAAATAAAAAATATTGAAATTAGATTATAAGGAAAAAAAAAAAAAAAAAGCAGTTGTTAAGGAATACTTAGAACTATTTTTGTTTGAGCCCCTGGACATTGGGTGAATACAAACATGTTTTGTGGAAATCTTTAGCATTAAGTGTCTTTACCGATGCCTTCTATTATTACTTATTTCCTCCTGTGTGCTAAAAATTCAAATTTTCTTTAGTGATATGGAGTTGCTTGAATCATTCCAGCTAAGAATTGGGATTGTAATTTTTCCGCCCATTGGCTTATCCAATGGTATTGGTGCGGTGGAGTTTCTGTTAAGTTGTTTATCTTGATGCCCTGATTCGGTAACTTTCTCTTGTCCTCTGGGAAAGTAGCATACGATTTAATATTTGCTTTAAAATCAGGACAATCTGGGAGCTCTGGGTCTTTCTGATGATGAAGCAAGATCCTTGTCTTTTTCCATAAGCTTCAACTGTACTTTTCCGGTCTAAGAAAATTCATCTGTTCCTGAAAATTCTTCCGGTACACTGCGTTGCCCAGATATTTAACCTTCGACCCGCAATTTATGCTACCGTGTTTCCATATTTTCCGGCCGATTTTTCCAATAAAGCTACACGTGGTTTGGTCTCAACGCATTGGTGACTTTTGCCAACTTCTGTGATAATTTTGTGGAGAGAAAAGTAAAACAAGGAGTGTTTGGGGCCTAGCTCTTTTTTGTTTTTTTTTTTTTTTTAGGTTGGGAACTAGCTAAACTATTCAAAGCGGTAGTGTGATGCGCTATAAACAGATTTTAGTTGGGCTTGGTTTTTCAGGCAATGCCCTTTTTTTTGGTGTCAAAAGGCAATAGATCTTAAGACAAACTGGTGAGCTATGACCCCAAAAAACAAAAAATAAAGGTATAGGTGAGCTCAAAACAAAAGGAAGCCCATCTATGACCGCATTCCTGGCGAATGGCATGTGATGGTCTGATGGATTGTTTCTTTGGGGGGTTTGACACTGATAGATGGGCTTCCTTTTGTTTTGAGCTAGCTTATATGTCTCTTTTTATTTTTTTGGTCATAGCTCACTAGTTTGTCTTAAGACCTATTGTCCTCTAACACAAAAAAAAAAAAATCAAATTTCAGTATGACCTTTTGGGTCATGCTGAATTTTGTACCGTAGGCTCAGCTCGGCTCAGCTCATATGGTGGAAATTGATAGTCTTACGAACCTGCATTCGGTAGCAAAAGGATCACGTTCCCCCAAAAATGGCCCCAAAAAAATTGAATTTTGTGCCTGCTTCAAAAAGAACAAAATAGTGAATTTTGTGCTAGCACCCACAGTTAAGGGTGGCATTGACCGCCCAATTTGCGGTATCCACCCTGCCCTAACTCTGAACCCTCCATCCTGGCACAATAGCGCAGGGTTGGATACGGATAAAGGTGGGTTCGAGTTAACCTATAAAAATTTTTATTTTATTTTTACTTTTATATCAAACACACCATATATACGAATCAAATTTTAAAATAATTTTTATCTCAAAAAAATTTAAAATAAATTTTTATATATTTAAAAGAAGCAGCAAAGAGGGATGGGTAAAGTACAGGTTGAGATATGTTGTCTGTAAGTAGAATTTGGGTTCTAAATATTAAAATCCATAAGTAAAATGGGGGCAAGTTGATGGTTATTTAATAGGATGCAGAACAAACTCGGATTAAGTTAAAATCTACCCCAATGCCGCCCCTATCCACAGGCCACAGGACCTATGGTGCCCACATAAGATAGCACAATTGTGGACAAGACCTGAACATCAAGTCTAAATTGCAGTTTTTAATATACATGCCTTAGGAAAAAAAATCTATTTTGACATTTTTAAAAAGAAAAATATTTGTGGACTGATAAATTTCTATTTGCCAAAAAGCTATTAATTCTATTTGCTTTCTAGCAAGAGAGGAAACATATTCTTAATGGTTGATTTGTTTAAGTAATTTGACATTGGTTCAAATAGAAGAAAGTTAAGGTTTTAGTTTCAAGTTTTATAAATAAAAAAAAAAAACAATAAAAGGGTTTCATCCTTATAGTAGGTTGATTTGACTTGAACTATATTAGTTAGGGTTTAGTAAATTTTGAATACTAATAGTTAAGAGAGAGAGAGAGAGAGAGAGAGAGAGAGAGAACATGTTTAGCAATAGTAGACTTTTTTTTTTTTCGTAATATATTTGGAAAAAGATGCACAACCAAAGAAGGCTTAAATTTACAAGGAAAGTATGGTAATATTTTGCACAATATAAAATTACACATGTGTAATTTGTACAACATTAAAGTTAAAGGAGAATAATTTACAATTAACTATTGTCTTATATCATTGTTGTAGTTCAGCATGGATATGTAACTGTAAATTTAAAAAAGGGTTTTTATAATTTGTCATATTTTTATTCGCACATTTTATCAACATAATTTAAATAAATTTTAATGGAAGTGTATAATATGTTTAGAGTACAGGTTAGCTGGCTCAGCTGGTAAAATCTTTTCCCGTTGAGTACAGGCATCACAAAGACTAGCTGTATTAGACAAAACATAGGAGCTAATGCTGTGACGCATATTTGGATAAAGTTATCACAAGTTCGAATATTCCATATTTTATTATCAAACAAGTGCATTGTCTTAGAATCTTTCTCCAAAGTATAAACCAAATAGCCAACGGCAGCTTTATTTTCCACATTTCCTTTGAGGTGATGAGTGGGCAAACATAAGCACAACTAGACTAGTCAAGTGCAGAGCCAGGGAAGGCTTCAATATACAACAACCACCCATCAACTTTTATCTTTCGGCTTATCGTCGCCTTAATTAATTCAAACTTTCTGTAGTGCATACCAACAAAACCAATAAGAATTGCACTTAATCATATGATCTCCATTCATATAGTTCTCCCTGATCTACATTAATTTACTTGCTTTTCTCTTTCGTGCCGCTTTTTCTCGTTTAATTTTTTTCCCCAACTCAGGTGATCTTTCTCTTTAATTGGAATGTTCCATTTTTTCAATTACAAAGGAAACAAAGGAGAGTTGAAAAGCTTCACTTCCTTTGAATTTAAGTGACAATATCAAATCATTACGACATAAAAGGCTAGACCAATGATCCGCCTCTAATCAGTATGTACAAAGATGCAATAAGAAGTTAAGATCGACTGTCCAAGAACCTTATAATAAATTTGTTTCACTCTCTTATGACCCATGAACTCCTCAAACACTGTACAAGTGGATAATCTACCACATTATTGGTTATTGTTTCCTTCAATAATCAATTACAAACAATACTATACGTAAAGCAGAAGAATTTTCAGGGCTAAATAATTTGTATTCGTTCTTGTTTACATAGCAATAGTTCATTCAGTGCCTGGCCAGAGGAATAATCAAAAAAAGCTTGGAAAGTTGCTAATAGAAATTAATTACGGATTAGTGTGTGCTGCTTTAATTTCGTGCTGGCCACGAGGTCAGCCCTACATGGCTAGTTTGCATCAATATCTATCAGTTTATCAGTCAGTGTCAAGCATTTGAACCACAAACTGCTAATGCTATTGAATGTGAACTGACTCATATGGTTGGCCATAAAATGGACTCTAACACTTCACATTTTCTCCATTTTGTTCCAAATTACAATCAATCCAATGAAAGAGCGAAGTGCGGAGCAATCAGAACCAGTACTTTTTTTTCTCGTGTCCAAGCGAGTGAAAAGTAATCTTCTCAGTCTCGGACATGTATCCACACTCAGAGCAAAACTCATAATTAGTAGGGAATGACAATTGAGATTTCCTTCAAGAGCAAAATGACAGATAATAAGTGCTCTCAGTAGGCCATTTTGACATATATGATGGATGAATGTGAAGGGTTTTCTTTCCGGTTTAACTTTATTAGCACTAAAAATATGTTGAAATAGATCCCATTCGATCCCTTTTCAGAGAACTGATGAGGTTTATAATAATGAACATGCTGCATCATCGAATCGTCTCTTCTTAACTTATATGAATTGCACCGGCAGTGTCTACATATTCTTCTTATAGGTACAGTGTCCCAATATTTGTTTTATTTCTTCGCACCAAATCTTCTCTTAGATTCAGAACATAATTAGCTGAAATTAAAGTAAGTACATTATTGAAGCCATGACAGAAGAAATTAAAAAGAAGAAAAGGAGCGGTACATATTAAAACACCCTACTATATAACTTGTGCTAGCGGAATTCTATATTTGAAGTGAGTTGACCAATTGATGCAGTGTGGACTAAGTGGAGGACAAAATGATACAAAATGCCAACTCATTTTGACCATTTTAATTTCATTATTTGCTGGAGTCCCACCTTTCAACATCCAAATGCAATGCATTCCTCTTCATTTTTGAGAGAGGCTCTTTCCATTCACCGATTCGCACTCCAGTTAGTGGATGTGGAACAATATACAGAATTGGTACAGTTTTGCTCTCCCCAGACCCAAATACGATATTACCTGCACGTCCAATTTCATAGAGTTGTAAAAATACATAAAGATGTCAGAAATCACTAATTATAAAATTAATAATAACCATCCCATTTTTTCTTCTTATTCTGTTCTAGCATGTCTGTCTTGTTTTCAGTGTTTAGAAAAATTAAGCTGCTGTGAAAGTCTATCAACCATTCAATGTGACAGTTAAATCCAAACTGGTATTTCCACTTTTGAGATGACACAAGTACAGTAATCTGAGAGGCTTCTCCTGATGGCCACCGATTCTGAGAGTCAAAAAGCACAGAACGAGGAAGACAACCACAAATGTTCCAATCACTGAAAGAATTTGGTGCCACCTACTGTCACATGCATCCTTGGAGACACTTTAGGGTCTCCTCCTCTACCCCTACATGATTTGATGTTTCTCTTGGCAAAATGCATGTGGTTCAGACATAAATCTCACTGTTCATTATGCTGATTCTTGAGTAGTAACCGGAGAAATAATTAAACATATACTGAGTATAATCTTAGATCACATATACATAAATTTAGAATATAAAGAATAATAGACATTAATTTTGAGGTATTATCTTAGATCACATATACATAAATTTAGAATATAAAGAATAATAGACATTAATTTTGAGGTATTACCAATGTAAAAAAATTTTATACTATCATTTAATTATATATTACTATTTACAAGATTTTTAAAATAGTTAATGATTAAATTAAATAATTTTACTAATATAGTAATATATGATAGAATAACTCTATAAACTTTTTGTTATCTTGACAGTACATTAAAATTAAATTCAAAATAATATACTATGGGTATCTTTTGCAGACATGTTAAATATTGAGAGATTGCATGTTTTTAGAATTGTATACCACAAGATACAATCATACAAGATTTTCTCCCTCTCTTTCATGTATAGGAATTTGATGGGACAATAATGACACACTAGAAGTGTCATCTCATGAAGACACACGCATATGAAGAAACACATATATAGAAAGAGTGAGGAGATAGCCTACTCTTGAGTGAAATGTTCTCTTATTCCACGTATTATAAACCAACCATATGTACCAACATATGTTTAAGCATAATAATATATTTAGACCCAGAACTCAATATGTAAATTTTTATAATTGATCCGATCACAATATATAATAATAGATTCCAAAATATATCAAATTACTGTTTAACTAGTTTTATAAATAAATTAAAGTAGTAAAATCATTTCTAATAGTAACACGACATTGATCAATCTGAACACTTAACATAGCGTGCCAGCGACAGCCACAAACCCTATTGGTGCGGTCGTATTCGTCAGTTTGCAAAAAGAATTTCATAATTACTGGTAGAACCCTCTATTCCTTTTCTTCCCCACCTTTAAATGAGTATGCGTGTGTTTTGACATTATAGTGGATTTTTTTAAAAAATTTCTAATTACGCTCTTTTAACGAAATAAAGTTCTAATTGCACTCATATCATCGTTCACCATGGATTTGTTTTATACGAACGAGCATTGCTCGGAATGTCGCCCCACCATCATTTCTAATACTTTTGAGTTTTGAAGGATAGTATCTTTTCCACACTATCATAATCAATTATATACAAAACTAGAGAGCAAAAATATAAAATAGTAATTGTAAGTTTTAATAGCATATACGTTACCATCGCTCATAAATTCGCAACACTTACAGAAGAACATATTCTGGATAACAGGAGCTTTTTAAAATGCGTGCAATAATATATTATCTTATTTGCAAATATATATATTGGAAAATTGTTTGGATGGTGTCGAAGAAGAGGCATTGGACATTGTAATTACTAAAAAAAAAAAAAAAATACTCTGATCAGTCCATTAGTGAATTCTTTTGAACAAATGTTTATTTTCTTTTTAATTTAGTCTCTATTTAATTAGATTAGTAGTAAAAAGAGATTATACAGTCTCACCAAAAAAAGAAAAAAAATATGTGCCGAATCAGAAAACACAACATAACTTGAGCGCAGGATCCAATATTCTACCTCATCCTGACCTATGGATAGAATTAGGTCTCGGTGGGTGCACTTTAAAGTTTAAACGTAGAAGACACTACAAATTGCGCTTGGGAGTTGCCGAGTTGGGATGTACTATTTTTTTCATGGGGAACATCAATACAAGTTGAAGAACCGCAGATAGACAGAGAACTCAGCTATATAGAATCGGTTCCACCGTGAAGAAAGTCTGGTACATGAATTTATAGAATTTCATCTGTAGATTTTTCGTGAGCACTTTTTGTGTGAAATATAAAATGTGAGGGCTTATTCTTATTCTCAATTTTTATTTACATATTTCATTAATTCCTTTAAATATATATATACATAATCTTAACTGGTTGTATTTTTTTTATTTTATTTGTTTATTTATAACTGAGAGTAATTTAAAAATTAATTAATGTAAATTAATAATATAATCCGACAATTAGAAGTTGGCAATGCTATGGTGAAAAAATTGCATTTTGGAGGCATTTAGATAAAATCTGTAGAGCAGAAATAGTTCTTATGTTTGCAAGTGTTAAGTTCATTTTCTTTTGAGTTTTTTTCCCCTCCCTTTGGGTAGGAGAAGAAGAAAACATACTGACCCATTATTTAGCAGTGGCTAACAAACCATGCAATTCATAGTCGTATGATCTTAATCAATTATTAGTTATACAATATATACGGTAATGATAATCGACAAAGATACTCACTAGCAATTTCATCAACTTGATTGGTTTCTCAGCCACACCCAATTCAATTGGTTGAGAGAATAGGCCGTTACATATAAACAATATATGAAGGACGGCACAGAGAGAGGGATGGCCAAAAGAAGGGAAGGGAATTAAATGGAAAATGAATGTACGTATAGGTAATGGTATAGAGATGGGAAAAACCATTATTGAAGCCTAATATTTAAAGCCTCTTTCGGAAGTTCCATATTCAAGAATCCCTGCAATGTCCCACCTTCCACTTCCACAGCCACAGCTACCTTTTTATCTCATTCTCGTCGCCAGCAGTTTCAACCACTAATTTGCTTCTCTCTCTTTCCATTGGGATTCTGTAAGTCAACTACACCCTTACTATAAATACCAGACAGTTTAAGCATTGTCACTGCAAAGAGACAAACAATAGCAACCATAATCTCGAGCCTTCCCACCCCCCCCCTCTCTCTCTCTCTCTCTCTAATTTTTGGGCTTCTTTCGTCTTAAAGGGTGCTTAGAGATATGGACAATAATGAGGAAATTCCACCTTCAACACCTGCAACGCCAGGTACTCCTGGCGCTCCCCTTTTTGGTGGGTTTAGGTCAGAGAGGACTGGGATTAATGGTACTGTTGATAAGAAGAAATCCCTCCTCAAGAATTGTAAGTGTTTCGGTGTCCAGGAATGGACCTTAGAAGATGGAGCCTTACCCACCGTCTCTTGTTCATTGCCACCGCCTCCTGTCCCTCTTGCAAGAAAGGTATATATATATATATACATAATACATAACATGCATGCATATATATAAGAACACAAACAAATACAAGCATCTCTATATGTGAAAATCAAGATAAAAATTGCACCATTTCATTTGTTAGCTCATTTTTCTTGGGAAAATGAATAACCGAAAGACCAGTTTTGTGTTAGATAGTTGGTCAGAGTGAGACGAATTTTCCCCTGAGGTGCTAGTGTTGATGGGATAAACTTTTGGGTTGGTTCTAAAACCTGCAGGTAGGAGCTGAGTTTATAGGGACGTTCATTCTCATGTTTGCGGGGACAGCCACTGCCATTGTGAACCAAAAGACAGAAGGCTCAGAGACTCTGATTGGATGTGCAGCTTCCACGGGTCTTGCCGTTATGATCGTCATACTCTCCACCGGCCACATCTCCGGCGCTCATCTCAACCCTGCTGTCACCATTTCCTTTGCCGCTTTAAAGCACTTTCCATGGAAGCATGTAATTGCTGTCAAATGTTTTCATATTAACTTTGTGATACGTAAAAACATGTGGTTACTAGTACTAGCAAGTGCTGTATAAGTTCACCAAAGCAAGATCTTTAATCTTCTGTATTAATACTTAATTGCAGGTGCCTATGTATATTGGTGCACAAGTTATGGCATCTGTATGTGCTGCGTTTGCTCTCAAAGGGATTTTTCACCCCTTCATGAGTGGTGGAGTCACAATTCCTTCGGAAGGATATGGTCAAGCTTTTGCTCTAGAGTTCATCATCAGCTTTAATCTCATGTTCGTTGTCACTGCGGTGGCCACCGACACAAGAGCTGTGAGTATTTTTAGTTAATAATCAAATCAATTGCCTATCGTTATTTTGGTATATTTTAAAGAGAGAACATGAGTATTTGCTAAACATTAGTTGAGAGAGTAAATTTCAATATTTTTTTTAATTAATATTTAAGAGACATGTCAAATTGTTCTTTTAAACATGTTAAAAAAAAAATAATATAAATAATATTATTCTTTTAGTTTTTTAAAAAATTAATTATTACACAAATCGTTAACATTGAAAACCTCTATTTTTTCCCCCTTTATGTGCTTTATCCTTCTCCCGATTATGTACTTTTCATTTTGAAAAAGGCAATTTTTAACGAAAAATGGAAACATCAAATGGAAACTTCGAGACTGAATCAAACATTTTTTTAACATAAATATTACAACCATGTGAGATTCTTCGCTTCTCTCTTATAATCAAAAAGATAAAAAATATAAAAGTTTTGCTTTGCTTTAATCTATTAACAAGTTGACACTTTAGTTTTATAGGTCATTACTATTTTCTACTATCGCCATATTTTTAATAAGATACCTGAAATATCAAATTATAAATAATACTAAGTAAAAAGTTTTTCTTACTTTAAATGAGCTTACAAATTTCTCTATAACCAAATCCCATATTAGTGTATCCTTCACCTACTTAGATGGCAGGTGTTCCATTTAATGTCCCTATTTTAAATTCAAATAACAAGACTCTTTAACATAAATAAATTAGTTTTACGTATGCGATGTGTAAATTTTATATTTATAACAACCTAATGATTTAAAATTAAAATTTAATTTTTTTTAATCAATAGACTATATGTGATCTTAATACAAGTTTTCTGTTTACATTCACCTAAACTTCTCCTAACCCTATTTCTTTCCTATAAACAAAAACAATAATGATAATAATAATTTTACGTAGTCAAAAAAATCACGTAATCAACCCCCACATAGTAGGCTATCAATTTCAAAGCTCGTGCATGTACCAAAAATATATCATGATTCTTGCAATTAAATACATTCAACATTATCTGATATTGTGAATATGAAATCACACGCCTGATGCAATCTTTTTCACATGCGCTCGAGTTTTGGTTGGTTTAACTAAACCTTGATTTGTTCGTTAAATAATTAAAATTAGATATAATATTTATACTTTATAATATTTGCATACTGATTATAATCTAATCTAATATTTTACCAAGGAAACTTATATGCATAATGAGTTACAAAATTTAATCCTCGCTTTCAGAAGAAAGCGAAGTAGTAAAAATAAAATGAGTTTTGGTGGGCACTGGAATATCAACCCAGGGAGGGAGGGGCGGAGCATTTGGGCGAAAAATCCAAAAAGGCTATTGCATGAGAGTCAGAGAAAAAGATACGTTATGTCAGCAGTATTGTTCCAATAAATCCACATAAAATTTGTTCATTTGCAAGCTTTGTCAACGTTAAACGTGTTTTGCAGTGAAATAACTCTGTTTTTATCAGGATTTTGTAAAGTAAACAGATCGGATTTAGATTACACCAGATAATTAACACGGATTGATGATCAAAGCAACAACCTTATTTAATTATTTAATGTAACAAAAATATTTGTTGGCTATGCCGTATGCGTCATCAACATTAATTGAGTGGCGGAGTTTTCCTGATGATTATTGTGGCTATGCAGGTGGGAGAGCTTGCGGGAATTGCGGTGGGAGCCACTGTGATGCTCAACATTCTCATAGCAGGGTATGTCCCAACTCACTACTCACGGGGTTACCCCGGAAAGAATAAAAGACACGAGTTCATGAAACTGTTAAGTTACTTACATTACATGTATCTATAATCACACCATTTTATATTATTAAATTACACTTTGAAGTTTACAAACTTGAAAGAAGAGCTTTATCTATAGAGATCCTACCTACTTGTGCTGGATTGCTTTCGATAAATGGATACATATAGTTTTTTTTTTATTAAAAGAAACTAATTATAAGCTTTACATTTCGCAGTGCAAATACCATTTTTCTTGGTCTTTTCCCCGTTCCGTGTGGCATTTTAAAATACTGCTTGTATACAAGATGCAATGTTTTGAAAATTAGGCTTTTCGTATATACATTTGGAACCTTTGATATGGGCCTATGGATGGCAAACAAGGTAAGTTCGGCTGGTCTCTGGTGTGGCTTTGTTTTTTGCTACACTCCACTCCATTCTTTCTTGTTAGCATAATTCCTCAAAAGTATCTACAAACACACCCTTTTGTCTGAACAAGTGCTTCATGCTGTTGTGCAGGCCAGCAACAGGAGGGTCAATGAACCCGGTTAGAACACTAGGCCCAGCTATTGCCGCAAACAACTACAAAGCCATATGGGTGTATCTCGTAGCTCCCATACTTGGAGCTCTAGGTGGGGCAGGTACTTACACTGCGGTCAAGCTGCCTGAAGATGATGATCACGCTAAGGCAAAGGCTTCAACCCCCAGGAGCTTCAGAAGATGATTCTTCCCCTTGGTCATCACTCATAAAAAACAAGCAACCTAGACACTACCGGGGATTGGAAAGCAACCAAGATTGAGTACCCTTTGGTACATGCACATATTAGAACAAGATGTATTTTATGGTGTATCTATTGCTTGAAATATCCAATAAAAAAAATGTGTTGTTTGGCACATGGACATACTATAATATTCATTTTTGTGTGAGAAAAGAAAAAAAAAATTCTATTGACTAGAAAGACCCAAAGATATGTTGAGGGGATTAATTCTAATACTAAGAAAAAGGAACTTGCTAAGGTTTCCCAAAGATGATCACTCACAATATGGCCATAGATGCTAAGCCTAATGTCACCCAATATTATATAAAGCAGAACAATTTGATATTAGAGCATTGCATTACTTATGGCTGCAAAGCAAAGAGGCACAAAATCATTCGACATTACAAACCACATAGAGACTGGTATATATCTCGTTTCACCAAACCATCCATACGTGAGAGAGACATATTCACAAATTTATTTATGCATTGAAGAATATTAATGATTCTTGAATTTTAAAAGTATAAATTTCAGAATGGATCTCAAAAACAATATGATAAGGACCTCCAAAAAGGCTTCCAAGAGAACTTTTGCCCGTTGTTAGGTTTGAGGAAAAGCCATTCATCGCAAGCCAAGTTATAGGCTACATATGCGAATAGGTTAAGACCCCAATCGATAAAGCCAATGATGTTACAAAAGCAAAATCTTACCACCTTTAAGATTAATTTTGCATAATCCACCCAACCTCACTGAAAAGCAAATTCTTCTGTTTTGGCCAACTTGTGCATTCAGAAACAAACTTCTAAAGAGAGACTAAAATCTGCAACCGTGAATCATGTAAGGCATTAATGACCCAAGAATAAGAACAAATAACCATCACTAGAGACAAGCAGGGAAGAGCAATACATTAGCTTATACAAATCTTACCATGGTTCATGGCGCATGTTGGAATAAACAACAGAAAACAAAGACGGAAGCTCCGGCGGAGTGGACGTAGCCCATGTGATCGGCCGGCGAGGAGAGAAGCGATGGATCCGAGGGGAATGGGTGGCGGCGGAGGAAGGGGTCATGGGGTGAGGGATGCCATCATGCCACGTAGGCACGTACACTGTAAAACACAACGGTGACGGCAAAGCAGAATACGATGTGGTACACCTTGTCCCACTTTTCACTTCCATACACAGCCACAGTTACCATTTTATCCCATTCTCGTGGCCAGCAATTTCAACCAGTAATTTTCTTCTCCCAAGTCAACTACGTACCCCTTCCTATATATAATGTACCACACAGTTGTATTGCAAAGAGACAAACAATAGCAACCATATATAATCTCCAAGCCCTCTTTCTTAATCTACTCTATGATATTTGGGCTTTTCTTCTTGTCTTAAAGCGTGTTTGGATAGAGATGGACAACAATGATGAAATTCCATCGGGACCTTCAACGCCTGGTAGTACTCCTGGCGCTCCTCTTGTTGGGTTTAGGTCTGAGAGAAGTATTGGGAATGGTGTTGGTACGAAGAAGTCCCCCCTCAAGAATTGTAAGTGTTTTGGCGGTGGCCATCGCCAAGAATGGACCATAGAAGATGGAGCTTCACCCAAGGTCTCTTGCTCATTGCCAACTCCTCCTGTCTCCCTTACAAGAAAGGTATATCATACACATATATAATGTGGACAAATATAACATACACATAGACAATTTCTCTCCCTTTGTATATCATAAACCAAGATACGTAAAATTTCACCATTTCATTTGTAAGCTCATTTTTCTTGGGAAAATGAAAAAGCCAAAGACCACTTTCATCCTAGGTAGATAGTTGGTGACTTGTTAGTGTTGATGGGGTAAACTTTTGTGGTGGTTCCAAAACCTGCAGGTAGGAGCTGAGTTCATAGGGACGTTCATTCTCATGTTTGCGGGGACAGCCACTGCCATTGTGAACGAACAGACACGAGGCTCAGAGACTCTGTTTGGATGTGCTATCTCTAGTGGTCTTGCCGTCATGATCGTCATCCTCTCCACCGGCCACATCTCCGGTGCTCATCTCAACCCTGCTGTCACCATTTCCTTTGCTGCGTTGAAGCACTTCCCGTGGAAGCATGTAAAATTGCTTTTCCATTTTTTTTATCACTTTGCTAGCACATTGCTTTTAAATGTGTTCATTATCTTAATTTTGAGATACGTAAAAACAAATGGCTAGCTATATAAGCTCACCAAGCAAGATCTTTAATTTTCTATATTAATAATTGATTAATTGTAGGTGCCTATGTATATTGGTGCACAAGTTATGGCATCTGTATGTGCTGCGTTTGCTCTCAAGGGGGTTTTTCGCCCCTTCATGAGTGGTGGAGTCACAATTCCTTCGGGAGGATATGGCCAAGCTTTTGCTCTAGAGTTCATTATCAGCTTTAATCTCATGTTCGTTGTCACTGCAGTGGCAACCGATACAAGAGCTGTGAGTATTTTATTCTGTTAACTTTAGTTAATAATAAAATCAATTGAAGTCTCAAGAAAAAAATCTGTGTATTTTACTTTAAAAAAATTTAGTTAGAACACAAATCATTAACACTGAGAGCCTTAGTTGTTTTCTATATCTTCCGCAACCACATTGTAGGAGCAATTACGAATTGCTGCAGTATGAGCTGCATTTCTTCACAATTTTTTGCAGTTGCAGTGATCACAATATAATTATAATTACAATCGTAACCACAATTTAAAACTATATAGACGGATGCCCTATGCGCGATCAATATTAAACCTTGAGTGGGCAGAGTTACTGATGATTATTACGGTCATGCAGGTGGGAGAGCTTGCGGGAATCGCAGTGGGAGCGACCGTCATGGTCAACATACTTATAGCAGGGTATATGTCCCAACTCACTACTTCCCGAAAAGAATAAAAAGACACGAGTTCATGAAATTGTTATGAATTATGATACTCGCATGCATATGCAAACACATACACCATTTTATATAAACATGTGCTTCATGCTATAACGCAGGCCAGAAACAGGAGCGTCCATGAACCCGGTAAGAACACTAGGCCCAGCTATTGCCGCACACAACTACGAAGCCATATGGGTGTATCTCTCAGCTCCCATACTTGGAGCTCTAGGTGGGGCAGGTACTTACACCGTAGTCAAGCTGCCTGAAGAAGACGATAAACCAAATGCAAAGGTTTCAGCCTCATGGAGTATCAAAAGGTATCATGTCACCATTGTGTCATCACTCGTGGAAGCACTTTTAGTGGTCCAAAGCATGATTTAGACCCCCAGTGCTCCACGATCTCATCCGTCTAAAATTGGTTAAAGTCTTGTCTACTCTTTTTATTTTTCAAATTTTGCTTGTTTCAGAGTTAAGAGCCAAGATAATTTTGCAAACAGATGAAGACTTAGGGTTCTTCATGGGAAAGGCCTTTTTCTCTGCGTTCCAATTCTTGTAGCCTGAAAGTGATCAACCTTTCCCAGTACCCTCCTTCGAACAGAAACCCTGCATGCCTTTCCATTGATGATCCTCTCTACAATTCCACAATACATGTAACATGGATTGTTTAGGGTGCAATCATTCCTGGCAGTAGCAGAGTAAGTTCTAGTGGCTTCGGCTTCCTAGGCCGTGAAGGTTTCAGGCTTTTGTTTCCTACCCCAGTTTAGGGAGTGGGTTTAGCGTTTATATTTTTCACTTTTTTTTTTTTTTTTCTTTCAAAGTCATATGTATATAACAATAACCATCAATACCAGAAAAGAAACCTTGATACAGTTTATGCACACCGTTGACAATCTGATTCTTAACTGTGACCATAGTTAAACCTTGCAAAGTTCATTATTTCATTCCAACAAGAAAACAGGATAACGTCAACAAGCTGATAGTGCAACGGTAACGTTAAGGTGCTGCTCATGAATGGAAGAGACGTGCAGAAACTACAGTTTTGATTGGACCTCAAGGAGGTCGTATAACAGTACCCTCATATAAGTAAGAAGGCTTTTTAATCATAGCAATGACTGCCCCTAGCAAATTCTGCAAATGCTGGTAATCACCTTTTAGCTGCGGGGCCACAGATAATCCTGGAAATATATGGAACAAGTTATCTTGATGGAGCTTTATCATTTAAGCAATGTGGAGGACGAGCTAAATGCTGGAAACATATGCCTGCCACTCCTCATTGAAGGAGAGGAACAAGAATAAATACCATCTGGGCTTGCAGAATTTTCAAACGCAATGACTTTATCATAAAGAAAACTGGGTAAAACCTACCTTTTTTTTTTTTTTGGTTAAAAAAGTAAAAAAAGGAACACTACAACAAAAGGCATGAATTGGAATATAGATCCTCTTGGGCTAAGAAAATGGCCTCTACTCAACCATCCCCCCAATTTTTATGCTACTCGTTCTAGACTTCCTTATTCCCCACAATCCAATTGTTCCTTTGTCATGACTATAAAGGCCCAGAGATACCTTGAGGGCAATCCAGTACTAAGCAAAAGGAACTTGCTAAGGTTCCCAAAGATGATTACAGACAATATGGCCATAAGATGGCAAGCCTCGATATCGGTAATGTCACCCAATATTGCAAAGCAGAACTATTTGGTATTGGAGTACCAAGTTACTTATGACTGCAGAGCAAACAGGCACTCAATCATTCTACATTACAAGCAGCATAGAGACCAGTATATATCTCTTCTTTCAACATAGCATCCATATGAGAGAGAGAGATTCACAAATTTATTTGAATTCATGGAAGAATATTGATTATTGAATTTTAAAAGTATAAAATTCAGAATGGATCTCAAAAGCAATATGATGAGTACCTAATGTGATGAGGACCTTCTAAAAGGATTCCGAGAGAAGTTTGGCATCTTATTAGGTTTGAGGAAAAGCCACAGATCTCATCATAAAAGCCAAGGTATAGGCAACATTTGGTGAATAGGTTAAGGCCCCAGCGAACAAAACAAAACGAATGATATTACAAAAGCAGAAACTAACCACCTAAAGAGTTAAGTTTTTTTTTTTTTTGGGATAAAAACCTTAAGATTAATTTTGCACAATCCGCCCTACTCCAATCAAAAGCAAATTCTTCCTTTTTCATCCACTTATGATTCAGACCTCAGAGTAAACAACAGAAACAAACTTCTGAAAAAACACTAAAATCTGCAACCATGAATCATGCAGGGCAATGAGCCAATAATAAGCACTTAAAATCATTAGAGACAAATAGAGCAGTGAGCAGAGTAACTGGCCTGATACATTTGCATACAAAATCTTACCATCGTTCATAGCGCATATTGGAAGAAACAATAGAAGACAAAGAAATGAAGTTTATTTCTTAAATTGAAAGCCAGATTCTCGGCAAACCAAAAAAAAAAAGGAGATTTTGGAAAGGAAAAAAAGAAACACTGATCTTGAAAACGTCTCAGTTAACTCTCTGCACATTTCTACGAAATCAACAAGCTTCAGGGCATGACAATGAATACACAATAATAATAATAATAATAATAATGAAAAAAATATGCCTTTCCACTTCGTTCTGTTTTTCCTACTATTCTCAGCAGCTAAAAACATTTCCTTTTCGCTGTTCAACCTTGAAATCAAGCATGCCCACTACCCAAAATGCAAAAACAAAAGGGTTCAAATTATTTGAAATGGTTAGGATAGTGATGGCGTCAATCAAACCAGGGAAATCCCGCGGAGGTGTTGGTCAGGTGGAGGAAGAGAGCGTCTGATTCTGAGTGTGTAGAGAGAGAGGGCAGAGGAAGCGATGATGACGCCAAGGAGATCGGCAACGGCGTCCTTGACGGAAGCTCCAGCGGAGCGGAAGTATCCGAGCTGATCGGCGGCCTCCTTGGCGGCGCCGGCGAGGAGAGCAGCGATAGATCCGAGGGGAATGGCGTGGCGGCGGAGGAAGGGGTATGGGGTGAGTGATGCCACTCTGTAAAACACAACGGTGAGCGCAAAGCAAAACACGATGTGGTACGCCTTGTCCGCCGCCAACCACGGGTCTGTATCCTCCGTTCCCATTCCCAGTCCCTCCACTACCACTCTAGTGACTCCATTACACGTACATTCTTCTCTCTCTCTTTTCTGCCTTCTCTTTTTCCTTTCGCAACTCGCTTATTTTCTATTGAATTTAATTTAAATACACTGACAGTGTAAAAGAGTTTTACACTGTCAACCAATAAAAATGGTAAAAAGTGCCAATTCATCAAAATAACCACCCATTATAATGAAAGACCCACCATGAATTCTCACTTTTCCCTATTTCTATTGGTTGACAGTATAAAACTATTTTACACTGTCAATGCATACCAATTAAACTCTTTTCCATTTTCTAATTTTATTATTTGATTTCTTTCATCAATAATCTATTATTGATTTAAATTATTAAATAAATTAAAATGTGTTTGTCAACTGGCACTAGAGTAGCAAGGATGTTATAGTAATAATAGAAATACATTATGGTTTGGGGAGAATCCTCAGTTCAATTTTCGGAAAGAGTACCACTCTCAACTTGGTAGAGCAAGTCTAATTATGCTCGGAATGAATTAATTTTTTTTTTAAAGGAGATATTTTTGAGAAATCAACTACAAATAGGAGTATTAAAAACACAAAATTATGTATATTAATTTGTAGGGCAATATAATCATATATTCATGTTTTATTATAGAGTTTAATTGGTATCTTGTTGAGTGTAAAATAGTTTCTGTTTTGTCACAATAGAAAATAAAGGAAAGTGAGAATTCATGGTGGGTCCCTCATTATAATGGGTAGTTACTTAGATGAGTTGGTACTTTTCACCATTTTTATTGGTTGACAGTGTAAAACTATTTTACACTGTTAGTGTATTTAAATTAAATTTTTTATTATATAGTAATAAATATATTTGTTTTTTATAATTATTATTTTAAAAGTTATCTATATGAATTTAATTGATATATATTAATAGTATAAAATAATTTTATACTGAATATTAATAAAAATATTAAAAAATATTTATAATAAGTTGACATCTTCTATTATTTTTATTAGTTAATAATATAAAATTATTTTATACTATCCGTATATTTAAATTAAATTATATATATATATATAAATTTAATTTAAATATATTGATAGTATAAAACAATTTTATACTGTTAGCCAATAGAAATAAGAGAAAGTAAGAAATCATGGTGGATTTCTTATTATAATGAGTGATTATTTTATGAGTTATATTTTTTTCTATTTCTATTAGTTGACAATATATAACTATTTTATATTATTAGTACATACTAATTAAACTTTATTTATATTTGTATATAATTATAAGATTAATTTTGATATATTAATGATATAAAAAAGAGCTCAAATCTCAGATTCAAATATAAATCCAATTTATTGAATTATTAAGAAATAGAATTAAAAATAATTCACAAATTGACTTGACTTACTTCTAATCTTAACTATCATATTAACAAAATTATTTAATATTTTATTAAATAATAGTATAAAATTTTTATATAATATTAATGTATCAAAATTAATTTTTAATATATATTTTTTTATGGGAAAAACATAAAAAGGAAAATAAAAAATGAAATAAAAAAGGGAGGAAGGAAGGAAACTGGAAGTGTGTGGCGTGGGAGCAGACGGCCTGTCTCGATCGGCAAACAACCGTCCGTCGGTCCCTCACTCCCTGACACCCCTTAACATTCCCAATTTCACAAACAGACGCATTCATCATTCTTCGAAGTTTCTACCTTTGATCTTTCCTCATCATCCATGGAGGTGCCCACTTCATGGGATTCCCTGCGCAAACAGGTTCCATGTCTTCACCTTCTTCTCTCTTTTTTCTTTTCCCAAATTCTGTTTTTCTAATATGTTTGTCAAAGATATGATATGGGTATGAGCAGTTCGGAGGCCCCTGATCCGAAATTTCATTCTTTTTTAAATTATTATTTCATGTTGTCGGTGATTGGAATTCTTGGATCAGTCTGTACCATTTTGCTATCTATGCCTTGAACCTGCTTTTGCTTAATAGAATTACTGGTTCTCGACAGTAAATACATGCTTTTGAGTGCTAAGGGGAGCTTCCCTTGAATTTGGAATTACAAAGTCTTGTTCTTGGGGTGGAATGCACTCTGCTCAATTCTGATGGGGGCAAGGACTGCTTTGCAGTTTTTCATTTATATAGGGTTGTGATCTTTGGTTTATTTTCGGTTTTAAATTGCTCGGGAAATGAATTATGAAGGTTTAAAATGCTTCGGATAGTTTTGTGCCTAGATTTAGGTTATTTGATTTGATAAATAGAACAGACAGGATAGAAGCTTGCCCAACTTGGGCAAGATGATCTTTACATAGAATGAATGTTCTTTGGTTTTAAGTACAGGACAGACGAATGCATGTCTTTTTTTGTTCTTATCTAAATCCCCTCGAGGGCTATTGTAATTTGTAAGTAACAAAAGGTTCCTTTAGGTTACCTAGTTTATATATATATATATATATATATATATATATATATATATTGGTGGGGGGGAGGAATTATTGATGGTGAATTTGTTTATTCTTCTTAATCTTTCTGCAGGCAAGAATGCTCGAAGCTCAGTTGGATGAGCAAATGAATTCTTATCGTAAATTGGTTTCAACAAAAGTTTCTACAAAAGCTGATGCTGCAGAGAGTGATCTGGGGTTTTGGATTGAGCGGCTTCTAAAACAACTCCAACAAGTAAACTCTCAGATGAAAACTTGGGTGTCATCTGGTGGGTCAGAACTGGTTTCTCATACTCTGACTAGACATCAAGAAATTCTTCAAGATCTCACCCAGGTATTCTATAGCATGAGCTCGAGTTATCCCTATCACTTTGTGTGTGGCTGTGAGCATATTCCTATTATTTTGAATCCCAATGCCTTTTTCAGGATGTTATTATATTAAGTAGGCTAGTTGATGGTTGATACAAACTTTCCAACCCTTATATTGTTATTGTTTTGTAACGTACTGCTTGTATTTATTTTGATTCATGATTTCATCTCCTCAAGATTTTAAGATTTTTGTACTAAGCTTAGACCTGTTGGACACCAACCTGTTGTTAGATGTAATTGAAGTGCAGGAGTTTTATCGTCTCCAGTCTAGTCTTAGAGCTAAGCAAGAACATGCTTCACTACTTGATGATTTTAAAGAGTTAGATCGGACAAGATTAGACTTGGAAGAGGGTGCAGGTTCTGAACAGCAAACCCTCCTGAAAGAGTATGCATCTATCAGCCGAAGTACAGGACAGGTCAGTGACATGAAACAATTACTTTGATTTTCTGTTATAAAGTTTTGGTCTCTTCTTATGGTGATCTTCCCAGTGGAATGCTTTACTTATACTAATATTATTGGCTCTGAACCTTATATTTCAGACTTAGATAATTTGCCCATAAACCTTATATTTATATAACTGATTTAATTTTTCTTTTAGAGGGGCTTTGTAACTTATGAGTCATGTACAAGCATAATAGTTTGATATTAGGCTTTACAAAATTTAGAAAAATGTTTGATGCTACGGAGGAGGAGCAAAATATATTAGCTCAGGACATTTATAAAATCTTTTCTTGTTATTAACGGTGTTTCTAATAAGTATGGATTTCTTAATTATCTGATATGCCGTTCCAATGCCTTATTTAGTTTCCTTGCTTCCATCTGGGGGCACATGTCAAGCATAAAGAACTGCTTTTCGAATGTGTCTTTTATTCTTCCTTTTTAAGTTCTGAATGACTGGTCTTCTACATGGGTTGTCCTGTTTTGAACTGTTGTGCTTGCGATCGTGGTGCAGATGGACACGGTTATTTCACAAGCACAAGCAACACTCGGTGCACTAGTCCTCCAGCGTTCAACTTTTGGTGGCATCAATTCAAAGCTCAGCAATGTGAGCAGTCGCCTCCCCACGGTATGATTGTTGTTTGGCATAGATTTTGATGTTCTAATCAGTTTTCTTTAGGCCCTTTATGCTCAAAAGTTTTTTGTGTAGCTGAAAAGGAAAGCAATTTCATTTCTATCTAGTTAATTTATGTGTCTACGATGTTGTCTGTTTAATGTACCACTTTTAATAATGTTGCAGGTAAGTAACATTCTGTCAGCAATAAAGCGAAAAAAATCGATGGATACAATTATACTTTCCTTAGTTGGGTCCATGTGCATATTTCTGATTTTCATCTACTGGCTAACCAAGTGAGGATGTTGCTTATTGTGGTGGGTGGCATGTGCTTAAACTATTGTATTCTTCTTGTCTCTTGTTCTGGGTTTAGTCGTTTGTGCCAAGCTGAAATGGCATTTTTTGGGGGGCCATATTGTATTATTCATTTGATTGATGGCGGCCCTTGAAACAGAAGCATTGCCTAGTAAAGATGACGTTACGCAAATTTGGTTTTTTGATATCAGTTTGTAAATTTGTATGCGTCCCATTTCGTGGTTCGGATGTCACAGCATGAAAAGAGGATAAAATTATCAGGTAAACCTATGCAACCGCGATGTGGTTAAATGACTCGAGACTGATCAAACAGTGTAATAACAGCATTGGTTTAGTTTTTGAAACATCAAAATCATAATTTGAGTAAAAAGTTAGAACTGGCAAAACGTGAGTTGGCATTTGACATTGAACACTCAAGTTTACGAGAAATTCTAAAAAATTTCGGAGTATTATTCTGATTAGTTTTTTAACAATTCAGATTTTATATAACAATACTTCACATTTAATTTAAGAGCTGGTACGATTATGTGGCATCGTACGTGACACTATTATTAGATTGGTTTAGTGTTCTTATGTTAAAAAAATTTCTCCTGAACAAATTTCAAGTTCAGTATATTGGTTATCTTATTTAAGGAGATCCCTGACTTCCAGTGAAAAAATTGGAGAGAATTTCATGTGAAATAATCCTTTCCATGACCTGTCCCTTATGCTTGAATCGATAATATTAGAGAGAATTATCCTTATTGCTACTAGTTCTTAAGAAATAAATAAATCAAACAAAACCTACATTGGTTATATTCTGAGGGCCATCCTCATCGTCCTCCAGCGATTATGTTTTAAGCTTCTGATCTCATTCTTTCTTCTGCTAGCAAATGGCCTCCAAATAATTTACTTTACTTGGATAACATTTAATTTGTCCTCCAAATTTCCAATGTACTGTTCTATAGTTCGCTTATATGCAGACTGCGGAAAGTAACTGGTTGTTATTATATTAGTTACCTTAGCCATTTGTTAATCAATACTATTTCTAAATGTGATCTAATCTAGACATTAAGAAACAGCCAGACGAATAGAGTAACTCGAGATACAAATAATTCAAGTTCCTACAAATGTTGGGTGTACTTCAAAATTGTCTGTCACAACTCATCACCTATTTCTTTTGCCCTCAGAAAATGCCTACTCCAACCAAACATGTCACTTTAGCGCTCAGGCTTTTCCTCCTATGAGGACAAAAAAATTTCTCATAATCGCAATATCAACCTCTTCAACAGTTCAACGAGTACAAAGACCAATTATATATTTGCTTAAGGCGTAAAACGCCATTACATGGATCATCCACAATGGCAAGACGTAAGAGGAGAGGCCCTTTTTAGGGTATGGACTTCAAGTGCAAGAAAATGTAGCTCCTCTATGAGTGTGTTTGGATTAACTAAATTGTGGAATTGATTTGATTTAAATTGAATTGATTTGATTTATAAATTAAATTTTATGTTTGGAATAATTGTGTAAAAATAGAATTTGAATTGATTTAAAAATCAATTCTTATGTTTATAATATATTAAATTATATTTGGAATTGCTAAGAATAGAATTGATTTAATTTGATTTGTATTTAAATTTTAAAATCAAATCAATTCCTATCAAATTCTTTTAATTTTGATAGAATTTCAAATAAAAAGTAGTTAAATCCTATGGTAATTAAATATCACTTTATTTTTTATTTTTAAAACATCCAAACACAAGATTTGATTTCTAAATCAAATTATTTCCATTTTTTTAATATTCCAAAAACACTCTATATATGATGTAATAAAAAGTATGAGTTTAATTCATATATACTGACAGTATAAAATAGTTTTACACTATCAACTAATAGAAATATTTAAAAGTAAAAAATTATGGTGGATCCCTTATCATAATAGGTGATTATTTGTATGAGTTGGTATTTTTTCCTATTTCTATTGGCTAATTAAATTCAAAAAGTGTTGGCAAACCCCCAAATATTAACGCCTTACTCCGACATAAAAGGAAGCAAAATAACAAAGAAAACAGTTGTTATTTCACAAGTACGATACTACATAAATTTTACACCAACTCTTATCACAATCGTCCGTTACTACATTTCCTTTTTCTCTGTCGTACTTTATTCTTGCATCCAATGTTCATTGTCTCTATAAACATTCCTGCAAAGAAATCATACCAAAATCTTCCATTTTAAACAATCCCTTCGCGGAGGTACGAGATAGCTGCGCTTTATACATATTGGCTTGATACTAGAGAATTATCACCACTGGCACTGGCAAATATAACTGAGGAATTCTTACATCCTCGCTTTCTATTATTGGTCCCGGCGTGTGTCAATACAACTTCCTCCGATTAGACACGTGTTTCTATCTTTTTGTTTATTTTTTGTTGTACGTGTCTTAAGGCTTTTTTACCAATTTAAAATAAGAAAAATAATATTTACGGATATATATTATTTTAACTTTTTAAACCAAAATATCCTATTTTATGGGATATCGAATTCATCACTATTCAATTTTTTCCTAGAAGACCAGAATTTTATCCAGGTTGGATCGAAGCTTAGGTAGAATTCAACATTATTAAATTCTATCCACCCTGAATCGAATTCAACATTATTATGCTCTTCTATAAATTAAAAATTGATTCTTAGCTGATCAAATGTGCAAGATAAAGTTGAAAGGTTAGAGTGAGAGAGGTTATAGTGAGATAGATAAATAGATGGGAAAAAATTTTGCTCAGTAAGAAAAGAAAGGAAGATGGAGGGTAATTATTTATATCAATATGATAAGTTTAGTTATATTTCAACAAATCTCAATACACAGGTAATTTTAAATTATAATTTAGGAAATTATTAGTTTAAATTTAATATTTTAATTATAAATTGAATTTGATAATTTTATTGTTATAACAAGTAAATAATTATAAGTATTTATTTTTGTTAATATAATTTAATTATTGGTTAATTTTATTATTATAGTTTCTATTTTATGTCTGTAGTTAAAGAAATTTAGATATTTGATTTAGTATTAGATTAGTTTAGGAGATGTTAATTTAGTTGCAATTTAATTTGATTAATTTATTGTAATAATTATTAATTAACAAATATCTCAGGTTTAAATTTTTGTTGATTATAATTCAAGATTTAGTTTATTTTATGTAATTTAGTGAATACTTTATTTATGTAATAAAATAAGTTTAGATATTTGAATTATTGTTAAATTAGCTTAACCTATTGTACTTAATTAGTAATTTAGTTTACTAGTAAACTTTATTACTATTCCTATATTTCTGTATTCATGTTATATAGCAGCCTTGAATCCTACGTAGTAGACATTATAAGTTACCTGATTTGCATCCGTTGATTAAGTCATATTTGCATAATGCTGGCTTGTGGTATGTATCATAGGTCCCATATTTTGAAATTGATTGTGTATTGGTTAGTGCACTTGTTGAGTGGTGGCGTCCAGAGACGCACGCATTTCATCTGCCATTTAGATAATACATCATCACACTTCAGGATATCACATTCCAACTGGGGTTGCATATTGATGGGGATCCAATCAGCAGATGCATATCTTAGTGGGAGCATTTTGAAAGTAAAGATATATTTAGCTTATGTGAAGACATGCATCTATTGACTGGGTCCCCATCAATATGCAATTCTAGCTGGAATGCGACATATTGAAACAGGATGGTGCACTCTCCAAATGGCAGATGAAATGTGTGCGTCTCTGGATGCCAACGCTCAACAATACACTAGCCAACACACAATCAATCTCGAAATATGGGATCTGCGATACATGCCACAAGCCCGTATCACTCAAATACGGCTCGATCAACAAATGCAGATCAAGTATCATATGATGCTTACTACGTAGGATTCAAGGCCGCTGTATAGCATGAATACATAAATATAAGAACAGTAAAAAAATTTATTAATATGCTAAATTACTAATTAAGTACAATGGTTAAGCTAATTTAACGATAATTCAAATATCTAAACTTATTTTATTATATAAATAAAGTATTCACTAAATTACACAAAATAAACTAAACCTTGAATTATAATCAACAAAAATTTGAACCTGCAATATTTCTTAATTAATAATCATTACAATAAATTAATCAAATTAAATTGCAACTAAATTAACATCTCCTAAACTAATCTAATATGAAATCAAATATCTAAATTTTTTTCATTACAGACATAAAATAGAAACTATAATAATAAAATTAACCAATAATTAAATTATATTAACAAAAATAAATACTTATAATTATTTACTTGTTATAACAATAAAATAATCAAATTCAATTTACAATTAAAATATAAAATTTAAATTAATAATTTCCTAAATTATAATTTAAAATTATCTGTGTATTGAGATTTGCTTAAATATGATCGAGTTAATTATATTGACATAAATAATTACCCTCCATCTTCCTTTTCTTACGTATTGAGCAAAAATTTTCTCTATCTATTTATTTATCTCATTATAACTTCTCTCACTCTAAGCTCTCAACTCTATCTTGCAAATTGGATCAACTAAGAATCGATTTCTAATTTATAAGAGAGCATAATAGTGTTGAATTCTATCGATCTTGGATTAAATTTTGGTCATCTGGGAAAAAATTAAATAATGATGAATTTGATCCAATCTCAATCAAATTCATTACAATTTCATAAAATAAGATATTTAATAAAAAAATTGAAATATTATTTTTTTAAAATAAGTAAAAAATCCTGTGTCTTTATTCATATAAAGGCGCCTAGTATTATGATTGGCATCTGACTTTAGTAGTGGAGATGCGTCACGTCTGAGTCACAAATTACTTCCTTTCATATTGGTATGATGGGTTGGTGATGGACAAATTATCGCCTCCCTCCTAAAGCAAACAAGCAAGGAAATCTTAACGGGATTTTGGGACGAATTTGAAAAATAAAATAGTACTTAAGAAAATTTATTTTTGGTTTTCTGCACAACAGACGAGCAAATATATAACTTTAAAAGCAAGTGCGCTCATAAGCCATTACACCTTTTCTGCATCAACCGTGCCTATTCTGGTGTTGCATTGACCAGTGTCAACAGCAATTATGCTTATCTATGGGGTCTATTTTAAGAAGAACCATGCAAATTCTGCCACGAATTACATTTGTTTCTAGTGGAACACGTAAAATTGTTGAGCATAGGGGTTTGAAAAGTGTAACAATAGCAATTTATTAGATCATATTCACACTAAGCTCTACATCTACCATCGGCCACTTGTCACATTCTGCACGGCTTCGGCCTGTGCAACACGACAAAAGTACTTCTTCGGCCGACAATTAGAAAATAGAAACTAGAAATGTCTCGTAGTGGAGAATAATTTCAAAATCACACACTGTTCAGGAGTACCGATTTAGGGGCTCCTATCAGAATGAGGTAGAAAGTCGTCGTTCAATACTTTACTATGAAGCAGGAGCGAACCAGAATGATAGATGATAGTTCTCCTTAGTTTAATAAACTAGATTCTATGAATAAAATATTTATAAATAATTTCCCGGTAAAATGCACGTATATTGATAGAAACTCTTGTTACTATGACCGTGATATAGAATTAGATGCAGAAAGTCTCATCTCCAACCTTATGTTTGTGTCGTGTGTTGGCGGCATCTAAGATGCTCTTCGGGGTCAAAGGTGATTCATGCACAGTGTAATCTGGTGGTGAAGATATGATGGTGTATCGGTGAAACTAATGACATGTGATGTACCATAAATTTTTCATTTTCTCCCCTGCCCACCTTCCCCCAGCAAACAACGCATTCCATCGTTACCAGCACGTCGCCAACAGGATTTGGAAGGATATGGAAGGAAAGCTTCGGCGTCGTCTCCGTCGAGCTAGGAGCCGGTTGGGTCGCCTGGTGCGAGGTAGAGCGACGATCATGATGTTGCAAGGACGGGATGGTGCGAGGTCGAGCGGCTGTGGCTTCAACGGGGAGCGGCTCTTGATGGTTGGCGGGATTGGACTGTCACAGTGGTGGATGACAGTGGGGTTTGTAAGGAGGTGAGGGTGGTGTGTGGCAGCGGCGCATGTGAGGGCTGTGCGGCGGTTTTGGGTTGACACTGGAGGTGTGTCAATGGTGGTGGTTGGCGGCGGAACTGGGCTCTAGAGCTGGTGGTTGTTGGCGGCAGAGAGAGAGAAGCGGTGAGACGGTGAGTCTCTGCCTGGGGGGAGGAAGAGTGAGAATTTTTCACGTGCACTACAAGAGAGAGCACTATGAATACACATCATATCCTCACCACCAGATACACATGGTGCGTGATGCACCCTTGACCATAGGGTGCGTCATAGAGCGCGCGGTCCCTGTGTGTCTGTATTTGTCTGCCGTTTATTTTTCCTGCAATTCAAAATCTCTTTCGAACTAATGTACGCTTACACAATGTTCGTAAAGTGGTGAATACCGACTTGATATTGCATTAAGGAAACGTTTAAACGTCCTCAATGTTACTGTCCTGGCTCTTGTTGCTGCACATATGTGCCTTTGTATCTGTGATTCTGAAGTTGAGATATAATGATTGTACAAATGAATAGGGACAATGGACAAAATATGAATAGTCCAAAAACAAAATTTTGCATGATTCAATTGTACTCTAATGAAGAAAAAAATAAAAACAAAAATTTTGCTGGTTGAATAGTTAGTAGTGTATAGAGACTTAGGTGAAATCTTAACTTTTTTTCCCTTAACAAGCTAGCTATAGTTAACTGAGAGACACTAAGCACACAAGTACCATTCGTTTAAGAATTATTCACCAAAACAAGAAGTCTCCAATTTAATTCTTAGTCTTACTAATTCCTTAAGGCAAAGTTAATGACTACAGATAGAACTATCATTTGTTAAACCGAGATATACCCTTATCTTGACAAAGACAAATAACTACTGCATGACTGCATGTCGCAAAAAAGTCATAACTTTGTTGGATATGGTCACTTCCTAAGTATTACTGAAAACGGAATTTTTTTTGCCATTAAGCATGAGCCATTAGAGGAATTCTCTGCTAAGAAAAAACAGAAATTGGAAAAATTGGTGCAAGATAAGTTTAACAGTTGCACAGGATCTACAATTTCTGCAAGTTTCGAATAACACAAATTCATACCAAAAAACTGTAGATATCCTTAGAAGGAATGAAAAAAGATTGCAATTCCAAACTTCAAAAGTGATATGAAATTGAAGAATTAAAGAATCAGATACTTCGTGGCTTAAAGTTCCCAGTGAACTGAGTGGAGCACTTCAATTGATACATTGCACTCAGCTACCCTGGCATATATACGTACATATGCTGATGTTAATTAGTGGTCTATAGCTAATAAAGTTTGAATAAATCCAAGCGTTCACCCACCAACTTGTCTGGTTTATTAGATGATGATTTGTCTTTATGCTAAAAAACAGCATACATAGAGTTTGAAAGATCACTGTGTGAGTTGCGGGAGTATAAATTATTGTATTTACATCCTTCCACATGATGTATTAGGTCAGGAGAAATTACAAATGTAAAGTCAATCGTAACTCTTAAGTCTATTGATAGCGAAATAAAAAATCTACATATCGTTATCAACCGTGCTTCAATGCCGAGGTGGAGAATAGTATCATTTTATAGACAGTGGTGTGACAATTGATATTAATCAGGACTGAAAATATATACAGGTTTTCCTCCTCTGATTCATTGAACATTCAATGAACCTTAGAATAAATAATTTATTCTACGATACTAGAAGATTGTGTATGCAAGAAAAGATTGTAGTGGGTTGTCCATTCTGTTCTGTATTTCTAACTGCGTGATACCTTCAATGCATTTCCTGTCTGAGGCAGACACATAAGACACCGTTTTCTTGTCACCATCTTTTCTTGTCAAGGATTTATTCTCAAGCCACCGTAAGCATAAGCAAAAGGGATAAACAAGCTTAAAAGTTATTACTTATCCATCAAATGTCTCAAAGAATTCTTTGCTAGGTATCACAGTCTGTTTAGATTTGCATGAATGCATGCCATTGCCAACCTTGCCGACATGAAATTGCTTGTGTCCAACACTTTCTACTGGTTGTTGTGAAAATAAGATGAGGTTGCAAGAACCCCGGGGAAAGGGAAAGGGAAAGGGAAAGGGAGAGGGAAAGGTTAGATTTACTGTGCAGTGAAGGGGGCCCGTGGACCTTATTTGCCCTTAGTATTATGACATGATTAGCAATTTTGCATGCCCCTTAGATATGATTAGCAATTGACTGTTGCCTGATTTTTGCCAAGACTGTTGAAGATGAGGTTGAAGACAAGCTGCAATAGTTTAGCTTTTTAATTGTGGACGCTTACCTAACATTTTTCAAGGCAGATTCAACATTGTCACCTAATCCATAGTTAACAAAATCTTGATGAACAAATAACAATTCCACTTGAAAGAGAGATAATTAATTAACAATTCAACATCAGAAGGAGGAAAGGAAAGGGAAGGAGAGGAAATGTCCAATATATCTATGGGAGTTTTGGAAATCAAACTGCTGTATGTAATCATGCCACATGTGGTGTGGGACAGAAGAAGCATAGTCGTGATATAATAAAGAACATGAATGATAGATGGAGAGAAAGTTGGGATTGGTTGTCTCTAGGTGTGAATTGTTCATTTCATGCTTTTCTACTCGAAGAAAGGACATCGAACTGCCTTCTGAAATTCCTAGAATAGGCTTCAATTATTAAGTTGTGAGGCAGAAACACCATCATCTTAAGAAAAAAATAATTCTGAAAAAGAATGAGGAAAAAGAAAGGACCCATACCCAACTAAAAAATGGTCGAGAGAATTGCTCCTGATAACATTAGTGACCTTAGTTTATGATGTCATATCAACTATCATATCTCCAGAAGGAAAAGCTCCGTAGCATGGGACTGTTCAAACCCCCAAAGTATGCTTGGCTCCAAATTTCAACAGGAACATGCATATATCATGGTTAAACGTGAGTCTGTAGTCAGTATGTTTTCATTCTAAAAGGTTACAGAGAATTGACTGATATCAAGTATCCGAAATGATATTGCACCAACAGAAGTGTCGTATGTGCTCTACTCTATTCGCACAACACTTTTGGTGTGTTAGATATAAGATAAAAGTAGGAAATAAAAATTCATATACGAGGTTGAGCTTGATGTATAAAATTATATATAGAGTTTATTTATAAAATTTTACCTATTTTTTTATCCAATGTTAAACATATCCTAGGGTGTAAAAAAAAAAAACTATAAACCTGAAATTAAGTATTTGAAAAATTTTTAGAAGATCAAGTTAGTCTTGAGAATTGAATGAATTCTCTAGTAATAAATTTTGGTTATTGAATGACATTAATCTAATCTCTGTAAATAATAATTTTTAAATTATTTCTATATTTGAAAGTCATCACTCAAAGATTAAATTAATATAATAACCGTTTTCAAAATTAAATGGACATTTCAAAAATTATTTAGCAACGAAAATGATGTAAAATACATATACGTTTAAAGCTGACAAAGATACCACTATGCAGCATAAGATAACGTTTGACACCAAACACTTTCTTTTAGTATAATATGACCAAATATTACAAAGTTTTTTTACCTTCCTGTTTTTAAAAGAGTAAGATTTTGATTTATCACTGTTGTTTTTTTGGGGCAACGTATCACCTGCTTATTGTATTTTTTTTTTAATGGTGTTATTAATTAAATAGTTATTGAAATAATTTGCAATACATTTAAAAAAGGTATTACAAATCAAAAAAAAAAAAAAAGTGAGCTTGCGAAAAGATGCGATTACAAGTCTCACATCAAATATTTATGTTATCTAAATGTAATACTTAAATTTAGAAGCTCTTCTATCTAATAAGCTAATTTTTTGAATTAAGTTCTCCCTTGAATTTGAGTCTCATGCATTAAAATGAGTAAATAAGTAAATGGTTATAAGTTTTGCACATAAGCGCTGCGTTTGCACTTTTGAAGCATTCCCTTTTAAGAAATCAAGTAACCTAGATGCCATTATTGGTTAGTGTCATATTAAGTGTTTCGATCAGGCTTCTTATAATGATTATCTAAACTCACTTTGAAGAAGTTGATCTCTCAAGACTTGATATAATTGTTAGAATTTAGTTTTAATATACTAACAATATAATTATCATCTAATAATGCATCATATCATTTACATAGTCTGACTTTTATAATAATTATTATAAAAGTTATATATGATCATATTTAATTAATTGATAATATAAAATATCTTTACAGTTATAATATATCAAAATTAATCTTTAATTTTTATATCTTTTTATATTTCTTTTATAGGAGGTAGATCTCTCGAGAGTAGATATAATGTAACATCTGTGCACCTTTGTACGAGTATTGGACTAACTTTTATAAAATGATTGAAATGGTACGGTGCAGATTATACTAAACAAAAATGATTTGAAAATATCCAATTCTTAAAATAATGTTAGGGACAATGTGGACAACTCAATTTCCTATCGTGAGATAAACAACCTATTAAGAAGGGCAAAGACAGAAAATTTTTTATTTTCCTCGATAACTGAACAACAAAATGTATCTCAATTGGGTTAAGAGCTTCTGTAAAGATACAGCAAATCCACAAACTAGGTTACGAGCTTAAGAACACCACAATTGTTATTAGATAATTCGATTCTACAACACTACATTAATCTGAAATTCAAAAGCAAGCTATTGATGATATCTTAGATTTTTCTTAGCCTGTCATAACTAAAGACATGAATATACCGAAGAAAGGCAGACCACAAGACAAGAAATGTACAAAGACAAATGGGAAGACAAACAAAAGTTAGAAAAAACATCCAATGGGATATGCGCTAGCAAAAGTTTGTCATGGGTGTTCCTCATGAGCTCCAATCAAAGTGGTATGAAATAGTAGTGGAATAGTAAAATCATAATTTGATTTTTCAAATTTTTTATTACATCTGTTATTTTCCTCCGTTATTCTCTCCTTTCAAATAAATTGTAGTTAAGTGTGATTATGTATTCATTATTACTCGTTACAACTGCATGCATTATTCGCTCCTTACATATTAGGACCGTTGTTTTGTACAAAGAATAATATACTAAATTGATTATGAAGTATAAGGCTGATATCATGCAGCTTCTTTTTAAATAAAAGATTTGAAAAAAAAAAAAAAAGAAAAAACACATGACCAAAGGGTAGTTATGCTTTAGTAAGAGATTTCGTAGAAATACCTTTCGTACAAATCAGCATTTCTGAATACATAATTACATCTAATCACAACTGATATGAAAGGAGAAAATAATGGAGGAAAATAATGTTGATACATAATTACAATTGATATGAAAGGAGAAAAAAATGGAGGGAAATAATATATGTGATGAAAAGTTTACAAAATCAAATTATGATTCTACTGTTAAACTATTATGCAACACATTGGCGCAACTCTCTCACCATCACACAAACCGATGTCTTGTTTTCTAGGTGTTGCTATATTAAGACCTTGTAACTGCAAAATAGTGATATCTACTTCTATACCTAGAACAGAACATTTATTGTTGTTACATCATTTATAAATTCCATCTTTGCTGTTGTAATGCCATAAGAAGGAAATCTTGGTACATTTCTTCCCATATGGACATTCAAAGGTCAGAGCCATGTCCATCTGAAAATGAAGATCACAAACAGCAGCATGATTCAACTCCGCGTCTTCTACTGGATCTAAGTCTCTCTAGTAAAGACTCAGGTGAAGACTCAAAGCCAGAACTGAATCTCATCAATTGTTTCCATACAATTTCATCCAACAACTCCTCAGAATCTAGTCACGGTAATGAACTGGAGCCCCGGGTCTTCTCATGCAACTACTGCCAGCGAAAATTCTATAGTTCGCAGGCACTGGGGGGACACCAGAATGCACACAAGCGAGAAAGAACATTGGCAAAAAGAGGATACAAAGCTGCTGCTGCAGTTCCGCTTGATTTTGGACAGAGGTACCCCAGTATGGCTTCTCTGCCTCTGCATGGCTCATATAACAGATCACTTGGAGTTCAGGTGCAATCTATGATCAACAAACCCTCTTATCAAGCAACCATTTTTGGTTTGTCCCGTTCCCATGGGTGGCAGCGGCAGCCTATAGTTGGTCCAGAATCTGAGTCATCCTTGGCTGGTGGTGTCCCCCGATTAGGGAAGTTTTCTCCAAGGCTGGTGCCACAAGCATCTGGAGGCTTCTGGTTGGGTGGTATTCCTCATTTGAAGAATAAACAGGAGGAGTTGCAGAAGCTTGACCTGTCCCTCAAGCTCTAACCGCATTCCTTCATGTCATATCCCATATTAATTGTGCCTTTTCTCTATTGACCAAGAGCTTTACACTTTTTTCTTTCTTTCTCTTTCTTTTGTGCTCCTGTGTCTCTAGTTGCAGTAGCTGTAAATTCATTTGGATACTTACCAGACTTTATGTATGCCATTATTCGCTTTAATTTGTGTTAATGGATTCTGCATGGGTTTATTTGAAAGTTAGAAAACTGGAAATTTGCTTTTTAATAGCATATAACCAGTTCAAACGCTCATGGCAACAGCTCGGACACATAGTAGGGAAGTTAAGTAAACTTTGAAAATAAATGCAGCAAAACTTTCTCAATTAATTGCGGAGGCAATTCTTCAATGCTTTTAGCCGTCTAAAATTTGATTTGAAAATAATTAATTCAAATTTCTGCGTGTGTTAGATTCATCCAAATACATAATCAAGATTTAAAATAATTAATATGTGTAGCCATCTTACTTCACTACTGGCATTTTGTAAAGCTTCTACGTTCTTTTTGCGCGCTATGCTACTGTTGGATACTGCGCGCATCTTCCACCCCCAGAATTTAGATTTGTAAAACTATATGGTTATAGCAGTTTCTCTTCTCAGATTCACTGAAAATAAATAAATAAATAAATAAATAAAGATATCCAATGAGGTTGTCCTTGATGGTTATTGTCAAGCTGGGACTGTTTATGGATCGAGGTATATCTGTCTCACATTTTGGGTGACAAAGGTCCACACCGTGTAGAATTTGGATGCTAGTGACTGTCGTTGTTTTTAATCCTTCTGCAAGAGCAAGATTGGTCCACCGAATGTAGACAAATTCAATGGTTGTGATTGTCTCAGCGACTCCTACTTTGACCCACCTGCAGTTGGAGAAATAGGCCTTCTCTGTTGGGAATCAAAGAAGTAGGTAAGGCAAGCCATGTGAAAGTAAGCCACACAATGACACTCAGCTCTGCTTTCACATCATTTTAAAAGAAATATTTAATTTTAATTATAATCTTGAATCTTGATTGCCATGATTTCTTACCTACAAGATATCTAAGGGAGCCCCCACAAATTTGTAGGTCCACATCTGCCTGATGTCTACAACTTTAATCTCATTAATCATGAAACACAAGTTCTGTGATGAAATTAAGATGCAAAAGTAACTGAAAACCTCTAGTCATTATAACGTATTAATAGTTAATAATCATAGTAATCTCACACTAGTAGGGGATATGCTGAAGCGACAGTGCAGGATCTGTGATGTTTTGAGACATTGATTCTGGTATCTTGTTGCCAAGTGTAGCACCGTGGTTGGGTTGTCTATTTTACTTGTGGTGGCATGCCTCACTCTTCACTCTTCACCTCACCATTTCTTCATTAAAATATTAAGGACCTTTAATTTTGCCTCTCGACCAAGAAAGAAACACTTTAAAATGCACCAAATACAATTGGTTATTTGAAACACGTGGAGCTATTATTTTGGAGAGATGTGGTGAAATTTTGAAGCGAAAACTGCGTCTTGTTCATCAAGATCTTATATGATAATCAAGCTCGAGATTGTCAGTCATCTTCAATGAGAAAGATGGGCTATGAAATTTGATTTGACATCAACATCTCAGTTAGGCTAGTGAGACTGTGTATGTTGTTAGTTCTTTCTATTTTTATCATTCATTCACTGTGGTGCCACTGTATGTAATCTCGTTCATCACGTCATATATATATATATATTAACTCTAATCACTTGCTTCACTTTATCTGTGAAAAACGCACCGTTCTAGAAACAACGACAGTCACTAGTTAACAAAATCCACGGCACTTACATCAATAGGTCCTTTGTTTTCAAACACTGTTCTATTGACAAAACCTACAAGCTAACAAACATACATTATCCATTCTATAAATCAATCGGTAGAAAGAAATGTACGGCACAAACATCAATTAGTCCTTTGTTTTCAACTAATTAATCAGGCCTTCGTTAATTCCATAATAATGCAGCTAGCATAGCAAGTTCTAACGTAACTAGAGGCTGTAGATCACAACCACTTCCAGAATCTTTGAGTATCTGGAAACCAATTGAGATCGAACACAATAAATCGCAAACTTAAAACGCTGCATAAAAATAAGATAACTATATAGTTGTATGATAAGAAAGAATTCTGAATAAATGAATTTGTTTGGTGCGGCACATGAAAGGAAAATGACGCTTCAATATTATGTGAGTAGTCTCTGCTAGGGCATTATTTTGCAACAAACCCAAACCACCCAAGCGCTCCCTTTAAGCAAATATCTACCACATGCTGCTCGCCACTCATAAGTTATAATTACACACTTACACCCATTTTTCAGATATTGGCTAACTCATCAATTGTCACCACTCATTAAGATTCACTGTTCATCTGTGTGTAAACTAGGCATCTAACATCGTCATAATCATAAAAGTGAATACACGTATTTCGCTTTCTAATTGTGGGGAAAAACTCTCAACCAAATATATTGTAATACGGAGGGCCATTCCCTACTATGGTAAAAGTTCCCACCAACACCAACCACAAATCTAACGAAGCAGTAAATAAAAATGTATACCCTAGATTCAGTGCCAAATAAATGACATATAGTACGATATTGGCTCGTCTCGTCTAAAACATTGAAAATCCAACTCGTTATTTGCAAAAGACTTGATCGTAAAGGCTATCTTGCAACTCATGCATGCATGGTCCAATTCCCTGTCAAGAACCAACAGCTATCAAAAGGATAAACACAGAATTCTTAATCTAGGTGTCATCTAACAACAATTAATGACTGGAAATGAGTACTTGCACTCAGGAACAGTATAAGGGCTAAGGCATTAAGGCTGAGCTACCATCTTATCACGTGCACGTATGTAACGGCCTTTTGATCTCTGTAGTGATGCAGTCTATACTGTCTGGGCACGCAGTCCACATGGTTTCCAAGACATTACCCTCTTCTCCCTTGGAGATTGAAGATGTTGACATGGAGCAGGATAATAACCCCATCAGAAATGGTAATTTCAACTTTAATATCTTCATATAATCTCCGAGTTTCCTTTTCAATCAAATCAAACTTGCTAACAGGCTTAAATAAAACAAGAAGCCGCCGTAAAACCCCAGACACATGCTCCCAAAAATTATTTGAGGGCCCATGCTCACTAAGATACCAAAGCTGACCATTTTGGCTAGGAGACACCGTCAAATTCTAGCCCAATATATAATAATTTGGATTGTCCAACTAAAAATTCAATCCTTTACCTTGTCAGCATCAATGAGCTCTTCCAATTTTTGGGAGAATATGAAACATTTCCCTTATGGTAACATATTTGCACAAACTTATATTCTATTACTTTCATGACCAAAGGAAAAAAAAATTCTTAATTAAGAATAGCATATGATAAATAATCAAATCATTTATTGGCATAGTTTTAAGTTGTGGGAACCATGATAAAAATCTATCACTCTCTGAAAAGGATTTTACATGTATGAAATGATAAGTTAAGTGGCCAATGAATGATGTGATAGACCCCGCCAAACTACGAATCCCTTATGAACTAAGATCACTTTATGAGATGTGTGAGTGGGAAAAAGAAAAGAGCTAAAGTGTAACGATACAAAAATAGTTAAAATATTTTATAGGAAAAAATGGTTGGCGAATGGAATAAAATAGAAATTATGATTCATTTATTTAAGAATAAAAAAATATCTCATATTATTTGTATGAAAATATAATAAGAATTGGTTTAAATATATATTTTGTCCATATAAAATTAATGAATTTTGGTTTTAGTATTTAAATTTTTTATTATTATTTTTATTTTGATCCAAACATTTTGAAAAAATTTCGTTTTAATTTCTATCGTTAACCTACCTTCGTTAGATAATAACATGGATGACGGATAGTCATATTATTTTTCCTATTTTCAAATAGAAACTAAAATTAAAATTTTTGAAAATATTTGAATCAAAATTAAAAAAAAAAAGACTAAAATCAAAATTTTTAAAAATATTTAAATTAAAATCAAAAAAATAATTTTCTAAAAACTAAAATTAAAATTTACTATTTTTTTAGATTAAAAATATATTTAAGCAGCAAGAATTCTTGTTGCTTACATTTTTGTAAGAAACACCTGGTTGGGGAGAAAGCAAACTCGAACTTGAGAGTGGACGGTGGTACTGCATTGTGTTTCGGAGGAGTCCGGACACTGGACTAGATACCTTTCCTTCTGAAATAGTACAGAGGACTTGGGCCATACATGTTTTTTACAACTTACATTTTCCAGCCCAAAAGCTGAGTAGACTGGACTAGCCGGCCACGTTTTTTGTGTATCTTTTTTTATTGTTTTCGTTTATCTCAAAAGGTTTGATAGTTTCAGACAAAAAGGGTTTAGATGGTTTGATTTTTTTTAAAAAAAAAATGATAATAACGTGTGAACCAACCTTTCAAAGACATTCTTATTCGATTTTACCATTCCAACTTCGAAACCCTTCGCATAACTTCATTCTCACTAGAATATCTCATTTCTGTTTAAAAAGTATCGTCGCCAATCTGAACCATATGCGATATTGCGATTAGAATTTGTTGGTCTAATTATTTACTAAGACACCACGTGGGGGCACTGGTCAAAGTCAGTTTCTTTTTATCTTCTTCCTATCCTATCTTCTTCAATCTTCACTTGCTTGACTTTGGGTAGAAGGATGGATTTCAGTAAAAGGCTATGACTATGAGTGACTGTGAATGATTAAGTTACACACTTATAATAATCCATGTATAATTCTTTAATAAAAAATTAAGTTAATTAATGACATAAAAAAAAGTTAATTAAACCCATTATCATATCACTGGACCCCACCCATGTTCCCCCTAAAATAATCATCATGACCCTCCCTTTACTTTACTTTCAAATCAAAACTCCTTAACCACAGTTCATCGACATCATATACCATCATTATCAAGCGTGTTCTACTATGCACTTGATTAACTATGGTGTATTATGCACCAATTTTTAACCACATTCAAACAAATGCGGATAAATACAATTGAAGATGTGGCTAAGTGAATTTGCTGGTGCACTGCACACGCATCCACTCTTTCATTGCCCTCTGTCTCTTCGCCACTACCACGCCCACTTATCCCCTATTTTCGGTTGGATAAGCTTCTTCTGTGGCATTACCATAAGATGTTTTCTTCTTACAAGTGTGTTCCACATGATAAACCAGCTAGATGCATGCTCACTGTCATCGACACTCCGGTAAAGCGCTGTCGAAATAATTTGCGGTTTGAGTAGCGATCATTCCCATCATTGGCCAACATCCTTCAATGACCTTCAAAGACTTGGTCTCAATCCAAATGATTGCACAATTGAAAGTATAGAGTTCACAACCAAAAGCACAATTGACCGTCATTAATGCGTCTATGTATGTTGGTGGAGGTAGTTATCAAAAAATTTCAGATTTCTTTTGTGCTACATTGAGACATTAATTTGAGAGGTTCTAAAGGTAGGTGAATCCGTTTAAGTTTGTAAAGTGGAGGGTCTAGCTAACTGCCTTGATTTATTCAACAGTTCAAATATCATGTTGGTTCTCAACATTTACAATTTAACTTAATCTAGTAGATTGGCAAATGAATATGCAAGAAGGAGGAGCCAATTTCTCTCATAGGCACTATGAAGATGCGATTCAGCTTTATGTTGGAATGCAAAAGCTTGAGTTTTGGCCAAGTGGGTTCACTCTCCCATAATTTAGGCTTCTCTTGTTGGTGGTTATGGTATATGCAAGAAGCACCAACAACATCGTGATGGTGTTGTGATGGAGAGCTAGTGTGAAGGTGATAAACTGAAAGAGTGAGTGTAGAGAGTGGGTTGAAAATGGGAGGGAAGAGAAGCAGCACTATTTTACTGTGCTCTTCCACAATACACCATCAAAAATTTTAAATGATACACTATGCATCATATTTATTTAGGCGTATAGCATAATGCGCCTTTATCATCATATATAATATCAATGTGAAGCCCCACCCATACACCATAATTATGAGTAAAGGTTACATTTTTGGTAGTTTGTACCAAGAAAAGTTTTTTAATATTATTTCTCTTTCTGAACTATGAGATCCCAGTATCCTAAGTTCCAAAGCCAATCTGACAACCGAAGAGCGGCACGTGTGTGAAGGCAGAACCGTAATTTTGCTCCAGTGAGAGGCCGTTCATGTACAAACACATGGATCTATATGAGACCAATCATGCCCCGAGTTAACAGCAACAGCGACGCTGCGGCACCACCCGCCGCCGGTACAAGAAGCTTCTCATCCCGTTCTTCTATTCTTCTTCTTCAAGATTCAGATGACCAATTAAGAAAAGTTAATAAATTTAAAGACCCTCAGCGGAAAAACCCATCTTCAAAGAGTCCCTTCGTTGTGCTCTGTTCTGCTACCTCGATACGCAAAATGAAGGTGGCGTAGCAGAGCAGAGCAGGGCTGAAGAAAACGAAGTCGTCGCAGAATGGTGTGCGGGAAGAGCTGCGGAAACAGCGGGGGTTCAGGAGCGGAGCCGGTGTACCTGAATGTGTACGATCTGACCCCCATCAACGGCTACGCCTACTGGTTCGGCCTCGGAGTGTACCATTCGGGGGTGCAAGGTTTCGATCTTCGAGCCCTGAATCTGCAGAGAACCATTTTCAGATCTGCGAAAATATAACTTGTTGTTGTTGTTGTTGTTGTTGTTGTGGGTGCAGTTCACGGTGTGGAGTACGCGTTCGGGGCTCACGAGTTCTCGTCGACGGGGATATTCGAAGGGGAACCGAAAAGGTGCGAAGGGTTCAGGTTCAGGCAGACGGTGGTGATTGGGAAGACGGAGATGGGGCCGAATGAGGTGAGGGCAGTCATGGAGGAGCTCAGCGGAGAGTACAGGGGGAATGCCTACAATTTGATCAGCAAGAACTGCAACCATTTCTGCAACGACGCTTCTCTTAGGCTCACCGGAAATCCTATTCCCAGTTGGGTCAATCGCCTTGCTAGAATCGGTAATTATTCATTCACTGTTAGTTAATTGGCATACGACGGTCAAAATGGACTATTTTTGTTTCACTTATTGCTCTGCTGAGTCTCCTTCCTTGCCTTCATCTAAGTAAGAGTTTTATTTGCTTCCCCGTGTTTTTTAAGTTCAAAAACTTTATTATATAATAATGCATTCATCTTTGGTGGTGAAATTTAATTACTTGGTAGTACTATTTGGTTTTTGGACAATGAGATGTGCTTTCTCTTTTTTGGTTGGGGACGAGGAAATGATTGTATCTATTAGAGAATGTGGCTACTCACCAATAATAAAATGAGTTTAAGTAATAAATTATTCTAATAGCTTGGGTTCAGGAATGAAAAGACCAAAAAAAAAAAAAAAACACAAGGTTATAAAAATAGGTTTTTTATTTTTAATATGATAGATGGGTATAATATATACAAGAATATGGATTTATGGGTTAAAATACATGAATATAGGACTTAAAAATCGCCAGTGGCGATTTTTACTTTTTCAAAAAATACCAGTGGCGATTTTTGCTTTTTTCTAGTACGGTGCACGGAGATACATGATTTATTTTTTGGTTTTTTAAAAACCACCAATGGCCGTTTTTGCTTTTAAAAGAAAATTGTTGTATTTTGAAAAACCACCATTGGCAGTTTTTCTTCAATTCCCATATTTTCGTAATTCACTCCAAAATCTCATATTTTGATATAAATTATTTTTAAATACCATATTAAAAAAAAGATCTATAAAATATATATATATATTTTAAATTCCCTAATCGGAGAATGCATATGCGGTTGATTGATACGAAGTATGATAGAATTAGTCAATGCGGGAGGTACAATGTTGAAAATTATTCACATGAATTAGGAAAAAATAAAAAGAAAAAAGAAAAAAAGTTTAATTGGTATGCATTGACAGTATAAAATAGTTTTATATTATTAATCAATAAAAATAGAAAAAAATAAAAAATTATAGTGAATCTTTCGTTATAATGGATAGTTATTTATGTTAGTTAATATTTTTTATTATTTTTATTAACTAATAGTTCAATATATTTAAATTAAATTAAAAAAAAGAAAGATAATATAGAAAAAATAACTTATAAAAGGAAATTGCTTTAGTATAGTCGTGTTTCATTGGCAGGCCGCACACTGATGTCGTGTTAATTGTTATGTAAAGCTAAAATGATAATGGCACTAGTAATATTTCATATTTATTATCTGACACCAATGCTCTTTGGACTTGCATTTCATTATTTTTGCCTTTATTTGTCCACTTATGTATGTTTAAATAAATTATCTGTCTTCACAATTAATTGTGAAGAAAATTTAGAATTAGTTTCCCAAGAAAAAGAAAAATCATATATATATATATATATATATATATATATAATTTAATTTAAGTGTACTGATAGTATAAAATAATTTTATACTGTCAATGAATAAAAATAATAAAAAGTATCAATTCATACAAATAATTATTTATTATAATAAAGGACCCATCATAACTTTTTACTTTTCCTTATTTCTAAGAGTTAATAGTATAAAATTATTTTACACTATCAATATATACCAATCAAATTCATATATATATATATATATATATATATATATATAATGAAAAGATATGTAAGTTCACCTGATTGGTTGGCTCATATTTTGCAGGGTTTTTGTGCAATTGTGTTCTTCCGGTGACTTTGAATTCAACTAGGGTTAGGCACCATCAGAGAATAGAAGACAAGCAATGTGAAGGAGAGAAGCAAGTATCAACAAGTGACACCAATAAGCTTCCCTCTTCAAATTCAACGTCCTCTTCCTCATCATCCCCGCCTCCTTCTGCCTCCGTATTGCGCAGGGGAAGGAGTAGAACCAGACGTCCCCGTCCTCCATCTTCACCTTTGATTCCTGCCTCCTCTTCATCTTCATCTTGATGTGCAAAATCTGAAAATTTAGACCTTTTTTCCTCATTTTTTGTCCTGTTACAGAAGTTGCTCTAACTGAGAAAAGCAACAGATTAGATCTTCACTTTAAAGTCTTATTCTTCATTCCTTTCATCCAATGATCCTATAAAGTATCAACAAACCTGGCAGGATTGCAGGAATCCCGGAGCTTTTTTTTCAAAAAAAAAAAAAAGGTATATATAATATTGAAGAGGGAGGCAAAGGTGGATATTCTTTTTTTTTTTTTTCCAATTTAATTTTTATTGTATTTTGTAAGATTGCTTTTGGGTCAAAAAGATATTTGCTGGCACCCTAATTTCACGTTCTTCGAAGTTAGAAGTTTGAACTTTAGAAAATTACAGGAGAGTTAGCCGATTTATCTAACAACTTTCGTGAATTTTATCAAGAATTCTGGAAAAAAAAATAGTTTAACTAAATAGTATGGTCGTGAATTACTCAAACAAAAGACAAAAATTCTAATACGTTGATGTCTTTGTTTTTGTTTTTTTGGGGCATGAATACTGTCATTGGCAATCTGCCAACCCTGTTCTCTTGGAATTGTCGGCGGACGTATCCATGAGCATTATGATAGAAGTCCGAAGAGGGGAGAAAATAATTTAACAAGAGAGGAAACACGGGAGCTAGGGACTTGAGATAAAAAAAAAAAAAAATGGTTTCACCTGAATCTTTTTCTCCATGTCTAAGATATAAATTATCAAACAATGATAATGTGAGGGCCAGGGACTTTAGAAGATTGGTCCTGTCATTGTCTGTCAAAAGTCTGGATAACGTTTTCGTGTTCTTCTTAGATCGATGACTAGCATGTTTGGATGTTTGTTTGGACCCTTCAAAATCAATTTTAGATCCTCAAAATTAATTTTGGGGTTTTTTATCATATTGGGTTATCTATTTTCAGAATCAATTCTAGTATTTAAAATTGATTTTGCGAGAAATGAGAATTTTTTACTTTTTATCAGAATCATTTTACAAAAAATTATTAAATAAAAATTATTTTATCTCAAAATTAATTTTATAAAATCAATTCTTTTTAGAATTAATTCCACAAACGTGGAACTAAATACGCTATTTGGACGTTTACCCTTTTTCCTCCTTAGGCACTATTAAGAGTCAACAAAGCTGGATGTTAACAACCAGTTTTGAGTGGCAATAATGGATACAATAAACGCAGAGTTTTATAGTTTAATAAAATAAGTTGTTTGGCTAAAATAAAAACAAAAACATAATTGATACCTAAGTAACACCGGGAAATTTAATATAAATAACGTAATATAGATAAACTTCTTAATCAAACTTATTTACCCATGATCATGCAGACAAGACATCAGTGACGCCTTTAAGGACAGTTGGGCAAATATTTAAGGAGAATTTAATTGATCATTTGAGTGGTAGCGAACATCTTAAAAAAATTGAGTCAATAATTATGTCAATTTATATTACTAACTCATCTAATTTATTATACTTTTATAATTTATATATGTTTTCTTAAATTTATTAAGCATATTTTCCTTTTAGATTTCTATATGTAAAACTAATAATTGTCGTATTATTATGAAACTTTATATTGTGTTTCATTATGTATTTTGATTTTTTTTTGTCAAAGATTTTTTTCTTGTTTGGGTCTTTTGGGGCCTGGCGGAGGGACATTGAGTCTCAGACCTAGGGATCGAACAGGGTCTCTTCACTCCCGGGCGCAGCTACGTAAAGCTCTCAATTCCACCAAGTAAACTGAAACTCACCTATGGTCAAATTATTTTGGTTCAGTGGTTTAAATGTTGATCCTTGCAGTAGGTTGCATATTGGGGGCAGCGTCACGTGTTCGACCCCGGTCAGAAACTGTGAGCCCCCCACCCCCCCCTGCGTGCGTGTATAAGATCAAAAAAAAAAAAAAACAAAATACTTTTTAACATATAACTTAATTTTTCAAAAGTGTTGGACCTATAAATGTGACCCAACCCAACTCATTTCTTTAATGAGCGGGTTGGGTCTAAAAGCACTAAACGTTTACTCGTCTAACTCAACCGAAATCGAATGGTCACCCATGTCACTGGGCCTCGGAAACCTTCTCTATGCATAGATACTTGCAAGTTAGGTTTGATTTATAAAAAACAAAGGTTCCCTGAAAGCGCATTAAATTGGTTAATACACCGCATATGTTAAATCTATAACAGGAGTTGAATACTGTGGTATAACACCCGTCATATGAAAGTACTGCAACCCCATGCAAAAGTTAGAACTACACTAATATACAACTCAACAACAGAATGCAATATGAAACCAATAAGGATTAACTTCTCTTCTACAGGCCATCAGTATTTGCCTCGATTTTTAGACGATGAATTTGTCTATAGTCAAAAGCAAGTGCTCCGCAAATATCACGTACATGGATAAACATTAAAAATTGGGTCTGCTACGGAAGCATGTGTTATTGCAATGGATGGATAAATGGAGATATGTGTCATGCATCATCTTTCAATGACAAAGTAACGCTTATATTATGGGCCTTATCCTGATTCCTAAGTTTAGAAAGACGGAAGAGGCTTAGTTGGGAGGGTCTTTTGCGACACGTGGCATGTTTATGCGATCATTCCTGCGCAAACAACTACAACCATTGAAGTAGTTATACGTATATGTTTGGCCAAAATAGAAAATAAAATATGGTAATTAGCAGTTAGCATTAATAATTCCTTTTAGGATCTTTAAACAGTGAGAGAAACGAAAATGACTGGGAGGAACGAAAGTGTGTTGCATTACTTCTAGTTAGGTTCCGTTCCATGATACATTATAAGATTAAAAAGTGAAAGTGAAATCTACTACATGAGAGATGGCTATAATTCAAAAGAGATTAATGTAAGTAACAAATGCGATCCACTCGAAGTCGATGATTCATAGATTGCCTTAGAAATCTTCTACGGGCCTTTCTAATGCGTGCGCGGACGGATGACGATCAAAATTTCTTTCGTTTTTTCCCGGGACAAGCCATTCATTCATCTTTGAGTATATGTGAAGAAAGGAACTTATATTGGGATGGAAAGTTTCTCATTGAAAATGATATACTCGCCGCTTTGGATTTCTATATATGATATTCTATTATAAAAGCACGCGTAATCTTTACCTTTCCGATTGGTTGATGAAGGCTTACACTCAAACCACTTTTTGGCCATCCAGATTATAGAATTAGAAGTGAAGTATAAAATACTGATAAAAAGTTAAAAAAAATTAATTTGTTAATAAACCTTTAGAATAATTTTCTGTTTAGTTTGCTTTTTTATTTAACTTTTAGTTAATATATTTTTGAGTTTAATTATAAAAATACTATCTTATTTTTAATTTTCTGTTTTCAAATTTTTATAAAGAAAATGGTGAAAATAATGTATAAAATCTTGTTTTCACTTTTTCTTTCACAAAAAATTTAAAATATGGAAACATAATTAAAACAAAGTAGTATTCTTATAATTATCAAGATAAATATATCATCAGAAAATGAAAATAGATAACAAACCAAACAACCCTAAAGATTACTGTATTTAGTAAGATTCGTATAAAGTTTTAGTACTTTATTAATGAGAAATGAAAGATAAAACAAAAAATCTCATAGATAAGGGAGAAAATTAGGTAATCATAATTTGTTGAAAATTAACTATCATGAATTTGGGATGCCTGACAATTCGATTTGAATTTTCATATTTAAAAACGAAATATCCATACATTCTCATAATAATTTTTTGTTTAATCTGTAAGTTTTTATGATTTTATTAACTTTTTATATATAGGACATATAATCCAAAAGTTTGTAATTGAGTTCTGTTATTTTTAAATTCTTTTAAATAAGTTCTTATTTATTAATTTTTATTAAATTATTTTATACTTAGTTTTTAGTACTAAATTTTTAATTGCAAATCCCTGTGACAAATGTTTACATTCATGTAAATACAAGAGCCTTTTGAGATATTAGATGCCAAAGAATACTGCGAGTCTCTTGATATCACGTTAGTTAAGTTTAAAAATTGCTGTAGCAATTTTATTTGCTGCAGATTTATAATAAAAATTTATTACATCTAATAGAAAGATTGGCACCTTCCAATATCCTTAAACCCCGAGAGAAGAAGAGGCTTAACACTGTTCCTTTCTTTTTTCTTTTTTTTCTGTTGCTTTTGAATAAAGGAAGGGCCAGAGCCCAGATCCGTTATTTTCTTCAGCATTGCGAACTGAACGTGATGTGGTTGAGGCATGAGGCAAAGTGGCTAATATTGTTGCCTCAAAAAACCTATATTACTAGAGTCATGGTTTCGAATATGAGATTCACCCAACCCAACCCCTCCCGCACTCCCACCGCCAACGCTCCTCCCCTGACCCAAAAAAAAAATAATAATAATAATAACTGTACGTGCTTACGGCAAAAAGGAAGGCTAAAGCCTAAAAGTTAAAGTAAAATTTGACCGACCTTCAAAATGTAGTATTACCTCTCAAATTGATTATGTTTTAGTTGCCTGTAAGGTATTTAAAAATAACTTTGAAGATGGAATTGGAGATAAGGTGAAGTCTCCATCATAAAATCTTATTACTATCATTGGTCTTTGAAAAAGATATATGAGCTCTTTTGCACGTCTCTCGCATAATACAACAAGGTTTCTAATTTTGCAGAATCATGAGAAGCAATCGCACTATTTGCAAGAATCATAACCTAACTCAGTAAGGCTATACTGGATGCTTTGGACACTGAAAATGAGGAGGAAGAGGGTGAAAGTGATAGAAATAAGAACGCAACTCGCCTATATATATTTTGACGCAAATTATAAATTGTTACTATTATATATGAAGGTAGAGTAATACTTTTAGAGTATGTTTGTGAGTTGGGTTTTTGGAGAGGAGGGGAGGAGAGAGAAGGAAAGGGAAGGGAAGGGCTTAAAGAATAAAATAGATTACCCCTTCCAAAATCCCAACTCACAAGCATAGCCATGAAAACAAAGTCAATGAATCATGAAAATTTGCACTCCAATTCCCATTTGCTCTCTCTTTTTTTTTTTTTTTTTAAGGTAATTCTACGTTATTCTTTTAGTGTAAAAGGTTATTGTTATTTACTTTTTGTCTTGTCCTGTATTTATTGGTTCAACAAGCTGATGCATGTCTTGTGATTATAATTTCAGAAACGATTTATAGTACAAAATTTTTTCATGCACTCCTCTACAAATGATGTGGTAGTTTCACTGCCCACAAGATCTTCCCTTGTATGCAATAATCTTGGGTGATATCCGTCAAATCCTAAATTTTCAACCAGTCATCTCAATTCGTAAAACATTCGTACGAAAAAATTTCGTACTATATATATAGCCGCTCTCTTATAATTTACGTGACGTAGATATCTTAGTTCAAATTTTGCGAATTTGATTTATTATTATTATTATTATTATTATTATTATTATTATTGATGCAATTCGATCGTTGTACAAAACAATTCACTAATTAGTTATATTGCAAATTGTTGGAATTTTAAGTATGACTAGAAATGCGTTAATTACACACGAAAAATTAAAAATAAAATTATTGGGATTAATTTTACCGACGGATTAATCGACATAAAAAATCCGCCAGTAAATGACGTGTCGGTAATTAAAAAAAATATTATCGAAGGAAGAATTACCCGTCGATAAATTTCTAATTTTTCCTATGGATAAAATCCGCCGGTACAAATATAAATATGTCAGTAATAATAGCATAAAAAAATGTCACTGAAAAAATAATACCGATGTATTTTCTATATATACTAACGAATAACCCATTGATAAGTTTAAAAATAAAATTTTTTATTGTAAATTTACTAACGTAAAATCCGTTGGTAAAATAAACTTATTTATTTTTTAAAATATTTATTAATTTTTAAATAGTTAATAAATATTATTGTAAATAATTTATTTTTTTGTTATTTAAATAAAAAATTTAAATTTTTTGTTATAAATGCAAAAGAAATTAAAAAAATATTAATTAAATAAATATATATACAATATCATTTAAACATATTTACAATATAATTCCAAAAAGAAAAAAAAAACCTAAAATCTACGAATATTGTTAATCATCAGTATCCGAGATGTTGTTGTCGTCTCCGACTCCGGATGGGTGGCGGTATGGAGAAGGCCGTGGCAGTGCAGGTTAGGGCGAAGGTAGCGGAGGCAAAGGTGGAGGTGGTGCAGCGGATGAAGAATTGTCGCTCCGCATTTGTTCATAGAAACTGTATAGAGTCGTCCTCCTCTTCTCTATGGACCGTATTTGCTACGACCACTGTTGCATATCTCTCTCGTGGCACTCATGTAGCTCCATATACCTCCGATTGGCCTCCTCAAGTTGCCTTTGTATTGACTCATTTAGTGTATAGACCTGATCACAACTCCAGATGTAGAGCTTGGAGAATATGACCTGCTGCTAGAGGTCTCCATCCCATAGATTTGCCCTTTATAGCGGCCATCAACCGTTTGGGCCCACACCTCGTCATTGCTAACAGGTGGGGCAGTAGGAGTGCTCCCGTCCCCTACTGCGACTGCTGTAATTGGGCCTCAATCAGCCATTGGGTGAGCTCACGCTGCTATTAAAAGAATAAAAAATATTAAATTTAAATAATAATAAATATAAAAAATTAAAAATATTAAAAACTAAAATTATAAGTACTTACATATGTGGTTTGTGGCAGCGTATCAATCCACTGGAACTTGTCCTGCTTCCTGCTATGGGTTTCCTGGAACACCTACCCTAGAGTTGACGGCCTACTCATCGCCTTCCTTATATTTTAAAGAATTTTCACCTGATTATATAATATAATATTTAATATGAAAATAGAAAAACTAAATGAAAAGAAAATGATATTTACCATTCTCAATTGTGTTCCCTCGATAGTGGTGGAGCCTCCAATATGTAGAGAGCCACCGCAGACTGATTCTCTACTTATCTGGGCCTTCACTTGCTTTACCTTAAATACAGTTGAGTATCAGTGAGCCTTCAAGGCCTGAAGGATCTCCTTCGTGAGCAAGTAGTTGCTCGCACTGCTTTCGCGAATGTCGTGAAACATATCGCGGAAACGCTTCTTGGCCCTGGTCCTCCACGCCCTGTAGATGACAACCTCTTGACGTCAATCAATAATAAACATACGCTGTATACATGTAATACAATAGTCAGCAGGTGAAATAAAAATAAAAAATAATAATAATAAAAAATAATTATTTTACCTTCTATTCTTTCCACCATAACTCCTATGTGGCATCAGAAGCCTATACAAAACTAGGATGCGGGGAAATTCTCCTTGAATACCTCGATAATCCTGCGCAACCCTGGACGTGGTGGAATCCAGCTGTGTCATAAAAAAATAAATTATGTCAAATATTTATTAGTTAAATTTTCTATCATAATTAAAAATTTATAATCAATTTAAATTTTAAATTACTTACCAAGATTTACTATCGTATCTAAGCTCCACTCGCAAGTTCATGGAGCCCTATGAGGGGGTGAATGAGAAGGCCAAGGCAGCTTGTGAATCAAGTTGATTAGGGGTAGGGGAAGGCGCAAAAGCAGGCTGATTGCAGGGCTTGGAGGTGGGTGGAGGTGGAGAAGCCTGCTAGGGGAATAAAGGCTGAGGTCCTGAGTTATGATACCCACAATTGGGTATCATAACAAACCCTTAGGTGTGTGGGCCAGGAAGGACAGAAGAGCCATCACTCACAGGAGTGGTTGGCGCAAATGTAGTTGAGGTGGTGGGTGGGGCACGTGTGTAAGGGTTAGATAATACTTTCTCGGTCTACTCCTATCTCATCCAGAATCAGGTGTCCATCCTGCCATAACTGATCTGTATAACATATACAAAATTGAAAATATAAAATATATATTAACTAAATAAAGGTATAACATATTTATCATATCAATAATTATTTAATCATAATAATATTTTGAATGAAAAAAAAATTAGATAAAGTCTCCCCTTAAATTTTGACCCTCCACAAAAATTAATTCAATATTTTAATTTAAAATATAATTCAGTATTTTAACACCAAAGCACAAATAAATTGCATAATCATAGTATTCTAAAGTTAATCCTAATTACAGCTCTAGAGTGCATAACATCATAATACACAATTCAAATAATGGGAAAAAACTTTAAACCTTCCCCAATCATGCAATCAAATTCTACAATTCTATCCTAGAAAATTTCAATCTCTAACAAAGAAAATAACTCAATTAACTAACTAAGAAACATAAAATTTCGAGTAAAGAAATAGAACAGAAAAAAATGCTAAACTAAAAAATTAAATCGATTAAAATGTTAAAAAAAATTCAGGAACATAATAGCAGTCTCGGATCGCGAAATGAGGGCCTCGGCGATGGCGAAATGGTAAAGAGAATGAAAAGAAGGAGAGATAGAGAGAGAGAGAGAGAGAGAAGACAAACAGAGAAGTGAAAAAAAAGAAGAAGCGGGCTCACATTTTAACGATTTTTTTTACCAACGAATTATCTGTTAGTAGAATATTAATGAAATGATTCGTTTCATTAATTCCATTTTACCGACGGATAATCCATCGATAATAATAAAACAAAATGAATCATTTCATTAATCAAATATAACAGACGAAAAATTTGTTAGTAATATAGAACATGAACCGACAGTGGCAATCAATCCCAATTTTCAAATACTGACAGATAATTCGTCGGTAATATAAAAATTCAAATTTTTGATAATAAAAAATAAAAAATTTGAATTTATTTTAATTTTACCAACGAATAATCCATAGGTAAGTAATAACAATATTTTTAATTCATCTAAAAATAATGATTGTTATTTATCGACGATTTTTCTATCGGTATCTGTTTGACACAAAATAGTGGGAAGGTTTACCGGCGAATATTTTTTCTATCAGTAAATTCACACGTCAATGATTTATTTAATTTTACCAACGAATTGTTGCCGTCAATAATATCTAATGGTTCTTGACGCATTTCAAGTAGTGTTCCACGTTAGTTAAGAATAGATTAAGTAAATAGTATATAATATAAAGGACCCATAGATTATTACCTTAAAGTTTTTGGTCAAGATATGGCGTCCGGCCCACTTGTGTGAATTCTCACTTAATCCATTGGTTTAAATATCCCGGGGTTCTGGGCTCCCCTCCCAACACAAATAAAAGAATCTAATATATGATAAATTTTTAGATACTTATGGAGCATCACATGGATGTGCTCACAGTCAATAATAAAATGACATTTTAATATACAACGTACCACTAATTTAAACTCTTATATAAAATGTTATTTTATTGTTGATTGTAAGCATAATTCATGTGGTGCTCTTCTAGCATCAAAGAATTTCTCCTTAACTCAGCAGCCGCGTTAGTTTAACAAAGCAAAGTAAATAATCAAATAGATAACAATACACATATATAATGTTATGCAGGTGATCTATCGGGACAAAGTACTGGTAGTTATCATGCAAAATATATGTCCCTTAGATAGCATGTGAATGCGCCAATGAACCTGAAATAGTAAAAGAATAATTCTACGGAATGTATCATCAAAACTGGCTGATCTTCTACTTAATGCATGCATGCGTCTCACGCCCTGCAAGTTTCAGGTGAAGCAGGCGGCTTATATATAATACCTATTATGTGTTTCTCTGTAAAATTTGTTTTCTTGCTCATAGTAAATTATTGACTGAAATAGTTAGAAGCTTCGATAAGGAGTTCATGTATGATCCCTTTTCTTTATCTTTTCTTTATCTTTTCTTTTTTCTTTTAATCATATATCTCTTTTAATTAGTTTCTTGTTTTGTCTAGGTGATCTTTTTTTCTTCTTCAATCTCTTAGATGAATTTAAGAATTAATTTTAGATTCTCACAGCTATAACTGCCTTAGTAATCTTTATTAGATTCAGTACGTTAAAGTGTGATTTACTCATTACTAAGCCACCATATCAGACTTATGCATAATATTTCAATTTAAACTAGATGATCAACCAATCAATTCATAAAATTTAGTCTTATTCAGTTATTTTTTTTTTGTTCAAATGAAAACAATATCTCTCGCTATATTCATTTCTCCATTTACGGTCTTCTGTATCCTACTCTCTTTCAAGCAAGCATTAATGAATTATGACTTTTTGCTTTTTTGAAAAAAAAAAAAAAATTGAAGCACAAAGGCTCAACGTCAATTCGCACGTCGTGACATTAATTTAGATTTTTCGACTTGGATGCAAAAAGGTGTGTGAGTAATAAAAATTTAGTCCTTCCTAGAATATTTGAAACAAATATGACTACTCATCTCAAAATACAACATAATTAAATAGATTGTTTATAAAAGAATACATGTAGACTTAGTGACTTACTATATGATGTATCTTCCATTGCAATTTAAATTGATTTGAATCAATTATTGGAAAATTCCATTATATAAAAGCACAACTATCTGTTACCGAATGCTAGGAGGAGTAAATTAATACTATATACTATAGGTCACAAAAAACACACTAGGTTTTGAAGGTGCGTATGTATCTAAATGTACGTAATATGTACTATATTCCACAATGAAACAACAAAAGCCATAAATATATTTAGTGTTGATTAATCTGAATACCTTACATATCCAGAAAAAATCTACTATTGTAAATTTAAGCTTTGACAACAAAAATTTACCAAGTCTATGGATTTACTTCTACCTTGTCAACTACAGACAGACAACAGCGGTTGAGTTCACTAGTCTTCAAATATATGTGGCTCCAAAACTGGGCTAATGATATTATAATGGCCTTTCAATCTTCTTAGAGTCCCCGTCACAATCTGAGTGCGGCAATTAAAATAACTTAAAGGATTTTTGTTGTCTTTTGGAACCATTTTTAATTATTCGTTTTAGGGGAAGGATCGATAGTCTTGTTTTGTTTGCCAGTACAATAATTAATATCCAAAATTCTTTGAAAGTCATAATAAGTTTTTAAGTATTGGAACACATTGAATTAGGTTTATACCTATCATTATCATCATTACCTACCTGATAGTCATTATAAAATTAGGCTGGCACGAAAATGCAGTCATCTATGTGGAACTTTGTCGAAGAAATTATACTTTGCTCCTTGGAGTGTCCAAAAGGTGAAATGTTTTTCTTTTTTCTATTTTGATAATTTGGATCGCAAAACATGGCATCTAAGAATCTTTTTTTTGTTGGATTCAATAAGGATCTGCATTCGAAATTTATTTTCTGTCAAAACAATTTTGCAGACTTTAAATTACAAAAGCATCCAATGCCCAAGTACTAAACTTGTCCTGACAATTATAACATAAACTTTTAGAAATATCATTTAGAAAGAACAAACAATAAACTATATACTTTCTTTAAAAAAATTGCATGCATGCATACCCATCTCGCGCAAGTTCTTGAGAGTGGAGATGAAGTAACATATTACCTTAGATCAAGTTTCACCCAAGATGAATTGTATGGAGTAGATAAATAAGCCTTATATTACCCAACTAGCTTGGCATGTGAGAGTGACCTAAGCCTCTATATATCGAGGGAAATAATATGGGTACCGCATTCATGTCAAAATCAATATTGCTAACTTGGCTTGCTTGATGCCGCAAAGGAAAATGAGGTCAAACATAGCAGCCACTACCCTACAAGCCGGCAACATACACACACTCAGAGGATGGGCTTGAAAATTACATCAAATATGGGTTTGTGTGTCTTCAATCACCCTGCACTGTAGCATATGGGTGGCTTTCCTATTTCAAGAAAGCTGTGATGTGAGCCACGTACAGATGTCCACTAGCTTGTACAATAATGTTCAAACATCCTTGCTTCCTTTAGATATGCCGTGACATTGAAAATCAGGGAAAGACATACATACATATACCACTTGTAAAGACCATTAGTAATGTTATTATTGGAGTCCCTACCTTGCTATACTTCTTAATTTAGATATCACCATTGTCTGTCTTATTTATAGCTAATGCATACTGCTTTTCTGGAACATGAAACTGAACTTGCGCAAACAGATGACATATATGTGACAACGAAAAGTCAAAGCAGCGTATAAAATTGGGTTAACTCTCGTATAGATTTACTTAATATTGTACCAAGAGCCAAATGCCAAGAGTTTCTTGATATGACACCACATAGTGGAGAATCATTAAATTATTTGTAAAAAGTATGGACTCTTTCTCTATTTGAAAGAATATCCTAATTAACACTCTCCTCTAAAAATTCATAGGCGCTCATAGTGTAAAAAATAAACTTACTCTATTTTATTTATAATTTAACATCTTACTTTTACGGGTCATTATTTTTACTATATTTTTAATAAAATAAGTAAGGTGTTGAATTATAAATAGAACATAATAAAACTTTTTTTTTCTATCCAAAATTATATAAGAATTTCTTTATTTTCCTCTTCTATACTATTGGATTTTATATTATTTAAGGATATATTTAATTTAACCTTTATAAGTATTTAGACAATCCTTTTTTCATGAGCTAATTTTTAGGATTACATTAAATATATTCAATTTTAACATAGTATCAGAGTCTATCCTATGATTATTATTAGACCACCTGCAAATATTTAGTTCTACAAACTTAACTTCAGTCAAAGAGTAATTTTCTATTTTATATATTAATATTATTAGGGCCTCCACATTGAAGTGTTTTATTCTTTTTTTTTTTTTTCCTCAGCAATTAACTGTCAATTTCAAAACGCGCGTCTCAGTTAACATGGGTGTCTGATATAAGAAGTGAGGAAGAGCTAATTAGAAGTTGCCAAGGTAGGTATAATTAGTTTTAAAACGATGTCTCTAACCGTAAACGAAAAAATATAATGCATATTAGTTGTATATTTAGCTATGAAGGCTTTGTAATATGACTTGCATAGAAAGCGAAGATTAGTCTAATATCTTATTAAGATTCACCTATATGTGAAACGATAAATTTACCCCACTAGGAAAAGGGGAGTATTGGCAAACAAAGGCCGAAAACATTCGTGTGGGCCCGTTAATAGATCGACAGATCAGAAGGCCGCATAAGACAATTGTATAAATCTATGCTACCACCTTCAATACTCCAATTCACTTTCTCATTCTCAAAGAGGCTTCACAAACAAGTTTGAAGGCAATAAGCTCCATCATGGCTAGACCCCAACAACGCTATCGAGGTGTCCGCCAGAGGCATTGGGGCTCTTGGGTCTCTGAAATTCGCCACCCTCTTTTGTAATACTCACACTTTCTAACCTCCTTATATAAGCTAGCCATTTTTTTTTTTTCTGAGTATGCAATTGAATTTTACTTTATTTCAGTTGTAATAACCCTTTTTTCTTGTTTTTTGAAAGTAAATTGCTACATTATATGAACCTCTCTGTTGAGTTTTCTTTTCTAGGTGCTGATTAAACATTGGTTGTTTGGTTCTTCACAGGAAGACTAGAATATGGCTAGGAACGTTTGAAACGGCAGAAGATGCAGCAAGAGCATATGATGAAGCAGCGAGGCTGATGTGTGGGCCAAAAGCACGCACCAACTTCCCATACAATCCCAATGAGCCACACTCTTCTTCATCCAAGCTTCTCTCCGCAACTTTGACTGCTAAGCTACATAAGTGTCACATGGCTTCCCTTTCCCTTCAAATGTCCAAGCAGAATAAGCCACCACACAAAGAGCCACAACCTCAAGGGGTTCACAGCCACAGATCCAGCCCATTTGTCTCTGGCAATGCCATTGCCGGAACAAGCTCAGACACGGGTTTTAGGTGGCCACAGAAAGGACACGACGAACTGCAATGGCTACAAGGGAACTGGGTTGGCGAGGAAGGCCAAGTTGAAGTGGCAGAGCAAGAATTTCAGCCAGTTCTTAGAGACGATCACATAGAGCAGATGATACAGGAGTTGCTTGATTATGGCTCAATTGAGCTTTCTGTTGGCTTATCTTAGGCCCTAAAATCTAGCACTCTCCATAGGCCTATGTTGTACTCTTTTTCGGGGTTATTGCATGACACTCGAACACCGGATAAGATTGTGCTCACTTTATTTATACCATTACATTTCAGCAATGGTAGGTTCACTATTAATTTATATATTTATGTAAATTAAACAATCCTACATGCTGAAATGTCATGCTTTGAATGAAGTGAGTACGATCCTATATGGTGATCTAAGTGCGTACGATAATTTCATGTTTCTAGAGCGGAGGGATGGATGGTACTATTTGCTAATTTACAAATGCGCCATGTAATAAAAGATAGTATATGAGCTTTGGTACCATAGGATACAGAGGAGAGTCACCAAGAGTTTCAATCACTTCCCCAATTGGTGGACAAGCATGTGGAACCACAATGAGAAAGTAGTTCCTGCGTATGATGGACTGTAATATAGCGTTAGTTGCATAAAAAGACTACAAATTTCTTCCAGCTTCTATTTTTTTGTTTATGTTAATCAGGGTAATACCGAAAGTTGCCCAAAAATCTTCACAAAGTGCAGTATGGATGTGGGACCGCTGTGGTAGACCTTATCTATATCTTCATCTGATGACGTGATTGGGTGGCTTGATTTTCCAAGCCAATTGTGAGAAGCAAATTGAAGAAGCAACAGTGTTGTAAGTCATGTTTACGGTGCACTCAATATTAATTGAAGATAATATTTCAAATGCTGAAGAATTGGTTTGAAAAGCAAGCACTTAGCATCAAATCCATTAAAGGGTGCTTTGAAATTTTTGCACAAAGAGCTCTATAAATAGAGTTTTTGCTTCGAGCTCTAAATACACCACCAATGATCACCTCACTGGAGAAGTGTTTTACTCTTTGTTTTACTTCTATTTGTGTGTTGAGTATATAATCTGGTGAATAAAATATTATGAAGTACTTTTAGGTGTATTAGAGACTTGGATTTGAGGGAAGTATGTTTGTATCTTTATTATATGAGATTTGGGTTAAATCGAGTGTCACTACTTTTGTATTTTTATTATATTTTCTTAGTGAAATATTTGGTTGTCGTCTTTACCTATGGACATAGGCTATAAACCAAACCATGTTAATGTCTTGCGTCTTCTTTCCCTCTACTTCCGCATATTTATTTTGTACTACTTTGTTTATCTTTGGGCCCACCACCACATTTTGCAACAAATTGGCGTTAGAGCTCTTATAGAGTTTTGGGCAAATTTGTTCAAAGATGTTTAATGCAAATTTAGATATTTAACAGTTCGATACTCACATCAACTTTGAGATGTGGAAGGTTCGTATGTTAGCTGTTTGGACACAACAAGGCTTAAAAGTAGCTCTTGATGGCAAAGAAAAGAAGCTTGCGACAATAAAAGATTATGAGTGGGAAGATATTGATCAGAAAGCTTTTACTGCTATTCAATTATGCACTACAGACGATGTATTCTAGGTGGTCTTTTTGGAGAAAATAGCAGAAATGTTGCAAACCAAGTTAGAGTCATCATATATGATTAAGACCGTAGCCAACCTTCTCAGTATTTTGCAACATTTGTATATGCTTTGTATGGCATAAGAGACACCAATTCGGTCTCACATTGTTGAGTTCACATCACTCGTCATAGAATTGAAAAATATGGATGAGATATTCTCTAGCGAGTAGCAAGTAATGATGTTGTTTTGTTCTTTACCTCATTCCTATAAGTATTTTTGTGAAACGCTCATTTATGGTTGTGAAAGCCTCAAAATTGACAAGGTTAAATCCGCACTTTTGAGTCATGAAAAGATGAAACATGATAACGGTGATCGTGATCATGATGATGCCACATCTGACTTGGTTGCTAGAAGTAATTGGAAAGATGTTGGTTTGAGTAGTAATAGAGGAAAGTCTAGATATGAGTCTAGATATCATAAAGGCAGAAGCAAATATTGCAAGAAAGAAGGGCATTGGAAAATAAATTGTCCAAAGCTCAAAAATAAGAAAAGGAAAGATTTAAGTGGTGAAGCAAGCATTGCTAAAGGTGTCGAAAATGTTCTCCTAATACCAACCATTTATGTTGGTGATGATTGGATTCTTGCTTCAAGCTATGCTTACCACATTTGTCCAAATTGGGATTGGTTTGCTACTTATCAATCAATTAATGGTGGTATTGTTCTTATGGGAATAACACATCCTACAAGGTTGTTGGTATCGGAACAGTCCGAATCAAGTCACATGATGGAATAGTGAGAACTTTGTTTAATATTCGGCATATTCTTGACTTAAAGAAAAATATGATTTCTTTGGATACTTTTGATGCTAAAGGATACAAGTGTTCTGCTCAAAGTGGAGTTCTAAAAGTCTCTAAAGGTACTCTTGTTGTGATCAAAGGTAGATTGATTAATAATCTTTATCTACTTCAAGATAGCACGATTATAGGTGCTACATCAGTATCATCTTCATTTGATTTGGACACTACTCGCATGTGTCATATGAGTGAGGCAGGGATGCCTACGTTGAGCAAACATGGCTTGCTAAGTAATTGAAAATTTGTGATACTTAATTTTTGTAAACATTGAGTTTGTAGGAAGCAAACTAAAGTCAGGTTTAGCACTACCATTTACATGACCAAGGATGATATTGATCATATCAATTCTGATTTACGAAACCTGGTGCTTGTTCTATCAAGAGGTAATATTTGTATGTGAATTTGCCCTTATGAGCATATTGCACAAGGCAACTTAGGGAATTTTGAAGCTTAATAAAAATTAAGTTAAGGTGGAGATTTGTTGGCGTGATTAGGTGGCTTGATTTTCCAAGCCAATTGTTGTATGTCATGTTTACAGTGTACTCAATATTAATTGATGATCATGATATTTTGAATGTTGCATAATTGGTTTAAAAAGCAAGCAATAAGCAACGAATGCATTAAGTGGTGCTTTGAAATTTTTGCACAAAAAGCTCTATAAATAGAGCTTTTGCTTCGAGCTCTAAACACTCCACCAATGATCACCTCCAAGTTCATTTGCTACCAAAGAAGTGTTTTGTTCTTTATTTTACTTCTCTTTATGTGTTGAGTATATAAACCAGTGAGTAAAATACTATAAGTTATTTTGAGTGTATTAGGTACTTGAGTTTGAGTGGAGTGTGTTTATATCTCTATTATATGAGATTTGGGTTAAGTGGAATGTCACCACTTTTGTATCTCCATCATATTTTTTTAGTGAAATATTTGGTTCTTTTATTTGTTTGTGAATGTAGGCTATAAGCTGAACTATGTTAATTTCTTGTGTTTTTTTTTCTACGCTTCTGCATATTTATTTTGTACTATTTTGTTTGTTTCTTTTGAGCCCACCACCACATATTGCAACATCATCTTTTATTTGTTTCATAATGATTATTATAACCAAAAACTCTGGATTATGAGGCAAGAAATACACAATAACATGGAAAAGAAATTAAATAAAAGAATGAAATGGGGCTAGTGCTGCTAATCATATTGAATTATTGATAGTCAAATTCATCCAACATTGTTAACCATTGTACTGAGAAAGTAAAGACGAATCATTCACACTGTATTGGCACATTGTTGTTGTGATAAAGCCTCCATTTTGGCAGTAGCAGACGCTTGAGTCTCGACAGTAACAAGCACCACGAGCCATGATGAGGACTGAGGAAGAGTGAGGGAAACTGATCAAGCAACATTTTGAAAATGAGAAAAAAATTTCAAACTCGGTATTCAATTTATTCTCGGAACATAAAGTCAATTCCTTGGCGTGTATCCAAGGAATGTCCACACAGATACTGCCAAATGTGACAAAGGATGCCAATTTGAAGAGATCGATTGTGATGAAGGCATGAAGCATTGCTTCCTTAACGATAAATAAACATTCTTATTGTTTTCCCACTTGCTTTTTTCTTTGATAACAGACCGGACGACCTTTTTTATTATTCTCCTTTGAACTATCCTTCCATCATCGATCCTTTGTTTTCTGTAAAAGCAGAACACTTTTGACCCACATACTCATCTTTGTTCATATCCATAACTCCTTTTAATTTTTTGCGGATTTCATGAAGCATTTGATTATATTATCTTTGCCACTTTCCCGTCTAATATTGAAAATGCTGTTTACATACATTATAAATTTATTGCACTAATATTTATGTGTCTACACAATTCACAAAAAGATGAAAGAAAAAAACACATGTTTTAACAATGTGAATTGAGCTATGCAGACAACTGCAATCACATCAATCGAAAAAAATAAAAAAGAAAAGACAACAACAGAAAATTAAAATTAAAGTTTGTGGGGGTGACAAAACGACAATCTCAATCGTCTCATCAATCTCAAAAGATGGATCGCATCACATTGTTTTCTCTTTCTCTGAGCACTATTTTTATAAAAAATAAAATAAAATTTCAGCCAATTGCGAGAACATTTCTTTTAGTGATGCAATAGTGACTTAGTCAGCATGATGCAAACGATTCAATACACAGTCGTCTTTCACATTTCATAGATCTCTTTATCATTTTTTTCCAGAAGTAAAAAAGCAAATTGGGAGTTTTGTCTGTCACTTTTGAAATGCAATTAAGTTCTTCGCTAGCAACTTTAATTATGTGCATGGAGGTTGTCCTCCATGCTTACAATCAAGACCTTGTCCGTTTCCAACACTGCGGACCCGTATGTCCGTTGATGTTGCAATCATGCCACGGTCATACAATGTGAATTGCTCTGCGCACAGAGGAATAGTACAGACAAACTAGTGTCAAACATTGTAGCTGGTGATCATACATTGCGATAAAGTGCACATTTTCCAGTGATATGAGAGATTCTCTATTCCTATTTGTTCAAGTATACACGCACGAAGTGCCAGAGTATAAATAATGAAAGATCATACTTTACTGTTTTTTTGAGGTGAAGGTTAAAAAGATGAGCTACCACACCAAAACTAGAAAGAAAAGAAAAAAAAAAACCAAACAACAATAGCATCAAAACCTCTTCGCGATAAGTGGGATCACCTACATAATTTTTTGCTAATATGTTTATTAAACTTTTTTGAATTTAATTATTTGAAAAGGTGTGTGGGACTGTAAATTCCATAATTCTAATCTCATGCTTAATGATTATTTATCTCTCTTGTATTTGATTTTGTCCCCCACAATTATTTTAAAGCACGAATTTGATAAGCCAATGGCATGACTGTGGAAACCACACTTCAGAGTAGCTGAATTAAAGTCTTTTTTATGTTTGACCATAACCAATCCCTCTTCTTTTCCTTCTAATAAAAGAATACCATAAAGCAAGGTCCTATTTCGGTCTAAGTTAATTAAGATGCCCAAGCAATTGGCCTTAATCATATAAGTGATAGTGAAATGGAGGAGCTCTACTTGAAACAACATAGCTGTCAGCGACACCTGATAAATGATTAAACCTAGAAAGGTGTAGATTCAGTGTTTTAATTACAACTGAGTTGGAAAAATGGGACAAATATGAAACTTTCTAGTTAAAACTCAGAAGGGTGTCAAAATAATGATATTACGCGTGGAATCAAATTACTATGTCATGTACAGAAAAAAATCTTTTAAAGTGAGTCATGTAAAAATCACTAAAAGGCTAATTTTTATGTGAACAACCAAACACTAACAGAGCTAGCTCTAATCTAACTTTTGGTTAATCAGAAGTACCCGAACAATCCTACTTCGATGTTTGTTAGGCACATTGAAGATACATTTATGTCGCCATGTAGCTTCTACTTCTTGACTGGATTTAAACCACATTCTCTACACAGCGACATACCTACACAGGGTGTTGTCAGTGTCGTGCATGTTTCACATTCGGTTCTCTTACTTCATAAGTCCATAACCATTCCTTCACATGGGAAACCATGTACTTATCCAGATAGAAACCCTCAAATTCGCATGATCTCATCTCAAGGGCTTATTACGATAATACTATAGACTTGTGTTTTATCTGTGGTCTGCCTGCATGTCTGTGGCCGTTGCAGCGTGTACTTATTAGCTGATTGCAACTGTATAGTTCCTTAATTTGGTCTCTTCATTTGTCATGTCTTCGTCTTCTTTTAATTTTCTGGCATGGACAAGAAATACCAGCTAAATTTTGGTTACTGATATGGGAAAATTTTTTATAGTGAACGATATGGGAAATTATGATTGCAAAGAATGTTTCTCTTACAGATTAAATCGTGTGAAAGCCATAATTGATACTCTAGGGTTTAAGCTAATAATTGACGTGCACTAGCTCATATATACGGTTAAAATTTTGGAAAGGTTGTATTTTTTTTAATTTTTTGGTCAAAGCAATTATTACGCAATTTCAGACATAAAATAATGATTACATAAAGTCATTCCGAAGTAGTGATTAATTAATGTATGAGATCTAAATAATGCTTAATTATTATTATCCTTTTTCTTAATAAAACCAATGTTTTTTGATCTATCTACTCTTTTCTTATTTCATTTAAGAGAAGAAATGATCAAATTAGGTAATATAAAATCGACTCACAAAAACAAAAGGTCAAAAAAAAAAAAAAAGTCCAGGTTCAGTTGCTGCCTGAGTTTGAGACAAATGCAATGGGTTTTGCGAAACAACAAACTTGGGCCAGAGAGAGTTAATCCTTGGCATTTGGGCCGGTTTTGTATGGGATTTTCTTAAATGGGCATTGGATCCTTCTCTGTTTTGGATCTGGCATGGGAGTATTATTGTGACAGTTGTGTTTGGAAAGTGGTCTTGTTACTTCTCAGGAACGGAGAAGATTTGGTTGTCCAAAAAGAAAAAGAAAGAAAGATTGGGAATTTGCCGCATTCACATGATGTATAATATGAAAAGCACGCTCTGTTTTTCAATAGTAGAATAGTATAGGCTTATGAGATCAAAGGTAATGAATGAAGTGCCACGTACGAGATCCCACTGAAGCGCTTGACCGGGGCCAGAGGGAGCACCACGAGTCCCGCTGCTTCGCTATTTCAATCTGATTTTTAATTGAATTGGTTAGTTAGAAAGAATGACAAAGGAAAGGAAAAAGAAAGAGAAGAGGGGCAGTTAGTTAGTGAACGAGTGGGAATGAGTGATTTTAGACTTGTTTTAGATAGAGAATTGAAAGGAGAAACTCTCACTCACACGCACCACCATACACCAATTAACTCCAAGTGTGTGAATAATGAATGATCCCTGGACGCTACTATCGTCATTCATTCTTTGTGTTGCTTTTCCTCATATATAATGACATGCACTCTGTCACCTTTTTCTTAATCGACAATCAAACCTCTTCTCTGTTTTCTTTTTTCTCTTTTCTCTTTTCTATCCTTTTGAGTTTCAACTGAACAACTAACAACGACAACGACAATAATAATAATAATAATCATAATATAATAACAACATGACAAGCCTCGAAGACATCAAGAACGAGAACGTCGATCTCGTCAGTTCTTCTGTTTCCTTAACTCTTTTTCTTTATGTCTCTCTATTTTGTTGTCAGACTTTTGTTGTTATAGTGAATGCAATGTGCCTGCTTTGCAGGAGAAAATACCCATTGATGAAGTGTTCCGAGAGTTGAACTGTTCCAAGGATGGACTCACTAACGAGGAAGGCCAAAAGAGACTGGAAGTTTTTGGCCCTAACAAATTGGAAGAAAAGAAGGCAAAATCATCAACTCATTCATTCCCTTCTGGCTTCTAGCTACAGCTAGTCTAGAATTGCTGTTTTTTGTCACTTACTGCATAAATCATAACGTAGCATCTAATAATTGCTAAGCATTGCACAAACGTTGTTCCTCCAAACAGGAAAACAAGGTGCTCAAGTTCTTGGGCTTCATGTGGAACCCTCTTTCATGGGTGATGGAAGCAGCCGCTATCATGGCAATTGCATTAGCAAATGGAGGGGTACGTTCTGTATACTCTAGTCTAGTACAATATCATTTGCTTATATTTTGGTTTGGCCTTCTCTTATCTCACTCTCTCCTGAAACATACAGGGTGAGCCACCAGATTGGCAAGATTTTGTGGGAATAGTGGTGTTGTTAATCATCAACTCCACCATTAGTTTTATAGAAGAAAATAATGCAGGAAATGCTGCTGCAGCACTTATGGCAGGTCTTGCTCCCAAAACCAAGGTATAATAACAAAATAGTCACAAGAGCTCATATCATGCTTCTTAGCTATTTAGATGGTAATAAATCTTCAGATGTATCGTAACATTAGCTTAGCTATAGCCCACAAGAATTATTATGCTATGGATTGTAATGTTTTATATGCGTGAATTCTATTTGAACTGTTGGCAGGTTTTGAGAGATGGAAGGTGGACTGAGCAGGAGGCTTCTATATTGGTGCCAGGAGATATAATCAGCATCAAATTAGGAGACATTGTCCCAGCTGATGCTCGTCTCTTGGAAGGAGACCCCCTCAAGATCGATCAATCTGCACTTACGGGTGAGTCCTTGCCTGTTTCTAAGAACTCCGGTGATGAAGTGTTCTCTGGGTCCACAGTAAAGCAAGGAGAGATTGAGGCTATTGTAATTGCTACTGGGGTGCACACCTTCTTTGGTAAGGCTGCTCACCTGGTGGACAGCACTAACCAAGTTGGCCACTTCCAAAAGGTACTGTCCCTTGATCTTTCCCTATTTCAATGTCAACAAATATTTGCACTAACTATCCAGGAAGCAACTTTAATGGGGAAGTATAATGTATTAGAGATATAGGCATGCTTGTTTTGAGGAAATCTAACCTGGCACATTCCATTGTTGGGATTTCAGTTATATAGTGTAGGAATTAATATTTAACAGATGCACATGAAAAATATATGAGGCCTTGTTGTGGTACTTATATTCCCTTAACAGGGTGCTGTGGTAGAGTGACTAAGCACTACTTTTGCTTTTGCCAGTGTATTGAAGTTTATTGATGCGCATTTTGATGGTTACGACTTGGTCAGGTGTTGACAGCCATTGGTAACTTCTGCATTTGCTCGATTGCTTTGGGCATGATTGTAGAGATTGTTGTCATGTACCCGATTCAGCACCGCAAGTACAGGAGTGGAATTGACAATCTCTTGGTGCTTCTCATTGGAGGGATTCCTATTGCCATGCCAACAGTCTTGTCAGTAACAATGGCTATTGGTTCCCATCGGTTATCCGAGCAAGGTGCTATCACCAAGAGGATGACAGCCATTGAGGAGATGGCTGGGATGGATGTCTTGTGTAGTGACAAGACTGGCACTCTAACATTGAATAAGCTTACTGTAGACAAGAATTTGATTGAGGTAAGCATATGACAAATTAATCATTATATGATTGATTATTTATGCATGATTTAATTAGGACACATCACTTAAACATTCATATGACTAATTGTTTAGAACTTTCATATTTACTAATCATGAAGGTGATTTGTCCATATTGCAGGTTTTTTCAAAAGATACTGACAAGGAAACTGTTATCCTGCTTGGAGGTAGGGCCTCTAGGGTAGAGAACCAAGACGCTATTGATGCTTGCATTGTTGGAATGTTGGGTGATCCAAAGGAGGTTTGTAGTTTCATCCCTAGGATATCTTGGCCCGCTTAGTGTTTGTATTATATCAAGCATATGAAACTTTTGATTATCATGACCATAAGTCCTTCCATAGATTATAATTGCAATGACAACCATCTCTTGGTTACTATAGGCTAGAGATGGAATTACGGAGGTGCATTTCCTGCCTTTTAATCCAGTAGACAAGCGTACAGCCATAACATACATAGATACTGAGGGCAACTGGCACCGAGTAAGCAAAGGGGCACCAGAGCAGGTAAATAGATCTTTTATTGGCCATAAATGGTGCCTCTTGTTTCCTTATACAATGTGAGCCCATATTGAATTTCCTGCCAGATTATCGAACTTTGCAATCTCCGGGAAGATGTGAAAAAGAAAGCTCTTTCCATTATTGATAAGTTTGCTGATCGCGGTCTCCGTTCCCTTGCTGTTGCCAAACAAGTGAGTTGTGGATCTTTGTACGCGCCCGCGCCCCTCAAATGATGACTCATACTCATGTATGCTTAAGCATGAATTATCTACTTGTACTTGTAGGAAGTACCGGATAAGAACAAGGAAAGTGCAGGAGGACCATGGCAATTTGTAGGCCTATTGCCTCTCTTTGACCCACCTAGGCATGACAGTGCAGAGACCATCCGACGTGCTCTCAATCTGGGAGTGAACGTTAAGATGATCACTGGTGATCAGCTTGCCATTGGTAAGGAGACTGGTCGTAGGCTCGGCATGGGAAGCAACATGTACCCTTCATCCTCCCTTCTTGGTCAGCACAAAGATGATTCCATTGCTGGCCTTCCAGTTGATGAGCTTATTGAGAAAGCTGATGGCTTTGCTGGTGTCTTCCCTGGTAGATTCTAAATACTGAATAGATGAATTTATATAATTAGTGACTTTAAAGAAGGAAAACAAATGCTTCACTTAATTGATTTTGATTGATTTGAGTCATAATTTTGCTGTTTAATTCCAGAGCACAAATATGAGATTGTAAAGAGACTGCAGGAAAGGAATCACATATGTGGGATGACTGGAGATGGTGTTAATGATGCTCCTGCCTTGAAAAGAGCTGATATTGGAATTGCAGTGGCTGATGCAACCGATGCAGCTCGAGGCGCATCTGATATAGTCCTTACAGAACCTGGTTTGAGTGTGATTGTGAGTGCAGTTCTGACTAGCAGAGCCATTTTTCAGAGAATGAAGAATTATACCATATATGCTGTTTCTATAACAATCCGAATCGTGCTGGGCTTTTTGCTCCTTGCTCTCATCTGGAAATTTGATTTCTCGCCTTTTATGGTTTTGGTCATTGCCATACTAAATGATGGGACCATCATGACCATTTCCAAGGACAGGGTGAAGCCATCTCCGCTACCAGATTCATGGAAGCTGAGAGAGATTTTTTCCACAGGCATTGTGCTTGGGGCATACCTAGCTGTTATGACTGTTATCTTCTATTGGGCTGCTCATGCATCTGATTTCTTCTCGGTAAGATGGATACATTAAAACAAACAAAAAAAACGAAAAAAAAAAAAAAAACTTTGTAGCAATGTTATTTGAGGCTTAACTTGTATACAAAAATATTGGCAGGACAAATTTGGTGTGAGATCCATTAGGGACAGCCACCATGAGCTCACGGCAGCTGTTTACCTTCAAGTGAGTATTGTAAGTCAGGCTCTCATCTTTGTTACTCGGTCAAGGAGTTGGTCTTACATTGAGCGTCCTGGACTCCTTCTTGTTGTTGCCTTTCTGATAGCACAGCTGGTGAGTTGTAATAAAAATGGGTTTGCTTTGCTAATATTCCAGCAAACTACTAAGTGCTAGTATTTTGTTTTCTGAATAATTTCTTAGATTGCCACAATCATAGCTGTGTATGCAAACTGGGGCTTTGCAAGGATAAAAGGAATTGGATGGGGTTGGGCTGGTGTCATTTGGCTCTACAGCATCATTTTCTACATTCCCTTGGATATCCTTAAATTCATCATCCGATATGCATTGACTGGCAAGGCATGGGATAATATTACCGAGAACAGGGTAACATCTCAATCTCAATGTTATGCACTAATTGGAACTACATAAATCTCAAATCTGTGAACTCTGATCATGTATTTCTGTGCTCTATGATGTAGACTGCTTTCACCTCAAAGAAGGATTATGGAAAGGGAGAGAGAGAAGCACAATGGGCTACAGCTCAACGCACACTACATGGGCTGAATCCTCCTGAAACAGATCAAATGTTGAATGAAAAGAACAACTATAGGGAATTATCTGAACTCGCAGAACAGGCTAGAAAACGTGCTGAAGTTGCAAGGTAATGTCCAGTGAAATGCTAATCTATATATGGTTTTTTTTTTTTTTTTTCTTTGTTTTTGGTTCTCATTTGAAGCTGAATCCAAACAAATGTTGTCCATCTGTGTTATAGATTGAGGGAGCTTCACACACTGAAGGGGCATGTCGAGTCTGTTGTCAAACTCAAGGGGCTTGACATTGAGACTATTCAACAGCATTACACCGTTTGAGTGACACAAGTGCTTTTTTTGGAAGATAGATTTAGAAGAGAAATTAGATGAATAGACAGTTCAATATATTGCTCTTGTTGTCTTAGATCTCATTTGGATTTAGGAGGTGCAAGGGCTCCAAATAATCACACTTCGAGATTGTGCAGCACAGTCCAAGGTTGGTTGGGGTGTAGAGACCAAACGTTTTTTTGCCGATGTTATTACCATGGTATCATAGTATGCCTCAACTACTGTTTGATTTCATATTCAATGAAGGTTCCCTATTTTTGCCATTGGCAAAAGTAGCACTAGTATATATTGTACTCGGTGGAAAACAATAAAATTAGAAGAAAATGTAGAGCTTGCTCTGATCATTTTGTTACTCCCCAAAATGACAATATTAAATTCGCCTCTCTATTTCATTTTCACGATCATCGAATGTGGAATGCAGATGATAAACATGATGGTATAGATTTTTTTTTTAAAGTATTTTCATCTGAAATTATTTATTTTTCTTTTCACATATAAATGACAAGCATTCTGTCGTCTCCAAACATGAATGTCAACGTTCATCACCAACAAAAAGTATCAATTTGACTCACCAAAAAACCTCAATTTACATTACCTTCCACAAAAAAAAAAAAAGGGAACCACATTTAAAAGAACAGCAGGCTCAGATAACGAATTCTAGATGATCAAGATGGCGAGGGCCATGAAAAATGGGACAGCGACTGGAAATTTTCTGCAAAATATACTTGATTAATGATGAGATAGAATTTGTTGAAATGTAGCTAATTCACTAATGCAAGTTAACTGCATTTGTTTCGCTGGGAATTTTTATCTATCCAGTCCGTATCAAAATGAGCATAGATGAGAAAAGAAGAGACTCGAAAGTAGTTCAATTAAACAAAATAACTAATGGGTCAATTTTGGCATACATTAAAAAAAATTATACGCCATCATTTTTAGATAAATTAAATATAATTCAAAAATAATATAAATATGCATGGCAAAGATTTAGAAAAAGATTCTAAGTTTAAAAGTGCTAATTCATATACTCTGATTACTTCTTAAAAAAAAAAATGCACACTTTAGAAAAAGGACCATAGATTTTGTATTATGAAAATCAACGTATTTATCACAGCTTGAAGAGCAATGTTATGTTAAGAAAATGTCTAACACTGTTAATTCCCTGCCAAATATATGCAGGTTCCATCAACTTTGCTTATTGAATGAAGAAAGAGAGTCACGCGCGGACTCGTGGTTCTCGTAGGTTCATCCATTTGGTTTGGTTTTCCATCGCTTTACGACACACATGCACACTTGCCACGTGGCGATATACGTAGGCATCATGCTAAGAGGAAGACAAATCCTGTCATTTTTGTCATGTGACTCGCACTCGCGCCTGCAGTTGCCGTGGGACAAACAAGCATGGACAACAAATGCTCCAACCCGCAAAAACCTTCTCTTAGTCTCAAACATCTTCCTCCAATCGACCCTTTTCGAATCATGAGCTCCTCCTCCTCTAAGGTAATCAAAGTTCTCTTTCTTCCAGTTGGGCATGTGCAAATTTTGCTTTCTTTTTTAATGTGTTCTGTTCTGCAGGGTAAGTTGATCAGTTCTAGTTACAGAGTTGCTGCTAAAGTCGTAAAGCCTAGCCCTGATCAGGGGATGGAGCTGCTTGATTCTGATGAACGTATCGCGAAAAATCCCACTTTGGAAAACGTTGAGGCATCAATTTCATCTAACAAAAAGGGTGAGGCTTGTGAGAACACAACTTCTGGGACTCAGACACACTCTGCAGATGAAGGTACACAAATGGCCCTGCAGGAACATTTCTTTTAGCCAAGATTTTGTTTCCCTTTTCGTCTTTTATTTTCTTTTGGTTTTGGTACACATATTACACCCCGCTCCTGTTTTGGTGTATGATTCGAACTCTTTTTCTTATTAACTTACGGACAAACTTCTTCTGAGTATTTAGATAAAAAGAGTAAGCCATTCTCTTCAAGTACCGAGATTTTCCTCATTCACAAGGGTTCAAAAGGAATAGGCTTGGCATATACTAAAGGGGCACTTAGCCAAACAACTATGCCTACCTCCTAAATGTAATAAACGTGGTAGATTGGTCTATGATTGTTAGTTTTCGATTTATGGCAACTATGGCCCCTCAGTCCTCGCACACAAAATTTTACATCAAAAACAAAAATAAAGAAGAAATATATGTTCAGTAAATATCCACGTAAAAAAAGAATTCAGTTTGGTTTTATACTGAAACAGAGGAGATTTGTTGTGCCAGTCTAGTCCATAGGTTCAAGGCACTGACCCTGTGAGTCTTCATTGGAAAATGAAGCAAGAAGAACAGCACCATTAAGAACGTGGGGTCAAGGGATGGAAACAAGGAGAATTTGGGTTGGTAATTGAGTAAAAACTTCAGGCACTTGAAAACTAATAAAACACGCTTGTGGTCTCAAGTTGCAATAGCTGGGATGTTGGATTGTGGATGACATAGCGCATCACTTTTCTCTTTGTCTGGAAGCACCTTAGAATTTCTTTATAACTAAAACGGTTGTAATATGGGAAGTTGCATGTTGGACTAGTTAGGAATATATTAAGGCATTCTATAATCTATATTTTTATCAGCATCTGATTATGTGATGATTAATTGCTTCTGTATTGCTTGGCAGTTTTCTGTTTGAAGTAGGTTGCTTTCATCTTTGTGCTCATGTGGTGCTCTTTTTGGCTTAGATGAATTACCAGTTCCTCCTCATTCAAAATTATTCATCATTGTCATTAGACTACGCTAGGTCTTGAAGTTGTTAGTGGAGAACCTTTCGATTACGAATTTAGTTCATTAAAAGCTTTTTTGATTTTTAACTTAGTTTTGTCTCTTCTGGAGGATGTCTCTCCTCCCCCTTAGTTCTACTTCGTTCTTTTTAAAAGTATTTTTTTTTTCAATAAAAAGTGAAACTCCTTTGATTTCAGGTATGAAGAAAGGACCTGCTAGGTCAAATTTGTATGAGATCTGTGCTGCAAACCATTGGAAGCCCCCTGTATTTGAATGTTACAAACAGGAAGGCCCAAGTCATCGGAGAATGTATGTCTGCCAGCTATGTGATATTTGATTAAGTACATGCACTCCGGCAGAATAATTCTGCATTGTAGTGTTTAATGCGTATTTGTAACAAATGACAGCTCCCAGTTATGAACAAGTGACAAATAGTATGCTTACAGTGATGAAAAGTTTTGTAAGTCAACATAAGCCCCATTGTGTTTGTTGACAGCTGCAAGCTCAGATAAATCAGAATTAATATATATTAAATACTCACGTTGGGGGTAGAAAAATTAATTTTGTTGTATTCAAAGCAAGTTCTTAAAAGGAAAGTAACTTTTCTCTGTTACGTAATCCATAAATACTATTCCATTGCACAATATGCGTCAACAGTACATTTTAAATCAAGATGTCATATATAAACAACTCACAGCTCGGGTGCACAAATTCTTAGAAATTGTAACTCTGCAGATTTATTTCTGTTCATTCTCGCTCGCAAGATTTATTCCATTTCATGGGGGTATCCAGCTGACATTTACTATGCATGCTGTTTTTCCAAGCAGCTGTAGCAAAATTTGTCTTGATCTAATTTTGGTGTGCTTTTTCAATTGCTTGACGAGGCATCATCCAAGATTTGAATAAACTCGTAACAAGTGGCCTTTATCATGATATTCCTAGACTGTTTTGCTGCGTCTGTTTGTCACTCATAATGAAACTAAAGGAAATGCAATCATAAATAATATTTTTGTTATTGTCAATGACTACTCGATATCTTTTGCAGGTTCACCTTCAAGGTTACAATTGAGATTGAAGATGCATCAAGAAACATTATAGAGTGCTATGGTGCCCCTCATCGAACAAAGAAAACTGCAGCAGACCACGCAGTTGAGGGGGCTTTGTGGTACTTAAAGTATATAGGTTATGGTATGAAGAACAAATAAACCAAAAATTGTTGGATATCATCAACAGTCGGGGCTTCCCCTCCCCCCAAATTTGTTTCATTCTTCAGTGATGCTCTCTAGACTTGGTTGCCAATGCTCAGAAGACCATGCTTTCTTAGGAGAGCCTCTAAACTTACTTCCTGTCAAATCTTGTGTCCTCTTGCTGGTTAGTGTATTGCTGTCAGAAAGTTCAGTGTTACTTGATGATGTTCTTCTTTCTTTTGTCACATCACTAATATTTGCTCTAGTCATGACTCTAGTAGACAAGCACATAAGGCAATTGTCATATGATAAACCACCGCTCTTATCGTTAACATCTAGATTCAAGTTTCTTACATCCGGTCCAATTTCTGATTTCTTGATTTTGTTTCTTGAATATTGCTTGCAGCTATTTGATTGCTTTGCATTATTCCTGAAGATACAGCAAGTAGAGATCATACCGTCATCTTCCTTGTCTTTGCTGGATTGTATGTTTCTAATTTCTTCAAGTGAGGAACTGATGTTAATTTCACGAGAAGGAGAAGGAGAGGGCCTTGGAGAAAGCCTCTGAAGCTTTCTTATTGTGCTCATTGGTACTACATAATATTTCTGTCCAAGCATGAGCACTGTGTCTGGTGCAACAATTGCCCATGGTTGCTGGAACACATATGGATATGCAACACAGCATCTTGGGTTGCGGCACATAATCTCAGCTGCGGTCACAGGTCTGTCGTGGAGCTCAGTGTGACCACCAGGATGGACAATCCGAAGAAGCATGGTCTTTGAATTATTAGTACAAATCCAGCTTGAAAGTGGCATGGTTTCGCTGTACTTGGGAGCACAGGGCAGGGTGGGGGAGGTGTATAAGTGGGAACAAGCTGTTGTAGCCTCAATGGGAAGATTTAAATAGTATAAGTAGCTCACCAAGGTCAACCAAACAACTATAGAGAAACAAGGTTGATTTTATCATCATCAAATGTGTATACTTTCTCCTTCTTGGCGGTTTATGATCTCATTCATTGATAATATCGTAACACTTGTTTCCGTTGAGGCATTGTAGATTGAATTTGTGTTATGAATTTTTGTTTCTTGTTTGTATTCCTAGAATGCATTTGTCTCCTTCGTATACAACAGCTATGGATCATGATGAATGATATGTGCTTTACGATTATTGTATCTGTTAGGGTCTTAGGGATTTTATGTGGAGCAGGGTATACCAAGAATATCAGAGAAAATTTGCATGTGTACTAGTAGTACAAATTATCTGAATGTCTCAATGACGGGACTAGAATATGTTTTTCATTATTATTTTTCTGACGAGCATATTTTCAAAGATTTATCCCCCCTTGGCGAACTTGCATTTTGTGTTTTTGGGTAATATGTCAAACTTGCATTTTAGCCAAAACAATATCGTACATGTCCTAATCAGGTCCATTTTAGAAGTTATGCAGTATATTCTAGCTCTGAGTAAGCAATAGTTTGTTGGAAGTGATTAAATTTTCTTCGAGCTGATGATTTCAAGAACATGAAATTACTACAAAGGCTGGAGGAAGTTTCAGTCCTATGTGTGTTTGCATCCGTTGACACGAAACCAATGATTAAGCGTCCGAGTTTATTTGCGGTTGTCTGCATTCAGATTCGTGAATCTCTAAAAATTCTGCAGATACTTAATAAATAAAGTGAGGAATGCATTGTCTTCGATCATATATCTGTATTTTCTAGCCCGTTCTTGTTGTTATCGCCAAGTTTAACTTGGAATCAAATTTACATACACTGTCCTTATTAGATTGTTTGGGTTAGTCAAACTAGCTGTGTTTCAAATATCATTTCTTATGCAATTAAGGCGTTAGCTTAATGGTAAATCTGACCACCTCTCACTAGCTATGTATGAGTTCGATACCAAATAAAGTCTGGTTTGTAATATATGAATTCTCCTCCTCCCCATGAAAGTGTGTATGTGTTGACCAAAACGAAAAAAAATCTCTTCTCATCAAAACACAGAAAGAAGGCAGAAGGAGCAGGGGAAAAGGTTAAGAAATCCATATGACCATTGACCAACCTCCAAACATGCTACGTGTGTTTCCCATATGACGCCTATTTTTCATAAACAAAAATGTTGAGACAGGCCATTTGTGATTGGTCATTAATTACACTTCGCTCTGACAAACGACAAAAATATAACATATAGATTCTTATTTTATTTTTAATCGATAACGCGCATATTTTTTAGGAAAACCTAAAAGCGAATTAGCACATTTATTGTAGTAAGTGTTCAATAATAACTAAGCTCCTTTCCTATTAGTATATTTTTTCTTTTTGTATACAAACTCAGGGTAATCAAAGGATTTAATAAGTGCTCACCAAAAAAGAGGAATTAATAACTAGATAATTTACTTATTGAACATTATGTCGGTTATATGGCACAATATGGTGACAAATCAGCATTAAGAAAATGATAGTGATTGCTATTTAAAACGATATATGTATGATACTTCAACTTCTGCTGAGCCATCTGATATGCGATTTTATGGTATCGCGTAAACTTTGAATAACCACCCCCAAATTATAAGCTTAACGTGATTTTCCGGTTTAAATGTTCGGAAAGGACGCTAGAACATAAGTCAAGGCTGATCAGAAGTCCATACATAAGTTCTTAGCTTTAATTATTATTTATATATCGACTGTTCCATTCTTTCAGCTAGACAGTCACCAATCTGATCTCTTAGAGTGTCCTCATAGCTTGCTTGTAAGGACGATGATTTATAACCAACACAAGGACGAACCAAAGCATAATCATGCATAGTTAGTCACATTTAAGGTACAAAATGATGACCATCTGGAAAAGGATGGTAACAGCTGGATAGTAGCATTACTCCTTACAATAATAAAGTGTCACAAAGTGCACAAGCACCAGAGTTGTAAACAAAATTTTCCAAACTCCGTGGAAATTACTCTGAGCGGACTGTTTCTGTACCTCTGAGTGACCCACCAAGCTTAGCTGGTACCAAAGGGATGAGGGAGTGCAGGACATCTGTTATTAGTGGCCTATAACTTGGTTCTGCTTGCACGCACAGTACAGCTACCGCAGCAACCTGTAGAATGTAAACAGCGGCATAAGATGTAGCATTCATCACTAAGCAGGATTTCAGGAATACTTGTGATTAGAGCCCTTCTATTCAACGAACCTGATATAAATGCTTCAAATCCATCGTGTCTCTTATAACAGGATCCACAATACTTGGAAGCTTCGATCTGTCAGTTAGTTGAGGCATTGCCTGCAAGTTGAAAGTTTTAACCACCAAGTACTGCAGAACTCTTAAAGAGTTTTCACCTTGATTTCACCATTATCTACAAGCTTTGAAGGTATGAAAGAAAACATACCCATGAAACAAGGGATTGGTATTGGTCAGAGGACATGTTCTCCATCGGTTTTTTTCCAGTTAGAAGCTCTAGAAGGACAACCCCGAAAGCATATACATCGCTCTTATCAGTTAGTTTACCTGAAACCCTACTAATGTTATACTTTGTTTTGAAGGGAAAAAGAGAAGCTTAAATATATAATAATGACAAAGAATTCTTAGTAATGTTTGCAATTGACATGTACAGTAAAAACAATGATAAAGAAACTTATGAAGAAAAGATCGTCAAAGCAAAATGAAGAGTCAAGCAGGAGGAGCAGCGAAGCACCTCAAAAGGAGGTTCAACTTGAAGAGTACACAGAAGTAAGGCTTCTAAGGAAGGACAAATAATGCAACCACTTTGATCAAGAAAGGAGGAAACAGCGAACAAGGACTAAGTTTTTGTCTTTTAATGATAATAAATATTCTTGTGTACCATGTGATATGTACTCAGGTGCCACATATCCCAAAGTTCCTGACATCTTCATGTTTTTGTGTTGCATCCCAGAAGCTATAGCAAGTCCAAAATCTGATAGCTGAATCACAAAAATCAGTGAAGGGCATAAGTGAATAAGTCACTAATTGACAACATGAAAGATTAATTGGTCATGTACGATCTAACCTTTGCATTAAAGTTAGAATCCAGGAGAACATTAGAAGACTTTAGGTCTCTATGAACCACAAGAGGATTGGAGTGTTCGTGAAGATATTCTAATGCTCTAGCAAAACCAATTATGTATCAGTCATTATACATAAGACAAGGAATACTTAATTAGTTTTTGGCAGAATAAGTGTGACAGACTCACCTGGCAACATCAACTGCGATTCTTAACCGGAGATACCAAGTTAAAGATGACCCACGATTAGGCCCTAAAATTGTTAATATAAACAAACAAAATATGATGCTTAATTTCCCAATTATGATACTTTTCTCTCTTTCTTCTGAATCAACATAAATGAAAATATGTACCATGCAGTTGAGTTTCCAACGATCCATTCTCCATCAACTCATAAACAAGAAATCTTGATTCACCATGAATACAATAACCCATAAGTTTTATGATATTCTGATGCCGTATCTTGCTCAACCAACTCACTTCATTCTGCAATTCCATGTAATTATTAAAGGCAAATAAATGCAGTAAAGGGAAATATCAGATCCCATGAATTACATATGGATAACTAATCCAGGACCATCACCTCAAATTCTCTATCAGCATCACTATCTGCTTTCTTCACAGCTGCCTGGAAATGCTCCTCTAAACGAGCTCTATAAACAATTCTAGAACCACTCTCTGCCATAATATTACTTTTGCTAAAGCTGTTTGTTGCAGCCTCTAACAACTGAAAGTCAAAAATAGCAACCGAACTCTTCTTATCTGCCATCCTTGAGTAGTTGAGTTTAGCATTGACAGGGTTTAAGGTTTCCCCTTTCGCCGCCTCTACACGCTCAATAAATAAATGAATGAGGGATGGAAGCAAAAAGAAGACCCAAATAAAAATTTCACTAGAGGAAATAGTAATACCCATGGTTCCTTGGCTTTTACTACTGGAGCTCCTGAAGTTTTTATGGCGACGAAACCAGGCATACAATAACAGTAGGAAGATTCCAACAAGAAGAGCAGAACAAACAATTAGTGCTACTAGAATTCTCTTATTCAAGTTCTGGTGGTGCACCATTTTAACCTCCTGAATTCCTGTTTCAACAAGACAATAATCCAATTCATGAAGCAGCACATACCGAATTGATAAAGTATTTCACATCAAATAAAATGCAGATGGCCGAGGAAAGAAAAAAGGGGGGGGGGTGTATTACAACTCATGAAATTAAGGGATATGAACAAGTGGGTTGCGAGATCTCCAAAGTCAGGAGTAACATACTAATGCCTATTATTTATAAGCAAGCAAAACTGAGGAAACGATCTTGTTTCATCAGAATTTTTGACAAGCAATGAAGATTTTATGACTTTTGAGGGTGTCCAGCACCAAACAATGCATGGTTTACAATTTTCTTCAGTTCCTTTAGCTGCAAGTTTGCATTTTTCAGAAACCAGACTTCTATGTAATAGGAAAATGGTGACACCACCATAATTCAAGGAGAATTCATGATAAGAGAGACTTTTTTTTTGAAAAAAAAAAGGTACAAAAATTGAATTTTTATTGTTTGGGGTTTCAATTTCAGAACTTTATAGTGTTTGGAACCAATGCCAGCCCATAAAAATGCACTATCAAGCACTGAAAGAGTAGAAACTATAATAAGGGGTAAAAAAAGTTAAGGAGTTGATAATGCAGTACCTGGAGCTTGTGCATTTGCAGAAGAGTGAGAAACATAAATGGAGGATGCAGCATGAAGAAGCCGTGAGGAAAGAGAAATGCTTAGCACACAAATGGGCAGGAACAGAACAAGGAGATTCATTTGCTGTGTCCTAATGGGGATTCAAGCAGAATGAGACAGAGAGGGAGTATGTTTGTGAGTAAGCGAGTGGAATAACAATAACTTGTCAAGAGAAGCTTCTTTCTTTCCTTTGTTTTCAATTTTGAAACGATTTTTGGCAGTAATCTGCTCTGCAGAAATGGACAAAGGCACTTTCAGGGAAACCGAGAAAGCACTTTTTAATGCATCTACTTACCCTATGTTTGATGATTGATGAACGATGATGAGTAGGTTGATGAGAAAGAGAGAGGAGGGGGTGCAACATGGAACATGAAATCATGTGGCAGTTATCCAAAGGTGTGAGAGAGAGTTCAAAAGTTAATGGGACACAACACAAGGTTTGTGAGATGTGGATAGTGGAGACAGATACTGAGGGGGACCTTCATGTGGGTCACCATCATTCATGCTACACCAACACACATTAATGCAAGGATCTAAGGTGGTGCTTTGCCCTTTGCCCTTTGCCCTTTGCCTTTGCCAACTTTTGAAACATAAAGACCTAAGCCTCCAAGCTCTCTCTTTAGCTATTTACCTCTTCTTAGTTTCAAATAATAAGCTTGTCCTCTAACTCATGTCATGTTCCCCTTGTCTTTTACTATTTAAATAAGTATAGTTGCAGTAGATGAGTTTGTGATTGGATATGTTCAGATTCTTTGTTTACTTAATTGGTGTGTATCTCTCAATCGCCAATGCATATGTAGATACATGGATTACTCATTTTGGAAGAGAGATGAAATGTCTATTGTCACTATTGTTATTAATTTTATTTATAAGTTGAAACTTAAAGGCAATGCTCTGAAAATAACTGGTACAAGATATGAGGATAATATTAGCAAAGGTTGGCATGTACTCCATCTGGGTGACCAGGCAGCATTAGCTAACATTGGATTGTCGCAATGTCACCTGTAATTTTCACAAAACAATCCGGCTCACCAAGAAACCCACCGATGAAGGTAAGTGGGAAAACAACGAAGAAATAATGTGCAAAAGGGCAATAAAATACAAAGCTAGCCATAACTCCAGTCATGGAATGCATATTGTATAAGGACTTTTGTCTAGGACCTAAGATGATAAGGAGGGAAAATTTTGCGGGACGTGTGACAAAATCACAAATGTCACGTGAACTTTTTAAAGTGCAAACCATCTAAACAAGGGGGTGGGGGGATTTTTTTTTTTTTTTTTATAGCTTAGGTCAAACAACCAATTTGCCAATTTGGCAAGTTGAGATTCATGTTCTACCCAAGTTCTTTTGGTGGGTTACCGGGCATATGCTCATGTTGATTAAATGATTAGTCACTTATATTATATTGAATTAATTCATGGCCAACTTAATATAGCCTTAAATATCCCTTAACTGTTCACTTGTGAAAAAGCTATGTTTAATTTAATTACATTTAAACTTGATTTTTTATCAGTGTAAGTATTTTTTCCCTTTTTTATATTTTTTTTATGTATTTTTATTTTTTCATATTATCAGTCAATAACGTGTAATACATAATTAAAAGGGTTTGCTTTATAGGTAGTTATAAACTTGTTCAAGAATTTGATACATCAAATAATCATACAAAAAGCTACAATAGCAGACTATTGTAGTATCAAATTCATTTTATCTAACATGAGTAATATTTATTCATGCATTGTCACTCCCCTTTTTCCTTTCGGTATTTTAATGATAACATGCCTTTTATTTATTTGCGTTTTTTAAACGTATGATTTTAGGTATGTACCAAAAAATCGAAATAAAAGAACGCATGTTATTCGGGCTTGTTCTTTGGTCAACATGTTTTTTGGGCTTATACGCGGGATAGCTAAGAATTGGGTTTATCTCAGCAGAGAGCTCATGTAGACTTATACGTATTGTCGTTCATTACATACGCACCGAGCTCCAAAGTAGGCTCAACTTGGGCCGTCTGTGCCAAGCTAGCTAGTCTATGTTTGAATGCAGCCGATACACACTGGGCATAATACAGAATCAATACCATCATTTCTACATCATTTTTCTTAGAGTTATGTGATGATGTGAATATATTTTGTACGGCACGGTGTCTAACACAAATATGATCATGTAACATTTCTCTATTTCTTACACTACTTTACATCATTTTCTTTTGGTTCAATAGAAACCAAGTAAAACACAACCTGAGACCAAACTTGATTTTCTTAATAAAAAAAAGTGTGAAGATAGTGTATTTATATAGGTGTAGAAATAACGGTGAAGTTAGTGTATAGACATAGGTGTAGAAATAACGAAGTTGTATACAGTCAAACATACGCCAGGACAGGTGCTTACAAGTTTACAATTGCAATTTGCAATTTTTTCAGCTCTGAGTACTGGTTAAGTTAGTAAGAAGCGAAGTGGCACGTACAACTAGGCACCTCTTGCTTCCATTAATTCACTCTACATATCTATATCACTTGTGTGTCACTGAGAGAGAGCATGTTGATAACAGATGCCAATCCAGATTTATTGAAAGGCGTGATTCTACCTGCCTATGCCCATGCTCTTATCTCTTTCTATGTACTGCATTTCTGATCCGAGTGCACACCACGCATGCATTTAATCCTAAGCTGATTGATACAGAGACTAATGTGTGGAACAGGTAGAAGCAACGGTGTAAAAATATGAAATTCATAGTCATCGTATAACTAACTATACACACGGATATATTTATACTCACCTTGTAGTTTGACAATATGTCCATTAATCAGACACAGATGAACACATATGAGAAGCAATCCGTGGAGAAATGAAAGCGAACATAGTAATTATAACTCTGTTAACACTAATTCTCTTGCAGAAACTAGAGGGCCTCCTCAAGAAGAAGAAGAAGAAGAATTGAGAGTGTCAAGAAGACCTAGAAGCAGAAACAGAAGTCCAATCAGCAGAAGAAGCAGAGGCAGAGGAAGAAGAAAAGGATCAGAGTGCGAGCGACCCCTTTTACCTATTCTTATATGGAAGCTGTGACCAATGGCCTTTTCCTACCTCTCCCTCACCAGACAACCCATTTGATCAGACACCAACACCATATCCTTCTCCAAGGCCCCATCCGCCAACACTAGTGCCACTCCTCCTCCACCGCCTTTGCTACCTTCCCCACCGCCCCCACTAGATATCCCTCCACCATTGCTTCCATCACCGCCTCCTCCGCTAGTTCCATCGCCGCCTCCAACTTCACCAGCCCCACGTCCACAATTCTTCCTTGTCCACCACCTCCTATAGTTCTTCCACCATCCATGCCAGATATACCACAAACACCCACATTTCCATTTCCATTTCCATTTCCATGGCTATGACCACCTGAAATATTCACTGATCCTCCCCCACAGTCGCCGGAAGCGCCATTCTCATATTCACCACCAAATCTCATACCAGCGCCAGACATTTTGTTGCCTCCTCCAATGCCCCCCGAACTCTCAGGCATTCCCAAGAGCCACTTCCATTTCCCTTGAGGCCGCCGGCTCCAACGAGTTTTCAAGAACCATCACCACTAGCCTTGTTGCCACCTCCCTCCAAATATTCGCCTCCCTTTAGAAACTGTGCTGTCGATGAACCAGCCAAAAAAAAAAAAAGAAACTCAGTTGTTCACTGTTTTATCTTCACGTCCAAGTAATCAACAAAGCTCTTTAATTTTGTATTATTATTATTATTACTATTCGACAACAATAAAGTTAACATGATTTCCTAAATACTAATTTTATATCATTAACATGTTACTGATGGTAATTTTATTTTATCTTCAGTTTAACTATTATGTCACACTTTCATCTTTTAAGTTAATTATTACCTTTATACTACCATGTCCAATTGCGCATTGGAAGATTTGTAACCCACTATACATAACAATTTAATGTACACTGTAGGCAATGGGGCGAATTCTATGTACGACAGGTCTAATATTCATTTGTAAACATTTTTGTAAATTTTACAGTCTTCAAACTTTCATCTGAAACGTTGACCCCTAATTTCTTCTCGCAAACTTTATTTTCATCCAATACCATAGGATGAAAATTACGTGGCTCGAAAAGGACCGGACATGAAATCAAGCTTTCATTGTAAACCCTCTACTATTCCAACTTGCTGACTGAATTATGATCGGCAAAGCGACATTTAAGTTAAACATGAAAGAAAAGTACTCCACTATGTTCATTATGTAGTTATCCTGTTACAAAATTATGATTGCCATGTAAAAGAAAATTGTAGCCGCCTTATCAATATGTGTGAATTGACACCTGCTACTTTCCGAACCTGATTTTCTGTTTCCGATTATAAACATACGGGATATTCTAGTGGGGAGAAACCAAAATCATATAAGAAACAAATGGGTCTTTTTCTTTTTTTTTATTAGAAAGTTAAAAAAATGAATCTAAATCAACCCACAAAAGAGTAAAAATAATACAATGAGTTGAACATATCTTCAGAGAGGAAAGAAAAACGGACAAAAAGCATTTCTTCAGGACTTGATATCCGGATTATCACGTAGGCCTAGTTTGGAAATAACAAAACAGTAGGAATCCCAGTCAGTGCTTCTGAGGTATTTCAGTAATCTTTTTCTCCTTTGAACCATTGCTAGCAGGCCTTTACGAGAATGCTTATCCTTAAAGCATCATATAATAAATCAAATCAGATTCACCCTCTACTACAGTGAATAACAAATAATAGAAAAATTGGTCAGGGCAATAACTGTCGTACACCAAGAAACCTAAGCTCAACCAAGGACAATATGCACTCAACAACTCAAAATTCTAAGGGGAAAAAAATTATCACAATTTAGTTCACAGAAGAAAACATAACATATTTGCCTATGTACTAGGGATCAAAGAAAATCATATTGTTCACTAATTAGAAGGCAAATTAATAACAGTAGTATGGACGCTACATGGAACCATATGCTTCCGCTCGTAACATAAATGCTAAAGAGACCGCCAACTAAGAAAATCAATTCGAAGTTCTTTCTCCCCAAAAAAACAAAAAAATAAAAATCAAATCAAATCAAATCTAATACTACAGAGAGGTGCAAGCATATATACACTCGCATTGTTTTAAACGTTATATAAACCACACCTGTTATCTGTAATAATATATTCAAGAAAATTGACATACAAAGAGCGAACTCACCTTCTTGTGTAGAACTGATGACAGATGCTTAATCTTAGTTGTGAGTTGTGCAACTGTGGAGGGGGCAAAAAAAAGAGGGACAGTATTAGTTCCCAATCCCGTGTAGAACATACATTTGAAATTATCACTTCAACTTTCACCTAGACCTATATTGAAGCAAAAGTCACGCTCAGTACTTTAGTCATTTTCCTTCTAAATCCTCTTTATGATACATTGCATAGATCAGTTAATGAATAATTTCCTTTACCTTGAACACGAGCAGATCCGCAATCAGACTCTGACATTTTAAACTCATCTCTAACCTTTGCTAGCTCAATTTTCAACTTTTCTGCCGAGGACATATTATCTGGATGGAAGTACTGTAACAAACATAATGTAGTAAGATCCGGGCATCAAATCAGCTAACACTAATAACAATACTTGATATAAAACAAAACAACACGGACATCAATAGGTTCATTCAAACAACCTGCTATGTCAGGGATATGACACCAGCAATTCTAAAAGTACCTCGTGATACTACGACAGGAATGACTTCATCAAAAAGATACGGCAATAATGGATTCAATATACCAATATCCATGCACTGGATCAGATAGAATCAGCAGTATGCCAGTATCCGAGATTACACCAATAAAAAAGAAAACAAAGAATAAAGAATATATAAACAATCGGATTTGACTTTTGAGAATTAGAGGATATAAAAAAAGAAACAGTGACATATAAAGAGGAAAAGTCTGAACCTTATAATTGATTTGGAAATTAAACATGGAGATTATCTCTTTCAAGAAGGCCTAACTGCAGACAGACAAGATGCAACATAACTCCAGCAACATTTTCTCATCAGAAAAGTTATCTTTATTAATTTCCCAGCAGCTGCAATCGTTCATTACTCAGAACAAAACAAATATACATAACTTCTATAAGAAGCGTCACTGACATCACAAATAAAATATCTAAAATGAATTAACCAAAAACAAATAAGGAATAGATCCAAGATCCCTTCCATTCTCTTGAAGTATTGGTCATTAATAAGCACAATCAACAAGATCTAACATCTACAGAATCTCACAAAAAGTTCAAATTTAATCATATGCCACGACAAATATTCAACAAGAACAAGCTTATGCGAAATTATATATTAGACATAAGCATAAGCAACGTGATGCACATCCAACTTTCATTGATGCATGAACCATTCCACCAACAGGAATCGGTATATGTAATGTTGCAATTTGGAAGACAGATATGAAAGCTCACATCACCAACAAGGAAGTACAGGCAACGAATCAAAACTATAGGAAAAAAAAAAAAAAAAAAAAAAAAAAGAAGAAGAAGAAAAACTGACCCTTTCAACAAGATGCTCTTTAGGAGGATCCAACATGGAGCTTGGAGTCCTGCCCAAATGACCCAAGATATCAATCTTCTGCCCTGGAAAGCTTATACAATTAGTAAATTTTTGATATAAAATTATAAACATATTAAAGGCAAATAACATGCAGACAATAATTCAAACGGTTTCAAAGCAATTTGAGAGGCTATATGAGTAAAGCTCAAACTACATTCTCGTTCATCATCATCATGATCAGAATAACATGTGACAATTGAAGTTGTATAAAACCACAAAGGAAAAAACTCGGTACTCACGCGAAGTTTTCTTTGCCTTTTCCTCATCAGATTGCTTCAAGCGCATCAATCCCTCTCTCAAATCCTGGAAGGCAACCCCTTTGAAGGCTAAGACAGACTCCTTCTCCTCCAATTCCCTCAGTCTCATCAATCTCTCGTTCAACTCCCCAAGAGAGAACCCCTCCCTCCCTCCGCCTTCGGTCCTCAACATCCTCAATTTCTCTCCCAACTCCCCATAGCTGTACATCTTCACAAACTCCGTCGTTGCTGCAGCCGCCGAGGATCCCTTCTTCTCCCTCATCTCCTTCGCAAAAATCGACACCGGCAACTCACCGGTCCCGCCGATCACCGAGCCGCTTGCGGCGGCGGAATCGGACGGAGTCGATTTGAGGGTGTCTCTAAACGCCGGCAACGGCATTGGATCACCGCCCTGCTTGCTCGCATTGGACCGAAGCTGCTGCATGCTTGCGCGAATCGCGTCCCAAGAGAGCTTCCCCCCGGCGCTCCGCGCGGATTCGCCGGGTTTTTCCGGTACGTTTCTCTTGTAGATCTCATGAAACGAGATTTGCTCGGACGACGGCGGCTCGCCGCGGCCGGGGGCAGGGGCGGACGTCCGGCGCCGGAACTCGGACAAGTTCTTGCGGATTTCATCGAGGGAATCGACTTTGGAGGGCCTGGGATTGGAATCGGAAGCGGCGAAGGAAGGGGTTGGGGACTTTCTGAGCGGTGAAGTGGTGGGTTGGGTTTTCTTGAGCTTGTCCTTGACGTCGCTGAAGTAAGAAGAGAACGGAGACGTGGGATTTGCGTCACCGTCGTCGGAGTTGGAGGTGGAGAAGCGGTGGGTCAGAGAAGGGTTCGTGAGAGTGAGGGTTTTCCATTTGATTCTGGTTCTGAGTTGGAGAGTTAGGGCCATCACTCGCGACACGATTCAAGGCTTTGGAAGGTGAAGGTTTTGGCTGGTTAGGGTTTTTGAGTGCTGCCACCACTAGCTCAGCCTCAGTGAAAGTCACTGCTGAGCTGATACTAAAGATAATAAAAATTGAAAATATTTTTTATTTTGTCCATTCAATAGAATAGAAGAGAAAAAATAAATAAATAAAATTGATGGGAACAAAAAATTCAAACATATTAAGCTTATCTTGAAAGTTAAAATATATAAAATAAAATAAAAAATAAATATGTGAGCTCAAAACCTTTGAGACTTTTAAAATTGTTTTTTCAGCCCTCACGTTTCTCCCTGCGTGATAATATTTTCTGAAACATTTTGTAAGTTCTCTGATCATATGAAAAATGAGCATCAAGAGAATCATGAATAGAGGAATTATATATTTATTTATGACTAATGCTAACAAATAGACATTTTTCTTTATAAATATTTATTTATATTTTGCTTCATATGTCTGTGTTATTAAGAGTTTGTTTGTTTTATTAAGTAAATGGAGAAACATAATTTATGCTACATTTTTATTAGAATTTTTACATTGCCTCAATTTAGAATTGTCAAAACAGGTCAACTTAGCTCACTTGAGTTAGCTTACATGAGTTATGTCTCGATCAAGTAATATGGGTTGGCTCATTTGATTAGTGAGATAGAAAAATGCCAACTTATCTCAACTTACCTAAATTGATGGGTTAAATATGATAGCTTACAAAAAAAAAAAAAAACCAACCCAACTAAGCCAGTAGTGTTTCTTTTCCAATTCTCCTTTGCTTACATGAGTAATTTTCTTCTTCTTCATTTACTTGGGTAGGGTTATGAAATAAAATCTCTAGAAAACCATATTGCTTACCTTAAATTTCCCAATTTTCAAAATTTTAAGATTTATTATTAAAAATAGTAAAAGAAGGATAAAAAAAAATGAAACTCGCATAAAAATAGAGACAGAGGAAAAATAACTACACAGAAACTAAGTTTGTTCAAACATCTCCTTCAAGCAAGATATTCCTCTAACAAATGTTGTATCACACTAATATTTAAAAAGAAAGAAAGAAAAGACACATGTTTGCATACATATCACATTAATATATTGATACAAATTAGAATTTGATTATTAAAAAAATAAGAATGAGTCAAAGCTTAATAGAGAGAAGAGTCTAAATGAGTCAAAGAACAATAATTCACTAATGCCTTACAATTCAAACTATTCACCTATTTATACTCCTAACTAATATTGTATCACATATGTTTTTCTTTTATTATTTTCAACACATATTGTATTTTTAATACTATTCAAATGCAAAATAATAATTTTCTGAAAAAATAAAGTTCTATTAAAAAGAGTTCAAAGAAAAGAACACTTTTTCTATAAGTTTATCCAAACGCATCATATATTAGTAAATATGAAGAAACAATTATCAAAATAAAAAAATCATTAAAAAAATCAAGAAACATGAAAATATTCTTGAACCGAACTAATACCTATCTAATAAGGTTAAGGGTCTGGTTAGGTATATAGTTTATTTAAATACTCATGTGAAAGGAGTTTTTAAAAAGTAAATTATGAATAAGTTACTCTATGTCTGTATACATATTAACAAAACTGTTTATTTTAAATGTTTTAAAAAGTGTTTTTTAATAAATTAGATATTTTAAATTCTAAATTTTTTTTTGATAAGTAATAAGCTATTATTCAAACAAGCCCTAAATCCATGTAAGATCGAAGAGGCCTAATAAAATTTTAACCAAACTTATTACTTCAATTATTCTTCAAGCTGTTATTTTTAATGATACAACATTGTTAGGAGGCGATTGGATTACCCTCTTTGACAATTATAAAGGAGCCTTTCTTAGTTTTGCTCAAAATACAAGTTTTCTACACTTAATACTCAAAAACCATCGCGCAAAAAAAAAAAAACCATGCAACGCCCTTACTTAAGTCTGAAAGGGCATGTTCATCTTAACTTAAACTTTAGTATTGAGCCAAAAGTAAAAAAATTGAATTGAGAATTTCTTGTAACTCCTTATAGGTTAGATAAGAATGAGAAATTCTTAAATGCTTCTAGAGTGTAACCTAGATTATACTCATAACTAATAATAAAATGACATCTTAGATAAAATGTAAGTTAGTGAATGGTTTTATCTTAAAATATTATTTTATTATTAGCTATGAAAATATTTATACAATGCTCCATGAATATTTAGGAATTTTTCAGACAAAAACAATTCCTGATTTTGATTTTTCTCTCATGTGCACAACATGTTGATGTTAAATCATGAAACAAATACTTTTTTGGTTTTGATCTACAATATTTTAAAGATTCTGATTAACGTTATTTATTTAATATTATCAATTTCAATAAGTGAATGACAAACGGTTTCATTGAAAAATATATATTAGATATAATTAATGATATTATATCTATGGAGGATAAATAAATTATACGAGTCCTAACAAGGCACAATTTCATTTTTTATAAAATCTACTGGGATGATTTCGAATTCACACATTTTCATTATATGATTGTGATATGATTGCAACTTTCCTGCAAAAAAAAAAAAACTAAATTACAGTGTCTACTAACATTAGCTCAAGTGGAATCAGATCCGTTTGAAGGCTACATGACACCATATTTATATCTCAATTGCTTTGCTTCCGCTCTAATCTAAAAGCTCATTTATTAATGAGAAAAAAATACAGTCAATAACTTCAAAATTAAGTAATACTCGAGTTGTACTCACCCATTTTTCTTTTATTCTCATCTTTTAACAGGACACAATACAAATTAGTGCCTAACCAAATAACCTTGCATTAAAAACAAATACCATGCAGTTCAGCTGAATTACTTCACCCTTTTCCTACTTTTGTTCATTTATTTATTTTCTTTAAGATATATATTAACACTTTCATTAAAAAAAAATAGAAAACTACTTGGAAATGCTTGCTGACTTCGAAGTTGAAACAAATAACGTAAAATTTAGCTTCTTGTGCTGTAATTCCCGTTACAATTTTTATTTGCGCATATTCTTGACGCTCATAACTCGTGAGTCATGAGATGGGTCATAACTTAGTATGAACAAAGAAGATAGGACGCCAAAGAATTGTCCTTTCAAGATAAAGGAACCCCAACCTATAGTCGTAACTCACACTCACTAGAAGATGTTGTTAATTCATACTCAATTATAGATTTTGCCTGAACTTTCATAGGGTTCGTTGGCAAATTTAACAAAAAATAACCGCCATATGAATCAACACAAAACTTTAGTTAATTATGCCCTCAGTATGGATATATTTTTGTCGATATCGATTGATCGAGTATGGCTAGATTCTAATTTTTTTAATTTCTCTTACTAAAATTTTGATTGTAAATTATTCTATATACTCACTCAATTAGTTTACGAATTTTGGATATAAGTTTAAGATTCCAAATCCAGTTTGACAATTTTGAATAAAACTTTATACTTCTCAAGTATAATGTTCCAACCCTTCGCATAATCCCAGCCTTTGAGTTTTAGTCAAATTTATATAAATCATTGTAAATTTTAGGCATGTCTTCAATGTTTGTGCCCATAGTATTTGAATAACTTCTTTTTTTTTTTAAGATTAAAGTTCATATTTATTTATTTATTTACATAGAGTTTAATTTTTAACCATATTTTTATAAAATATTGTATATATCATTTTACATTGATGTACAATTCAAAAATGATTTCTTAAATAATAATTGCTCTAAACAAACTTTTTGCGAAAATAGGTTAACGGTAATTAGAGTAATATTATAAAAGGTCATATTAAAAGGTGATTAACACTAAATCAAATAGATAAATAAAATATATAATGCAATTGTCAATTGCTTGCATGAAAAACAAATGCTGACGAAAGAAAACAAAAGTGAACAATCTGGTGGGCATTTACATGTATCGTGAAAATTGAATTGAAGAGGAGTTGTGGGTGCGAGGAGGAAGCTATGATTCTTGTTGGTATCTGTATTCATTTGTTATGTTGTGATAATAATATAATAATATATGTGCCCGATGCCGAGTGGAAAATGGGAATAAAGAAAAAAGAAGAAAACAGTTGAGGTTTGACACGTGCAAGAACGGTGGGACCAGGGACGCGAGAGAAAGGAGGAATGATCCGCACACCAGCAACATTTACAAGGAAGGAAGAAGAGAAGAGAACAGAGAGGGAGGAGATTTTGGGCTTTTCCTTTCAACAAAAGATCATCTCATCCGTGTCCGTCCACACACGCACTCTCTCTCCTATTTGTTTCTCGCTCATACAAGCACGACGTAGAGGCAGGCACACACACATCATATAAACCTCCCACTCCTTCTTATTATTGTTTTACATTTTCCATTATTTATTTATACTTTATATTTTATTTTATTATTTATATATTTAACATTCCAACGACACCCTCCACCCCCCATCACACACCTCTTGTTTCTTCCAATCAACCGAGCTCACCGGTTCAGAGGCAGAGAGAGAGAGAGAGAGAGAGAGAGAGAGAGAGAGAGCAGAGATGTGCCACGATGACTGGGTCAAGGTTGCCATGGCCGACGACTCCCTTGTCGTCGACCTCCTCCTCCGCCTCCACCAGGCTCCCGCACCGCCGCCACCTCCCGGTCTTAACCTCCAGTGGACCGTGCGTCAGCGCCGCTCCAAGTCCGTTCCCAGGCACGCCCTCCCCAGCAACAAAGCGGAGCCCACCAGAGCCAGCCCCACCACCCCTCTCTCCTGGAGCGGCGCCACCTCAGCAAGCGGCGGCGCCCTCGATGGCTACGAGGAGTCCAGCCGCCTATCCAAACAACCCCATACCTCAAGATCTAAGGTTCCATGCTTTATCCCTCTTTCTTTTCCTTTCTCCTTCTTCCTTTTTTTTCTCTTTTGCGTTTGAGTTTTCAGACGGGTAGTTTTTTTTTTTTTCCTTTTGTTTCCTTTTTGGATGCTGGTGAGGGTGTGTGTGACGCGCTCGGTTAACGTGGTATGTATGTTGAAGGCCGAGCACTGCAGAGAAGGAAACTAACTTTCTTTGTGTTTCTGATTCTATGACTATGTAGGCATGTAAGTGTGGCAGTTTCTTTTTTGAATTCGGAATGGACTAAAATGCCATTCACGAGGTGCCATATTTACTTGGACGAATCCTCAGGTCTCAGCTCAGCCTTTGGCCAGAAGGCACTTGTCTCCTTTTTTTCCCCTTTTCTATTCAACAATTTTCTGGAGCTGCCTTTATTCACCTCCACCAGATTTAAAATTCTTCCCTCGCTGAATCGGTGCCTCTCCGGTCACCGGAGCCACCGTGTCACCGTGTCCTCTGCAAGAAAGTTCAACCCTATTACCCTTTTGTCATTGGTTATTTATTTTATTTTTGTTTATTCTCTTTTTTGAGTCGTGAAAATGTATTTAATATAATGGAGAGAAAAGGAGTGACTTTGATTCAACGCATGAAGTCAGAGGCTTGAATGACTCTTATTCACGTTTTTTCATCGCCGCTCCTCCCCCCTCAAATGACGCAAACGCCCTTCCTCGCGAGGGTATTTTCGTCTCTCCACGTGTGTTCCACCCGTGTCGGAAGGAAGTTGCAACTGAGATTTCTTTTTCTTCTTTTTTATTTATTTTTATTTTGGGTGACACTTGAAGTGTGAACTGCGTTGTGGGGCTGTGATGCGGGCGTGTGGCATTGGTGATTGATAGGTGGGTAAATTTATGAGTGACGGAAGCAATACCACGGGGAGGGGTAATTATGTAATATCATGCTCAGAAAAAGAGGGAAGGAAAAGAGAAGAGAGAAAGGGTGGGAGGGGCATCACAACTGCTTTTCTGGTGGCGTGTTTTCTTGGCAAATAGCCCTTGCGACTGCGCGTTGTTTGGTGTGTAGTGTTTGGTAGTGGTTGTGCGCTTTTCTGGTCCTTCGCTGTTGCGATGGTGTGTGTGTCAAGGTTTGGGTTGGAGGACTCGTCTGGTGTCATCTTTTCCTGCGGGCGCACGCTGCTCCTTATTGTTTGCGTTTCACTTTCGCTCATTAATAAATTATTAAACCATTAATTAATCCCATTCCATTCCCCCCCGGGGGGGGGGGTCTGGGTCGTCGTTTCACATGTTAAAGATGACAAAGGTCTGTTAGGGTATCTGCATCACAGCTTGATTGCAACCCTCTTCATTGAATGTCAAATAATAATATAGTAGTGCATGGCAAAAGTCAAAAGCAGGAAGTTTTTTTTGTTGTTGGGGTGAATAGGTAGTCGAGTTTTAATTGGGAGCTGTTATCCTATTGAAAAACAGGCTGTTATATGAGTCTTTTTATGTGTGGTGGGGTACGGTCCAAAAGGTGAGAATCTATGGTTATTTGGGATCCAGACGAAGATGGTTAACGAAATGAAGATATGACTTATCTTGTGTTTTATTTTCCTTTTTTTTTTTTGGTCCTAAATTAATGGAAAAACTAATTGAAACAAAAGAAAAACAAACGATGAAGGAAGGTGTGGAGCAAGAGTAAGCAAACCAAAACAACATAGAAAGGACAAGGAAGTGGGAAGGAAAAAAGAAAAAGAAAAAAGGGAGGGGGTGGGTATGGTTGTGGCTTGTGGTGTGTTAAGAGTAGCGGATAGAGCGATGTTGGTAGCTCCGAAACGAATAAATGGGGACCACGTTGCCACCAACTGGATGGGATGGATGTAGCTACCTAAGCTGGCTCGTTAGTTATTGGCGTTTATTAGTCTCCACCCATTGCTTTCATTTTCAAACATACACACATTTTAATTTTATTTAGGATAGGGGTGCATGCATTATGGCATGTAGCGTTACCTATTTATTTTTGGTTTGGACGGGCATATTGTGAAGACACTGACTGACATACTTTTCTTACCCACCAATCTCAGCC